>OW026519.1:92441525-93069322 GCA_932274085.1 Protocalliphora azurea | reverse complement strand
ATTATATTATATTATATTATATTATATTATATTATATTATATTATATTATATTATATTATATTATATTATATTATATTATATATTATATTATATTATATTATATTATATTATATTATATTATATTATATTATATTATATTATATTATATTATATTATATTATATATTATTATATTATATTATTATATTATATTATATTATATTATATTATATTTTATTATATTATATTATATTATATTATATTATATTATATTATATTATATTATATTATATTATTATATTATATTATATTATATTATATTATATTATATTATATTATATTAATATTATATTATATTATATTATATTATATTATATTATATTATATTATATTATATTATATTATATTATATTATATTATATTATATTATATTATATTATATTATATTATATTATATTATATATTATATTATATTATATTATATTATATTATATTATATTATATTATATTATATTATATTATATTATATTATATTATATTATATTATATTATATTATATTATATCATATATATTATATTATATTATATTATATTATATTATATTATATTATATTATATTATATTACATATTATATTATATTATATTATATTATATTATATTATATTATATTATATTATATTATATTATATTAAATTATATTATATTACATTATATTATATTATATTATATTATATTATATTATATTATATTATATTATATTATATTATATTATATTATATTATATTATATTATATTATATTATATTATATTATATTATATTATTATTTATTATTTTATTTTTTATTTATTTATTTTGTCTACGGAAAATATTCCTTACAGACAATTAAAAATAATACATATTTTACTAAATATACAATTCATTATATAAATAGAAATTTCACAAAAGTTTTGTACAGATCTTATGAGTTAAGAAAGAATAAAATATTGTTTTTAACATCTTTAGGGTTAAGTGAATAATCAATAAAATTATAATATGTATTAAACTCATTGCACATTCTTCTTAAAGGATCGGCATTGGCATAATTAGCCCTATAGAAATGAACTATTAATGGTACGAAATAACGAGTAGGGCGTCGAGGAATTAAAAACTGGTTATTATTTATTAAAAAGCCAGAACTCACATTACCATTAATTATATTCAGCATAAAAGTTATATTGAACATAGTTCTACGGCTTTTCAGAGTAGGCAGCTTTATAAGGGCAAGTCTGGAAGTATATGGTGGCATATTTAATGGGTTGAAATGAAGACTTCGATGGCAAAACAGAAGAAACGGCTTTTGGACTGATTCAATGAGATCAATGTATTTTTGATAGATAGGATCCCATATTATAGATCCATACTGCAGAATAGGTCTTACAAGTGATGTGAACAATGTTTTTGTCACATAAGGGTTGCCCAGCGTGTAACAAAACCAAGAACTCCTCTAGCTTTATTTACAGTAACCGTGATATGTGAAATAAAATTAAGTTTAGAATCCAACAAAATTCCGAGGTCTAAAATAGTGTCAACTCTTTCTAGTTGATAGCCTCCTAGGACATATTATATCGGTAATCTATATTTTCTTACAAAGCACATATATTTACAGTTTTTAAGGTTAAGTGCCATGAGATTTATGTTACACCAGTTGTAAAATGAATTTAAGTCTTCTTGAAGATAATGATAATCATCTATATGTTGATAACTTAGAAATACTTTCACATCATCTGTATACATCAAAATATTTGAGTAATGAATTACTTGTGGCAAATCATTTACAAATAAGGAAAAAAGTAGTGGTCTAAGGTGGCTTCCTTGTGGTACTCCTGACAGAACGTTTATACATCTAGAGCATGAATTTTTGTAGTTGTGAGTTGAAGAAGATTTGTAATAGTAGAACACCTTTTACGGAAACCATGTTAATAACATGATAATAAGTTTTCTACTTGAAAACACAGTTGATCAGTGATGATTTTTTCAAATAATTTAGGTATTGTACTCAATTTTGCAATACAACGATAATTTGCAATATCAGATTTATTTCCAGATTTATGCAATGGAATAATGTAGGAATCCTTCCATATATCAGGAAAATTGCCATGCTCAATAGAATTATTAAATAAAAGTGTTAGATGACTAGCCAAAGCTTCGGCGCAATTAATAATAATGCAACTTGGAATCATATCTGGGCCAGAATTAGATGAAAATTTCAGTTTTTTTAACTCTGAACATAACGTAAAAGTATCTATATATAGTAAAGATACTGAGTGATTCATGTTAATGTTGAATGGATAATTTGCAGAGTCATCATACAATGCATCTGAATATGTAGTAGAGAAGAAATCTGCAAACATGTTGCTAATAATATCATCACAACTCGATTCATTCTGATGTAATTTCATAGCAGAAGGGAAGCCAGTAGTTTTACGTTTAGAATTAACAAATTTGTAAAAAGAGTTTGGATCACGTTTAAAATTTACTTTCATCCTATTCAAATAATTAGTATAACATGATTTGTTGTTTGAGGTATATTCAGCACGACTAACCGAGTACTTTAAGTAATCATAGTGAGAGCCTGATTTTTTGAATTTTTTATACCATTTGTTCTTATTGTTTTTTGCATACGACAACAGTTTGTTATTCCATGGTGGGCCAGAACTTGGTCTAAAAATACGTTTCGGAACACATAAGTCCAAAAGTTCGTATATTTTATTATAGAATAAAATGGACATATGTTGAACATTAGCAAAGACGATAAAAATGTTCTCCAATTAATACTTTTTATGAAGTAATTTAACATGTCATAATTAGCATGTTTAAAAGAAAATGTTTTACAATGCTTTAAAGATGAAGGATTAACAGTTGAAGTTTGAATAGATAATTGAAGTTAAATTGTTGGATGGGGGGAATCCTCAGGAGTTGTTAAAGGGGTGAACAGCTTATGAAGTAATCAGTCACATCGTTGATAAATATTAAATCCAATAATATAGAATTAGAATTGAAAACACCGTTGACTTGAAGGAGATTTAAGTCATATAATACTTTAAAAAATTCATCGTGATTAGGATTCGATTTAGTTTGAACAAAATGATTATATTCTGGTAAATATTTCCACGAGATTAATGGTAAGTTAAAATCTCCAAAAACAATTACCGTGTCGTTTTTATTAGCAAGGCATGACACCAATTTTATAGCTTCAGCATGTTTATCATAAATTATTTGAGGAGATGATGGAGGAATGTAAGAACATGTAACGAATATTTTTTTGTAGTTGAGTTTTATAAGTATTGATATAAATTCAATATCATATGTGCAATCAATTATCACAGGTTCAGATACAAAACAATTAGAAACAGCAATAAGAACACCACCATCATTAAGTTTGTTACCACGATCACGACGAAAAATGTTAAATTTATTACAAAGGATTTCAGAATTTATAAAATGTTCATTGAGCCATGTTTCAGTAAATATTATTACATGATGTGAAATGTTAAAACTTTCCATGTAGAGCGATGATATTTTGGTTCTTAAGCCACGAACATTTTGATAAACGAAAGAGATGTAATCTTTAGATATCTCTATTAGTTTTTTGAATTGGAAGATGCAATTTGTGGGAGGACAGCAATATTTTGTACGTTTGAATTTGTTCTGTAAATATACTCACGTACTAAGGTATTCTTGGGACAAAAGTTTGGATCCAGCAAAGTTGCAAAAATATCTGAGGAAACAGTGATTTTGAATGATGTGATAGCTCTTGGTTGAGTGAAGTTAAATTTAGAAATGGAGATATCTATGTGTTGACCGACATTTTGTTTAATGTAGTAATCAACAGCATCAACAGTAGTATCACTTGCTAGACGAGAAACTTGTTTCGAGAAATTTGTTTCTTTGGAGGTACAGCTCTTATAGGATGATGCATCATTTCAACGTTACCAACTACTGAGGGTGTATTTTCCAAAATTGGGTAATTATTGCTGAGATTATTTACGGTGGCAGAATTTGAAACAGCTTCCGCATAACTACGTTGTGTATCAATGAATATTTCATTGGTATTTGGACGAATTGAGGGTTCTTCTGTTGTAACGGGATTGTTGTATGAGGTGACAGCAACCGGATCACATATTTCGACTTGAACTTGATCACGTTTTTCTTTATTTGTATTTGTATTCCTGGCAGATTTACGACGTTTAGGAGATGATTGAGGAGGAGATTTTAAGTT
Organism: Protocalliphora azurea; assembly: GCA_932274085.1. NCBI lineage: Eukaryota > Metazoa > Arthropoda > Insecta > Diptera > Calliphoridae > Protocalliphora > Protocalliphora azurea. Next base: position 93,065,083 of record OW026519.1, on the reverse strand, counting down.
ATCTAAAGATTTGAAATTATCAAATAATTTTCCATACGCAGATATTCTTTCATTCAGTTTAAATGCTTCTTCTTGTATTTCTAGAAATTTGATCTTAGTTTCTTGAAAAAAACGATAGTAGTTAACTCCAATTTTTCTACAGCTTTCACAACACCAATGTAGGCCCTTTTTTTTAGAAATAGTTTCCGCGACAAGTCCTGAAAGGCAAGCACATTTAACGTGACAACATTCATGACACAGCCAACAGACAATCATTCTTTCATTATCGTTTTTAATATTGCAGTTTTTTATTAAACATGCCATTATTACGTAGAATATATGCTTTTTGAAATTTTATGTATGATTTTGTTATACGAATTTAAATCTGAAATGTTTGCTGGGATATGATATATTTTGAATATAACGGACTTTAAATGATATGGCAATACCGTACTATCACTTTAAAAGATTAATATAGTTTTAAAAACTTGGCAGCACTTTACGTGAAACAGCTGGTAATGTTTATTAATACGTCGGCGTGAACTTAACAAAGTAAAAGTGCTGCCAAGTTAAAAGTCGCAACTTTGTTAACAAACTAATCATGTAAGATAACAAACTAATGGACCCTAGGTCGAATTGAGAGATTTGTTCTGGACCCGACCACTTGGAGGCGATAGCGGAGGGTCTCAGCTTCATTCTGATATACATTTTATTTACCGCTATAGTTTTTGGTAGAACAAAGTTTTTAAAAAAGATTTTTTCATATTTCATTTACCGCTATAGTTTTTGGTAGAACAAAGTATTGAAAAAAACGATGATGGTGGTGCCCGGACTGCAACCTACCAGCCTCTGAAGCAAATGTAAATAATCTGGCAGCCCAGAAATAAATATATTAACAGTTTAGAAACTTGGCACACCTTTTATACTAACATGGCCACCAAGACGAATTTTTACAAGGTGGTTTCGATTAGATATGTAGCCTTCATTTTTCTGAAGTTCAAACTGCACATATAAAAAATTTTTGGAACGAACCTTGTTAAATCTGGCTTGATAACCGTCAAATTTTATTTGTCATAAAATTTACAGCAGGTAAGTTTTTTTTTAATTTATTAAAAGTATGATTTTTAAGTGATAATAATAATATAACATTATTTTTATAAAGTTAATATGTGTAAATTTAAAGTAAGTGATTTTTTTAAATCAATAGTGAATTTTTCTTTTTTTTAAATTTTGTGTATGGTAATAGAGCTGCCGCGTTATAAAAAATAAATTTAAAAAGGGGTTTTTTTTTAATTCCCAAATAAAAAAAATTATTTGTAATTTTGCAGAAATAAGTATTTTTTTATTTTTTTTTTATCGCCATATCGAAAAATTATCACACAAAAGCAAAAATATTAAAATATTAAGAAAACAATCGCCTTATCGGTAAAATATAAAATTACAAACGGATTGACAAAATTATATAAAATTTAAAAAAAAATCAAAATCTGAAATTTAAAATGGATTTTTATTTTTTATTTTTTTATTATATATTTTTTTAACACGCGCAGAAAGCTCAAACGAAGGAAGACCACTACCAATAGAAGGAAGGCTCAATAGAAGGATGACTAAGCTTAAGCAAGGGAAGACCATTAGAAGGAAGACAAAAACCTTACACACTTGGAACGAGGGTAATAAATGTACATTTTCACTAATACCTTTTATTAACTTTAATAATAGAATTATTTTAATACCAAATATAAAAATATTTAATAATAATTTAAATGTATTTTGTAAATTAATATATAATATAAGAATTTATTAAGAATAATTTATAATTAGATAAATTAGTTTAATAAAATATTGATTTCAAAAAATGTTTAACAATATAACAAAATATATTTTCAAACTTTTTTTTTTTTTTGTTACATCTAGAAGCGAAATTTCATCATGAAAGTAAGACGTAAGTTTAGTTATTGTTCAAATGATTTAAAGACCATACTGTTAAATTTGCTATTTGCAAAAAATCTAAATATAATAAGCTTCAAAATAATTTAAAAAATAGGAGAAGGATCTGTATTATGGCAAAAACTTTGTTATACCAAAAACTATAGCGGTAAATAAAATGTATATCAAAATGAAGCTGAGACCCTCCGCTATCACCTACAAGTGGTCCGGTCCAGGAAGAAATCACTCAGTTCGACCTAGGGTCCAAAATATCCTCTAGAGTGAAATATGAAAAAATTTTTTTTGAAAACTTTGTTTTACCAAAAACTATAGCGGTAAATAAAATGTATATCAAAATGAAGCTGAGATCCTCCGCTATCACCACCAAGTAGTCTGGTTCAGGAGCAAATCACTCAGTTCGACCTAGCGTCCAAAATGTCCTCTAGAGTGAAATATGAAAAAATCTTTTTTTGAAAACTTTGTTCTACCAAAAACTATAGCACTGACTAAAATGTATATCAAAATGAAGCTGAGACCTTCCACTATCATCTCCAAGTGGTCCACTTCAGGAACAAATCACTCAGTTCGACCTAGGGTCTAAAATGTCCTCTAGAGTGAAATATGAAAAAATCTTTTTTTGAAAACTTTGTTCTACCAAAAACTATAGCGGTGAATAAAGTGTATATCAAAATGAAGTTGAGACTCTCCTCTATCAACTCCAAGTGGTCCGGTCCAGGAACAAATCTCTCAGTTTGACCTAGGGTCCATTAGTTTGTTATCTTACATGATTAGTTTGTTAACAAAGTTGCGATTTTTAACTTGGCAGCACTTTTACTACAGCACTAGGTCGAACTGAGTGATTTGTTCCTAGACCGGACCACCTGGAGGTGATAGTGGAGGGTCTCAGCTTCATTTTGATATATATTTTATTGACCGCTATAGTTTTTGGTAGAACAAAAATTTCAAAAAAGATTTTTCATATTTCACTCTAAGGGACATTTTTGACTCTAGGTCGAACTGAGTGATTTGTTCCTGGACCGGACCACTTGGAGGTGATAGCGGAGGGTCTCAGCTTCATTCCGATATACATTTTATTTACCGCTATAGTTTTTGATAGAACAAAGTTTTCAAAAAAAATTTTTTTCATATATCACTCTAGAGGACATTTTGGACCCTAGGTCGAACTGAGTGATTTATTCCTGGACCGGACTACCAGAAAGTGATAGTAGAAGGTCTCAGCTTCATTTTGATATACATTTTATTTATCGCTATAGTTTTTGGTAGAACAAAGTTTTCAAAAAAAAGATTTTTTCATATTTCACTCTAAGGGACATTTTGGACGCTAGGTCGCATTGAGTGATTTGTTCCTGGACCGGACCACTTGGAAGTGATAGTGGAGGGTCTCAGCTTCATTTTGATATACATTTTATTTACCGCTATAGTTTTTGGTAGAACAAAGTTTTCAAAAAAAGATTTTTTCATATATCACTCTAGAGAACATTTTGGACCCTAGGTCGAACTGAGTGATTTGTTCCTGGACCGGACTACTTGGAAGTGATAGTGGAAGGTATCAGCTTCATTTTAATATACATTTTATTTACCGCGATAGTTCTTGGTAGAACAAAGTTTTCAAAAAAAATTTTTTTCATATATCACTTTAGAGGACATTTTGGACCCTAGGTCGAACTGAGTGATTGGTTCCTGCACCGGACCACTTGGAACTGATAGCAGAGGGTCTCAGCTTCATTTTGATATACATTTTATTCATCGCTATTGTTTTTTCTTGAACAAAGTTTTCAAAAAAAGCTTTTTTCATATTTCACTCTAAGGGACATTTTGGACCCTAGGTCGAACTGAGTGATTTGTTCCTGGACCGGACCACATGGAGGTGATAGTGGAAGGTCTCGGCTTCAATCCGGTATAGATTTTATTTACCGCTATAGTTTTTGGTAGAACAAAATTTGCAAAAAAAGATTTTTCATATTTCACTCTAAGGGATATTTTGGACCCTAGGTCGAACTGAGTGGTTTGTTCCTGGACCGGACCACTTGGTGGTGATAGTGGAAGGTCTCAGCTTCATTTTGATATACATTTTATTTACCGCTATAGTTTTTGGTAGAACAAAGTTTTCAAAAAAAGATTTCTTCATATTTCATTTACCGCTATAGTTTTTAGGTAGAACAAAGTATTGAAAAAAACAGTGATGGTGGTGCCCAGGCTGCAACGTACCAGCCCCTGAAATAAATGTAAATAATCTGGCAGCCCAGAAATAAATATATTAACGGTTTAAAAACTTTGCACACCTTTTATACTAACATGGCCACCAAGACGAATTTTTACAAGGTGGTTTCGATTAGACATGTAGCCTTCAGTTTTCTGAAGTGTCAAACTGCACATATAAAAAACTTTTGGAACGAACCTTGTTAAATCTGGCTTGGTAAACGTCAAATTTTATTTGCCATCAATGAAACAGCAGGTAAGTGTTTTTTTAATTGATTAAAAATAAGATTTTTAAGTGATAATAATAATTTATATAGTTAATATGTGTGAGTTTAAATTGTGATTTAAAAAAAATAGTGATTTTTTCTTTTTTCAAAAAAAATTTTGTGTATGGTAATAGAGCTGCCGCGTAATTAAAAATAATTCTGAAAATGGGATTTTTTAAATTCCCAAATAAAAAAAATTATTTTGTAATTTTGCAGAAATAAATATTCTTTTTATTTTTATTTTGTTCTATCGCCATATCGGTAAATAAAATGTATATCAAAATGAAGCTGAGACCTTCCACTATCACCTCCAAGTGGTCCGGTCCAGGAACAAACCACTCAGTTCGACCTAGGGTCCAAAATATCCCTTAGAGTGAAATGTGAAAAATCTTTTTTTGCAAATTTTGTTCTACCAAAAACTATAGCGGTGCATAAAATATATATCAAAATGAAGTTGAGACTCTCCTCTATCAACTCCAAGTGGTCCGGTCCAGGAACAAATCTCTCAATTTGACCTAGGGTCCATTAGTTTGTTATCTTACATGATTAGTTTATTAACAAAGTTGCGATTTTTAACTTGGCAGCACTTTTACTACAGCACTAGGTCGAACTGAGTGATTTGTTCCTGGACCGGACCACTTGGAGGTGATAGCGGAGGGTCTCAGGTTCATTTTGTTATACATTTTATTTACCGCTATAGTTTTTGGTAGAACAAAGTTTTCAAAAAAAGATTTTTTCATATATCACTCTAGAGGACATTTTGGACCCTAGGTCGAACTGAGTGATTTGTTCCTGGACCGGACCACCTGGAGGTGATAGTGGAGGGTCTCAGCTTCATTTTGATATATATTTTATTGACCGCTATAGTTTTTGGTAGAACAAAAATTTCAAAAAAGATTTTTCATATTTCACTCTAAGGGACATTTTTGACTCTAGGTCGAACTGAGTGATTTGTTCCTGGACCGGACCACTTGGAGGTGATAGCGAAGGATCTCAGCTTCATTCCGATATACATTTTATTTACCGCTATAGTTTTTGGTAGAACAAAGTTTTCAAAAAAAAATTTTTCATATATCACTCTAGAGGACATTTTGGACCCTAGATCGAACTGAGTGATTTGTTCCTGGACCGGACTACCTGGATGTTATAGTGGAAGGTCTCAGCTTCATTTTGATATACATTTTATTTACCGTTATAGTTTTTGGTAGAACAAAGTTTTCAAAAAAAGATTTTTTCATATTTCACTCTAAGGGACATTTTGGACGCTAGGTCGCATTGAGTGATTTGTTCCTGGACCGGACCACTTGGAAGTGATAGTGGAGGGTCTCAGCTTCATTGTGATATACATTTTATTTACCGCTATAGTTTTTGGTAGAACAAAGTTTTAAAAAAAAAATTTTTTTCATATATCACTTTAGAGGACATTTTGGACCCTAGGTCGAACTGAGTGATTGGTTCCTGCACCGGACCACTTGGAACTGATAGCAGAGGGTCTCAGCTTCATTTTGATATACATTTTATTCATCGCTATTGTTTTTTCTTGAACAAAGTTTTCAAAAAAAGCTTTTTTCATATTTCACTCTAAGGGACATTTTGGACCCTAGGTCGAACTGAGTGATTTGTTCCTGGACCGGACCACATGGAGGTGATAGTGGAAGGTCTCGGCTTCAATCCGGTATAGATTTTATTTACCGCTATAGTTTTTGGTAGAACAAAGTTTTCAAAAAAAGATTTTTTCATATATCACTCTAGAGGACATTTTGGACGCTAGGTCGAACTGAGTGATTTGTTCCTGGACCGGACCACTTGGAGGTTTTAGTGGAAGGTCTCAGCTTCATTTTGATATACATTTTATTCATCGCTATAGTTTTTACTTGAACAAAGTATTCAAAAAAAGATTTTTTCATATTTCATTTACCGCTACAGTTTTTGGTAGAACAAAGTATTGAAAAAAACAGTGATGGTGGTGCCCGGACTGCAACGTACCAGCCTCTGAAATAAATGTAAATAATCTGGCAGCCCAGAAATAAATATATTAACAGTTTAAAAACTTGGCACATCTTTTATACTAACATGGCCACCAAGACGAATTTTTACAAGGTGGTTTCGATTAGACATGTAGCCTTCAGTTTTCTGAAGTGTCAAACTGCACATATAAAAAATTTTTGGAACGAACCTTGGTAAATCTGGCTTGGTAACCGTCAAATTTTATTTGCCATCAATGAAACAGCAGGTAAGTGTTTTTTTAATTGATTAAAAATAAGATTTTTAAGTGATAATAATAATTTATATAGTTAATATGTGTGAGTTTAAATTGTGTTTTTAAAAAAATAGTGATTTTTTCTTTTTTCAAAAAAATTTTGTGTATGGTAATAGAGCTGCCGCGTAATTAAAAATAATTGTAAAAATGGAATTTTTTAAATTCCCAAATAAAAAAAAATTATTTTGTAATTTTGCAGAAATAAATATTCTTTTTATTTTTATTTTGTTCTATCGCCATATCGAAAAGTTATCGCGCAAAAAAAAATTATCGATATATCGGAAAACTATCGCCATATGGGAAAAATCTTAAGAAAAACTATCGCCTTATCGGTAAAATATGAAATTACAAACGGATTGACAAAATTACATAAAATTTAGAAAAAAATCAAAACATGAAATTTAAAATGGATTTTTATTTTTTATTTTTTTATTACATATTTTTTAACACGCACTACCAATAGAAGGAAGGCTCAATAGAATATTTACAACTGTCGCATATGGTTATGTTACAATTTATCTTTTTTGAACAACCACAATGACAACAAAATCTTGTTTTATCACCTTGATGTTTTATAACAAATTTTTCATTTCCTTTCTGAAATCATTAGGATTGCATAAGTTTGTTAAGGATTCATTTTTGAGAATTTTTGATGCTTACATAAAACAAAAATTCCACAACTTGATCCATCTGTTTGCAAATCTCTATTTACAATTTCTTTATATTGCCATGAAGACTCATTAGTTCCAATATTAACAATAAAATAATTGTAAGTACGTTTTCCTTCACCTTCATTTGAAAAAGAATTTATATAAATAAATTCATGTGTAGAAAATTTTAAAACACACAATGTAAAATGATTGGACTATTAATGGGGACAAATAACAATTCATAAATATTTTCAGTAGCTCAAGCTGTATGTTGTCAGATTGGCAGGGCATACTGTAACAATCGACTGACCTACTTTCTTTTATAATTACTAGAAGGCAAGTATCTAGAACAAAATTAGTCAACCATTCATTATTATTTAAAGACATCCAGTCCGAAGTTTCTAAATAATCGGTAAATCGAACATTTATAGAATCTATTCTATTATTAATTTCAGAAAATAATTCATCAAATTTAAATAGAAAAAAGTTATCTTTTTGAATCGCATTACTATTATTTTTACGAATTTCTGAAACCTTCTTACTTGCCTTTGCTTCATGCATTATTTTTGATCGAATTGTTTTGTTCTTTTTTTTTTTGACTCAACTTCCCCCATTCTTCTTCGGGCTCTGTCTTAATATTCCCACTTGCTTGAGAATAACTGTGTTCTTTTTCTATTACTTCAACACTTATATCCAGTGTGGAGTCTTGTTTTTTTTTCGTTTGGAGTTGAACAAATATAAGAATGCTCTTTAATTATTCTACTATTGTTATGCTTTTCATTTAACTCATCTTTGCATAAAATAATTGTATTCTCTATTTCCTTATGAACTGATCCAAACATTTTATAATTATATCGTAACTCCTTTAAGGAACTTAGATAATCAATTCTCAATCGGGCCATTACTTATATGCTCCCCAGATGCATCAACATGAATGCCCATAACGTTTGTCCAAAGTACAATAAAAGGGCAATATTTATTTAACAAAAACGTACACATATCATCGTTGCGGTATTGATTTACGCAACGACCTGTTGTAACATTTTTCAATGCAGTTTTAATGTCCTCGTATATCGAAAGAAAAGGACTATTAAATGCAACTGATTCCAAAAAGTCGATTTTTTCATAATCGTAAATCGTATATTCCCTGCTTAAGTTTTCAACAATAATTTCTATTATGCATTGTTGTAATATTTCGAAACTTTGTTCAAATAAAGAAGTTTTAAACGGCGGCTTTTACCTAATTTTAAATTTAAATCTTTGCAAATTATATTTATATAGTGACATTTACACCACTGCAAGATAACAAAATCAGGTTTGAGCTTTGAATTTAATTTAACATTATTTTTATTTTAGATACTTAACACACGCTATAAGGTATTCCAATAATGTTTGATTATTAAAAATTTTCAACACTGCGCCATATAATACGGGACTTACATCAGTACAAACCCGTCTGCAATAAGGCCATTTGAACTGATATTTAATATTGCTCTCTTTCATGAACAATTTGAACAAATTTGTCCAGAAAAGCACAAATTTCACTGAGTTTGTGGCGAGAAAGAATTGCTTCCGCAATTGGTAGAATTTTTTTATTTCCGAAATTCGTAAAACAATTTTATATGTCAAAATTCTTTTTTCAGCACATTTTACGTGTTTCACGCTTTCGCCAGATGCATCAATATGTAATGTATATTTTGAATCTTCAAGAATTTTTACATTACTGGAAAAAGTTTCAAACGTATGCATTTCCCATGTATAAACTTTTAATGGAGAAGCAACTAGTTATATATAATTTTTATACGGACCATCTTTCATCAAAATAAGAGCATAAACTTGATCTGAATGATAATATTTATCATAATTACCTTCAGATTTACATTTTCTTAATGTTTCCAGCTTATGTATATTTTGAAAATTGCCTTTTTCGGCAATATTAACTGCAGCATTTAAAATTTGCTGTTTTCTATACAAATATGCCTTATTGTTCTTAAGGTTCGTTTTTTATAATATATCTTTTTAATCCTCTGATTTGCCCAACATGAGATTCATTTTCAGCATGTTGTATTTCTTTGGTTCTATAAACGGAAACGTTTCCCTTAGGATTAATTTCAAATCGGAAAGTTGTGCAATCATTAAATTTACAATAAGCGTACATAAATGTACTGTCTTTTCCATATAGAACATTATAAAAACATAAAATACAAATATTGTTATCTTCTAAGATTTTCTTTTTAGTAATTTTTGTGTTGTTTGTATTTTGTACAACATCTAAGTTAACAATAAATGTACAATCAAGAATATTCTTTTGAAATGTTCTTTTAGGTTTTGCACACTTTGATTCCCCTTGAAGCACAGTTCTATTACACTTTTCATTGGGATTTAGAATCTTTCTATAAGTTATAAAGCTTGACATATTCAATGAATCATCGCTGATTTCGAAGGGACCAAGAACATGATCGCATTCATTGTTTTCAACATTTAATTGTTGTTCTTGACAACTTTCTACTTTATTAGATTTAATAATTTGATGACCGTTCATATTCTTTAATTCGTCAACAATTTTAGTTAAATCATTATTAATAGTTTTAAAATTTGATTTAAATTCTTCAACAAATTTAAAATGTTGGAAAATATCTTTAAGAATTTTCGCAAAAGAATCATTAGAAATTGTTTGTTCTTTTGATGAATTTAATATCTTTAAAATTTTTGTAGAACCACAATTTAACTTTTCTGGTGGATTTTTAAACTTGCTATTATCATCCTTCAATGGTAAATTTTCAAATATTAAGTTTGCTTCGTTAGTCAATGGATAAGATTTCTGTGAATCTTTCACAATAAAATCATTCGAGTTAATTAAAACTTCGTTATCATTGTCCGAAATATTATCTGGACTATTTAATAACTCCGATATATATTCTTATTTCATTGGATAAGAATTAACTTCCATTCCATTAGTATTTGGATTTAAAATTTTATTACATTCTAATAAAGTATTATTTTCTGATACATCAGATTTTAAATTCGTAGCACTATTAAATGTGTCTACTTTTATTACCTTGCGTGTTTTCAGCAAGGATTTGCCATACTACAGATCCTTCTTCTATTTTTTAAATTATTTTGAAGCTTATTATATTTAGATTTTTTGCAAATAGCATTTAACGATTCAATAATAATTTCAAATAATTTAACATTTTTCGAAGAAATGATCTGCAAATCCTCTAAAAATGAGCAATTTAACAGTATGGTCTTTAAATCATTTGAACAATAACTAAACTTACGTATTACTCTCATGATGAAATTTCGCCTCTAGATGTAACAAAAAGAAAAAAAGTTTAAAAATTATATATTGTTAAAAATTTTTTATTTGTAAAATTTTTTGAAAACAATATTTTATTAAACTAATTTATCTAATTATAAATTATTCTTAATATATTCTTATATTATATATTCATTTACAAAATACATTAAAATTATTATTAAATATTTCTATATTTAGTATTAAAATAATTCTATTATTAAAGTTAATAAAACGTATTAGTGAAAATGTACATTTATTACCCTCTTTCCAAGTTTGTAAGTTTTTTGTCTTCCTTCTAATGGCCTTTCTTTGCTTAAGCTTAGTCTTCCTTCTATTGATAGTAGTCTCCTTCGCTTGAGCTTTCTGCGCGTATTAATAAATATATAATAAAAAAATAAAAAATGAAAATTCATTTTAAATTTCATGTTTTGATTTTTTCTAAATTTTATACAATTTTGTCGATCCGTTTGTAATTTCATATTTTACCGATAAAACGATAGTTTTTCTTAATATTTTTTCAATATGGCGATACTTTTTTGTACCGAGTTCCTTTTCGCGGTAGTTTTATTTTGCTTTTGCGCGATAATTTTTCGATATGGCGATAGAACAAAATAAAAATAAAAAGAATATTTATTTCTGCAAAATTACAAAATAATTTTTTTTATTTGGGAATTTAAAAAATCCCATTTTCAGAATTATTTTTAATTACGCGGCAGCTCTATTACCATACACAAAATTTTTTTTGAAAAAAGAAAAAATCACTATTTTTTTTTAAATCACAATTTAAACTCACACATATTAACTATATAAATTATTATTATCACTTAAAAATCTTATTTTTAATCAATTAAAAAAACACTTACCTAATGTTTCATTGATGGCAAATAAAATTTGACGTTTACCAAGCCAGATTTAACAAGGTTCGTTCCAAAAGTTTTTTATATGTGCAGTTTGACACTTCAGAAAACTGAAGGCTACATGTCTAATCGAAACCACCTTGTAAAAATTCGTCTTGGTGGCCATGTTAGTATAAAAGGTGTGCAAAGTTTTTAAACCGTTAATATATTTATTTCTGGGCTGCCAGATTATTTACATTTATTTCAGAGGCTGGTACGTTGCAGCCTGGGCACCACCATCACTGTTTTTTTCAATACTTTGTTCTACCTAAAAACTATAGCGGTGAATGAAATATGAAGAAATCTTTTTTTGAAAACTTTGTTCTACCAAAAACTATAGCGGTAAATAAAATGTATATCAAAATGAAGCTGAGACCTTCCACTATCACCTCCAAGTGGTCCGGTCCAGGAACAAACCACTCAGTTCGACCTAGGGTCCAAAATATCCCTTAGAGTGAAATATGAAAAATCTTTTTTTGCAAATTTTGTTCTACCAAAAACTATAGCGGTAAATAAAATGTACATCAGAATGAAGCTGAGACCTTCCACTATCACTTCCAAGTGGTCCGGTCCAGTAACAAATCACTCAGTTCGGCCTAGGGTCCAAAATGTCCTCTAGAGTGATATATGAAATAATCTTTTTTTGAAAACTTTGTTCTACCAAAAACTATAGCGGTAAATAAAATGTATATCAAAATGAAGCTGAGACCTTCCACTATCACCTCCAAGTGGTCCGGTCCAGGAACAAACCACTCAGTTCGACCTACGGTCCAAAATATCCCTTAGAGTGAAATATGAAAAATCTTTTTTTGCAAATTTTGTTCTACCAAAAACTATAGCGGTGCATAAAATATATATCAAAATGAAGTTGAGACTCTCCTCTATCAACTCCAAGTGGTCCGGTCCAGGAACAAATCTCTCAATTTGACCTAGGGTCCATTAGTTTGTTATCTTACATGATTAGTTTGTTAACAAAGTTTCGATTTTTAACTTGGCAGCACTTTTACTACAGCACTAGGTCGAACTGAGTGATTTGTTCCTGGACCGGACCACTTGGAGGTGATAGCGGAGGGTCTCAGGTTCATTTTATTATACATTTTATTTACCGCTATAGTTTTTGGTAGAACAAAGTTTTCAAAAAAAGATTTTTTCATATATCACTCTAGAGGACATTTTGGACCCTAGGTCGAACTGAGTGATTTGTTCCTGGACCAGACCACCTGGAGGTGATAGCGGAGGGTCTCAGCTTCATTTTGATATATATTTTATTGACCGCTATAGTTTTTGGTAGAACAAAAATTTCAAAAAAGATTTTTCATATTTCACTCTAAGGGACATTTTTGACTCTAGGTCGAACTGAGTGATTTGTTCCTGGACCGGACCACTTGGAGGTGATAGCGAAGGATCTCAGCTTCATTCCGATATACATTTTATTTACCGCTATAGTTTTTGGTAGAACAAAGTTTTCAAAAAAAAATTTTTCATATATCACTCTAGAGGACATTTTGGACCCTAGATCGAACTGAGTGATTTGTTCCTGGACCGGACTACCTGGAAGTCATAGTGGAAGGTCTCAGCTTCATTTTGATATACATTTTATTTACCGTTATAGTTTTTGGTAGAACAAAGTTTTCAAAAAAAGATTTTTTCATATTTCACTCTAAGGGACATTTTGGACGCTAGGTCGCATTGAGTGATTTGTTCCTGGACCGGACCACTTGGAAGTGATAGTGGAGGGTCTCAGCTTCATTGTGATATACATTTTATTTACCGCTATAGTTTTTGGTAGAACAAAGTTTTTAAAAAGAATATTTTTTCATATATCACTCTAGAGAACATTTTGGACCCTAGGTCGAACTGAGTGATTTGTTCCTGGACCGGACTACTTGGAAGTGATAGTGGAAGGTCTCAGCTTCATTTTGATATACATTTTATTTACCGCGATAGTTCTTGGTAGAACAAAGTTTTCAAAAAAAGATTTTTTCATATACCACTCTAGAGGACATTTTGGACCCTAGGTCGAACTGAGTGATTGGTTCCTGCACCGGGCCACTTGGAACTGATAGCAGAGGGTCTCAGCTTCATTTTGATATACATTTTATTCATCGCTATTGTTTTTTCTTGAACAAAGTTTTCAAAAAAAGCTTTTTTCATATTTCACTCTAAGGGACATTTTGGACCCTAGGTCGAACTGAGTGATTTGTTCCTGGACCGGACCACATGGAAGTGATAGTGGAAGGTCTCAGCTTCAATCTGGTATAGATTTTATTTACCGCTATAGTTTTTGGTAGAACAAAGTTTTCAAAAAAAGATTTTTTCATATATCACTATAGAGGACATTTTGGACCCTAGGTCGAATTGAGTGATTTGTTCCTGGACCGGACCACTTGGAAGTGATAGCGGAGAGTCTCAGCTTCATTTCGATATACATTTTATTATTTTATTTACCGCTATAGTTTTTGGTAGAACAAAGTTTTCAAAAAAAGATTTTTTCATATATCACTCTAGAGGACATTTTGGACGCTAGGTCGAACTGAGTGATTTGTTCCTGGACCAGACCACTTGGAGGTTTTAGTGGAAGGTCTCAGCTTCATTTTGATATACATTTTATTCATCGCTATAGTTTTTACTTGAACAAAGTATTCAAAAAAAGATTTTTTCATATTTTATTTACCGCTATAGTTTTTGGTAGAACAAAGTATTGAAAAAAACAGTGATGGTGGTGCCCGGACTGCAACGTACCAGCCTCTGAAATAAATGTAAATAATCTGGCAGCCCAGAAATAAATATATTAACAGTTTAAAAACTTGGCACACCTTTTATACTAACATGGCCACCAAGACGAATTTTTACAAGGTGGTTTCGATTAGACATGTAGCCTTCAGTTTTCTGAAGTGTCAAACTGCACATATAAAAAATTTTTGGAACGAACCTTGGTAAATCTGGCTTGGTAACCGTCAAATTTTATTTGCCATCAATGAAACAGCAGGTAAGTGTTTTTTTAATTGATTAAAAATAAGATTTTTAAGTGATAATAATAATTTATATAGTTAATATGTGTGAGTTTAAATTGTGTTTTTAAAAAAATAGTGATTTTTTCTTTTTTCAAAAAAATTTTGTGTATGGTAATAGAGCTGCCGCGTAATTAAAAATAATTGTAAAAATGGGATTTTTTAAATTCCCAAATAAAAAAAATTATTTTGTAATTTTGCAGAAATAAATATTCTTTTTATTTTTATTTTGTTCTATCGCCATATCGAAAAGTTATCGCGCAAAAAAAAATTATCGATATATCGGAAAACTATCGCCATATGGGAAAAATCTTAAGAAAAACTATCGCCTTATCGGTAAAATATGTAATTACAAACGGATTGACAAAATTACATAAAATTTAGAAAAAAATCAAAACATGAAATTTAAAATGGATTTTTATTTTTTATTTTTTTATTACATATTTTTTAACACGCACTACCAATAGAAGGAAGGCTCAATAGAATATTTACAACTGTCGCATATGGTTATGTTACAATTTATCTTTTTTGAACAACCACAATGACAACAAAATCTTGTTTTATCACCTTGATGTTTTATAACAAATTTTTCATTTCCTTTCTGAAATCATTAGGATTGCATAAGTTTGTTAAGGATTCATTTTTGAGAATTTTTGATGCTTACATAAAACAAAAATTCCACAACTTGATCCATCTGTTTGCAAATCTCTATTTACAATTTCTTTATATTGCCATGAAGACTCATTAGTTCCAATATTAACAATAAAATAATTGTAAGTACGTTTTCCTTCACCTTCATTTGAAAAAGAATTTATATAAATAAATTCATGTGTAGAAAATTTTAAAACACACAATGTAAAATGATTGGACTATTAATGGGGACAAATAACAATTCATAAATATTTTCAGTAGCTCAAGCTGTATGTTGTCAGATTGGCAGGGCATACTGTAACAATCGACTGACCTACTTTATTTTATAATTACTAGAAGGCAAGTATCTAGAACAAAATTAGTCAACCATTCATTATTATTTAAAGACATCCAGTCCGAAGTTTCTAAATAATCGGTAAATCGAACATTTATAGAATCTATTCTATTATTAATTTCAGAAAATAATTCATCAAATTTAAATAGAAAAAAGTTATCTTTTTGAATCGCATTACTATTATTTTTACGAATTTCTGAAACCTTCTTACTTGCCTTTGCTTCATGCATTATTTTTGATCGAATTGTTTTGTTCTTTTTTTTTGACTCAACTTCCCCCATTCTTCTTCGGGCTCTGTCTTAATATTCCCACGTGCTTGAGAATAACTGTGTTCTTTTTCTATTACTTCAACACTTATATCCAGTGTGGAGTCTTGTTTTTTTTTCGTTTGGAGTTGAACAAATATAAGAATGCTCTTTAATTATTCTACTATTGTTATGCTTTTCATTTAACTCATCTTTGCATAAAATAATTGTATTCTCTATTTCCTTATGAACTGATCCAAACATTTTATAATTATATCGTAACTCCTTTAAGGAACTTAGATAATCAATTCTCAATCGGGCCATTACTTATATGCTCCCCAGATGCATCAACATGAATGCCCATAACGTTTGTCCAAAGTACAATAAAAGGGCAATATTTATTTAACAAAAACGTACACATATCATCGTTGCGGTATTGATTTACGCAACGACCTGTTGTAACATTTTTCAATGCAGTTTTAATGTCCTCGTATATCGAAAGAAAAGGACTATTAAATGCAACTGATTCCAAAAAGTCGATTTTTTCATAATCGTAAATCGTATATTCCCTGCTTAAGTTTTCAACAATAATTTCTATTATGCATTGTTGTAATATTTCGAAACTTTGTTCAAATAAAGAAGTTTTAAACGGCGGCAATAAAACAGTAAAAATATGTTTAAACCAACATTCACACTCTTCTATACTGCTTAAACTAAATGCCGCTACTAAAGCATTCTTAAGCAAGGGTCTTAAAATATGGTTTTTACCTAATTTTAAATTTAAATCTTTGCAAATTATATTTATATAGTGACATTTACACCACTGCAAGATAACAAAATCAGGTTTGAGCTTTGAATTTAATTTAACATTATTTAGATACTTAACACACGCTATAAGGTATTCCAATAATGTTTGATTATTAAAAATTTTCAACACTGCGCCATATAATACGGGACTTACATCAGTACAAACCCGTCTGCAATAAGGCCATTTGAACTGATATTTAATATTGCTCTCTTTCATGAACAATTTGAACAAATTTGTCCAGAAAAGCACAAATTTCACTGAGTTTGTGGCGAGAAAGAATTGCTTCCGCAATTGGTAGAATTTTTTTATTTCCGAAATTCGTAAAACAATTTTATATGTCAAAATTCTTTTTTCAGCACATTTTACGTGTTTCACGTTTTCGCCAGATGCATCAATATGTAATGTATATTTTGAATCTTCAAGAATTTTTACATTACTGGAAAAAGTTTCAAACGTATGCATTTCCCATGTATAAACTTTTAATGGAGAAGCAACTAGTTATATATAATTTTTATACGGACCATCTTTCATCAAAATAAGAGCATAAACTTGATCTGAATGATAATATTTATCATAATTACCTTCAGATTTACATTTTCTTAATGTTTCCAGCTTATGTATATTTTGAAAATTGCCTTTTTCGGCAATATTAACTGCAGCATTTAAAATTTGCTGTTTTCTATACAAATATGCCTTATTGTTCTTAAGGTTCGTTTTTTATAATATATCTTTTTAATCCTCTGATTTGCCCAACATGAGATTCATTTTCAGCATGTTGTATTTCTTTGGTTCTATAAACGGAAATGTTTCCCTTAGGATTAATTTCAAATCGGAAAGTTGTGCAATCATTAAATTTACAATAAGCGTACATAAATGTACTGTCTTTTCCATATAGAACATTATAAAAACATAAAATACAAATATTGTTATCTTCTAAGATTTTCTTTTTAGTAATTTTTGTGTTGTTTGTATTTTGTACAACATCTAAGTTAACAATAAATGTACAATCAAGAATATTCTTTTGAAATGTTCTTTTAGGTTTTGCACACTTTGATTCCCCTTGAAGCACAGTTCTATTACACTTTTCATTGGGATTTAGAATCTTTCTATAAGTTATAAAGCTTGACATATTCAATGAATCATCGCTGATTTCGAAGGGACCAAGAACATGATCGCATTCATTGTTTTCAACATTTAATTGTTGTTCTTGACAACTTTCTACTTTATTAGATTTAATAATTTGATGACCGTTCATATTCTTTAATTCGTCAACAATTTTAGTTAAATCATTATTAATAGTTTTAAAATTTGATTTAAATTCTTCAACAAATTTAAAATGTTGGAAAATATCTTTAAGAATTTTCGCAAAAGAATCATTAGAAATTGTTTGTTCTTTTGATGAATTTAATATCTTTAAAATTTTTGTAGAACCACAATTTAAATTTTCTGGTGGATTTTTAAACTTGCTGTTATCATCCTTCAATGGTAAATTTTCAAATATTAAGTTTGCTTCGTTAGTCAATGGATAAGATTTCTGTGAATCTTTCACAATAAAATCATTCGAGTTAATTAAAACTTCGTTATCAATGTCAGAAATATTATCTGGACTATTTAATAACTCCGATATATATTCTTATTTCATTGGATAAGAATTAACTTCCATTCCATTAGTATTTGGATTTGAAATTTTATTACATTCTAATAAAGTATTATTTTCTGATACATCAGATTTTAAATTCGTAGCACTATTAAATGTGTCTACTTTTATTACCTTGCGTGTTTTCAGCAAGGTTTTTGCCATACTACAGATCCTTCTTCTATTTTTTAAATTATTTTGAAGCTTATTATATTTAGATTTTTTGCAAATAGCATTTAACGATTCAATAATAATTTCAAATAATTTAACATTTTCGAAGAAATGATCTGCAAATCCTCTAAAAATGAGCAATTTAACAGTATGGTCTTTAAATCATTTGAACAATAACTAAACTTACGTATTACTCTCATGATGAAATTTCGCCTCTAGATGTAACAAAAAGAAAAAAAGTTTAAAAATTATATATTGTTAAAAATTTTTTATTTGTAAAATTTTTTGAAATCAATATATTATTAAACTAATTTATCTAATTATAAATTATTCTTAATATATTCTTATATTATATATTAATTTACAAAATACATTAAAATTATTATTAAATATTTCTATATTTAGTATTAAAATAATTCTATTATTAAAGTTAATAAAACGTATTAGTGAAAATGTACATTTATTACCCTCTTTCCAAGTTTGTAAGTTTTTTGTCTTCCTTCTAATGGCCTTTCTTTGCTTAAGCTCAGTCTTCCTTCTATTGATAGTAGTCTCCTTCGCTTGAGCTTTCTGCGCGTATTAATAAATATATAATAAAAAAATAAAAAATGAAAATTCATTTTAAATTTCATGTTTTGATTTTTTCTAAATTTTATATAATTTTGTCGATCCGTTTGTAATTTCATATTTTACCGATAAAACGATAGTTTTTCTTAATATTTTTTCAATATGGCGATACTTTTTTGTACCGAGTTCCTTTTCGCGGTAGTTTTATTTTGCTTTTGCGCGATAATTTTTCGATATGGCGATAGAACAAAATAAAAATAAAAAGAATATTTATTTCTGCAAAATTACAAAATAATTTTTTTTATTTGGGAATTTAAAAAATCCCATTTTCAGAATTATTTTTAATTACGCGGCACCTCTATTACCATACACAAAATTTTTTTTGAAAAAAGAAAAAATCACTATTTTTTTTAAATCACAATTTAAACTCACACATATTAACTACATAAATTATTATTATCACTTAAAAATCTTATTTTTAATCAATTAAAAAAACACTTACCTGCTGTTTCATTGATGGCAAATAAAATTTGACGGTTACCAAGCCAGATTTAACAAGGTTCGTTCCAAAAGTTTTTTATATGTGCAGTTTGACACTTCAGAAAACTGAAGGCTACATGTCTAATCGAAACCACCTTGTAAAAATTCGTCTTGGTGGCCATGTTAGTATAAAAGGTGTGCAAAGTTTTTAAACCGTTAATATATTTATTTCTGGGCTGCCAGATTATTTACATTTATTTCAGAGGCTGGTACGTTGCAGCCTGGGCACCACCATCACTGTTTTTTTCAATACTTTGTTCTACCTAAAAACTATAGCGGTAAATGAAATATGAAGAAATCTTTTTTTGAAAACTTTGTTCTACCAAAAACTATAGCGGTAAATAAAATGTATATCAAAATGAAGCTGAGACCTTCCACTATCACCTCCAAGTGGTCCGGTCCAGGAACAAACCACTCAGTTCGACCTAGGGTCCAAAATATCCCTTAGAGTGAAATATGAAAAATCTTTTTTTGCAAATTTTGTTCTACCAAAAACTATAGCGGTAAATAAAATGTACATCAGAATGAAGCTGAGACCTTCCACTATCACTTCCAAGTGGTCCGGTCCAGTAACAAATCACTCAGTTCGGCCTAGGGTCCAAAATGTCCTCTAGAGTGATATATGAAATAATCTTTTTTTGAAAACTTTGTTCTACCAAAAACTATAGCGGTAAATAAAATGTATATCAGAATGAAGCTGAGACCTTCCACTATCACCTCCAAGTGGTCCCGTCCAGGAACAAACCACTCAGTTCGACCTAGGGTCCAAAATATCCCTTAGAGTGAAATATGAAAAATCTTTTTTTGCAAATTTTGTTCTACCAAAAACTATAGCGGTGCATAAAATATATATCAAAATGAAGTTGAGACTCTCCTCTATCAACTCCAAGTGGTCCGGTCCAGGAACAAATCTCTCAATTTGACCTAGGGTCCATTAGTTTGTTATCTTACATGATTAGTTTGTTAACAAAGTTGCGATTTTTAACTTGGCAGCACTTTTACTACAGCACTACGTCGAACTGAGTGATTTGTTCCTGGACCGGACCACTTGGAGGTGATAGCGGAGGGTCTCAGGTTCATTTTGTTATACATTTTATTTACCGCTATAGTTTTTGGTAGAACAAAGTTTTCAAAAAAAGATTTTTTCATATATCACTCTAGAGGACATTTTGGACCCTAGGTCGAACTGAGTGATTTGTTCCTGGACCGGACCACCTGGAGGTGATAGTGGAGGGTCTCAGCTTCATTTTGATATATATTTTATTGACCGCTATAGTTTTTGGTAGAACAAAAATTTCAAAAAAGATTTTTCATATTTCACTCTAAGGGACATTTTTGACTCTAGGTCGAACTGAGTGATCTGTTCCTGGACCGGACCACTTGGAGGTGATAGCGAAGGATCTCAGCTTCATTCCGATATACATTTTATTTACCGCTATAGTTTTTGGTAGAACAAAGTTTTCAAAAAAAAATATTTTTTCATATATCACTCTAGAGAACATTTTGGACCCTAGGTCGAACTGAGTGATTTGTTCCTAGACCGGACTACTTGGAAGTGATAGTGGAAGGTCTCAGCTTCATTTTGATATACATTTTATTTACCGCGATAGTTCTTGGTAGAACAAAGTTTTCAAAAAAAGATTTTTTCATATACCACTCTAGAGGACATTTTGGACCCTAGGTCGAACTGAGTGA
Organism: Protocalliphora azurea; assembly: GCA_932274085.1. Taxonomy (NCBI): domain Eukaryota; kingdom Metazoa; phylum Arthropoda; class Insecta; order Diptera; family Calliphoridae; genus Protocalliphora; species Protocalliphora azurea. The sequence goes on along the minus strand of OW026519.1, from coordinate 93,043,927 downwards.
TTGGTTCCTGCACCGGGCCACTTGGAACTGATAGCAGAGGGTCTCAGCTTCATTTTGATATACATTTTATTCATCGCTATTGTTTTTTCTTGAACAAAGTTTTCAAAAAAAGCTTTTTTCATATTTCACTCTAAGGGACATTTTGGACCCTAGGTCGAACTGAGTGATTTGTTCCTGGACCGGACCACATGGAAGTGATAGTGGAAGGTCTCAGCTTCAATCTGGTATAGATTTTATTTACCGCTATAGTTTTTGGTAGAACAAAGTTTTCAAAAAAAGATTTTTTCATATATCACTATAGAGGACATTTTGGACCCTAGGTCGAATTGAGTGATTTGTTCCTGGACCGGACCACTTGGAAGTGATAGCGGAGAGTCTCAGCTTCATTTCGATATACATTTTATTATTTTATTTACCGCTATAGTTTTTGGTAGAACAAAGTTTTCAAAAAAAGATTTTTTCATATATCACTCTAGAGGACATTTTGGACGCTAGGTCGAACTGAGTGATTTGTTCCTGGACCAGACCACTTGGAGGTTTTAGTGGAAGGTCTCAGCTTCATTTTGATATACATTTTATTCATCGCTATAGTTTTTACTTGAACAAAGTATTCAAAAAAAGATTTTTTCATATTTTATTTACCGCTATAGTTTTTGGTAGAACAAAGTATTGAAAAAAACAGTGATGGTGGTGCCCGGACTGCAACGTACCAGCCTCTGAAATAAATGTAAATAATCTGGCAGCCCAGAAATAAATATATTAACAGTTTAAAAACTTGGCACACCTTTTATACTAACATGGCCACCAAGACGAATTTTTACAAGGTGGTTTCGATTAGACATGTAGCCTTCAGTTTTCTGAAGTGTCAAACTGCACATATAAAAAATTTTTGGAACGAACCTTGGTAAATCTGGCTTGGTAACCGTCAAATTTTATTTGTCATCAATGAAACAGCAGGTAAGTGTTTTTTTAATTGATTAAAAATAAGATTTTTAAGTGATAATAATAATTTATATAGTTAATATGTGTGAGTTTAAATTGTGTTTTTAAAAAAATAGTGATTTTTTCTTTTTTCAAAAAAATTTTGTGTATGGTAATAGAGCTGCCGCGTAATTAAAAATAATTGTAAAAATGGGATTTTTTAAATTCCCAAATAAAAAAAATTATTTTGTAATTTTGCAGAAATAAATATTCTTTTTATTTTTATTTTGTTCTATCGCCATATCGAAAAGTTATCGCGCAAAAAAAAATTATCGATATATCGGAAAACTATCGCCATATGGGAAAAATCTTAAGAAAAACTATCGCCTTATCGGTAAAATATGTAATTACAAACGGATTGACAAAATTACATAAAATTTAGAAAAAAATCAAAACATGAAATTTAAAATGGATTTTTATTTTTTATTTTTTTATTACATATTTTTTAACACGCACTACCAATAGAAGGAAGGCTCAATAGAATATTTACAACTGTCGCATATGGTTATGTTACAATTTATCTTTTTTGAACAACCACAATGACAACAAAATCTTGTTTTATCACCTTGATGTTTTATAACAAATTTTTCATTTCCTTTCTGAAATCATTAGGATTGCATAAGTTTGTTAAGGATTCATTTTTGAGAATTTTTGATGCTTACATAAAACAAAAATTCCACAACTTGATCCATCTGTTTGCAAATCTCTATTTACAATTTCTTTATATTGCCATGAAGACTCATTAGTTCCAATATTAACAATAAAATAATTGTAAGTACGTTTTCCTTCACCTTCATTTGAAAAAGAATTTATATAAATAAATTCATGTGTAGAAAATTTTAAAACACACAATGTAAAATGATTGGACTATTAATGGGGACAAATAACAATTCATAAATATTTTCAGTAGCTCAAGCTGTATGTTGTCAGATTGGCAGGGCATACTGTAACAATCGACTGACCTACTTTATTTTATAATTACTAGAAGGCAAGTATCTAGAACAAAATTAGTCAACCATTCATTATTATTTAAAGACATCCAGTCCGAAGTTTCTAAATAATCGGTAAATCGAACATTTATAGAATCTATTCTATTATTAATTTCAGAAAATAATTCATCAAATTTAAATAGAAAAAAGTTATCTTTTTGAATCGCATTACTATTATTTTTACGAATTTCTGAAACCTTCTTACTTGCCTTTGCTTCATGCATTATTTTTGATCGAATTGTTTTGTTCTTTTTTTTTGACTCAACTTCCCCCATTCTTCTTCGGGCTCTGTCTTAATATTCCCACGTGCTTGAGAATAACTGTGTTCTTTTTCTATTACTTCAACACTTATATCCAGTGTGGAGTCTTGTTTTTTTTTCGTTTGGAGTTGAACAAATATAAGAATGCTCTTTAATTATTCTACTATTGTTATGCTTTTCATTTAACTCATCTTTGCATAAAATAATTGTATTCTCTATTTCCTTATGAACTGATCCAAACATTTTATAATTATATCGTAACTCCTTTAAGGAACTTAGATAATCAATTCTCAATCGGGCCATTACTTATATGCTCCCCAGATGCATCAACATGAATGCCCATAACGTTTGTCCAAAGTACAATAAAAGGGCAATATTTATTTAACAAAAACGTACACATATCATCGTTGCGGTATTGATTTACGCAACGACCTGTTGTAACATTTTTCAATGCAGTTTTAATGTCCTCGTATATCGAAAGAAAAGGACTATTAAATGCAACTGATTCCAAAAAGTCGATTTTTTCATAATCGTAAATCGTATATTCCCTGCTTAAGTTTTCAACAATAATTTCTATTATGCATTGTTGTAATATTTCGAAACTTTGTTCAAATAAAGAAGTTTTAAACGGCGGCAATAAAACAGTAAAAATATGTTTAAACCAACATTCACACTCTTCTATACTGCTTAAACTAAATGCCGCTACTAAAGCATTCTTAAGCAAGGGTCTTAAAATATGGTTTTTACCTAATTTTAAATTTAAATCTTTGCAAATTATATTTATATAGTGACATTTACACCACTGCAAGATAACAAAATCAGGTTTGAGCTTTGAATTTAATTTAACATTATTTAGATACTTAACACACGCTATAAGGTATTCCAATAATGTTTGATTATTAAAAATTTTCAACACTGCGCCATATAATACGGGACTTACATCAGTACAAACCCGTCTGCAATAAGGCCATTTGAACTGATATTTAATATTGCTCTCTTTCATGAACAATTTGAACAAATTTGTCCAGAAAAGCACAAATTTCACTGAGTTTGTGGCGAGAAAGAATTGCTTCCGCAATTGGTAGAATTTTTTTATTTCCGAAATTCGTAAAACAATTTTATATGTCAAAATTCTTTTTTCAGCACATTTTACGTGTTTCACGTTTTCGCCAGATGCATCAATATGTAATGTATATTTTGAATCTTCAAGAATTTTTACATTACTGGAAAAAGTTTCAAACGTATGCATTTCCCATGTATAAACTTTTAATGGAGAAGCAACTAGTTATATATAATTTTTATACGGACCATCTTTCATCAAAATAAGAGCATAAACTTGATCTGAATGATAATATTTATCATAATTACCTTCAGATTTACATTTTCTTAATGTTTCCAGCTTATGTATATTTTGAAAATTGCCTTTTTCGGCAATATTAACTGCAGCATTTAAAATTTGCTGTTTTCTATACAAATATGCCTTATTGTTCTTAAGGTTCGTTTTTTATAATATATCTTTTTAATCCTCTGATTTGCCCAACATGAGATTCATTTTCAGCATGTTGTATTTCTTTGGTTCTATAAACGGAAATGTTTCCCTTAGGATTAATTTCAAATCGGAAAGTTGTGCAATCATTAAATTTACAATAAGCGTACATAAATGTACTGTCTTTTCCATATAGAACATTATAAAAACATAAAATACAAATATTGTTATCTTCTAAGATTTTCTTTTTAGTAATTTTTGTGTTGTTTGTATTTTGTACAACATCTAAGTTAACAATAAATGTACAATCAAGAATATTCTTTTGAAATGTTCTTTTAGGTTTTGCACACTTTGATTCCCCTTGAAGCACAGTTCTATTACACTTTTCATTGGGATTTAGAATCTTTCTATAAGTTATAAAGCTTGACATATTCAATGAATCATCGCTGATTTCGAAGGGACCAAGAACATGATCGCATTCATTGTTTTCAACATTTAATTGTTGTTCTTGACAACTTTCTACTTTATTAGATTTAATAATTTGATGACCGTTCATATTCTTTAATTCGTCAACAAATTTTAGTTAAATCATTATTAATAGTTTTAAAATTTGATTTAAATTCTTCAACAAATTTAAAATGTTGGAAAATATCTTTAAGAATTTTCGCAAAAGAATCATTAGAAATTGTTTGTTCTTTTGATGAATTTAATATCTTTAAAATTTTTGTAGAACCACAATTTAAATTTTCTGGTGGATTTTTAAACTTGCTGTTATCATCCTTCAATGGTAAATTTTCAAATATTAAGTTTGCTTCGTTAGTCAATGGATAAGATTTCTGTGAATCTTTCACAATAAAATCATTCGAGTTAATTAAAACTTCGTTATCAATGTCAGAAATATTATCTGGACTATTTAATTACTCCGATATATATTCTTATTTCATTGGATAAGAATTAACTTCCATTCCATTAGTATTTGGATTTGAAATTTTATTACATTCTAATAAAGTATTATTTTCTGATACATCAGATTTTAAATTCGTAGCACTATTAAATGTGTCTACTTTTATTACCTTGCGTGTTTTCAGCAAGGTTTTTGCCATACTACAGATCCTTCTTCTATTTTTTAAATTATTTTGAAGCTTATTATATTTAGATTTTTTGCAAATAGCATTTAACGATTCAATAATAATTTCAAATAATTTAACATTTTCGAAGAAATGATCTGCAAATCCTCTAAAAATGAGCAATTTAACAGTATGGTCTTTAAATCATTTGAACAATAACTAAACTTACGTATTACTCTCATGATGAAATTTCGCCTCTAGATGTAACAAAAAGAAAAAAAGTTTAAAAATTATATATTGTTAAAAATTTTTTATTTGTAAAATTTTTTGAAATCAATATATTATTAAACTAATTTATCTAATTATAAATTATTCTTAATATATTCTTATATTATATATTAATTTACAAAATACATTAAAATTATTATTAAATATTTCTATATTTAGTATTAAAATAATTCTATTATTAAAGTTAATAAAACGTATTAGTGAAAATGTACATTTATTACCCTCTTTCCAAGTTTGTAAGTTTTTTGTCTTCCTTCTAATGGCCTTTCTTTGCTTAAGCTTAGTCTTCCTTCTATTGATAGTAGTCTCCTTCGCTTGAGCTTTCTGCGCGTATTAATAAATATATAATAAAAAAATAAAAAATGAAAATTCATTTTAAATTTCATGTTTTGATTTTTTCTAAATTTTATATAATTTTGTCGATCCGTTTGTAATTTCATATTTTACCGATAAAACGATAGTTTTTCTTAATATTTTTTCAATATGGCGATACTTTTTTGTACCGAGTTCCTTTTCGCGGTAGTTTTATTTTGCTTTTGCGCGATAATTTTTCGATATGGCGATAGAACAAAATAAAAATAAAAAGAATGTTTATTTCTGCAAAATTACAAAATATTTTTTTTTATTTGGGAATTTAAAAAATCCCATTTTCAGAATTATTTTTAATTACGCGGCAGCTCTATTACCATACACAAAATTTTTTTTGAAAAAAGAAAAAATCACTATTTTTTTTAAATCACAATTTAAACTCACACATATTAACTACATAAATTATTATTATCACTTAAAAATCTTATTTTTAATCAATTAAAAAAACACTTACCTGCTGTTTCATTGATGGCAAATAAAATTTGACGGTTACCAAGCCAGATTTAACAAGGTTCGTTCCAAAAGTTTTTTATATGTGCAGTTTGACACTTCAGAAAACTGAAGGCTACATGTCTAATCGAAACCACCTTGTAAAAATTCGTCTTGGTGGCCATGTTAGTATAAAAGGTGTGCAAAGTTTTTAAACCGTTAATATATTTATTTCTGGGCTGCCAGATTATTTACATTTATTTCAGAGGATGGTACGTTGCAGCCCGGGCACCACCATCACTGTTTTTTTCAATACTTTGTTCTACCTAAAAACTATAGCGGTAAATAAAATATGAAGAAATCTTTTTTTGAAAACTTTGTTCTACCAAAAACTATAGCGGTAAATAAAATGTATATCAAAATGAAGCTGAGACCTTCCGCTATCACCTCCAAGTGGTCCGGTCCAGGAACAAATCACTCAGTTCGACCTAGGGTCCAAAATGTCCCTTAGAGTGAAATATGAAAAAATCTTTTTTTGAAAACTTTGTTCTACCAAAAACTATAGCGGTGAATAAAATGTATATCAAAATGAAGGTGAGACCTTCCGCTATCACCTCCAAGTGGTCCGGTCCAGGAACAAATCACTCAGTTCGACCTAGGGTCCAAAATGTCCTCTAGAGTGATATATGAAATAATCTTTTTTTGAAAACTTTGTTCTACCAAAAACTATAGCGGTAAATAAAATGTATATCAAAATGAAGCTGAGACCTTCCACTATCACCTCCAAGTAGTCCGGTCCAGGAACAAACCACTCAGTTCGACCTAGGGTCCAAAATATCCCTTAGAGTGAAATATGAAAAATCTTTTTTTGCAAATTTTGTTCTACCAAAAACTATAGCGGTGCATAAAATATATATCAAAATGAAGCTGAGACTCTCCTCTATCAACTCCAAGTGGTCCGGTCCAGGAACAAAGCTCTCAATTCGACCTATGGTCCATTAGTTTGTTATCTTTCATGATTAGTTTGTTAACAAAGTTGCTATTTTTTAAACTTGGCAGCACTATTTACTTTGTTATCTTACTTTGTTATCTTCTCGTCCACTAATTCATTACAATTTTATTCACAGATTTTCATCAATTTTCATCTTTTGATGTGAATTATATTGTGGACGAGAAGATAACAAAGTAAGATAACAAAGTAAAAAGTGCTGACAAGTTTAAAAAATAGCAACTGTTAACAAACTAATCATGAAAGATAACAAATTAATGGACCACAGGTCGAATTGAGAGATTTGTTCCTGGACCGGACCACTTGGAGTTGATAGAGGAGAGTCTCAGCTTCATTTTGATATACATTTTATGCACCGCTATAGTTTTTGGTAGAACAAAGTTTTCAAAAAAAGATTTTTCATATTTCACTCTAGAAGACATTTTGGACCCTAGGTCAAACTGAGTGATTTGTTCCTGGACCGGACCACTTGGAGGTGATTGCGGAGGGTCTCAGCTTCATTTTGATATACATTTTATTTACCGCTATAGTTTTTGGTAGAACAAAGTTTTCAAAAAATTTTTTTTCATATTTCATTTACCGCTATAGTTTTTGGTAGAACAAAGTATTAAAAAAAATGGTGATGGTGGTGCCGGGACTGAACAGTAAATGATCTGGCATCCCAGAAATAAATATATTAATAATTTAAAAGCTTGGCATACCTTTTATACTAACATGTCCACCAAGACGAATTTTTACGAGGTAGTTTCCATTAGACATGCAGCCTTCAGTTTTCTGAAGTGTCAAAGTGCATATATAAAAAATTGTTGGAACGAACCTTGTTAAATCTGGCTTGATAACCGTCGAATTTTATTTGTCATCAAAGAAACAGCAGGGTAAGTGTTTTTTAATTGATTAAAAATAAGATTTTTAAGTGATAATAATTTATAAAGTTAATCTGTGTGATCATTCACTTTAATGATTTGAAAAAAATAGTGATTTTTTCTTTAAAAAAAATTTGTGTATGGTAATAGAGCTGCCGTGTAATAAAAAATAAATCTAAAAATGGGATTTTATTAAATTCCCATATAAAAAACAATATTTTGTAGTTTTGCAGAAATAAATATTCTTGTTATTTTTATTTTTTTCTGTCGCCATATCGAAAAATTATCGCGCAAAAGCAAAATAAATCGATCGCGAAAAGGAACTCGGTACAAAAAAAACTATGGACATATCAAAAAAATATAAAAAAATTATCGATATATCGAAAAACTATCTCCATATTAGAAAAATATTAAGAAAAACTATCGCTTTATCGGTAAAATATGAAATTACAAACGGATTGACAAAATTATATAAAATTTAGAAAAAAAATCAAAACTTGAAATTTAAAATGGATTTTTATTTTTTATTTTTTTATTATATATTTTTTTTAACACGCGCAGAAAGCTCAAACGAAGGAAGACCACTACCAATAGAAGGAAGGCTCAATAGAAGGATGACTAAGCTTAAGCAAAGGAAGACCATTAGAAGGAAGACAAAAAACTTACACACTTGGAACGAGGGTAATAAATGAACATTTTCACTAATACCTTTTATTAACTTTAATAATAGAATTATTTTAATACCAAATATAAAAATATTTAATAATAATTTAAATGTATTTTGTAAATTAATATATAATATAAGAATTTATTAAGAATAATTTATAATTAGATAAATTAGTTTAATAAAATATTGATTTCAAAAAATGTTTAACAATATATAATTTTCAAACTTTTTTTTTTTTTTTTGTTACATCTAGAAGCGAAATTTCATCATGAGAGTAAGACGTAAGTTTAGTTATTGTTCAAATGATTTAAAGACCATACTGTTAAATTTGCTATTTGCAAAAAATCTAAATATAATAAGCTTCAAAATAATTTAAAAAATAGGAGAAGGATCTGTATTATGGCAAAAACTTTGTTATACCAAAAACTATAGCGGTAAATAAAATGTATATCAAAATGAAGCTGAGACCCTCCGCTATCACCTACAAGTGGTCCGGTCCAGGAAGAAATCACTCAGTTCGACCTAGGGTCCAAAATATTCTCTAGAGTAAAATATGAAAAAATCTTTTTTTGAAAACTTTGTTCTACCAAAAACTATAGCGGTAAATAAAATGTATATCAAAATGAAGCTGAGACCCTCCGCTATTACCTCCAAGTGGTCCGGTCCAGGAACAAATCACTCAGTTCGACCTAGGGTCCAAAATGTCCTCTAGAGTGAAATATGAAAAAATCTTTTTTTGAAAACTTTGTTCTACCAAAAACTATAGCGGTAAATAAAATGTATATCAGAATGAAGCTGAGATCTTCCGCTATCACCTCCAAGTGGTCCGGTCCAGGAACAAATCACTCACTTCGACCTAGGGTCCAAAATGTGCTCTAGAGTGAAATATGAAAAAATTTTTTTTGAAAACTTTGTTCTACCAAAAACTATAGCGGTGAATAAAATGTATATTAAAATGGAGCTGAGGCCTTTCACTATCACCTCCAAGTGGTCCGGTCCAGGAAAAAATCACTCAGTTTGACCTATGGCCCAAAATGTCCCTTGAGTGAAATTAAAAAGATCTTTTTTTGAATACTTTGTTCTACCAAAAATTATAGCGGTAAATAAAATGTACATCAGAATGAAGCTGAGACCTTCCACTATCACTTCCAAGTGGTCCGGTCCAGGAACAAATCACTCAGTTCGACCTAGGGTCCAAAATGTCCTCTAGAGTGAAATATGAAAAAATCTTTTTTTGAATACTTTGTTCTACCAAAAACTATAGCGGTGAATAAAATGTATATCAAAATGAAGCTGAGACCTTCCACTATCAACTCCAAGTGGTCCGCTCCAGGAACAAGTCAGTCAGTTCGACCTAAGGTCCATTAGTTTGTTATCTTATATGATTAGTTTGTTAACAATGTTGCGATTTTTAACTTGGCAGCACTTTTACTTTGTTATCTTACTTTGTTAACCTAGTGTCTACATTAGGCAAATTTATATCAAAACAAACGTCAAAATCAGTGCGAATATATACAAGGTAACCTTAGTTAAACAGCTGATTATTATTTTGGTTTTTACAGTTGTCAAACTGCATATATAAAAAACAATAATGAATACGCCATATTGTTGTTTTTGTGCAACTGTTGCCACCTTCCACAAATTCGCGTTAAGTTTGACGTTTGTCTTGATAAAAAAAATCTCTAATGTAGACACTATGTAAGTTCACGCCGATGACAAGCCTTACATAATTTGTGTTCTTTAATGAAAACTATTTCTTAGCGCACAATAAAATAATAGTGTTGTGCTGCAGTTAAGATATCCATTTTACTCGACTTTTTCATTGTTTAATCAAATAAATCGAAAATGTTGTTTTAAATTAATCGAGTAAAGTTTTTATGTTACTCGAGTTATTCGACTAAATTATACGTTAACATTTTGCTCGTTATTTGAATGTTTATCAACAAATAAATCGAGCAATTGTAGGGGCGCTTGTAGCGAAGCATATTTTTTCTTACACCACTTTTCTCAAAAATAAATTTCCTTATCAAATTTCTACAAAAACTTTCTAAACAAGCAAATAGCTTATAAATAGAAATTTTCTTTGTTTTGTTTATTTTCATCGAAAGATTATTTTAAAATTAAAATAAATAAATAGATAAATATAGAAATAAATAAATAAATAAATAAATAAAAATATAAATAAAATCAATAAAATAGATAACTAAATGAATAGATCGCTATATTTTATATTAATTGTCATTTATGTTGTTATGTTATTAACATAACATAAAAGCATAAATACCACTCTGTGTTTTTGTTCATGCATTGGTAGTAATGATAACACAGTAACGAGTATTTGGGGTGAAGTTGGCTGTTAATGTTTATGCTCAAGTATGTATGTATTGGTGTTAACTGGGGTATAAAAGCCAGAAATGTGTCCCAAATCTTCCTTTTCTATTATACCATCACCTGCAACTTTCAATTCTACCACCAAAAAATAAAAGTTTTTTTAAAAATTATGTTTTTTATCTACAAATATACATGCGGGAACTTAAATTCTTTCTTTTACCCAGTGCAATATTATCACGGAATTCCGGAGGAACTATTCGAAGAGAAAAGGTGGACACATTTTCTAGGTTTCAATTGGAAAATTTCTGGGGAAAATGTGCTTTCACACAAAGGCTTAGGAAGCAGTGTAGAAACTCTTACGAAGACGAGTTTAGGAGAAGATTCTTTTATTTCGTCACCACGAGTCCTTACCACATCGAAAAAAAAGACATCATTCAAAGTAGGTGCCCGGAACGCCAGGAAAAAATATTGTGAGTGATTTTTTTTATGTTTACCAGTGAAAGTTTACATGGAAAAATAGAAAATTAAAATAAAATAAAGAAAAGAAAAATTCAATAGAAACTAACCTATAGGTGAAATCCCATTTCTTCAATCTCCAAAGACCTAAATAAAAAAAATAATAATAAAAAGAAGAAGAAAAAATAGCTCAAATGAAAATATAGCTAAAATAATACATAAGTGCATACCTTGTAAAAAAAACAAATATTTAAATTGAAAATTAATTTGAATTAATGTTATTAAAAAAATCTTTAAATTGAAACTAAATTATGTAATTTTAAATTTAAACTAAATAGTATTTATTGTGAACTTGCAAAAATCACCAATCGCATTAAAATTAAAGAATTAAAAATAAAGCAAACGTTAAAAAAACTACAAATAAGTCATATAAATAATAGTATCAAAACAAAAATAAAAATCGAGATTAAAAAAAAGAGAAAAATCGCTAAAAAAAATCTTACATCCAGGATCAGATGCAAGCATTATTATTAAAAATAACATAATAGTGCGGTTCAGACGTTTAAATGCAGAAATCGATTGTTTACAAAAGAAAAAAAAAAGAAAAAAAGAGATAAGAAACAAAACATATATTTTAAATAAGCATTTTTAATAAAAAAAAAACTAATATATTAAAAGAAATACATATACATTAAATAAAACTAGTGTATAAAAGCAAAAAATGAAAGAAAGAAAAATCATACATATATACAAAGTAAGTTCTACCATATTGATTTTAATAATTTCCACTTCCTAAAATTAATAATACCCACTAATGTTGAAAGTAGCAACAATTCCTTAATATTTGTTTGGCTGTTAACAACATTTGTGGGATGTTAAAATTTTAGACACTGTTAACAATAATGTGATACTTGCGTATATTTGTACAAGATTGAATTTGATTATAAAAATAATAAAAGAATCATACGCGAAATAAAAAAACGATTAAAATGAGTCTAAATTTCATATAAAAATATTAAAAATTTACTGAAATATTCAAAAATATGTAATTAATTTATTAAATATTAACATTTACAAAACAATCTAAAAATATATACAATTTTATTGGTTTATGTGAATTCGCCGCATTGTGCAAGTACACCACATTCTACTTTTAGATTGTTTTCTTGAGTGCAGTGTTGCATTTTGTTTAGTAAAACTCATTTTATGAAATGTTTTGATTTAATTTGATTTGTATCTCATTAATATTTCAAGTTTTTATATTAATAATAAATAATTAAAAAATTAAAGAATTTATAATTGTTGTTTATTTAAAAAAAAATACACAAAAAGAAAAAGTAAAATAAAAAAGAATAAAAAAAAACAATGAATAAAATCGGTGAGCCCTAGGTTCGAGTCCCATATGGACCAACAACATTTTTTTATTTTTGTTATTATTAACTAAATAATATTAATTAATTTAATATTATTTCAATGTTTCTGTAAAACTCTCACAAAAATAAATAATAAAATAATCATCAAAGATACATTTTTTTTTGCAATAATATTTGTTTAACCGCTTACTCGGGGTAATTTATCTTGTACGGCCTAAGTTCGATTCTCGGCTGGGGCAAAATTTTTTTCCAATTTTTTTTTATTAAATTTTATTTATTATCTTAATTTTTTTATATTATAAAATTAAATAATTAGTAAAGGTAGCCGAATTGGATGCCTATGTAAAATTGTTTTCAGCATATTTTTTTATGGTGATATTTTGCAAACTTAGCTTTTGTTTCAATTAAGTATAACTGTTATTATGTTAATTCTGTATAACTTCGCAATAAGTTAGTTTTTTTAATTAAACACATTATATATATTTGATCTAACTTTCAATTTCCAATAAATATCAAGTATATAATGGAAAAATAACTTTTTCTAATGAGTTTGATTTGAGAGGCTATTGATTGTATAGGTATACGAATTTGGGATCATGTACAACATTAATATGGTGATTATTACATGATCATGGTTGGGAGGGAAATATTGGTTGTGGCAACACCTAACACAACTATAATAAGGAAAACATAACTATTTGATATTAGAACAATTTGGGCCCTGTTATTTCACCTTTATATTTTTTTTTTAGCATGCACATTAAAGTTACCTTCTGTAAGATGATTTATTTAATGAGTTGAAAAAGCAACGAATCCACCCTTTCTACTCTAACACTGATTAAAATTAATTTTACTACTTAAACAACGTTACATGCTACACAATATGTGTTGTTTTCGTGCTTCAATAAAAAAATAATATTAATTAAAAATAATATTAACAATTAATTTTAATACAGTATAAACATTTTTAAAAACGTCAAAAATATGTCTACATTAATTGATATCACTTAATTTACAAGAAACGGTTAAATTCCCTTTCTTAAATAGTCTTAAAAAAAAAAAATGTGTAATAAAAATTTAAATTTGTGTCTCTTGTTTTTTAAGGCCATGGTTTCTCTATATTTACTAAATATTTTAAGAGATCTATGAGTATCATCTAAATTTGTTAATGTTCAGATATTGTTGTCCGTAAAACGAGTAAATAAAATGACATATTCATAAAATAAAAAAAAAAAACATCGAATTTATCTTAGATAAGGAAATTCAGCGATTCTTAATTTAAAGTATGAGTTTACTGCTGAACTCAATTTTAAGTCCAAATTAATTCTATATCATAAGTTTCATCCAAGCCATCATCAATATACAAATACAGAATAATGCGTTGATACTAAAATCTAGACGATTATATGTGGGTTTATTTGGAAGCTATGGCAAAATTATTTACATTTTCTTATTTGTGTATAATATTAATTTGATACTAACATTCGTATGGGATTTATGCACGTTAAAGTGATTTTCGGAAGAGGGGTTTATGTGGGAGCTATGGTCAATTGTGGACCGATCTTCATAAAATTTTGTATAAAGATTGATAAACGTACATAACTTCTTTCTACCGAATTTCATTGAAATATTCTTATTCTTAAGGCATTTTTAAATGTTTAGACTCTATTCCGGAGGGACATAACCAATTTTAATAGGCTTCGTCCTTGTATTATAAAAGTCCCACGTGCCAAATTTCATTGTATTATCTCTAAAATTGCGACCTGTACTTTGTTCACAAGGTTTACATGGACAGCCTGCCGTCCAGCCAAAGGAACGGTCATTGTTAGATCGATTTAAAGAGCGATTCTGAGTCGATTGATATACTTTAAGGTGGGTGTTAGATAACTTTTTCTATGCGTTACAAACATCAGCACAAACGCACCTATGGTGGTGTAGGGTATAATTGCAAATGATTTAAATCTTACATTAAAATTGTCTAAAATGACGTTTATATATTTGATATAATTTTTGTGATTGAAAAACAACCTTATACTTCAATTACGCGCTGTATTTCAGACACATATTCAGTACTTTTTACTGAATAAAAATTGTTTAATACAATTTAAAATCGTGGTATCACTTGGCGACATACTAAGACCTTGGATTTTAAAAATTATATACAACAACTGCTTCGTAATGTTGTTTTCAAGTAAAATTTGTAAAAAACTAAAATCTTTAAAACTAGTTAAGAAAGGAAATTTTTGAAATGTTTTTTTTTTACTGCAATTATTAGATTAATCGGCAAAATTTACTCAATTCCTTTGTAAAAAATTGTAAAACTTAGTATTGTTTTGGAAATTTAAACGTTTTCAAATTAGTTTTCATTGAAAACTTGTTATTTTGGAGTTTTCGTTCTGTGTAAGAAAATTTTACTGCCTGCTTCTCTATGTCGAACGAAAAATCCGTTTCGACAATTTATATAAAAAAGAATTAATGTATTTTCTGTTTTCCATATATTTTGTCGAAACGAATTTTTCGTTCGACATAGAGAAACAGGCAGTAAGTTTTCAAGGTTTTCATGATCGGTCTGAATATACAAGTACTATAAGACAGTAGACTAACAAACAAAAACAGTAGATTATTACCGGATTCAAATCTCACTTTTATTTGGTCGGGTACCAACCAAATAAAAGTTGGTGAATATTGGGACATCGCGAACAAAATTCATCAGTTATAGCTCCAAAATGGAAGCTGTTTATCATATAGTTTTCGCTTATTTAGAAGCCGAAATTTTTGATGGGTACACAAGCCTAAGCTAAGCTACTAAGATAAGAATTTTGTTTTGTTTTGTAGCGCAAATTTTGTAATTTTGAATTTATTCAATATTCACATTACACTTATGTCATTATGTTAATTGGATATTGTTAATTTAAACATTTGATATTATTCCGCAGAAAATTTTTTGATTAAACGGATTTGTCAAGTACATATATATCAAGTCAAGTACATATATCGATTTGTGTGTCATTTTAAGACGGCCGTATTCTTGTAAATTAAGATGAACTGTGTGCAGATTTCGAAGTACTTACGAATACTAAATAGTCAAAACATAATCAGTAAAATTAATATAATAACAATTTTAATGCACATTTTAGCATTTTTATCGAACGCTGTAAGTGCTTTAAATGCACTTCATAAGTGCATGAACTTACTTTGTCCTATGCTCACATAATTTTATTTATTATTACTTAATTTTGTTTACGCGAACGAAAATCCCGTAAAACTTTTTACCGTTTATTAAAAACTTCTGGATAAACGAACGCACTGTTATCGGTTGTAAGGGTCAAGTGTGCAGCTAAAGTTTTAGGATAAATTTTTCTAAAATAATTTAAAGAAAACATAAAAAAAACTGTAAAACTTTACATATTTATTCGTAAAATATATTTTTTACCCGGAGTAGCCGAATCATTGATTTTCTCAAATAATTACACTCAATTTTGCATTCTGATAATTCTTATGGATTTGGAATTAACGGGCTTATATCAAGAAATAGGGAGAAAAGTTGTGTTTATTATACTAATTTTTTATTTTGATCTGGCATCCTTAAAAATAGACCGACACATTGAAACACAATCTAATGCATACTTGTTTAAACCAAGCAAAATTGCTAAAACGTCATTTTTTCCAATAAGTTATCAAAATTTTAACAGTATCCATGGAAAATGCTACCTTAACCACAATGTTGGCGTTGCAAAATTCTTTTACGTCTAACTTTCTGGAAGATCAGATGTGGTAAAAAAAATAATCTATAAAATATTCAGAAGTGTGAAAAAAGTTTGTGAAAGTGTCATTATATTATATAAAATTTAAATGTGCATAAGATTAAATTTATAATTTTGGTTAACAATTACTATATTTTATTATTTGCTTGCATCTGAAGTGAAGAAAATTTTTAATTTCTTAGAATTCGTTCTCTATCGAATTCCATTGATATTTGAGCCTTTTTTTCTTAATACAGAATTAAATGCCATTTCACCTATCAAAAAAATATATTTCTACTACAATACATAAGAGTAATTGATAAAGGTAAGCACATTTCTCGAAGACACTATTAAAATTGGCATTACAGTTTTTTTTATTGAATTTGCAACAGGTTTTAATCTTCCAATCAAACAACATATATTTCCTAAATGTGAGTGTCTCATCCAATGAGCACCCACTACACATATTTTGCTTATGTCCACAATAATAAGTATTACATAACAAAACTGGTCTCAAAAACGTTATTGCAAAATTCGAATTAAAAGAGTAGAAGAAGAATAAAACCGGCATTACATCATTATTGAATAAATATTTTTAACAACTACACACAAAAGGGTATGTGAAGTAGAAAATAGGTTACAGACGAAATTAAAATTATTACAAAGTGAAATAAATCCCTAGTAGAATTGTGAAAATATCGGAATGGTGTGAATGCCAGAATCGCAACTATCATCACCGGAATTGTGTTCATCAGCTCCTAGCTAAAACTTTACTCTTTTGGTTAAGTCCTAGAAAAGTTTATATATAAATCGATACTGGTAAACTAAATAATTTTTTCATACATCTTTGTGCAAAAGTTTCCTTCTAGTAAACGACTATAGTCTCAAATAAATTTGTTTTTTCAAAAAGTTAAGTTAATTAATACATAATTTTTAAAAAAAAAGTGACTTAATTAATACCTAAATATTCCGAGGCTTACATTTTAAAAGAGAAAATTTCAACATATTTATGTACTTATATAAGTTTTGTCAAATGTGCAACCTAAATCTGTCAAAATTGTTATATTTTTTTCGTAAATTATAGATATAATACGTACTAAATATAAAATTATTAAAACTAAATATTAAAATACTAAATCTAACACCATACTAGAAACTAATATCACAGAAAATGCCTATAGGTTCATATTGCACAAAATTTTTATATTGCACTTTGTAAAAATTGTATTTTAAAATTTTCAAGTAAAATTAAAATTCAAATTTTAATATTGAACTTAAAATATTGCATAGAAAAAAAATGTGTTTATATATATATATATATACATATATATATATATATATATATATATATATATATATATATATATATAATTCAAATTTTAATATTGAACTTAAAATATTGCATAGAAAAAAAATGTGTTTATATATATATATATATATATATATATATATATATAATATGTATATAGTACCTAATTACTTATCTATAAAAAAATAATTCTCATAAACTTAATTTTTATTTAGATGCATAGTGTTAATCTTAAGTATTTTATAAGGAAAGAATTGCAAAACAAAACATCTTGTATTAATCTATTTTAATCAGCAATATCAGCGAAGTGACGAGGCCTCCTCATTTAGCAGTTGCAGCAGTTAAACATTTTGGTGAGTCAAACAGCAATATACATTTTATATTTTGCGAATAGCATTATAAAATTTTTTTTATCATTATTATATACTATTTATAAATTTGTTAACTACTATTACTTAACATGGGTCTAAACATAGAGAATTTCACTTTCCAAATTTAAAGATTTAAGCAATTTTTATTAACCTGATTTTAGAGGGGTGTCTGTATATCCAGATTAACTCTGATCCAGTAGTAAATTGTAATTATTTTGTTAATGATTTACAAATAAAAGATAGAAGAAGAAGCAAAATTTTGATAGTATCTTGTCTATTTTGTTTTTGTCTGTTTCGTTCATATATTGTTTTTTATTTCTCTTAAATTTGGAGAGTAAATAGATTTGTAATACTATTCATTATTATCATAGTGAGAGTCATTTACTCTTTAATAAAGTATTTCAAGATCTATTCTATTTGCACTCTACATTAAGTAATATACAATTAGTATGTAGTTATTATTTTTGACATACATATTAATTCTGAAATTGAAATTAGATTAATAGTTTAAGTTTTGAAAAGCGATTAATATGAATATTGGAAATTATTCTAAGATTAATTTAGTGATACATATTGAACTACGTTTTTTCTTTGATACATTGTGAATAAATATTGAATTTTTTATTATGGAACTATAAAATCTTAAAATTTCTTACATTATGTGATCGGTTCAGGATAATTTAAGAATTATTGATCTTAGTTAATGTTAGAATAACCTAAGATCGCCGGCAGTTGGGTTTGAGAGGCATTTCTCCCGAAAAACAAATTCGGAGACAATTTTATAAAAATATTGTACACCCAATAATTGACTCTATTTTCTAATCCATTTCTGATGTAGTTAATGTGGGGCTTAATTTACCATCTTTTTGTTATTTTTATCAGCAAACTAGACCATTTTATTTCATTTCATTTGTGTCTAATCACCTAGCAAACCGAGCCTTTGTAAGTGTGGGATGGCGATTAAAATTTTACTCACCCTATTGTAAGCGGGAAGAAGTCGAAGAGAAGGTAGCAAAAATTTTTTCGAACTCATTGTAACTAATAAAATGATTGCGTGTGCGTAAAAGTGCCACTTCAAAGCCGTAGGGGTGATTGTGTGCGCAAATATGTGCCTCCACGTAGTCGTGAGGATGGCAATAGACTTCCTCCTAGGACATGCCCATGTTAAAATGACTAGTCACGTAGTTAATCAAGTAACTAGTTCGGCACGGCCACCTAAAACCGCTGTGATGTACTGGCAAAAATTGATCATAATATTGATACTTACATAAACAAATAATATGTTGAATACATTCGCGCGTATGTATTCCCCAGAGTTTGTAAAATATCACTTAGGTTAAGCCACAAAATTCGATATTGAGAAATTTTACGAGCCTTGCCATTTATTTTCATATCCTGTAAATAAAAACATGTAGTTATCATTTAGTAATGTCTCTTAGCAAAATCATATAGTATACTTTAACTAATAAAAATCTACCGTTGAATGTGCATCGGAAAAACACAAAATTTTAAAATTCATCTTCAATTCCCTACCAGCACACAGTACACTGTAGTAAATTCCGGCCAAAAATCAATAACTCCGTTATTTCTTAGTGTAAATAATTTAAATTTCAGCAAAATATCCAATAATATGTCTATTATTACCCACATTTTTTATACGGATAAAAAATGTTCACAAACCAAATTTGTTACGGATAGAAGAAGGGGATGGTGTAACCGGCCATCAAATGAGGACAAAGATGATTTATGTTAAATTCATATTTGACAAATATTAACGTAATTTAACAAGCTGATATAGTTATAAGCTTTTCATATATATAAATTTCGTAAAACCCGGTTAAGTAAAAGAAGGCATATAGGCGATTTCCCTACATATAACGCATCCAATCGAAATAATTTGTATTGTTGAGAAATTTTCGAAAATGTAATAATATTTAACATATTTATCAAAATAAACCTTAAAAATTTAATGATATAGTTAATTTCGTGGTAAATTGACAGTTTCGTGTTGTACAGTGTTATGCTATCTAATAAGGTCAACCCCTGTAAGGTTGTTTATTCTGCACTATTATAAGATAAGCTACACACATACATATATATATATATATATATATATATATATATATATATATATATATATACATACATACATACATACATACACACATACATACATACATACATACATACATATATATATATATACATACATACATACATACATACACACATACATGCATATATAAGGAATTTCAAAAAATTTCGACACTCTTTGAAATCGACTTTATGTCTTTTTGTTTTAAAACCAGAAAAACTGGTGTTGCAATCTGCAACTAACTAGGATAGGTTAGGTTAGGTTAGGTTATTAGGGCAACTATCCAAGAGACAGCACACTTGGGTCCAATTTAGTCCCGTTGTGAAACCGTTGTGAGACGGATCATGTATTTCTATCTCA
The DNA here is from genome assembly GCA_932274085.1 of Protocalliphora azurea. Classification (NCBI taxonomy): domain Eukaryota; kingdom Metazoa; phylum Arthropoda; class Insecta; order Diptera; family Calliphoridae; genus Protocalliphora; species Protocalliphora azurea. The sequence continues at coordinate 93,023,481 of OW026519.1, read as the reverse complement.
CATGTCCATTCCAACGTTCGAAGCGAACCAACCCGACACATGATCCATCTGACATCGGTATCAGATAGATCTGACAACACATGCATAAACCAACTACCAAAATTGGAAGTCCTAATCCCAGCTAAAGTGGGACAGTGACATAAAAGATGCTCCACCGTCTCCTCCTCTTCCTCTCGTCATCTTCTACAAAAGTCGTTAAAAGGGAGCCCTAGTCTCCTAGCATATGCACCGGCAATCCAGTGCACTGTAACCACGGCTACCAGATTTCTCAGCCGATGCCTCGATAGTCCCATGATGAATTTAGATCGACATTCATCATAATGGGGCCATAATTACCTCGAGGTTGAACATGTGGATTCATTCGTCCATCTATCCTGTGCAATCCTCGATAAGTTCCGCAGAATTATTGATCTGCAGGCCGAAAGCGGTGGTCCGTATCATTACCTCGAAGAAGGGGTCCATCTTTGGCTAGTGCATCCATATTAAAATTACCCAGGGTCCTTGAATGACCCCTAATCCAGACCAGCTCCAGGTTAACTGTATTAGGGAAAGGAATTAAACTATCCTGCTCTATTAATGGTAGCGTTATACTGAATACCACGTGTTCTTGTGTAAGTCCACTCTTTACCTTCATTATCTTATAAAACTTTAACAAGTCATTTTCGGATGCTGGTAACATCAACGATTCAGGCATATGCGTTTTGATTTGATGTATCTCGATTTCTAGCTGCAGTGGAGTTTGTTCTTTTATGAGTTTTAGCATGAATGAGTCATCTTCTTGTAATTTAGTGATGGTTGATGATATTTCCTCTACATATTCAGAATAAAGTACACCAAAGAGTGAATGTGCAATATTTCCGACAAAATCAATAGCACCTCTTTTTTGTCAAGATTTGTAAAGCAGTCTGTCTGTTTCAATATGCTGCAAATGTTCTATTATATTAATACAAGATGCATTGGACTCCATTTTCTTACAAATCTGTTTAAGCAATTTGGTGCCATCTGCTAAAAATTATATATCAGTCCAGTATGCTGATAGATCATAATACACCATAAGATTCCATTGACTTGTAGATATATACGTCGATCATATTTCTTCAAAATGAACTCCTAGATGAGATCCAAATGGCTTCTTATTGATTGGCGTTCCTAAAATCACTGCCAGAATAAGTAGCAAGGGGTATTGCATACATTATTGGATGGTAGTCTTATTCTCTTGCCTTTGGGTTCGCTATTTTGATCTTTAGCTATCTTATCTGTATTTTTTGCATTTGAATCCAGTTTTGTTGATTTTGGCTGTTCATTCTCTTCAACAGCAAGCAATGCTAGACGATGTATAGGCCTTCTACATATTCCAGATGCGATCTTGACATCAGCAACCCGAATGGATCCATCATTTGCAGGATGAACCTTCAATATTCTTCCTAGCGGCGATTTAATCGGCACTGTATTATCTTCTTTAATGATAACCATATCTCCTGGTTTGATGTTAGGACTTAAAGTTTTCCACTTATGACGCTGTTGAAGTTCATGCAGGTACTCAGTTTACCATCTTTTCCAAAACTCATGTTTTATTTTTGAGACTAGTTCCCACCGCGATAAAAGTGATATTTTTCTTGAGCTGGCTGCGGTGTTCACCTGAGACGTAAGAGCTTCACCGATCAACAGATGTCCTGGAGTTAATGCAGACATATCAGAGGGGTCGTTAGACATAGGTGTTAATGGACGAGAATTAAAGATGGCCTCAATATCTATGATAACAATTTCCAATTCTTCATAAGTCAATGAAATTGAGAAGATTTTTAGCTGATTTTACAGCTGCTTCCCAAAGTCCTCCAAAATGGGGAGATCTCGGTGGAATAAAATGGAATAGTATTCCTTTTGAGCTACATGTTGAAGATATTAATTCTTTCCCATTATCAGAGAATATTGATTCTGAGAGTTCAGTAAGTTTATTGTTGGCTCCCATAAAATTTGTTATCACTATAGATATTTTTTAATTTGCGTTATCACTATAAATATTTTGGCAACGTCCTCTTCTACAAATAAAACGTTTCAAGGCACCGATGTAAGCATCAGTTGATAAGTCGCTAACCAGTTCAAAATGTTCAAAACTGCCTTTGTCGCAAAGGAACAAAATACAGCCACATATGCCTTTGTTGGTTTTTTTCCTCTTATTCTGTAATGGATCCATATCGGTCCAAAATAATCAACACCTGTATTCATGAATGGCCGTGCAGGAGTAACTCTGTCCCGTGGAAGATTTCCCATTAATTTTTGACATAGCTTTGGACGGGCCCTGCAACATTGTATGCATTTTTGCACACTTGATCTTGCAATGGATTTTCCTCTGATCGGCCAAAACCGTTGTCTCACGAGTTTCACTAGTGCATCATTGCACAGTGGGGCAGAATCGAAATTTTTTGGAAATAGTTTTCGAGTTATTTGCGTTTGAAATTTTAAGCACCATAATTTTGCATGTTCTTGGTCCAGTTTTTTTCATATATATCCTAGTATTTCCGACCGATTTTATTAGTTTTTTTCTTAACTAGTAAAAGAACGAAATTATCTATTGAATAAAAAAATTCGAAGTAGATATCTTTACCGAGTCAAAAAATAAACGATTTTGAATTTGAAAATTGCAAAAAAACGACTTTTTGTATTTTTTAACCGAAAAAGTATCTACAATCTTTTTTTATCTAAAATAAAATTTTCTTTAGCAACATATAATAATTTTGCACTTTTCTGAAAGGTAACTTCACAGAGATGACTTAAAGATAAAAACAAGCCCACTAACTCAATTGGTCATGGTACATACCCTCCCGAATTCGACCCATTTTATATGAAAGTTTTGAATTTAGACCATATTTTCTCAAATCCCAAATCTCCGCTTGTCGGAGTATATTTTAAGAAACTTCAATACGTTGCTAAAAGTTTTAAATCAAAATCTACGGGACTTCGGAAAAATGTGGAATCAATAGCGAAAAATTTGAAAAATCCCATTTTTGGGAATTTTCATTAGTTTTTTGAGAATTCAGGAAAACCCTACCCCTGATTGAAATTTGGTTGACGCGCTTTTATTTACATTAACAAGATCCACATTTCCTGCATATTTCATTAAGATATCTTTATAAACAAATATGTTATTACAATTAAAAAATTTGTATTTTCTCCAAAAACCCCAAATTGGGCCTTTTGTTTGGTTTATTTCTAAATAGCGAAAGAAATTTTAAAAATATGTATTAAGCTTATCCTTTAGCATATATAATTTCCGATCTTTTGCAAAAAGATTCAAGTCAATATCATGCCTCATTTAAGAAATATGCGCCTTTAAACTTTTATATTTCCAATTTATTGTATATATGACTATATTTTTACAAAATTGCAACTTTCGCCTTTAGTTTTGCGAGAATAATTACTTAGAAAATTATGAATATTTCTGCATACTTTTACTTATATCTATACACAAAATATTTTTTAAAAATAATTAATAAATATTTTTGATTTTTAATATGGTTGCCACATTTCCCAAATTTAAGTAAATCTTTATCCTTTTCTAAGCATTCATATATTTCTATTAACGAATTTAAGATAGCAAAACAAACAAAAAATATCTATTTTAACTTAATCAATATTATTATTTTTGGTATTTATCATCTTCCTTAATAAATATTCTATTTCTAATACGATTTTTTATTACTTATTTACATTAAATTTTTGTAGACAATTTTTGTAATATTTTAAACTTATACTACTTATTTTCTATAAAATAATCTGTATACATATCTAAAAGATAATAAAGGTCCTTCAAGTCTTCAGTATTTTGAGTTGATAAAGGCTCATAATAAATCCAACGTTTTCTCATTGATCATAGTACAGAGTTTGATGATAACAATAGGTTATTAAAAATATTTTCGTTTTGTGACGTTCTGGAGCATTTCCTGGAGCTGAATAATTGAACGTGCCTCTTCTGTAAGCTCTCCAAGTGGAAGAATATTTCTTTCAATTACAATTTCGCCATGGCACAATACTTTATGTACTGTTGGTGTCATTTCTTTCCATGGATATAGAGAAACAAGTAGTTGAGATATTTACGTTGCATATTCTCCAAATCGAGCAGTTAATTTTGTGCTTACAATTAATTACCATTAATAGTATGTTAGTCCTTTGAAAGAGGTTGTAAATCATTTATTTCAACTTTAATATATTCCACTAAATCCTTTGTTGTTGTCTTTGACTCCCTTGTGTATTCGAACTAAATAGGTCTGCAAAAATGTTTTGGTCCTGGAGTGGTGTTAAGCCATATATCTTCAAATGAGTTTTTACACTTTGATGAAGATTGCATTAAGGAATAAGATCGCATTCTTAATGGCACCAAAGATGCTATAAGTACGCTTTTATAATCCGTCATTTTCTTACTTCCACTAGCATGCTTATATTCAGGAAGGGCTGATAGTCCGTCACATAACCACTTACAGATTGATACAACGTCGCTGTTATTTACTTTTTCCAACTGATCTGTAGAAAAATCTGCAACTACCCTGGTAGCTGTATTCTCAAGCAAAGAAGATAGATCTACACATGCTTCCTTTTCGGTAACCGAAATAGATGGTAAAATAGTTTGCGTTTTTTCTTGAATATCCTTGTATGATGGTAGAATTGAGTGTCCCTTTTCAAGCAGAGCTTTTCTTAAAATTTGATATTTGTTTCGGCTGAGGTCCAGTTCAAGCATTAAAGCGATTGCTTCTTCCTCTTTAAAATTGGATTGTGATGTTGGAGTAGGTACACTTTCGGCAATCCGTTTAAGATATTTTGGTGATGCAGTTGGCAGTATTTCAGCAATATTAATTGCTTATGGGCCAGTCTTTTCTTCTTAGATCTTGTACTTAAATCATCATATGTCTTGCAGGGTGCTCCAGTTGATATTTTGCACGCCGACATTTCTATATCAGTATCCATCCAATCGGAATGTTTAATTTTTAATCTGTTAGTACACTGATTTAAGGACTTCATTTTTACGTCATACAACTTTAAAAAGCTCTCTATCTGATATTTACCACTGACGTCGACTTTTGCATGATATGTACTTTTTATGAATTCCACTATAGCTTCTAACCGATTAAGATCATTTCTAGATAAACTCCACAGAACACAACACAATTGTTCATGTTTCAATGTAATCACCATGGTAATCAACTTCGTTATGATGTTGATAAGGATTAGCTGCGCATTTATATATATCTATTAGATGTATCGCACAGGTATATACATTTGCAGGTATTCTGTGAATTTTCATTAGGTAAAATATCTGAAAGAGTCAATTTGGAAGAGTACCTATACCGAATTCATTGATATTATATGTTGCTGTTAGGTATCACCGGAAAGGATATTACCTGTGCATTGTCACTAGCTCATAAAAATATAGATTTTGAACCATCAACAATAGATAAATACATTTAGGTAAACACCATAAATGAAAACTAATAAAATATTATTGATTAAGTTAAAATAGACACTTTTTTGTTTGTTTTGTTATTTTAAATTCATTAATAGAAATATATGAACGCTTAGAAAAGGATAGAGATTTACTTAAATTTGGGAAATGTGGCCACCCTATTAAAAATAATAAATATTTATTAATTATTTTTATAAAAATATTTTGTGTATATATATTATTAAAAGTATACAGAAATATTCATAATTTTCTAAGTAATTATTCACGCAAAGCTAAAGGCAAAAGTTGCAAGTTTATAAAAATATAGTCATATATACAATAAATTGGAAATATAAAAGTTTAAAGGCGCATATTTCTGAAATGAGGCATGATATTGACTTGAATCTTTTTGCAAAAGATCGGAAATTATATATGCTATAGGATAAGCTTAACTTGGAATATATAATTTTAAAATTTCTTTCGCTATTTAGAAATAAACCAAACAAAAGGCCCAAATTGGGGTTTTTGGAGAAAATAAAAATTTTTTAATTGTAATAACATATTTGTTTATAAAGATATCTTAATGCAATTTGCAGGAAATGTGGATCTTATTAATGTAAATAAAAGCGCGTTAACCCAATTTCAATCAGGGGTAGGGTTTTCCTGAATTCCCCAAAAAACTAATCAAAATTCCCAAAAATAGGATTTTTTAAATTTTAGGCTATAGAATCCACATTTTCCTGGAGTCCCGTAGATTTTGATTTAAAACTTTTAACAACATATTGAGGATTCTTAAAATATATTCCGTTTGTTATGGTCTAAATCAAAACTTTCATATAAAATGGGTAGAATTCGTGAGGGTGTGTACCATGACCAATAGAGTTATTGGGCTTGTTTTTTACCTTAAAGTCATCCCTGTAAATTACCTTTCAGAAAAGTGCAAAATTATTATATGTTGCTAAAGAAAATTTTATTTTAGATAAAAAAGAGTGTAGATACTTTCTCGGCTAAAAAAACACAAAAAGTCTTCTTTTTTGCAATTTTCAAATTCAAAATCGTTTATTTTTGGACCCGGTAAAGATATCGACTTAAATTTTTTTATTCAATAGATAATTTTGTTCTTTAACTAGTTAAGAAAAAAAACTAATAAAATCGGTCGGAAATACTAGGATATATATGAAAAAACTGGACCAAGAACATGCAAAATTATGGTGCTTAAAAATTCAAACGCAAATAACTCGAAAACTATAAGAGATAAATATGACATGTAAGCATGTTTTTATAGGTCTTATCAGGGTCTACAACAATATATATATATAATTTTGCAAGCGATTAAAAACTTTTTATGTCAGAGGTACCTAACTTTGAGCCCCCTTAGCTACGCCCCTGGGGGGATTGTTGTACCCCCCTTCCAAACATAACATTGTACACTCCTCTGCTACGCATATACGAAATTTCATGAAAATGCAACCGGCCGATCAGAAGTTACAGATTTATTTCCAAAAAATTTCGATTCTGCCCCACTATGCATTGTATGGAAGAATAACACTATGCGACAGTCAAAATCGGGATGGGATGAAACCAACGGGAAATCTTATATCGGTAAAAAAGAAGTTATACGTGTCCCGGCGTTTCGCTGGGTCGATTTTTGTCATTCAACAAGTGTCTCCGAACGCGTAAAGTACGGTTTTTTTAAAGTGACGAAAAAGTAATAAAAGTATAAAACCGAAATGAGTGCAAATTGTCCAGAAAATATCAATAGTGGTATTCGATGTTCGATGCGTTTTGTATTGCAAAAGCTTGCACTTGCAAATGTTTTGACATTGATTGTGAGCGCTCTAGTTATTTCGTACTTCGCAATACTAATGCAATTTTTGCACTAAAACAGCTGATCTACATAAAAAATGTCTAAAAGTAGTTTTCAAAATGCCAAGGAAAAGTGCTAAAGAAAAAATTGTTGAATTTTTAGGAGAAGAAGTTGCTGAAGAAATAATTTGGAATAGGTTTAATGGTTCTGTATATACATATCTATATACTTTTTAAATTATTGTTGTTTCCAGAAATTCTAAATGATGACGATGCTGTTGAAGACAGTCTGGATGAATTTGAAGAAAATATATTTATTGCATTGTCTTGTCGCCGTGGAATTTCTGATCCAGTTTCCAAATCTGCCATTTGGAGTTTAAAGAGCTGCTTAATATAATAAAGGACTCTGAAGAATTTAATAAGCCCCATTCATGTAAACAATATTCGGTTGAACTACAGTTGGCTGTTGTGCTATATCGTTTAGGTTCTTCTGGGGAAAGTGCAGCATTCAGAAAAATTGGATCTATTTTCGGGATTGGAGATGGTGGAACAATATCTGATTTCACAAATAGAATCTTTTATGTTCTTCTATCTCTAAAATCTAAATATATATATTGGCCAAACGAAATAGAACGTGCAGAAATTGTTGCTGACACTGTGGACGAGCTATCATTCTGCATTGGTTATATCGATGGGACGGAAATAAAATTAGCAGAAGCTCCTATTGTTGACCACGTACAATATTTTTCCAGAAGTCGGATATACTCAGTTAAGGCACAAGTTGTATGTGACCATAAATTACGAATTCGGCATGTTGTGGTAGGCCACCCTGGGAGTTGGCACGATGCTCGCATATATCGAAATAGCACACTTTTCAAAAAAAATGATGAGTATTTTTCTTCACAACAATGGATTGCAGGAGATTCAGCGTATCCTCTATCCAAAACATTAATAACACCATACAGAAGTAACACAAAGCAACTAAACAGAATTTCACGAATTGAATTCAATTTAAGGCATAGCAGTTATCGTGTAAGAGTAGAGCATTGTTTCGGTCTTCTTAAAGAAAGATTTGGAAGCCTTAAAGAATTAAGAATACGTGTTGCAAACAAAGAAAGCCATCAGCAGTGCAGCGATTGGTTTTTAGTTTGCTGCATACTACATAACATGTTAAAATTGGAAAATGATTGTTATTTTGAAAATACTTACGACTATAAAAACTTATGCGGGGAATCACCGGATACAGACGAATCTGCGGTAAACATCGATGGAGAAATAAAACGTCAAGCTATTTATTCGTTAATAAGAAAGTAAACATTTATTTCATGAAATCAAAAATTAAAAATCATTTAATTCTGTTAGTAAAAATAAAAAAAATCAGTTTTATAAAATTCTATATTATAGATTATAGTCTAGTCTATAGTCTACTCTATAGTCTATTCTATAGTCTATTCTATAGTCTATTCTATAGTCTAGTCTATTATATAGCCTATATGTAGTGTAGTCTATAGTTTAATAGTTTGTACTTGGTTGGCTTTATTAATTCTGCCATTTAGATTGCAATTGATTCCAATCTCTAATTGCTATTTTAATAATAATATTAGTTGTTTTGATGTTTGTATCTCATGTCAATTTCATATTTTTTTAATCGCTCATCTTTTTCGATTTCCATTATTTTCAGTCTCTCGTCTCTTTCAATTTGTTTCGCTTTCAGTTCTAATTCATGTTTTCTTAATTCTATATCCGCCTTCATTTTCTCCTCCTCTAATTCCATTTTTTTTTTTATTAAATTCTACTTCTTTCTCTTGTCTTTCTTTTTCCCATTCAAACTTTAATTTAAATAAAGAAGTTCGCTCTGCTTGAAAGGCGGCAAGATAAGCTGAGGATGATTTGGGAGTATATTTCTTAATTTTTTCCGCAAATTCTTGTGCTTTTTTAGAAATTTCCCCATTTGAAGTTTTTGCGGTTTCTTCAGAAGTAGTTTCTACAACAGGAACAAATTCACTATCTTGTGTGGAGTTATCCTCAACAATGAATGAGATATCATTTCTGTCCTCTGTTATTAACGACTCATCCATTGTTGTTGGCTCTCCCGAATCAAAAATTTGGAACGCCAATTCATTTTGTGTTTTCTCACCAAAAATTTTACTTAATTGGTGATAATGGGGACACATTTGTAAAATTTTTGCTTAAAAAAAAAATAAAATATTAAAAACCTTCACTTTTAGTTATTTAAAAATGGCTTGAATGCTCACCTTCTACACTTGAGGTTCCCGTATCACACTCCAAGAGTCCTGCCCCCGTAGAATTGCGCCAATCATTCGCCTTCTTATAGAGTGGCATTGATGCCGGTTTTTGATATTAATTTTTTATAAAAAATTTGTGCTGTGGGTACCTAAAAATAAAATCAAAATAAAAACTAACAACTAATAATATTTGTTTAAGAAACTTACCTCTATATTTGTGGCCTCCTCCAAATAATCCAAAACTATTTTTATTTCTTCAGGCGTCCACTTTTTGTTTGGTTTTTCTCTTTTTATTTTCTTCTGCGGTATTGTTTGCTCCATTGTTTTAATTTTATTTATTTTATTAGTGTTTACATCTGTCAGCTGTTTAAATGTCAGTGTTGCAAACGCAATACACGTAACGAAAAAACTATACCATTTTAGTATTGCATGAACGCAATGTTGTACCAAATGCAATTGTGTGTATTTTGTTGTTGGATTGCAATAAAAAGCTACGATGTTTTGCATTTGCACTTTTACAATGCCATTTGCACTGAACACTGAAAGCCGCTAATTTATTTTGTTACGTTTGTGGCAAAAGAGCTTTTTCAACAAATGCTGCATTACTCACTGAGCAAGTCGAGCGCGCTTTTAAACTTTATTTTGATTGCGAAATAATTCGCGGCGTTTCGTGGGTCCCAGACAAAATTTGTAAAACGTGCTACAATGGTCTTAACATGTGGTTCCAAGGGAAACGCAGTTCACTGCGTTTTGTTGTGCCAATGATTTGGATTGATCCAGGAGAACACAATTCCGTCAACTGTTACGCTTGCGCAAACAAAATATGTGGAGTAAATCGTAAAGGCCTTAAACGAAGAGTTTACATATCTGTTAAAAGTGCACAAATACCTCTACCGCATTCGGATGAAATACCAATTCCACCGCTTCCAAATCCTGACAGAGAAACTTCTTTTTCTATTGAGACAATGGATCAATCGGATTTCACCTATAAACCAACACCAGAAGCTGGCCCATCGAACAAAATAATTCCAATATCACAAGCAAGAATGGACAAGATTGTTGCAGAATTAAACCTTTCTCAACGTGAAGCAGAAAAACTTTCCCAGCTTTTGAAAGAAGGCAACAATTTGGAGCCTAATGTCAAAGTCACCGGATATCGAAAGACGTACGATCCCGACAATGAAGATAAAGAAAAAGAATATTCAATGTGAGTTTCCTCCGGGAGTAAGTCACAAAAATGAAGTTAACTGACTGATTAAAAACAATTGATTTTTTCCAGATGAAGACAGATCCTCATCCGATACAGACTCTGAACAAGTGGGCGAACCACCACGCAAGAAAGTAAAGGGCGCAAACAAACGAAAATAAGTTTTGCGTTCATCGATTTTTATAACCTATGTATCTATGTAATAACCTAATAATTACCTGTAATAATTTTTAATTTTACGTGTTAATAATTATAATAAATATTATCCAAATTCATTGAAACATAAAATCAATATTCTTGTCAAAATGAGATACCTTCACTTAATTGTGAATAAAAGCGAAACGCGTCCATCGATTTTCATGATCTATGTCTCATTTTGTTTAAAGGTTATGTGACTTTACGTGAAAGTAATAGGACTTGACAGTTTTTTTACCGTTTTGGATTTTTTATGAATTAAAAATAAAAAATTCAATTTTTTAGGCAAAAAATAGTTTTATTTTTCATACATTTATTTATAACTGCGAAACTGTTGCTTATGTAGCGAAACGTTGTATGAACAGATTAAAGGAATTGTAATTCCTAATTTTTTTAAATTTGTTTCAGCAAAATCGGAATGGTGGTTCTCGAGTTATGTCAAAAAAAAGACCACCAAAGGTCACAATTTCCCCTATATTATAGTTACTAACTTCAAATCGATATATCTCCATTCCTAGACGTGACCCAGCGAAACGCCGGGACACGTATAACTTCTTTTTTACCGATATAACTTTCCCCGGTAGTTTGAACCCTTCCCGATCACTGACCCCTACCGTTTGTCGCACAGTGTAATTAGATGTTTTTAATCGTAGGATAAGACTGACTTCTCCAATCTACCTCCCACTCGCAAAATGCTTTCTTAATCAATAAATCGAGTTAAACTGAGAACTGGACTTGTTTCTGTGACTTCTTGTTGTTTATTTAATTGATTGATTTCATGGGAAAAATCATAACTTTGAATAGCACTTACAATTATTCTTAGTGATGTCTCAAGTTCCTTTGTACTTAAAGCATTCAGTTTTGACCTCGGTGAATATTTTTCTGAGGTGATTTTACCGAAGCGGTGGACATATGATATTATTCGCTGTAACTTCTTAAATGAACCTTTATGATCAATATTGTATACAAAATTGTAGTTGTTTACAGTTGATAAAACAATCGTTGAATCTTTCTTTCTTTCTAAATCAGAAGTAATTTGTAGCTGTGGTCGAAGAAACTCTGCAGGCTAGCATTCTTGCCTTCCGTGTAAAAATAATGGTCCTAAAAACCATAAATGACAATCTGAAAGTGCCTTTGCTGTCAAACCTCTTAAGAGAATGTCTGCTAGATTATCCTTTGACGAAACGTGTCGCCTTTGTTCTGGAAGAGTCAATGCTTGAAGTTTTGATATCCTATTACCCACAAATGTGTTGAAAGGTGATGATTTTGAGTGTATCCAGCTAATTCTGCAGCCAGAAGTGCTGCACAAAGTTCTAGTCGTGGTAAGGTTTTTTTTTGATTGGTGACACGCGAGATTTTGCACAGATTAACTTTGTTATTATTCTATCACCTTTAAACGTTGATCGAATGTATGCTGCTGCACCAAATTCTCTTTCGGATGCATCCGCAAAGATATGAAGCTGAGTAGTTAATGGGATGTTATCCTTGAACACGTGTCGTGTTATTTGAAGGTTGTTTAATGAGTTTAGACTTTCACGGAAATTTGACCATGTTGAGCTTAGATCTTTAGGTAGTGCTTCGTCCCATGTCAATTTCATCTGCCATAAATGTTGAATAAATATCTTTGCTTTCACAACAATTAGTGCCAACAGTCCAAGTGGATCAAAAAGTTTTGCCAAGTTGGAACTAACTGTGCGTTTAGTAATGATATTTACAGGTTCCACCTTTACCTTTATGTAAAGATGGTCTTCTTTAGGCAGCCATATTAGACCCAGAGTTTTAATAGATTCCTTCTGTGTGCTGTTAAAATCAAGATTTACCTCCCGGTCATCTTGTGGAATGTTTTGAAGTAGTTGCTTATTATTCGAACTCCATTTACGACAGTTGAAGCCATGTTGTTTTAAAATATAATGGAGCTGTTGTTGTGTTTCGATTGCAGTACTTAAACTATTTGATCGTCCAAGACCATCATCTACATAGAAATTTTCCCTTAGCATTTGAGCACCTAGTGAAAATCTTTCTCGTTATCGACAGCAATCTGTTGAAGACATCTTGTTGCCAAACATGGAGCAGCTCGTGTGCCGTATGTGACGGTGTTGAACTGATAATATTTTATTGGAGCAGAAGGATCATTCCTCCACAGGATAATCTGGTATCTCCTGTCATCTGGATGTATCAAGATTTGTCGGTACGTTTTTTCAATGTCTGTAGTAAATACAAATCTAGGTAAACGGAAACGAATGAGTATCGAAAATAGATCACTTTGAACAATTGGACCAGTATAGAATAAGTCATTAAATGAATAACCGGACGATGTTTTAGCAGAAGCGATGTGGAATAAGATAGTCGGGAGTTGGTATTGAGATGATATATATTTCTGTAATGTGTTTCATTTGTTCATAGTCATTCATAAAACTTATGTAAATTACACAAGTTGCAGCGTTATTTGTATCTTGACTTGAAGATAATTTTCCACTGATAATCCATCCAAGTGATGTGTTTAACAAGATTGGAAGATTGCTTGACAATTCTATCTTTTCTCTTTGTATTAAACTAAAATAATATTCAGCATCCAACAGAATGTCTATTCTCCCCGGTTGATTGAAGTATGGGTCGGCTAAATCTAAGTTTGAAATTTGCCATTTAGAAATATTAACATGCTGATTTGGTTGGGGGGAAATAATTGTCGGGATGACAAATGCTTCTAAGTTTGTTTCGAACTTATTGTTTCTCGATTGTAGTTTTAAATTTACCCTTTTTGTAACTCGTTTCTTGCCATTTCCTACACCATCAATACATAATGATGCTGTTGAAGTTGAAACACTCAATTTTCTGATCACTTGCTCGGAGATGAAGTTCACCTGTGAACCAGAATCGAGAACAGTGCGAAACTCGACTGAATTTCCGTTAGATGCTGTTATTTTTACTCTTGCTGTTGCAAGTATTACATAATCCCTCTCTGATGATGAGGCATCTGCAGAAGCAGATGTCACCGCTGCGTTGGAAGTATTAGGTTTTACTTCAATGTTCGGGGCTGAAATTGAAGTTTGCTTGACTTGTGTACTTAGTTTCGATTCAACATGTAACAATGTGTTGTGTTTCTTGCTGCATTTTCTACACGAGCCTGATGAACAGTCTTTTGAAGCAGTTGAAGCAAAGATGTTGTGATTGTACAACTCTTAGCCTTTCTATAGCTGATAAATTTAAGAACCTTCCGCAGAGATATAAAGCATGATTTCCATTATTACAGAAATTGCTCCTATTTGCTCTCTTCACCACAGTTGCTGCTGTTTTATTTGAAGTATGTGTCAATTTCTCCATGTGCGTGATGGATTCGATGGTTTGGAACTGAAATTCTAGAAAAGATAACAGGTCTTCCTTCGGCTTGCTAAGAGACTGCTCGAACCTCATATGCATGCTTCGATGTAGCTTTTTAATCAATATTTGGAAAAGGAGAGCGTTCCAGCCCTTTGTCTCAATCCCAATGTTATTTAGTGCCAAAAGGCATTCACGAATTGTGTCGTGCAATTTTTTAATAGTAGCAGAATTTGAATTGCAAAATAATTGATTTATGATTTTCTCGACCAGTGTTGTTACAAGAACCCGTTTGTTGTTGTATCGTTCTTGCAACATAGTCCATGCTGAATCATAGTTGCCCTCTGTCGTTGATAGATGGCTTACAAATTTTTCTGCTTCTCCAGTAAGATTGGATTTCAGATACCACATCTTTTGGACATCAGGTATCGGTTGTTGATGGACCATATGGAGAAATATGTCATAAAATTGCGTCCATTTTGCAAAATCCCCATCAAATCAATGATGTTGCCATGACTGTATGTTGGCCTACCGATCTTGTGTTTGATGGTTGATCTGACATCACCTGTAACTTTGTCAAACCATCCATGACCATTCCTCTCAGGTTTTCATAATCATCTTGATCTGGACCATTGGCTAAGGGGTTTGAACATCGATCTCATATTTGATCATATAGTTCTTCTATTTGGTTCGATAGTTTTTTAATGGTCTCAATTCTAATGCTGTAGAACTGTTGAGGCTCATCGCTACTCAGTCTTGACATTCCAATCAATAACCTTTGTTAAACTTTCCAACTAAGCTATGTTCCAATTAAACTTCCAATTAAACTTCTGATCCATATTCTTTGCTGCCAAGTGCTTGTGTAATCTCCGCTGATACCTGCACATTGTGTTCATGTGGAGTTGCCTGCGGGTTCTTGAGTTCCTCCTTTCTCAAGCGTACTAATTCAGATTGAAATAGGTCAATATGTTCTTGCGCCAATGCCCGAATCTGCTCAAAATAATTGGTTTTGAAGTAATCTAGTTCAGACTGGTCTTCAACAATTACACATAATTTTTCCATTTGTCGGAAAGGCGACGACGGATTCCTCAAAATAGGAAACCTTATTTTTTCTATCTGCAGAATCCTTCTTGAAGTTCCGGATGATCTGCTGGATGTTTTCATCTAAGATAATCTGTAGGCTAAGCAATTCTTCCACTGAAGACATGTTGTTGCAGACGGTGATGAAAAAAGGATGCGCATGTCCATAAGGCTTATGCCTTCCTACACAAATCACGTCGGGGTTACCAATGAACAAATAAGAAAAATGAAATAGTGTAAATTCTGACGAAACGTTCACGTGAAATTAATTTATTTTACAACATTTTTTACAACAGGTATTTATGTACCAATCTGGATGTCGAAAAGACACCCGAGAGCGTGTTGATAGCGGCCTGACTGTCTGTACAGATTTGGATATCCGCTCCGAATACCCTATAGTACTTTAATCAGTTCGCCGCCTTTATTTTTGCAGAGATCTCTGCTTGAAGAATACTGCAGTGATCTGGCAATTTAAAGGAAATGCTTTTCCTATATATATATAGACACCCCCCATCCCCATCAGCAGATTTGGACCAGCCCTTAATTCTGCGGTACAGAGATGTTTCTGCCAAGAAAGGGCATGGGGATACAATAATCGATATTGCTAGGAATGTTATTTATAAATCCCAGAATGGTCGCGTGGCCGAAACTGCTATCGTTCTAGCACCTATAGCCTCGAGCCTTGTAGCCGTTATAATGGCCATAAGATCCACCGATAGCCAGATCATTAGAACAAATAAGGCTTTCGATGGAGTTGTACGTAGCGCTCCTGTTACGAGTAGCGCTGAACTACGCAGAATCCTGTCGAAGATTGCGATGTAGGTGGGTTTCTCCATAGCCCTCCACCATACTATCGCTCCATTCATAAGTATGGACTTAATTACCTTGTCGAAAAGTCATTTTGTATTCCTAGGATTTATTCTCCAGGACTTACCGATGTCTTTCCTACACATATAAAGGGCAATACCGGCCTTTGAGACTCTTGCCAGCCAGGATAATTCCGTTTCCAGTATAATTCCGTTTAGGCGTGGTAGTGGGAAAGATGCAATCTTGTGTCTTCTAAAAAAGAGGACGAGTTCCGCTTTCCCTTAATTCATGCTAAGGCCACAGACTGTATTCAATGTACTAATTAGACCCATAGCAGTTTGCAGGCGGTGAGACATGGTATCCAGATATTTCCCAAATACAGCCACTTCAGTGAATCAAGTTCCCTGAGCAATAAGTTAACGGTGATATTACAGAGGAGTGGAGATAATACACCTCTTTGCGGAGTATCCCTGTTTGCTACCCTGTAGATGGGAGACGCATCCATACTGGATATTATAACCCTATTGGTTAGAAGTCTCCATATGAGGCTAATGACCGACTGATGAATGTTCAGTTTTTCCAGGGACAATTTGATTGCCTCCGGAGTCACATTATTAAAGGCCCCTTCTATATCAAGGAAGGCCACTAATGCATACTCATTATACTCGAGAGCTTTTTCAATATACCCTACGAGCGAATGTAATACAGTCTCAACAGATTTGGCATGTTGAGACGCTGATAATAGGCAAGGGTTGATCGTTATACGTAGGTGTAGGTCGATTAACATTTCCAGTGTCTTCAAGAGGAAGGATGACAGACTCATAGGTCTGAAGTCCTTCGGTCTAGTGTGTGAGATATTACCCCCTTTAGGGATAAAGACCACTGCATATCTAGTCCATGAGTCAGGGATATACACACATGATAAGCATGCTGAGTAAATCCGAGCCAGGGGACTATAAAATCCGCATTATACTGCATGTCAGCAGGTATAATGCCATCAAGACCCGGAGATTTAAAAGGGGCGAAGCTCTTTAGAGCCCATCTCAGTTCATTATCCCTTATGGGAATAGCAGGTCTCTTGACCGCTGCCACATGGTTTCTGGATGAAACTTGGAACAGTAGGTGATGATGCCACAATTTTTCGAAATTGACTGGTATCAGACCGCTACAGAAAGCCCTCCAGGATTTTCGTTTCGCATTTCTTATCTGGTTTTTAAATTTGTTGACTGAGGACTTGTAGGTAGACCAGTCTCCTAGTCTCTTGGCCTCATTAAATAGACAGCGACATTCTTTACGAGTCTCGCCTATCTCAGAGTTCCACCAATGTGGTTTACTCCTACCCCTGCAGATTGTGGGTCTGCATGCAACAGAAGTCGCCGTTAGCGTCTTGACACAGGACTCTATATCATCGCAACCGTTGACGGTCGGAGGATTTGGGAGGAGTTGGGACAGGATATCTTATTGTAGTATCCAGTTTGTCTTCCTCCTGTTTTGGAAGGGCTTAACCCCTGGTAAACGGACTTCAAAATTGAAGTCAATATACAAGTGATCAAAGAATGAACAGCCATTGAAGACCCTCCAATCCCTAATCACTTTAGAGTGCCTAATACTAACTAGCGTATTATTCTAGTAGTCACTGCAAAAGGTCCGTTCCTTACCAGTGTTCAGAATATATAAACTACTACAAAGAATAAAATCTAATAAAGACTTACCCCTTGTAATTATCTCGGAGCTTCCCTAAACGGCTTGATGGGCATTAGCGTCAGCTCCAATTACGAGCGGTATATTTTTTGCTCTAGCCGCCTTTGTTATCACGCGAACCTTAGTTGGTGGTGGTTTGCATTGCTCGTGGGCCATATAACTGGAGACAATGTAGATAGCTCCAGAGGTTGTCCCCCGCTGCTACAGTGTTCTCATCACTGAAATCAAAAAGAATGAAGATACTGAGTTTCTTGCTTGCTACTATACAAGATCGTATTTTACCTAATCCCATAGCGTGTCGTAGCTTAAATTTGTCAGCACGTAGTTTACAATCCTTATCGCCAACGATCCATGGTTCCTGGAATAGCTCCTCTCCTCTTTCTACCGTTCGGAGGAGCAACACAGCAGAGGCTGCTTTACAATGGTGAAGATTAACTTGCGTTATCTTCACCATGTTTGTCTTTTGGGATGATTGTGACGTTGACGCCCTCTTGGTCGGAATCCAAGAGGGCGTCCCACAAACTCAAAGTTTGCGTAAGTGTTCTCTTGAGCAAGAGAACTTGTGGTCTCCTCACAAGACATTACTTCCGGAGTTTGATCATCATCGATCTGAATTGGTCTGTCTCTGTCATCCCTTCGGTAGACGTGTAAGAAGATCGACTCAAAATCATAGTAGATCTTCCCACTTTTCTCACGAAGGGATGGCAGTGACTCCTTGTTCATAACGATCACAACCTTCCTGAATGCTCCATCGGTTTCGGAAATTCTGGTCACCTTCTAGTCGTCTGTAGGGATCTCAGGCTGGTACGTCCGGTACTCGGGCCATGGCCCTAGGCCGATGTTAGATCTCTTCAATGGAAACCACGTCCAGTGTAGCATCTTCAGGAGTAGTGACGATCGTTCGTTTGAGCAGGCCATTAACTTTACACGGTTAAGGAAGATTCTCTTTCAGAACCTTCCCGAAGACTCCCATCAGCATCTTATGCACTATATCCCAGTTTGTGTGGGATATAACGCAATCTGGATCGTTCCTATTGATGACAGCTCGTATGAGATGGCCTTTGGCAACTTCACTGTATGACCTATGCATCGCTTTGTAGGGCTTTGGACGCTTGGTCCCGGGCTGTTGGTTTTGTGGCTGAGCCTCCTCATCCGAATGTTGCCGTTTAGGCCCGTCCTTCGACGTGGGGGGAGTGTTACGCTGCAATTCGGCCACAGTAATTTGGCCCAGTTGAGGGAAACAAGTTCCTCCAGAGTAAGGGACTCGGCAGGCTTTTTATCCAACCGTTCCATAAATCTTTCGACGGCACGGAGTCTTAGAAAGGCCTTTCTGGAGGGAGTAATGTACCTTCGGGACGAATTTGTGCTCTTTCGAGGAGGAGGTTCAGTTCCAGAAACCGAAAACTGGTTCGCATTCCTTTCACTGGCGGGGGGCGATAACGCTTGGGATCCCGAAAACTTATTCGCAGCTCCCTTCGTTACAGAATGCACTGAGGTTACTGCCGCCCGATTTGGTTTCGGGCATGCAGTCCCCGAAGCGGGCCAGAGCAGCTTTTGAGGTGCTTGGTGCGAAACTCAGAGGCACCTCGCTGCTTCTGCTTCCAGAATCGGAAGCCGGTTTTGCGCATTTGGTGGACTTGCCACCTCCTGCTGTTTTCCTTCCGTATTCCTTCTCCAAATCGAGCAGAGTTAATTTTGTGCTTACTATTAATTGCCATTAATAGTAAGTTAGTCCTTTCGAGCAACTCTTTATTAATACCAGTTATTTTTGATGTAGCTTCGAAATTTCCGAAAAACCTTCTTGCTATGTTTCCATCATTTGTACTACCACCAGTCGGCAGAGGTTTGTCGTTGTTTAATCTCGTCTCTTCTCTGAATTCATCCTGGATTCTACTTTTCTCAGATATTCTAAGTGCTTTTAAATCCTCGTTTTTTCTGGTAGGTTTTGTTAAATTTTCTGGCAGACTTCTATACTTTAAACCATATGCTATATGCAGAAAATGCTCCATGAACCGTAGATATTCCGAAAGATAGAAATTCTTCATTAATACTCCTTGCATTACCAATATCCGAAAATTGTGATTTCGTCTCATTTTATAGTGAGCATTTTCAAAAGGAAGATGTTTCCGTAATAGCATTACTAACCTTTCCATCAATCATTGTTAGACTAAGTTGAAAGGATATGTCGAATGTCTATTGGTTTATGGTTATTGAAAGAGGTTGTAAATCATATATTTCATCTTTAATATATTCCATTAAATCCAAATAGATCTGCAAAAATGTTTTGATCCTGGAGTGGTGTTAAGCCATATATCTTCAAATGAGTTTTTACATTTTGATGAAGATTGCTTTAAGGAATAAAATCGCATTCTTAATGGCACCAAAGTTGCTATAAATACGCTTTTATAATCCGCCATTTTCTTACTTCCACTAGCATGCTTGTATTCAGGAAGGGCTGATAGTCCGTCACATCCCCACATACAGATTAATACAACGTCGCTGTTATTTACTTTTTCCAACTGATCTGTAGAAAAATCTGCAACTATCCTGGTAGCTGTATTATCAAGCAAATAAGATAGCTCTACACATGCTTCCTTTTCGGTAACCGAAATAGATGGTAGAATAGTTTGCTTTTCTTCTTGAATATCCTTGTATGATGGAAGAATTGAATGTCCCTTTTCAAGCAGAGCTCGTCCTAAAATTTGATATTTGTTTCGGCTGAGGTCCAGTTCAAGCATTAAAGCAATTGCTTCTTCCTCTGTAAAATTGGATTGTGATGTTGGAGTAGGTACACTTTCGGCAATCCGTTTAAGACGTTTTGGTGATGGCAGTACTTCAGCAATATTAATTGCACTCTTAGGTTGCTTCTCTTTTTTTAACATTTCTTTGAATGTATCAGAAACTGCTTCATTCGAAATTATAGAAAGCTTATGCGCCAGTTTTTTCTTCTTAGATCTTGTACTTAAAGCATCATATGTCTTGCAGGGTGCTCCAGTTGATATTTTGCACGCCTATATTTCCATATCAGTATCAATTCAATCGGAATGTTTAATTTTTAATCTGTAAGTACGCTAATTCAAGGACTTAATTTTTACGTCACACAACTTTAAAAAGCTCTCTATCTGAGTTTTTAGTAGTTTTTGTGAATTCCACTATAGCTTCTAAACGATTAAGATCATTTCTAGATAAACTCCATAGAACACAACACAATTGTTCATATTTCAATGTAATCACCATGGTAATCAACTTCGTTATGATGTTGATAAGGATTAGCTGCGCATTTATATGTATCTATTAGATATATCGCACAGGCATTTATATTTACAGGTAGTCTGTGAATTTTCATTAGGTAAAATAACTGAAAGAGTCAATTTGAAAGATATCTTAATTAAATTTGCAGGAAATGTGGATCTTCTTAATGTAAATAGCGCGTTAATCAAATTTCAATCAGGGGTAGGGTTTTCCTGAGTTCCCCAATAAACTAATCAAAATTCCAAAAAATGGGATTTTTCACATTTTTGGCTATAGAATCCACATTTTTCTGAAGTCCCGTAGATTTTGACTTAAAACTTTTAACAACATATTGAAGATTCTTAAAATATATTCCGTTTGTCGATTCGTGCTTTGGGATTTGAGAAAATATGGTCTAAAATCAAAACTGTCACATAAAATGTGTCGAATTCGGGAGAGTATGTACCATGACCACTTGAGTTATTGGGCGTGTTTTGTATTTTAAAGTCATCTCTGTGAAATTACCTTTCAGAAAAGTGCAAAATTATTATATGTTGCTAAAGAAAATTTTATTTTAGATAAAAAAGAGTGTAGATACTTTTTCGGCTAAAAACACAAAAAGTCGTCTTTTTTGCAATTTTGAAATTCAAAATCGTTTATATATCGACTTAAATTTTTTTTTCAATAGATGATTTTGTTCTTGAACTAGTTATGAAAAAAACTAATAAAATCGGTCGGAAATACTAGGATATATATGAAAAAAACTGGACCAAGAACATGCAAAATTATGGTGCTTAAAAATTCAAGCGCAAATAACTCAAAAACTATAAGAGATAAATAGGATATGTAAGCATGTCTTTTATAGGTCTTATCAAGGCCTACAACAATAAAATATTTGAAATCGGATATGTAAGCATGTCTTTTATAGGTCTTATATGGGCCTACAGCAATAAAATATTTGAAATCGTATGAGAAACAAAAATTTGGCAAGTGATTAAAAAATGTTTGTGTCAGAGGTACCTAACTTTGAGCCCCTTAGCTCCGCCCCTGAGGGGTTTCTTGTGCCCGCCCCCTTCCAAACTTAACATTGTACACTCCTCTGCTACGCCTATATCAAATTTCATGAATATCCAACCAGCCGATCAGAAGTTACAGATTTATTTCCAAAAAATGTTGATTCTGCCCCACTGTGGAGTGGTACCCAGACGAGTACGTAAGAAAATGTGCCTTGAATACTATCCACCAGAATGGAACGTATCATTGATTACTGTGATACTTAAGTCAGGAAAAAAATCACCCTTGGATAACAATCTTGACGCGATGTGGTGGCTTAAATGTAGGCTGTGGTCTCTTTCTTGAAGCCTCAGTTGTCCTCCTGGAAGGGTCTGCTTTCCTGGAGGAAACTGAGTAGTCAAGGTCTAGACTCTAAAGTCCTACATGACCAAAGGTTATCCATCCCCTATCCTCTTTCCCCAATTACCCTCTTTTCTTCCCTCTTATTCCATATCCTCTTTCCACCGCTTGTAAGGTTAAGGTGGTTTGTAGAAGTGCTGAGAACCTGAATGGCTAGTCAGTGGTTAAAGAAGACTAGTCGCTAACAGCTCCCCTCTGGGGCCAGGACACGGGCCAGTTGAAAATTTTCTTTGTCTAGTCCATGTACGCCGTCCCTGCATGGATGATCGTGCCTACTCGTGGAAACTAAATGGAAAAACTTAAAAAAACAAAAACAACAACAACAAATTGGAGATAGGTATCTCCTCGGATTAGTGGTGGATTAGCATCTATGAGTTTCATTGGTTTTAGTTGGTAATTTTAAGATAATTTCAGTTGAATGTTAAATTTGTTATTTGTGCATTATGTGAGTATGTATTTGTGTGTGAAGTAGTTATGTATAAAGTAGTATATGGATGTAGACTTTCATAAAAGATTAGAGGAAAATTGTTTTAGTTTCTAAGTACGACATATTTATATATATTTGATTATTGAAGTGTATAAATACTGTACTCATTTTTATTCGTAAATAAATACATCGTACTCTTTTGTTGTGTTAGAATCTCTGTTGGAGTTTTCGTTTAATTTTTTAGTAATTTTATTTCGAAAATATGAAATTATCATTTAAGCCACGTTATGCAATGAATGATATTTTTCATAGAGAAGATGAACGTCTAAAGACGTTTACATGCTGGCCATTACATTGGTTAGATGAGAAGAAATTGGCTATGACGGGGATGTTTTATACTGGTGAAACTGATAGAACGAAATGTTACTTCTGTGAAGTTGAAATTTGGTGTTGGAATCGTAATGATCATCCTGTTATGGAACATCTACGATGGTCACCGAGTTGTTCTCTACTGAGACGATGTTCTACCAACAACGTACCCAAAGATTGGGAGATATTAGATCGAATTCTACCTCCACTAATTTATGATGTTTGCGGTCCTAGTGGAGGTAACGAAATACGAGAGAATGCTGTGAGAACAATGTCTCTTGATAATAATTACAACCCAGAGTATACTATTGAAATACCACCTTTTCCTACACTTGTTGAATGCCCTAGAAATACGAAACAAAAGGCTGAAAGTTCATATTCTCTAATATGTCTAACAATAGATTTATTTATATATCAACTTATTCTTATAATTTTAATTGAAATAAGAAAATAAAATAAAAACAAATATTATTTATGAAAAGAAAATGTTTATTTATTTATTAATTTTTCTACAAAAATTTATAATATAATTATATAAAATTTATTACTTCACAACTCATTTCAAATTGAATAGATTGACATATACCTCTCTCACAAATCTGACAGATCCTTTTCATGAATAGAATCGATCAACATATATACATACATACATACGTGCATAAGTATTGATCACATAAAATAAGTTTCAAGACAGCAAACTAAAAACCTAAAGGTGAAAACAGGTAAATATTTTTTACAAGATTTATAAAAATTAAAAAAGGATTTCATAATTGGAAATTCTATCTTGTCTACAATAAAAAAAAATTCAAACCTCGAAACATTTAATACTTCCTTTGTTAAAAATAAAGTCTATGTCAACCTATAGAATTAAAGAATTAAATGTGTGTAAGTTTAATACATCTCTAATGGTTTTGTAAATATCACACCCCTACAAATTGAAATTAGACGAGAAATTTTATACTCTATCATTACTTGAAAAAAAAACACATATTTTCTATTTTATTTTAATTTTTATTTTCAGTAAAGACTACATAATAATTGTCCATTAATTGAATTATATTTTCTTAAATTAAAAATGGTACAATAGCAAGTATCCGGTCCTTCTTCGCAATCGTCATAGAACCAAGGACAGCATACAAAATGGTCTCTATTTAATTCCTCTTCTCTGTCACCATATCCTATCCCCATTTCTTCATTATCATTTAGCATCGCCATAAACATATTAATCATCATCAAATGATCCACCAAAATAACATCTTTGTAGATGGATAAAAAAATTTAAAATAGCTTCCTTGATGCTAGCCATTTTTTCTTATTTTATTTTTATTTTTTGTTTGATTACTTTCCCGTCTGGATAAATTATTAGAGTGATAGTTATTTTGAAATGTTTGCTTATTATTTGGATATATCCGAAATAAATGTTTTCCATAATTTATTTATTATAATTAACATTACTTTCTCTTTCACTCAATTTTAAATATCCTGCATTAAATATTTTACCTGTCTTTTTTTTCTTTGTTTATAAACGGCTATCATGATCACATCGATTTGATAATGCGATTGAAGATAGGGTGAAGGGTATATCTATCTACCCTTTATCACTTCATTCTCAAGTAATAGAACCCAATTAATATTCAATTACATTTGATATTTAACGTGGAGTAAGGAGAATGGAAATATAGCATATATTTTTTTTTTTCATTTCTTCTTATAACGTCACCTTCTTAGAATAATTTTACTTAATACATAGTAATAGCGCTACACTTCTAATCATTAAATTTAACGCTTTGAATCAGAAGTCAGCAATCCATGTGAAAGATTTGAAAAAAAGGGGCAAAGTATCCAATATTCAAGGCGAAGAGGGTGAACACCAAATTCGGGTCGACAATCCTCATTGAGCTGCAGGAAAACATAATATTTCTACCCAACAAATATATAACAATTTGAGCGATAAAGATATAAGCGAATTATCAACTGGTATATATCGACTGTGCAGAGAAAGGGGAAAGAATCTGATTTTAAACACCTTCAATGAAATGGGAGATTTTATACCCAACGGGCAATATGCCATCTGGACATTAAGTGAAAATGTTTAGGATAAACATTTATAGTAAATAAAAAAAAATAAAAAATAATAATAGTAATAGTATAATGTAAACAAATAGTAATAGTAATAATGTAAACAATATAAAAATAAATAAAACATATGAATTTGATCTTGATTTAGAAAAAGAAAAAAAATGTTCTTTTATTTATTTTTATTTTCAGCTATTTGGTGTAAAAATTTAATACATAAATATCCACAATTAAATGAATTATAATTTTGATGTTGAGTATAATTATATTTAATATTTTTTTTCCAAGATACTTAATTAATTCTATTGATGGTTGTAAATTTCCAAAACTGTCGAAGTATTTAACTTGTTTATTGCTTTTATAATATGCTACCCAATGAGTTCTACTTCCCATATAAGAATCCAAATTTACTATTCCACTTTCCTTTTTTCTTGAACGTTTTGGTAATGAATCTAACATAAAAACTCCTCTAAAATTTGGAATATTTTGTGAAAACTTTATCGTCAACATCAGTGAGTGGTCTGTTAGCCTTTCTACAAGTTTTTTGACTATTCTTCAAAAATTAACCCATATCCTCTTTTATACGATTTAAGAAAGACCTTTTCCCATTGCTATAGCTTCCATTGTTTTGTTATGTCTACTTGCCTCATCGTGTTGCTGTTTAGCACTTTTTGCTGCATTTACTGCCTTTGCAGTGGCAGCTCCTCCACTGGATAAGGTTCCAGTAGCACTTAAAGCTGCTAAAATTGGTATCAAAGGTAAAACTCCACCAATTTTCGGAGCAATTATTACACGTGGTACTACAATTTGAGACTTTTTTCCTTTAAACGAATTGTTGGCGATCTTACGCGCGATCTTAATTCCCGAGTTAATATCTTGAGGTTTTTCTTTATTTAAAACTTTTGTTGCCATTTTTATTGTTGTGTTGAAGAGTTTTCTTCCATTGGATTTAGAATGTACATTTTTCTTCTTTTTCTTCTACAACCTCATACCGAGTTTTCTTTTGGTTTTCATGGCGTTAGTAACCAGGTATGTAAATGATTTTTCTGAAAGGTCACTATCTATCCTTGCCAAGCTTTATTTTCAAGAATTTTATCGGCTTGATTCCTATTATATAAACTTTTACTTTTAGAATAAGCAATATCGTGATCTTTACATGCAGCGTCCAAAGGGTTTATTCCTTTATCTCCTCGTTCTAAACGTTTTTGTAATTTTGTTCCAGGACCGCAAAATTGATAACCAGGATGATGTAGTTCAATTGGCAGGGAGTTAATTATTTTATTTAGCAAACCTCTTTCATTGACATCTCTTTGATGAATAACTTTTTTATTGTATTGTATTTATTAAATATCATTGACACATTTTCTAAGTTTGCTTGGGCTGAAGCACTTAAAAATAAAACAGCACTTGAAGTTGCAAAAGCAATGGATAGTATTTTAAAATTGGGTAGAGTTCCTAAAAATTAACAAACTGACGATGGCAAAGAATTTTTTAACAAATATTTTGAAAACCTCATGCAGAAATATAGTATCAATCATTACTCAACTTATAGTAGAATGAAGGCATCTATAATAGAACGTTTCAATTGGACTTTAAAAGGGATGATGTGGAAAGAATTTAGCTTGAATGGTTCATATCGCTGGCTGAATATTTACAAAGATCTTACTGATTCATATAATAGAAAAGTTCATCGTACAATAAAAATGGCTCCAATTAATGTTAACTCCCCAAATGAGAAAAAATTATTAAGTACAGTTTATAGTCATTTGAAAATATATAAAGTATCTAAATTTAATGTTGGAGATTATGTACGTATATGCAAATATAAACACATATTGAGAAAGGATATACTCCTAATTGGATAACATAGATTTTCAAAATCAAAACCGTAAAAATATCTATCCTACAACATACACATTGGAGGACTATCTCGGCAATCCAATTAAAGTTGGATTCTATGATGAAGAACTTTCCAAAAACATACCTGGTTGAAAAACTCTTAAAAACCAAAGGAGAAAAAGCATTTGTAAAATGGTTAAGATTTCCCAATCAACATAATTCTTGGATTAACAAAAGTGAAATGTTATAGATTTAGAGATACTCGAATAATATTATCTATATACTAAAAAAATAATAAATAAAACATTTTTAATGCACAGCACAACCCAACATTATTTTATTTATAATCAAACAACAAAAATGTCAATAACACTAAAGCCTTGTTCAGAACGGCACGAAATTACGAAATTTCATGCCGAAATTACGAATGAAATCTAGAGTGTTCATACTGGCTACATGACATTTGATGTAATTTCGTGAAGAGCTGATACTTATTGTTTACATTTTAAATTGTTATAGGGGTAAATAAAGTATTTTGAAATGCAAACAAATAAGAAACAATTACTTACTAAATTGGAAATTATTAATGAAATTTAAAAATGTTTAGACATGCAAAGGTAAAAAGGATACGTTTTATTTTGCAAAATCACTTTAATAATTAATTTTAAGATTTGCGTTTAAATTTAAGATCAGCTGTCAATTGTTTCTTTTTCTTCTCACGATTAAAACATGCAGTACATAGTTGAAAAAAAGTATTTTTTCCAACCATGTACAGAGTTGCACGGAAATGGACATCGTAATTTCAATGTAATTTCGCCGAAATTACACAAAATTATGTAATTTCGCAAGTGTCAAAATGTATGGGAAATTACGTAATTTCAAATTGATTTCGGTCGAAATCACGGAAGTACGTAATTTCGCGTCGGTCTGAATGCCCTATAACTTTAAGCTCTAACTCATCCGAGTTGTCAGCAAATTATTTTCCCCCTATCGAACTAAATGGAGAATATGAATGTGCTCTAACAGATTTTCATACATACAATAGCATACGCAATGTAGAAGTATATAATAATATATTTCATATTGGAGATTATATAATTTAAATTCCAATTGGATCTTATAAATTAAATGATATAGTTGATTATATAAAAGAACAGTATAAACGGTATAGTTCAAAAAATAAAATTATTATAGAAGCAAATAATAATAGAATGCAAGTAAAAATATATAGCTCAAAAGATCATATACACTTTAATAGGGAGAATACAATTGGAAAATTATTAGAATTTAATAAAAAGACCCTATCTCCTAATGAAGATCACTACTCAGACCTTCCAGTAAATATTTTTAAAGTAAATATCTTGCGTGTTGAAGGTAATATTGCGGTCAACACTTACATGAATTATTCTCAGTCACATAATTTGCACGAGTTTGCAATTAATGTCCCTCTTGGGAATAAAATTGATGAAATTCCCAGGAATCTCATTTATTTGACAATCAACTGTCGAGAGATAAGTTCTATCACTCTAACAGAAGTTGATCAGCACGGATATTTAATCAATTTCCGAGGAGAGGAAATTACAATTCGAATACATTTGAAACCGTCTAAATAATGATAATTTATAGCAATAATATATCTAAAAATAAAATATCACTAAAGTAAACAAGAGTAAATCGTTTCAACATTTAAAATAAAAAATAAAGAATTTCTAAAATCATTGAATTTTAAGTTGAAGAGACCATGAGTTCAATAGTAGATGTTCTGGAAAAACCTGTATTAGATGAGAATATAATTAAAAAATATTACCACACATACACTCCATATCTACAATCCTACAACAACAACGAAGAAATTCAAATTTCAATACAAAACCAGGATTTGTATGTATTACCCGCTGAAAGTTTCATTTATGTTGAAGGATTCGTGAAAGATGCCAATAACACAAAATTAGTTCCTTCTACATCCAACTTCGAATTAAAAAATAATTTTGTTGCGTACCTATTTGATGAAATTCGTTATGAACTAAATGGTATTGAAATTGATCATACAAGACACTTAGGAACCTCAAAAAATTTTATTTCTTTATCACCAACTGATAGTAGTGTAATGCAAAATGCCGGTTGGAACAAAATTGATGACATAGATCTCGTGAATGGTTATTTTAACTTTTATGTACCACTTAAAATATTTTTGGGATTTGCTGAGGACTATAATAAAATCATATTAAATGGAAAACATGAGCTGATACCGTTGCGCAATAAGAATGATGAAAATCTTGTTTATTCAACTGTTTCTACTGAAAGGGCGAAAATGACAATTTCGACTGGAGAATTCCTCATGTCCAACTATCTGATTTTAGTAAATTGAATATGATAAAAATAATAAACAGCGGTGCTTCTATACCAATAGAATTTCGAAGTTGGGATTGTCATATTAATCCACAACTAAATACAGGAAGTAATCATGTATGGAATGTTAAACTAGGTGCAAATCGAGAGCGCCCTCGCTTCGTTTTGATTGCTTTTCAAAATAAAAAGAAATTTGTTCATTGTGATCTAACTAATTTAAAAGTGCATTTAAACTCAGAGTCTTATCCATATGACGACCTTAATATTAAATTCAAAAATGAACGTTATGCTATTCTATATGATATGTATGTAAGATTTCAACAAAACTATTATATGAAAGATTCTCAACCTCTTCTCAATGCACAAGAGTTTAAAAAATAATGCTCCCATAATAGTAATTGATGTTAGTCATCAAAACGAAAGTGTCAATAGCGGACCAATTGATATATTGTATTCTTATTCATGATAGAATAATTGAATACACACCACTTCGAGGAGAAATTCGAAAATTCATATAAAATATAAATAATGGCAAACACAATTTTCATTGACTTGCAAAGATTCAAATTCAATTCCAACAATTTTATTGCAAAAGAAATTGCAATGGTTTTCAATTCTACGGACTACATTAATTTCATCATAAAACCGCCATTCCCCTTTAAGTTTCTCTCACCACAGAAACAAAAGCAAGCTAACTGGTTAATGAAACATTTCCATCATCTTAATTGGAATGATGGATTCATATCATTTAAAACTGTTCGTAAATTTTTAAGATCGAATGCAAAATATTCTGATGTATATCTAAAGGTGTTGAAAAAAAAATCTGGTTGGAAAATAAATACTAGAGCAAGAAGTATTTAACATTGAAGAATATGGATGTATTAATTTTCGATAACTGGAGATGAAATACCCCGAAACCATTGGTTGTAGTTATCATAACCGTGGAGTTTGTGCATTAAGAAATGCTATTTTACTTGAAATAGAATATATATATATATATATATATATATATATATATACATATATATATACTAGGTATTTTATCTTATGCTTAAATAGATATATTAGAAAATTTCTTAAATTTAAAAAAAAATATGAAATAAAATAACAAAATTTTATATCAATATTTACAAGTTCTTTTTCTTTCATTTATATTCTCGACCACTGTCATCTCACATACAATTACCAATATCATTTCTTTAGCCACTCAATTTCCATATCAAAAATAATTCTATCTCTGTAATGACCCCAATCACGAGTTTGTACTCGATCTACCATAATATTTCTTTTATCATATGTATGGATGAGTACTACCTTATGTAATTTTTGTGTGTACAACTGATAAGCTCTTGATCTAAACAATACCATTTCATCTGTAACAATTTTTTGTTCCAATAAACAATCCTTATAATCGTTTAATGTAAGTCTTTTCAAAACAGATTTTTTAACACCTTTTGATTTTTTAATCTCTGCCGCATTAATAGTCGAAAGTGAGTACATTTTAGAGCGTAAACCTTCAAATTCTGTCATGATGCCCCCCTTATTTTCATCCTTCATCATTCCGAATACTTTTTTATTCACCTGTGGTAAATTAAATTCATTATTAAGAGAATACTCTGAAGTATCAAAATTTGAATCAATGTCACCGCGAACGTCATTATAAAAATCGTCAGTTATAATCGAATAAATAAATGAGTCTGTGTCCATATAGTTGAGGGAGAGGTTTTCCCTAAATTTGGGTGTCATGTAGCAGTAATGGAAATCATACATCTTCCATTTTGATAGCTCTAACACTGTAAACCCAATGTAAATGGGTTTATTATAATAGGGATTCATTTTCTTCAACCCAACAGCGTACATTGTATCATTAAATTTTGATAAACTTAGAAAATTTGGGTTGGATATTAATGATCGAAGGCCTAAAAGATTTTTATTTGTATTTTCCCACTCTGTAGCAATACGAATATCTTTTCTTTTGTCTACACACTCCATTGTCTTCCCGTAAACAGCATTGTTTAATAATTTGAAAAAATCTTTCTCAAAATTATTTTTAGCATTTGTTCTATGGATAGTATTCAAATCTATATATGTTTTTAACCATGCAGATTGTCTAAATTGTAAAATTCTATGAATCTTTTTTAAAACTAGACCATTTGCAATGCATTGTTTTAAAACTCTATAGTGTATCGCATAATTATGCTTATTATATAAATCTGCAATTAATTTTTTACACTTGGAATTATTTGGAGTTTTATTTTGTGGACAAAATGGAAGGTCATTGTGTAAATCGTGGAGTGAGTCAGGATATTCTAAATCTACTTCTAAAATGTATCCATATTCTGATGAATCTGATATATTTGAAACATCAAACTTATCAAAATTCTCAAAATGTACCCATTGAAAAGCTCCATAAGGAAGGTATTCGGACATTGCCCAGCCATACAAATTATTCGCGTCTAAATACATTAAATATTCTGATAGTTTCTGCTCATCGAAATTGTCCATATATTTATGGTTTGATTTGGAATGCCTTTTCGAACATTGAACTAAACCACCTCTTATTCCATTTTGTATAAATAATTCTAGTGAGATTTTTGTTATTTTGAGCAGTGCATCCCAAGATAAGCCTGGTGCAGTATAATAATTGCAAGGATCTAAATTATAAATGCTTTCACAAATCTTTCTAAAATTTTCAAAAATATCTGTTAGAAAAAGTACATCTGATTTCAGATAAAGATCGGTGTAGTCAAGAAGAATCTTACAATTGAATTCTCTCCATACTCTTTGCGAATGCTCATATTCAACCTCACTACATTCTTCATTATTTAAAATATTAAAGAAGTGTTCTCTGCTAGGCAATTGGCTTTCATTGAATTTAGCAAAAGAATCCATATATGAATATGGAAATACCCCCTTTCTTCTAATGAGATTAAATTTATCCTCATTAGTGAAATGTGTTCGAACATTCTTAAAATCTTTTTTATCGAAATTTTTAGCTAAGGTGTCTAAACTGGAAGCCATAAACCTAACAGAATCTAAAAATCTTATTTCAAAGCTTCTATGATTATCTATTTTAACAAATACAGATAGGGAAATGTATCTTTCTTAGTTTGTGGTCGCAGGTGCATATCATATGCAGAAAGGTTATGAAAAATTACTGGTATAAATTTTGGAGTCTTACACTTTAAACTGCACTCATTATAAGCAGCTCCGCGGAAATTACCAGTGAGATGATAGTGGTCTTTAACTTTATCATTATTTAAAAGTTTTTGACAAATGTGACACATTATTGACTTATTGAAAACGTCAATTTCTTCTGCTGTCATTATCATCAGCTTCACTTTTGACAAATGATTAATATAAATGTCAGTTGAATCTTTAACTATTTGTTCAACAAAATTTCTAGAGACATTTTCTCCTAAATAATACCTCATCTTATTATTTTTCTTCTTAAAACTACACTTAATATTATAAATAAAAGCACATGGAATGTGCTTTTGTATATTTACTATATTTCTACTCACTATATCATTCCTTTTCTCCAAAATGGACTCGAAATCAGCATAAATGACGAATGGGACATCGATTTGTTTTTGGTGGTTTGTGAATTTTATTTCGGCATTCTCAGGCTTGGGCATTTCCACAACTTTCTCCCCACAATCTTTCTTTTTGTGCTCATTGTGTGTGTAATAAAAACACATATCGCAAATTAAAATTTTGTTGTCATGCAATGTTATACGGGATCGAATTAGTCTAAAAGGAAAAAAATAATAAATATTTCATGGTTCTAATCATAAAAAAATAAAAACTTACTTTGAGAGATCAGTTATGAGAACATAATGATATTTCTCGTCAGAGTGCAGCAAGAGCATGTTCACATGTGTAGATTTTTCCTCTATTGTTATGTAATATGGTCCCATAATGGATGTACCATCGAAGCCGAAAACATTGACGCTCACCGAATTTTTTTTTTCAAATTTTTTATTATTTTTTAAAGATAGTGGGAATTCTAATCCCTCAAAATGTGCTCACCAATAGATATTATGGAGCTCTCAATATTAAAGCTGTACGCATTGCAATTTTTCCTTTGCCTCATATTCAATCCCTCATATAAAGCTGCAACCAAAATCCATTTGAAACAGTAAACATCTCTGTTTTCTACATTAATGCATGCTCCTTTTTTACTTATTTTCTTTGGTAGTGGGATGAATTGGGATCCTCTTATTACACTCACTTTATTTATGTTGATTTCCAGAGAATTTATTTTTATTAGTGTCCATCCACTATCTCTCTCCTGGAATTCCTCCATTTTGGTGACAATTTCCTCTGCATGCTTTGCAAATATTTCTGTGATGTCATCGGCCATAATTACCAGTCATTTTTGAGATTTGAGCCATTGGTGCTATTATTATGTCATCATTAATTGTCTTCATGTAGTCACATAATAACTCCATATTACTTTTAAAGATAGTATGTTTTGCAATACATTCCCTCATTTGATCAATAACAACATCTTTTGCGGAATTGAAAAATTCCTCTGGCATTAGAAGTTCCTCCTTTCTGTTTAAGAAAGAATATGCTTCAATACGTCCATTAAAAGTACTATTTCTCACAGTTAACTTTTCGTTAATGGTCATTGCCTCACAATTTTCTTTATGTTGATTTGATCTTATGTGAGAGCTGTAAAATGAAATTAGAATCATTACATTCCTTTCAGTGTCTATGTGTTGATGATGTAGAAGGAGTGGGGTTGTTATGGGTATCTTTATGCTCAATAAGTTTTCTTGTACTCATGAAAACTTTGACACAAATGGGACAATGTAAGTTTATGTGGGCCTTCAAAATTGTTTTTTTAATCTTTTTTACACAAATTGGACATGCTTCATGCTGATCGCTAACGTAATTTTCTATTCAGGTTCCGTGTTCCACATTCATGTGTTCCTTCAGTTTTAAATGGGACATGAACAATTTTTTGCATATGTCACAATGAAGGGAAGAATGAGCCTTGAGCATATTGGCGTTGCCAGATTTGATTCCACAAATTTAGCAGGATACTGGAGCCATTATTATTTCTTGTTTTTTATTATTATTTTTTTTTTATTAAAATTTCAATTATTTTTCGTATAATTCACTAAGACTTTTTTCACTTTGGTTTAATATTTGAATGCACAATGAAATAAAACTTCGGGTTTAAAATTTTTTTTCTTTTCAATTTTTGGACATATATTGACACTACGGAATGGTATTATATACAAAACTCTTTCTGCAAATGCTATTAATTTCTCTTACAAAAAAAAAATAAATAAAAAATCCCAATTACTTACATTAATTTTTGAAAATTACCAACTAAAACCAATGAAACTCATAGATACTATCCACGGCATACACATTTCACAAACGATTTCAGACAATGAAATTCACTGCTACTTATTATAGCTTCACATACAACTAGAAAATTCAATTGGAATACCATTCAACAAATATTCCTCTAACAAAATATTTTAAGTTGGAAATTCCCATCTAGAAAAATCTATAGCTAATAAACAATCGTAGAATAATTAGCATCAAAACACCAAAACAATATAAAAATATCTCTATCATAGTATTTCGAACACATTGATCTTTAAAAACACAACAAGTACCTATTTTCTATCTATACGCTGAAACTGGTTTTCTTCCATCACACACAAAATCAACCTTCAAAACCTTAACACACAAATCCACCTGACAATACTCTCTCACACCAAATACAAACATTTTAGATTGCAAAAATCTATAGCTAGTAAACAATCATAGAAAAATTAACACCAACACACCAACAAAAATATAAAAATCTATCTCTGCCGTAGCCAACATAAAACCACCCTGCAAGCATATAGTGAATTCTTTTTCGAAATAGCTCACTTCTTCGAAGTGCAATAGAAGATTTCTCTCAATTTTCCAACAACAAAATATATTAGTATACGAATTGAATCTTCTAGACGTAACTTCTTTAATCACTATTAGAAGTTGTTTGGATAACAGTTACAGTTATCCAAAAACGAAAACACTATTTTTCAACACAAGATTGTTGTTTACCAATCCACATAATCTGTCCAATTCGGCACTCTAAGATGATTAATAGTAGAATGTGCAAAACTTTACAAAAACAACACACATTAGGTTCGAAATTTTATCATAAAATCATGATTTTGACGATTGTTTACATTTCATAATGGGGAAAAGAACAAGCAGAAACAATATAATTTTGCTTAGTAAAAATATAAATTTTAAAGTGATTAGAATGAAAAAATATTGACATTAACTAAAATTATTTATCTAAGCTCATAGTGAAACAAAAAATTCATAGGTTTTACTTATAAAAGGAAAACTAAGAAAATAGGGTAAGCGTTTATCAAAATTAAAAAGAAATTATTAATATTTGAACTGGGCAAGCGAATAAATTTATCAAAACATTTTCTTCAAAATTAAAATATGTTATTAACAATTTGAGGGCCAGAACATGACAGAAAATTCTGTTTTATATAAAATTCTTGATAACTTAAACAATATTTTTTAAAAGTGTGAGAGTTTGACTTATGTATGATATGCCCGCAGCAAAAGTCGCTAATTTTCAGAGTAATTTTCTATAGAACAAAAAATTACGAATATATTAAAAATTCAATTTTACAAGTCTATTCTGAGAAAGTTTAAAATATGTATATATAGCAATCAAAATTTTGAGAATGCATTGCATATTTTAGCAGAGCTGAATTTTTGCACTTTAAATTTGAATTTTCAAAATTTTAAATTAATTTTTTTTTAAAGTTTGAAAAGAATTCAAACATTGTTCTTGTTATTAAATATTTTGAAGAATTTGTTTTGTTGTTGTAATGCTTGAAATGCGAAGAGTAGGTTGTGGTAATTTTTGGTTAAGTAGCGGTATTTATTTCCAAGTTTCAAAAATCTTAAATATTGACAAAAATGATTGAAAAAACTTTCAGGGCCAAGATAAAATTTAAATTATGAATTAAAATGGTACATCATCATTAAAATTGGTAATAAAGTATGGAAATGATTAAAAGATCATATAGTTTTTAATAAAGGGAATCCCTTTATAAAAATGGAAACATTTGAAAGAGAAATTAGAGAAAATTTATTAGAAATATTTTTTCAAATATTTCCAAAATTCTTAATAGTCAGCTATTTGTTCAGCGAGAAAATATGATTTTAGAAAAGTATATAGTGTTCGCCTTGTGAAAAGTGTAATACATTTGTTCTT
This sequence comes from Protocalliphora azurea, assembly GCA_932274085.1. NCBI lineage: Eukaryota > Metazoa > Arthropoda > Insecta > Diptera > Calliphoridae > Protocalliphora > Protocalliphora azurea. The sequence continues at coordinate 92,986,725 of OW026519.1, read as the reverse complement.
TAATTATTTTTCTGTAGAAAAACTGGCGATTTTAGAAAAAAATTAACCAAAAAATTTTTATTTATTTTAATTACATAGAAAATTCAATACAAAATTAAAATAAATAATAATGTAGTCTTGTAATATTTAGAAATCGTATATTATATTACTAAACATTTTGAAAATATTGAATTACACATTTTATAATGCGAACATCATAACCTTTCTAAAAATCATACATTGTCGCCGAACATACTAATAACTGCAGGAAATTTTGCAAATATTCTAATAGATGTTAAATTTTCATTTGAATTCAAAATTTTTCTGTGCTTTTATATTCATTGTTTTCTGTAGTAAACACAAGGAAGAGTTATTTTTGTTATTTAAAAAATAAATTAGAATATTAATAATTATTTTTATTTTATTATATACATCTACTTTATTAAATTTGAAAGAATATTCTTTTCTAATTTTGTACTTAAAATATTTCTTAGTATTCTTTTTTAATTTATTTTTTTTAATGTTAATTTGAATTGAAAATATTGTTGTGTAATTAATTTTATTGCTTTCCATAATAAATATCAGAAAGAGTTAATTTTGTGATTTAAAAAATTTTAATATTTTTACTTTTGATAATTTTGTTCATTCCTAATCCTTTATTTTAAATTGTAAGTATTACTAGCATTATTATTTTAAAATTTTTATGCAAAATAGTTTTGAAATTCTGCAAATATTTTCTATCGAAAGTGTAACTACGTCGGCACACCGGGAAGTTGTTATGTTTCGCTTTTACTATCGACTTCTCATATAGTTAGAGATAGCATCTTTTGAGTAACGCTTTAGTGGGGATTGGAAGATTCGAATTAGGATTTTTTATTAGACACTTTTTACTGTGGAATAGCAGATCTTAATACCTGACGTACAAAATTTACTAAAGCGTTACGAATTCTGATCTACTTAGTAACACCGTTCGGGAAGAAATGTGCCACTAAGAGATAGTTCCTTTTGAGTAACGCTTTAGTGGGGATTTGAAGATTCGAATTAGTGACATTCAATAGTGACTAAAGCGTTACTCAAAAGGAACTATCGCTTAGTGGCACAGTTCTTCCCGAACGGTGTTACTAAGTAGATCAGAATTCGATAGTAAAAGCGACGCATATCAACTTCCAGGCATGTCGATATAGTTACGCTTTCGATAGAAAATGTTTGCAGGGCAACAACCAATCACGAACGAGGAAAACACACATTTCAACCACCTTGATCTTTAAAAACACAACAGGTACTTATTTTCTATCTACACACTAAAACTGGGTTTCTTTCATCACACACAAAATCAATCCGCAAATCTAAACACACAAATCCATCTGACAATACTCTCTCACACCAAATAACTATTCTCTCTCACGCTCACAATACACACATTCCAATTGGAAATGCCTATTACATGTATACTTACTATGTCATCGACATACACACATTCCAATAGGAAAAGCGGCGGCGGCATCCTTTGATGTCGTGCTTCACCATTACCCATCTACTTAAGACCTATAAAAAACATGCTTACATGTCCTATTTATCTCTTATAGTTTTCGAGTTATTTGCGTTTGAATTTTTAAGCACCATAATTTTGCATGTTCTTGGTCCAATTTTTTCATATATATCCTAGTATTTCCGACCGATTTTATTAGTTTTTTTCTTAACTAGTTAAAGAACAAAATTATCTATTGAATGAAAAAATTGAAGTCGATAACTTTACCGAGTACAAAAATAAACGATTTTGAATTTGAAAATTGCAAAAAAGACGACTTTTTGTGTTTTTTTTAGCCGAAAAAGTATCTACACTCTTTTTTATCTAAAATAAAATTTTCTTTAGCAACATATAATAATTTTGCACTTTTCTGAAAGGTAATTTCACAGAGATGACTTTAAAATAAAAAACACGCCCAATAACTCAAGTGGTCATGGTACATACTCTCCCGAATTCGACATATTTTATGTGACAGTTTTGATTTTAGACCATATTTTCTCAAATCCCAAAGCACGAATAGACAAGCGGAATATACTTTAGGAATCTCCAATATGTTGTTAAAAGTTTTAAATCAAAATCTACGGGACTACAGAAAAATGTGGATTCTATAGCCAAAAATGTAAAAAATCCCATTTTTGGGAATTTTCATTAGTTTTTTTGGAAATTCAGGAAAACCCTACCCCTGGTTGAAATTTGGTTAACGTGCTTTTATTTATATTAATAAGATCCACATTTCCTGTAAATTTCATTAAGATATCTTCATAAACAAATATGTTATTGCAATTAAAATATTTGTATTTTCTCCAAAAATCTCAAATTGGGCCTTTTGTTTGGTTTATTTCTAAATAGCGAAAAAAATTTAAAAATATGTATTCCAAATTAAGCTTATCCTTTAGCATATATAATTTTCGATCTTTTGCAAAAAGATTCAAGACAATATCATGCCTCGTTTCAGAAATATGCGCCTTTAAACTAAACTTTTATATTTCCAATTTATTGTATATATGACTATATTTTTACAAACTTGCAACTTTTGCCTTTAGCTTTGCGTGAATAATTACTTAGAAAATTATGAATATTTCTCTATACTTTTAATAATATCTATATACAAAATATTTTTATAAAAATAATTAATAAATATTTTTTATTTTTAATAGAGAAATGTGGCAATTCCCAAATTTAAGTAAGTCTTTATCCTTTTCTAAGCATTCATATATTTCTATTAATGAATTTAAAATAACAAAACAAACAAAAATTGTATATTTTAATTTAATCAATAATTAATCAATTAATCAATAATTAATTAAATAAATATTATTATTTTGGTATTTATTTAGAATGTATTTGTGACTGAGCTTCCTAATCTCTTTTACCAATGGCACTTTTAAATCTCATAGTTCTACAAATTTTTGATTCGGCTCTGTTTAATATCGATACTCCTATTAATGGCCGTTCCCATAATTAGATGCCATTGTTTTTAAAATGGTTTTATATAGGATGACTTTATTGTCAAGACTTAATTTTGATTGTCTGTTAATTAACCACCGCATGGTATAGAAGCTTACAACTTCATATGATGTGTCTTGTAACAGGAGGACACTTTCCACTTCTAATTGTGAATGTAGCACGGTTACTTTTTAATTCATTTACTCGTATCCGCCAGTTTTTCAACCATGTCTCTACATGTCGGATGTAAATACCAAGTTGGTTAGATACTATTTGTGGGCTTTCATGAGAACTCATTATTGCTGTGCCATCAGGAAATATAAAAGTAACTAATTTATCGCATATGGGCTAGTCAGAAATGTAAAATAAATATAGGGTAGGTCAAAGAACACTTCATTGTGGAACTCCTGCTTTTATCTCAAATTCTCATGTAATAAAATCATCATATTTTACTTTAAATATACGGTATGATTCCTGCATTTTGTAAGTATATTTTAGTAATAAACATATAATTTTATATTATATTTTATATATAATTTTATTTTACATTTAGCGAACACTCAGTTTAAAGAATTCGCGATTTAACATACGTCTAAATTTTTTACATTGAACAATTTAAACATTTTAGTACCCGATAAAACAAATTTTTCCAACGTTGGCAACCGATTCGAAAAGTTTTAAAAGAAACGGTATGGTAATTTTGTATTATATCCGTAAGGACATTTTGCTGTATTTCCAATTATTTAGGTAGTCAAGTTGAATGGGTTTTTTAGCGGTAAGGTAGCCAACCTGCAAACTTATTTCTTATCATATTGAAAGAGTAAAGTTATTCTACTTTTTAGAGAAGATTTTTTCATTTGAAAACTATTTTCTACTAAAAAATCAGCAAATGGAAGCAAAGCTAAAAATACGTTGCAAAACAGCTATTATGAAACTGTAGTTGTTGAATTTGACTTTTAGTGAAAATAAAGTTTATATATATATATATAGATATATATATATATATATATATATATATATATATCAAGTTGGACACTTAAATTATAATTTTTATATTAATTATACGAATATAATATAATTGTTCTCAATTTATACTACTGAGAACAAAATAATCTGGTAATGTCTTAAGTTAATTGTCTCCAACAAAACGTAATGTTATCGGTTTTCGTTAATAGGTCGATGGTTTGATGGAAACCCAAAGTAAAAACGATTTGCCTTTGCATTTTAAAAGTCATTTTAAAAGTCATACGATATTTTTTGGGAAGTACGCGAGCACACATATTACCCCGCTCTTGTGACCAAGATGTTGCACTACTTCCAGAAAATTGGAGTGAATATGTCCCTCAAAATTCACTTCTTGCATCACCATCTCGAATACTTCAGCAAGCAGCTAGCCTCAGAGTCGGATGAACATGGCGAGCGCTTCCATCAATTGGCAATGCCAATGGAAACGCGACATAAAGGCAAAAGGCTCGATTCGCTGGTGGCTGAAATTTGTTGTATGAACAGATTAAAGGAATTGTAATTCCTAATTTTTTTAAATTTGTTTTAGCAAAATCGGACTGGTGGTTCTCGAGTCATGTCAAAAAAAAAAGACCACCAAAGGTCACAATTTCCCGTATATGATAGTTACTAACTTCAAATCGATATATCTCGATTCCTAGACGTGACCCAGCGAAACGCCGGGACACGTATAACTTCTTTTTTACCGATATAACTTTTCCCGGTAGTTTGAACCCTTCCCGATCACTGACCCCTACCATTTGCCGCACGTTGATAATTATCAACGTTGTGGAAATATAAATCTTCAAATCTGATGGGACATTTTATGTAATAGGAGTTTCGGAATCTTGGTTGAATAATTGTATATCTGATAATTTAGTTTCTATAGATGATTGAAAGAGGGGGAGGGGTACGTAAATAAAGAATTAAGATCTAAATATGTTGACGTAATCATGAATGAGTGTATGATGGAATGTATTTTTATTGAAATTGAAATCTTTGCGATTTGGAAAATACTAATTGGCGTAATTTATTTGCCTTGTGGGTTGATTTCCAGTTGTGAGGATTTAAATGTTCAGTATTCTGGCCTTTATGGCAATGTTTTCTTTATGGGTGATTTTAATATTGACTTGTTTGCGAAGATCAGATGAGGGCTGTATGTAGTAGAATGAGATTAGATATTGTTTATAACAGCTTACCGAGTCACTTTGCTCTTGGGATACCAACAACTAAGCTAATTGACTACTTTTTGGTTTCGAATTTAAGTTTAATAGAGAGTAGTGGACAATTTCAGTTTCCAGGCCTAAATTCACACCATGCGGTCATTTTTGAATCCATGATAATTGTGGATCAATATGTGCCCCAAAGAAGATTAGTAAGGAGTTATAAGAACTTTAGTTATGATAAATGTATTAATGACTTTGAAATGTTTGATCTAATTGGAACATTTAACAACCCAGATATAAGTGGGCAGGTTGATTATCTAAATGATATTATTTTAGCGTTATATAGAAAACGGATTCCATTGAGCGCTATTGTACAGAGAAGAAATATTGATTGGATGAAGTTACCAGTAATTACTCAAGCACAGGAACAAAGGGACAGAATGTTTCGAGCACATACTGAGAATAGATGTAAGGAAATATGGCTCATTTATTGTAAAATAGAAATAAAACGAAGTCTTTAATCAGAAAACATAGAAAATATTTTTTCCAACAAGTATTCTCAAATCAAAATCAAGGAGACTTGTGGAAATGAGAAAATTTGGTGTAGTTGGTGATGCGATTATACAGAAGAATTATGTCGACGTTGAACAATGCAATGAACATTTTGTAATGCCTCCTATTAGTAATTCACCGCCCTTGGTTTACTAGAATATAATACCTTATGAAAAGACTAGAAGATAATGGGAATTTTTAACTCGTTATGCAAGATTAAATCACAAACTATTGGTCCAGATGGCATTTCGTTGAAATTTCTAAATCTAATTTTTCCAATGATATCAGGATGTCTTTTGTATATTTTTAATAATATTTTAAACTCCTAAAAATAACCGATTTGCTGGAAAAATGCTAAGGTTATACCAGTGCCCAAAATTAAAACCCCACAAAGTCCTTAATATTTTAGACCGACAAGTATTCTACCATTTTTTCAAAAGTTTTAGAAATGATAATATATGAGCAAATTACGGAAAGTGAGAATAATAAGATTAGAATTTCAAATTTTCAGTCAGAGTTTAGGATATTTCACAACACTACTGCTCTCATAACCAATCTTGTTCAGGAAATAAGGGAAAGAATTGAAGGTAATTACATTGTTGGACCTTAGTAGAACCTTTGAGTCTGTATGTTATCAAGTTCTTTTAACCAAATTATTTCAACAATTTGATTTCTCTAAAACAGCTTGTACGTTACATGAGTCATTTTTGTCTAACAGAAGTCAATTTGTGCAATATGGGGAAAACATTTCTGGTTGTAAGAGTATTGTAAGAGGTGTCGCATATATAAAAGGGCCATTACTTTTTAGTTTTTACGTAAACGACATTTTTGATTCCGTTAATACAACTTTTAGTTGTCTTTATCCAAATGGCTTACAGTTACTGTTCTCAGTTAAGAGAAATAATATTTAGGATATTTTGCTGAAATTCAAAGATCTTTAAATATTATTATAAACTGGTGTGATAACAATTTTATTGTATTCAATGTAATGAAGTCAAGGGCAATGGTATTCAATGAATGTTAATATACTTAAGATTAAAATATGCAATCAGTAAATTGATTACCTTTGTTATATAAGAACACTAGGCTTTTTAATAGATAATAAACTATCATTTGATTACCATACCAATTATATTTTTTCTCGTTTATCCTTTAGATTATGTGGGCCTTAGAATGTTCATTATTATTTACCCTAGAAAATTCGTAAATTGGTAGCACATGCGACGTTAATGCTAATTATTTCTTATGTGCTCGAGGTATATTCCTGTACAAGTGAAACCAATTTGGAACATATAAAAAAATATATAATCCTGCGTTTTGTATATGGATTAAGTGTTGGAGATCACATTTCAGCTTATACAATAGACTTTTTAGGCTGTTCTTTCCTTGATTACTTTAAAGTAAGGTCGGTGTTACTTTTTATAAATCTTTAAAGTTTGGATCAGATGAGTTCCCAAACACAAAATGACACGTAATATAGCCTGGTGATCCAAACTTTAAAGCTTTATAAAAAAGTAACATCGACCTTAAATAAATATAATATTTATATGTTGTCTTATATTTTTAATGTATCTTTATTTACAGTTGTAATGAAAATCTAGATTATATAACTCAGTTTTTTTAAAGTCATAAGAAAGTAGAAGTAATGTATTTTTTATAATAAGATGCTGCTTAACGTTGAGTCTATAATAAACATATTTTTATCAAGACAAATGACAAAATCAGTGCGAATCTATACAGAGTAACCTCAGTTAAATATCTTATTATTTTTGATTGTTACAGGTATCAAACAGCATATGTAGAAAAACATTAATGAATTCTCCTTACCGTTGTTTTTGTACAAATGTTGTCACCTTCCAGAAATTCGCGTTGATTTTGACGTTTGTCTTGATAAAAATGTGTCTAGTATAGATTTTTTTCAGTGAAAGAAGTATAAAGAAGTTAATTTTTTTTAGCTTAATTAAAAATCTTTGGAATTCTTAAAATATGGCATGTTATTAGACGAAAAATTTGGACTTCATGCTTTAAATGTTTTATACATTAAATAAATAATATAACAACATTGTACCAGGAGAAAACCTCGATAATCCGGAAATTCGATAATACGGATTGTGTCTGCAGTCTATTATCGGGATTATCGAGTTTATACTATATTTCCTTTTATTTCATTGCATTTTAAATCACATGTTTGGAAAAATTCCTGATATAAAATAATTCGTTATGTAATATATATTTGTTATATAATATAAGGTACTCAATGACAAAAAATTGACGTAGTTAAATCGGAAATTCGTTAAACTGAGTATAAGTTTAAAATAAGAGGACATTTATGAATACTGTACACATGAAAAAACTGAATGTTTTTTCTTTCCTGAGTATTTTTTTTTTTTTTGCGAATAATGAATTAATTGTATAAATAATGAATTAATTGTATGTGTTCTGGCTTCCGAATCATAGCGAAAATGTCTGCATAATATTCTTATTTTCGAAATTTTCAAAATCTATTGCATTCCACAGAATGATACATGTGATGAAATCGGAATGCAGTCTAAACGTTTTTAATGTTTTAAACAAAATATTTCATATACTTTTAACTAATTTTCTTAAGGAAATATTTTGAATAAAATAACGAGAAAATTAAAAAAATATCGATATGTCCATCTACTCTATAGCAAAAGTATCTGCCTAATATTTTTATTTTCGAAATTTTCAAATTATGTTGTATTCGACAAAATGATACGCGGAGAAATTTTTGGAAATTTATTGAGAATTTTATTTAACAATATAGTCTACATTAAAGATGAGATGATGTTAAAGTATCATGATAAAATTTTTGCTGAAATTTCAACGTTTTCGTTGTGGCGTACATGCATTTATGTAAATTTCTTGTTTTCTTATTGCTTTGTTTCTGCCTTCCACCAAAGAGTAAGAAGAGGCGAAACTAATTGTCAAAAACTTAAATCGGTTGTCAACAACTTAAATTGCGGTCTAAACAAAACTTTTTCTTTTTCGCACATGAACATGTTTTGTTCTTGATCGCACAATTGATCAAGCAAACATGTCTGTCATCAAACGTCATTTTTTATGCGGAAGCAGAGGAGCTGAATACAAAAGTATCGATGTGACACTAATGACAAACAAATATTTATGATTTGTTTGACAAATGTTCTGCCCACTCAAAACAAAACAAAATTGTGTATATTGCTCTGCCGAACTTTTTTACTTGTTTGAACAAGAAAAAGGCTAGTCTGGACGTAGTGTAACTCATAAAAACACCTTTTTGCCTTCCACGCTCATACAATAATTTCTTTGTTTGCGTTAGTTACATAGCGTCTACATTAGAAAATTTTTTATTAAGACAAACGTCAAACTTAACGCGAATTTATGGAAGGTGGCAACAGTTGCACAAAAACAACAATATGGCGTATTCCATATTGTTTTTTATATATGCAATTTGACAACTGTAACAACCAAAATAATAATCTGCTGTTTAACTAAGGTTACGTTATATATATTCACACTGATTTTGTCGTTTGTTTTGATAAAAAATTTTCCTAATGTAGACACTAGGTAAAAAAACATTCTGTGTGATGCTTGATGCTTAGACATGGTTCTTTTAACATTTGCTTTAACAATCGTGTTTAAACAAGTAAAAAATAAACAATACCATCAACTTGAACGGTCTACATTTACCATTAACATGATGTTAGTGCTAATGTTATATATTTGATGTTAGGTGAGTAATGCTGAGCAAATAAGTTGAAGCATAAGAAAAAATGTCCAAAATAAATAAATAAATTTTAATGAGCACTCGAGCTCTGACAACTTTTTCATGTAAAAGACGCCATTTTGATTGTTGTTGATACTTCTTACATGATTTGTTATGACATACGTTTCCTCTAATTGATAGAGATAAAAATTAACTACAATTCAGACAAAGAATTGACGTTTGTCTTGATAAAAATTTCTCTGTTATAGAATCGACTTGATCGAGAGATGAACATTTCTATTCAACTAGTGTATGCTTTTTAAAAAACTGACTGTTTTCGAATAATTTTTATTTTTATTTCCCATTTTTATATTTGCTCAGCTCACTTTATTTAGAGCCAATTCATAAAAAACTCAAATTGCATAAAAATTACCTTTTTTTAATTTTCTGGTATGAAAATTATAATTATCTATTATATACATTTTTCATAAAAATTTTATTTTTAAACAATTTGCTTGTTGTACTCAATCAGGAGCTTAGATAACGACCTGATAAAGCTTTAAATTTTTTTTGTTGAAATTTTGAGATTTCAGTAACACCGATATTATTTATTTTAACATTATCTGTGATTACAAATGTCATGTAGTATAGCATTCGAAACCGGATTTTTCAAAGCTATTTGTCGAATATTTCGAAAACGGTTTTTCTAAAAATGTTAATTTTTTAATAAACAAGTTACATAGATACAATAAAAATGACGAATTCATTCTACAATTTATATATATTTATTCTATTAAAATTTTAAAGTTTGTACAAATGCCTTGGTTGTGTAGACTTTAACGTACCGTCTGTAATAGAAAAATTTTTATCAAGACAAACGTCAAATAATACAAAATAAAAATTTTGTCTAATGTTGACTGAATTTGTCAGTTCAACAACACTTCTGCGGGTATGCAAAAATTGTGCTTATATGTAGTCTTACAATACTAAAAAAATAAAATAATCAACCAAAAGCTTTTTGAACAGAAGCTCTGTCAATTTTCCTTAATCGTAAGACGTAATGTAAACTGAATATATCTGTTAAGCAGCGATAAAAAAAAATTGTCAGCGCACGAGCACAGACAACTTTGTCTTGACGTTGCTTGATAAAAGACGCCATTTTCGGTTTTGTTGGTACTTTTTGCATGGTTTTTTATGATGTATGTTTTATCCTATAGTTGATAGAAAAAAATTATCGTTTGTCTTGATACAAATTTCTCTAGTATAGACTCGACGTAAGGCATACATAACAGGTCATCTACACGTAACGAAATATGTAAGATAAAAATATTAGTTTTATAAAATGTATTGAGAGACTGTTGTAATAAGATAAGTATTTTAGAAATTTCTTAAAATACGTATTTGTAAAATTGTTTTGTTGTAATAATTATTTTACATTAAAAAGAAACTATTTTTATAAAATTGTGCTAAAAAATGCAAATTTCTTAAATAAAATAATATTATAGTATTTTAATAGTGAACAACAAATTTGACAGCTTCTGTTAGAATCTAATTGTTCAGCTTGGTGTTTCAACATTTATTGCGAAATAAATTTTTAACATATGTAACATATGTAAAATATTGAGAAAAGTGAGTTTGACAATTACAGAATTATGTTCTATGAAAAATAGGTAAAAGGATTATTTTAATGCTAAGAAGACAGTAACTTTTTATCAAGACAAATGCCAATTTTTGTCTGTATACAGATATATATATTTTTTTTAATAATTAGTGACTTTATTGAAACCTTTATAAAATAATTAATTACATTATTATGAGAATTTATTTAAAAGTATTATAACAATTAACATCGAAATAATTAAATAAGGAAACTATTAATATCACAGTATTAAGGAAAAGTTTTCAAAAAAACCTTGAATATACTTAAACGCTATAGGAAATTTTAAAAACAGCCATCAATTATTACTCTTATTAGTCTTAGTGATTGTTTAGAAAATTTCTTATTATTCCATATGTAGACTTTCTGAATTTTTGATTAAATGACAGAGTCAGTTCCCATGCAAATGAATTAAACCATTTATGCTTAAAGTTTCTATGCAGTAGATCAGTAGAATATCTGGGTTGTAGGTTATGAATTATTTTCAGATTTTTATATTGTATTATCTGTAACTTTTTTGCGTAAGTTTTAGCAGCTTTATTAAACCAGACTTGACATCCGTAAGTCATAATTGGTCGAATACACATTTTGTAAATAAGGATCTTGTTTAGATCTTCTGTTAAGTAAGTTAAGATTGTTGAGATTGCTTTATCACAAATATACTGTATGTGTTGTTTAAATGATAGTTTTTTATCTAAAATAATTCCTAGATATTTGATACTATCCTGCAGAGGAATAAAAACTCCATTATAATATAAATGTTTTGTAGGAATACGTTTCTGTGATCTATTATATGGAAATATAATAGCTTGTGTTTTACTAACATTAACTTTTATCTTCCATTTATCGAAGTATTTATGGGTAGATTTTAAATTATCTTCCATTTTACGCACTGTCGTCAGCGTAAAAAGCCACTTCTTGATCTATACGAACAGTAAAATCGGAAATATATATTGAATAAAGAGTAGGTGATCCTTGCGGCAGACCCGCAAGGATTTGCCTATCACTATATCTGTGTTATCTATAGATAACTGTTATGGATAACGTGTTAACTATAGATACAACAAATCTAAGAAACTCTTTATTATTTTTTGCAGGTACGTTGGATAATTGAATGAATTTAGTTTAAAAACCAGGCCTTCATGCCATATTGAATCGAAGGTTTTTCAATGTCAAGAAAAATAACTTCTTTTGTTTGACTCAATAAAATTAACAACTCTTTTTAGTTGATGTACTGTATAGTGCTCTTTGCGGAATCCAAACTGTTGAGGGTTAATAATACTATTTTGATTGGAAAAGTCTAAAATTCTCTTATTAATTATTTTTTCAAATACTTTATCCAATAGGCTTAGGATGCTGATTTGTCTATAGTTAGACGGTAATTTAGAATCCTTTCTTGGCTTAGGAATTGGAATAACTTTTGGCTTCTTAAAAATCGTTGGAAAATAGCCCTCAATTAGACAAGAGTTGAAAAGTTTACATAGAGTTTCAAAAAAGCAATCGGGCATCTTTTTAAGGATAATGCTATTATTGCCATCTAAACCGGGGACTTTATTATTTTGCAATAAAAGTACAAACGATTTAACTTTATCTGTCAAGAATTGTATCGTTAAGATCATTACCCTTTATTGCAATAAGGACTCCTCCGCCATGCGCAGATCGATCCTCTCTATAAATTTTATAGCCACCAAGTTTAAATTTGTGGTACGGTTTTAAAAACGTCTCATTTAAAAGGAGTATATCGATTTTCCTTTTCTGCAATACATATTTCAGCTGGGCAGCTGCTGACACAGTTTTTATGCCTTATGGCATGTTGAAGCATCATGCACAAAACTCGTAGCTTGTCGTACTTGTTCTGACATCTCTACAAAGAATCAAAAAATATTTGCATAAGTTTTGCGTTTAAAATGTTATCGTTATTATCCCTTTCGTAGCTTTTATTTTTAGCTACCTCAGAATACAAATTACCATGAGGGCGGGAATTTCGTGCATCATTTTGGGATAATTGTCTTTTCAATTCAGGAAAATCATGATCGTCTTGGTTAAAATACGAAACAGTTCTTCTGCTAGTCGCCCTAGCTCTAGATGTTACCCGATATCGGATCTCTAAATATTCTTGACGACTTGGGCACTTTGGGTCATCAGCTCTATGGTTTATATTATTTAGGCTCTTTTTTATGAAGTTGTAGGACTTATAAATCACACTACCATCACAATTAATTTTGTTAAGTGCGTAAACTGGATAATCCTGATTTCCAGCGCAGGCTGTACACACTACGATACGGTTACAATTTTTAGCACCATGTCCATACATATCACACTTGGAACATTGTGTGGGACCTGTGTTGCCTTTTAGAGGTTTTCTCCAATACACAAAAATATTACAAAAATATCTTGTTTTCATAACCTCTCTATTTGGAACTTGTTGACGATCAAACTCCATAAGATAGATTGCGTCATCTACACTGGATCTCTTTGTTACTAGTTCCTTAATGCTTACCAGGTTTATATTGTGTGAGCCAACAAATTCTTCGCGAATTATCTTTGTATCCAGTTTTGGCAGGCCAAATTAAACCAATTTAAAAGTTTTTGCATCCTTTAACTCATGCGTATAATACGATAACGAGTTTGATATAATTTTCGTACTAATAGACATTCGTTTATAAGTATATTTCTCCCCAATTAATCCGATCACATTTGAAAAACTGTGGGTAGAGTCCACAATTATTGGTGGAATCTTTTCTTTGACTGCAACTGCTTCTTCTTCGTCTTCAGATAGAAGTTGAAACCTGTTGGCACTAGTGCTGGGACCGTCTAAAGTTTTTGGCACCTTGAATTTAGGGCTACTGCCCCAATGCTTTCTTCTTTTTTGAGCAAACATTGCTAAACGAAAGAAATTTTAAGTAAATTTAAGTAGTTTTTTTTTACACTTTAATTGAAAAATTTAATAAATTTTTCCAGCAAAAATTAACACGATGTATTTATCTTGAGACAAGATGCCAGATGAGATCATTTTTCACCTTTGTCAATTATAGGGGAAGGCATATGTCATAATAAACCATGTAAGAAGTAACAGTAACAACCAATGTAGCGTCTTTTATCAAGCAATAACAAGACAGAGTTGTCAGCACTCGAAGTCTGTCAACTTTATTTTGACGTAGTGCTTATATTAAAAAAATTTTTATCAAGTTTTTATCAAAAAGAATCTATTTAAATAAAGAATTAAATATCTATTAAATAAAGAATCTATTTATTTTATTTTTTTTATCAAAAAAAAAAAAACAATTTAGTAAGAAAGTTATTCACATAAATTATCAAGTCCTTCCCTATAATAGTTCTCGAGATATATTGTAATTAATAATTGGTTTGTATGGTGGATCACCTCCCCTTGACCTACTCATCCATTTCTTTATTTATCAAAAAGGACCTGTTAAGTAAGAAACCTATTCATGCAAATTGTTAAGTCCGCCAGTATAATAGTTCTCGAGATAATTGATAATAAATATTTGGTTTGTATGGAGGGTACCACTTTCCCTGGACTTACTAGAACAATGTTTTTATCAAATAGAACCTATTTATGAGGAAAGTTATTCCCATAAATTGTCAAGTCATTCACTCTAATAGTTCCCGAGATATAAGATAATTAGTATTATTTTTGTATGAGGGGTACTACCTCCCCTGGACATACCTACTTAAGTTTTTACCAAAAAGGACCTATTAAGTGGAAAACTTATTCATGCAAATTGTTAAGTACTAGACTATAGTAGTTCTCGAGATATACAATAATCAACATGTGGTTTGTAAGAAGGGTACCACCTCCTCTAGACCTACCCTACAGGTCTTTTTTATCAAAAAGATTGTCAAGTTCATAACTGTAATAGTTCTCCAGATATACAGTAATCAATATTTAGTTTGTAGGGGAGTACCACCTCTCCTGGAACCACCCGCCAAATTTTTTTTCAAAAAGAACCTATTTAGTAAGAAACTTATTCATCGAAATTGTTAAATTCTCCACTACAATAGTTCTCGAGATAATCGATAATTAATATTTGATTTGTATGGGGGTTACCACCTCCCCTAAATCTACTTATTCATGCAAGTTGTCAATTCCTAAACTATAAGAGTTATCGAGATATACAGTAATTAATATTATGTTTGTATGGGTATATTATATTCGATAATTAATATTTAGTTTATATGGGGGGGTATCACCTCCCCAGGACCTACCCGTCCAAATTTTTATCGAAAAGCACCTGTTAAGTAAGAAAAAAAAGAATATTTAAGGATAATAGTACGAACATAGAAGTATTGTCTTCAATAAAAATAATCGGAAAAATGTCCTCAAAGTAACATGTGAGCAAGCTATGCACAAGGCATATGAAAATATTGAGGACCGTCTCCAAAGTATGCGTTATGCATATAAATATAAATATAAATATAAATATAAATATAAATATAAATATAAATATAAATATAAATATAAATATAAATATAAATATAAATATAAATATAAATATAAATATAAATATAAATATAAATATAAATATAAATATATATATATATATATATATATATATATATATGATAATTCATGCATACATACATACATACATATATAGACAATAAAATAGGTGTGTTCGGAAAAATTTTAAAATTACAAAATAATTTAAAATTTTTGAAACTAAATATTAATAACGACATGAAAGAACATAATTACTTTTAGGTATTTTCTTGATTATCTCTAGCATAGCAGAGACACATACCCTATTATTCGTTGGTAGTGTATAATAACGTTATTATTAAAAATTATTATGCTTCTTAAGTTATTGATTTAGATCTATATATAGGATGAACTTGATTATTTTAAAAATCTTGTATTATATTCCATGGGCCGCATTCCCATCAGACTTGATAAACGATTCAAATCGTTATCATTCCAAACTCTCTAAAAGAGTGGAATATTTTACTCCGATTAGCGTCCCACAATTATTTTCAATAAATCCCAGCACAAGAACTTCACATTTTTCTTTTCATTGAAATGTTTTAGACATAAGCATTCCGACCAAACCACGACTTATTATCATAACGCCTTTTGTTGATAAAATGTGTGGATTTCTTCCTATCAGTTAGTTTTAATAGTTTATTACATCTAATTTCATTAGATAGATTCTTGTTGTTATAATAAAAGGACATTTTTACAGTTTTTATGTATTATATTCCTATCATAATTTCTGGGTCTGAATAAGTTTCTTTCTCTTAGTCATTCGAAAAAGACCTGTAGTACCAAAAATTGTACAAGGACTTAGGTTGCGTTAAAAGCGCTGCGTCTTCACGCCTTCACTCAGAGACAAGTTGGTCCATTGTGATCCCTTTAAAAGTTCAGAAGAAGGACCAAAAAATAAAAAAGAGGCAGAGAAAAAAACAGAGAGACTTTAATTGGTAAAGCATTGGAAGAGTGTGAAACCTACAACCTAGCAATCAAGAACGATTACCCCTAAGCCACTTTATTCCCATTACGAACCTTATCTAAGTCCTGCTAAGTCCTTTGCCTGTAACCTCCTTTAGTTCGTGTAGTATGTAGCTCCCAAACCACTTCAGTATACTACGATGAAGCCCTGCACAATGACAGAGTACATGCTTTACTGTCTCTAACTTCTCCGCATCATCCACTTACTAGTCATATTCCCTAATTCTGAGTGACCAGTAATCACTGCGGGCTAGCTCATTGGTTATTTTATTACCGAGAATGTCGCAGTGACTTGGAACCCAACAGAGTCTGATCCGGGAGGCATCCATTAGACTTCTCAATTGCTTACTGCACTCAAGCACTAATATGGATCTAACAAAATGGCATTTCATTGCCAGTAGTACTGTCTGACTATCCACATAGATAGTTAACTCGGAGTCGGCCTTGTAAATGCCTAGAATTTCTGCACGAAAAACACTGTAACTATCAGACAATCTATAAGATCTGATATCCGTTCCCATAGTGTAGACACACGCCCCTGTGCCTAGTGAAGGCAGCACAACCTCCATAGAGCTTTTACGCCACAGCCAATATGTCCGTACTAGGGATTTCAATATCAGGAGTAGCCCCGAAGTCAATAGTCCAGATATAATCCGTAGAGGCGACCTTGGATAATGTCAGAGCAGCAAATTCGACTTCGTCAAGTATGCTAGCATGCCCCGCTCTTAAGTTCCCTAATTCCTTCAGTATAAATAAGCTCTGGATAACCATTCCTCTCACGAACTTCTCAATTGTAAGAAGGCGGAAAATGGTGTCCAGTGCTAAGGTGTATTTCTGATGGCTCTTGTAATGCCAATTGAAGCAAATCTCTGAAATTTAGAGAGAAGGTTCCTACAAGTTCCTTTTCCTAATACCCGAGACCTAAGCTAAGAGCTTTCATCACATGGGATCGAACTATCTCAATATGACATTCACAGCCAAAAGCCACAATAATGGAGTGAGAACCCCCCTAGCGGTGCACCCTTCTTCACAAGCTTCATTATACAAGTGTTTACCATGTTCAAGTTGATAACCCTGCTGCTTAGCAGTAGGGTAATCTACTCAATTAGGAATTCGCTTATACCTAACGAAGCAAGTGATTCGCTGATCGCCTCTATCCTAATGTTATTAAAGGCTCCTTCCATATAGAGCAAAGCTGCCATATCATGCAGAGCACTCTCAACAGACTTACCCTTAAGATAGGCATGTTTAGCGTCGCTGATGACCTGAGTTCTTATATTCCTCCTATGATACAGATGGATCAGTCTTTCTATTGTCTTAAGTAGAAAAGACGATAGGCTGATCGGTCTATAGTCCTTGTAGAGTACTATCTACAGATTTATCCTTAAGATACGCATGTTGAGCGTCGCTGATGACCTGAGTTGCTATACTCCTCCAAAGATACAGATGGATCAGTCTCTTTATTGTCTTAAGTAGAAAAGACGATAGGCTAACCTCTCCACAACCCCCTATGAATATATCTCACACTGAGGCATTCCCTGAATACCTCCATGAGTAGTGAGATGGCTCTATCATTGTGGCTTGTAAGGCCCGAAAGAGTTTACCGTCCATCTTACCTTGTCTCTACTGATTATCTCCTCTATCGTATCAATATTACCCTCGTCTGATCCGGACAGTAGGTTTTCATTGACACTACTTGCCCGCCCATCAGATCCTATATCCCTACAGCCTGGATAGATCGGTATGGGTCTTAAGCTGAGGGACTCGGAGCCAGACTCCATCTACGAGTTTTCTGCACGTTGGATGTATCCAGGTATTACAGAGTCCTTGGATAATACCCTCCTGAATCTACACAACTCGTTCACAGAGTCCACGGATTCACAAAAATTCACACATATTTCCTTCCTATTCCGTCTTATGATCCAATTGTATCTGATGAAGCTTTCCTTATAGTTCCCATCATAATTACTCCTCGTTAGCTTGGCGCTAATAAAGAACCTCCTAACTGTAGGCCGTTGGTCCCTAAGTTCCCTGATCCACCATTTCGGCTGCTTCCGTTTGCCAGGATAAATCACCGGACAACTGAGTTCAAAACTATTCCTAATTACATCCGTGAAATTGTTAACGACTTCCTCGATACCCTCAGCTCAATTTCTCCAGCCCTCAGTATCCCTCAAATTTCTATTAACTAACTCACGGAAGGACTTTCCATTCATCATTCTGGAGTTACTATATGGCTTGTTCACGGATGCCAGTATGAGTCTACTGCCTCCAGTGGCTTCCCATTGGACAACCGTAAGGTCCCCACTACTAAAAAAAGCATTCTAGCCAGTATACATGTTCGTACCTTCTCTAGTGTGAATGGTATTAACAAGTTATACTCCATAAACCTTAAACCATATACCCTGGTGTTGTTAATTCAAGGTTCCTGGATAAGGGTCACGTCCACTTTGGAGTCAATAAGGAGCTCCGTCAATTCGGTTGAGGCTGTTGCAATTTATTTGCACCACTAATAGCATCTTTGGGTTTATCAGATTTAGAGTATCTAAACGACCCCCTTTGGGGACCGTTAATAGAGCCGTATGGGTTTTGATCATCAACACTCAATTAAGAAGATCGAATGCCAGAGAGAACACCCCATTAGTGGTGTCTTTGCGGGTTTCACCAATAGAGCTGGTCGGCCTCTGACGGTCTGCCTTCTTGCTAGTCGATGGCTGATCATCTTCAGGCCTAGCATCCCTGACAACCTTTTGTGAATTGTCAGATTTGATGGATGGTATATGATCAGCCCCACCCGTGGTAGTTATTGGCTTGCAATCTTTACCTGCTGTTCCAAAATTGCTCCGGCATTGATCGGTGAGGATGTTAACTTTTCTCCTGTGCTTCCATGAGGCACTTTTTGAATCCCGTACTCATCCGCAGGTCCGTAGTTCCGTTCGAATCTTTTAACGTTCCTCGTGTGCTTTCTGACAAGTTACTTATACTTCCCTGCAAGTGGTAAGGAGCCACTTTTATCTATCTTATGCAGATAGATAAAAGATGCTCTTAGGCCACTCCCAGCTTTCTCCCCTTTAGTTCGGCACATAACATCGGTTGTCGCATCACGCATTACCGCGTCTTACCGAACTAAAGCGGAACTGGCAGACGTATGACATTCTAAGACGCTCCGAGCCCGCCTCGACGCTCCGTTTCCTTTCTTGACTCTGAGCGCGGGCTGAGATCACAGTGAACTCATGCTCATCTTCAGGTCCAAGAGAAAAATCCCCGAGCTTCTCTGTGGCGCTGCTCCCAGTAAAGGAATCCCTCGAGATGCCCAGAATCTCATCCGTCTCTGGTAGCTGTCCCAACAATTAACTTTCCTGTATTAGAATATATCGTTGAGCTCCTATCATCACTATATCGTTGTCCGTCATAATGTCCATTTCGGTCATGTCGTCCTACTACCGTTCGTCATCTGTTCGAATAAAGTTTATATTACGATTGTCAATTGTCGTCCCACGTGTAAGCCAGTAATGAATGGACCATCTCGCGCAGTGACGGCGTGCCATAGGCGTTGTAGGAGAGCTGCTAGCTCGTTTAGGCACCAACTAACTGTTCAGGTCCTCAGCACTACTGCCTACCACCTTGAGTTTAAAGTGCGCTGCATTTATTTGGTCCGCGAGTGTTTCTGTGGAACTCTAGATTCTGATGTAATACACATGATCTCAGTACACACCATAATATGAATTGAGAAGTTGTTTAAAGAAGTTGTTCATATTAAAAATATATATAGTTTACAAAAATTGGGATTAAAGTATTATCAGTCTGGCTGCCTTGTATTTCATTTGGAACTAAGAATATGTTGATTTAATTGGACATCAATAATTTAATCATTAATACAGATATAATTATAATTTTGTTTCGACTTCTACATGAATTTATCAATTCGATGAAATCTGTATTAAATTTCAGAACATTCTATAAATAAATTTAAATAAAAATGCCATAATTTTTGTGCTTAAGCAAACAGTTTTCGCGACAGCCTAAAATATTTGTACGGACCCCATGTGGGTCGCGGACCCCATTTGAGAACCGGAAAACCGAATATAGCGCTCTAACTTGTTATTTAAGCACATTTTAAACACAATTTTCAGAAAAATATTTTTTTAAATATAAAATAACTATAACAATTTTACAAAATACATTGTTTTTAAGTTATTTCCAAAGTACAGAAGCAAACATTCGTATATGTGTATTCTTTTTTTTTACATATATATATATATATATATATATATATATATATATATATAATGATGATAATTACTGATGAAAATGTCATATCTTATAAGATTGATTAGAATATTTAAGATTTAACATAATACGCGATGAAATTGCCTGATGTTGACATCATGCACGTGTGCATAAAACCTATTCTATACGTATATATTTTTATGTTGGCAGTTATGAAATTCTATCTCTCTCTGAGAAATGTTATATATATATATATATATATATATATATATATATATATATATATATAAAGCTTTTGGAGAATATTGCTATTATTGAAATTCAGAAAGATCGGTTCATAAATGGCGAATATAGGCATAAAAACCGGTTTTTGAGTTTTTAAAAATGGTTTAAATGGCGTTTGTGAAGCCTCCCGATAACATAGTTATATCATATATATCAAAAGAACAGCAATATTTTCCAGAACTTTTCTATTGAAACCGGATATAAAGAACCAGTTTTTAAAAGTGGTTTTTGATTTTCTGAAGCCCTTGTATGAGTTAGGAACTTTGTTTTTGCAAAACAAAGTTGGAAATTTCTTCAACCACAGGTGTAAAGGGTATATATAAGTTTGTCAGTCCATTTGTAATTTCCACAATTTTCGTCGGAGTGCAAAAAAGTTATATTTTCTGGAACCTTATAAGAAATGATGTCGATAGGACAATGTCCATCTGTCCGTCCGCCCTTCCGTTCGTAGTTTGAAATGGCTTGTGAAGCCTACCACTAACTACCATATATAATGGTTAAAATAGTGTTTGTGAAGCCTCCCGATAGGACATATATATGATATTTATATCAAAAGATCGGATATTTTTTTGAGAACTTTTCCATCGAAACCCGGAAAAAATCGGTTAAAAATGGCGGAGTTATTTAATTTTTTTTTTTAATTTGTTGAAGCCCCTATATAAATTAGGGTCTTCGTTTTTGCAAAACAAAGTCGGAAAACTTTTTTTGAATTTTTTCGCTGAAGAAATGATTAATTAGTTACAGAGATAGCGGCCAAAACGCATTTTTGACTGATATCCAAATATTAAGTAAGCTACGAATCGATCACAAATATTTTTCTTGAATTTCGAGTTATTGGCAAATCTTTTTTTATTTATCCAATGTCTGCTTCACTTATAGTTATTGTTTCATGGGTACTGAAAAACAACAACAATAAACTGAGGTAGAATTCTTGAAGCTTCTATATAATTTATGGGCCTTATTCTCACACAAATCTATCACAAATATTTTTTCGAATTTCGGTTTTTTAAATCTATCAAATCAGTCCATAAATTTTTCACCATACCCTTTTTTAATTTAATATTGTCTTATATTTATGAAATATTTATTCTGCACCGAAGTGATTATATCCTCCTTAAATATGTGCCAAGTTTTATAATATTCCAAAGTATTAAATTTGTTATTTATGAGCTTTTACCGGTGCACTTCGCCACCTTATTTGATGCGATAACTAATATTTGCTTTATATGGGAGCTGTTACTCCCCCTGGACCTATTCACCCTATTCGAAATTTGATATGAAAATTACCTTTATTTTTTTTTAGTCCTGGTAAAATTTATATTTTCTTTGTAGTGGGGCTACCTCTCCTCCTGGACCTATCCGTTTTATTTTCATTTCATCAATGCGATATGATAGGATAAAGATTCCAACGAAAATTGTGCTCTCTCACTGTTATGGCATATCCTTAGATATGTCATAATATATATTTGCTTTATGTGGGTGGGGGTACTACACCCCTGATCCGATTTTAAGCTAATCGGTTCATCCGTTTGAGAGTTTCAAAAGCAGAGGGCGTAAAATATAGGCATGGCATCCGATGAAAAATATAGTACTCTAACTTGTTTTAGTACAATTTTAATAAAAATAAAATAATAAAATAACCTTTAAAACAAAACAAGTTTAAAGACTTGTTTCCAAAATACACATGCACACATAGTCGTGTGGAGAAATATTATTACAACTGTCTCAGAGAGCGTATTGCTTTTAAAGACCCGGGAGTTTACTCTGTGGTAACTAACCTCATTTTAAACAGTAAGGTTCATTGCTATGTAGCTACCTATCGCACTTCCATCTATCACCAATGATCATGATGGCAATTGCCGCTTTACTGACAAGAAGGACAAGAAGATAACAAAAAAATTTATGCTGACTCATTGTAACCATAATGCAATAAGAAAGTGAGTTCGTAAGCCCAGATTTACAAGTTTTTCATGTACGTACTGTACGAAGCTGTCAACTTGTTTTTGTTTTTCTATGTAAACATTTTTACCGCGATCATTTACTCTTCTTTTTCATTTACTCATTTTTTATACCCTACACCACCATAGGTGGTTGGGGTGTTATGCGTTAAAGTATATCTTAAAGAATACCAATCGACTCAGAATCACTTTTGGAGTTGATCTAACGATGTCCGTCCGTCCTTCTGGCTGGCTGGCTGGCTGGCTGTCCATGTAAACCTTGTGCACAAAGTACAGGTCGCAATTTTGAAGATAATTCAATGAAATTTGGCACATAGGAGTTTCATGACACAAGGACGAAGCGTGTTGAAATTGGTTATGATCGGTCCATTATTTCACCTAGCCCCCATACAAATTCCCTCCCGGAATAGGGATGCTTTAAATATAGCAATATCTAAATGAAATTCGGTGTTGTATATAAGTGCAAAAAATCTTTGTGCAAAATTTCATGAAGATCGGTTCATAATTGACCATAGCTCCCATATAAAACCCTCTTCCGAAAATCAGTTTAACGTGCATAAATTACATTCACATGTTAGTATCATGTTAATATTCGTCACAAATAAGTTTTATGTAAGTAAAAACAACATTGCCAAATTATATAAGAATCGATTCATAATTTACCATAGCTCCCATATAAACTCACTTCCAGGAATCGCCCTAAAGTGCATAAAATCATCTAGATGTTAATATAAACACATTATTCTGTATTAGTATATTTTATTCTACATTTATTAAAATTGGCCACAGGTGTAATATAAGTCCCCTTCCCGAATTTTTATGCTCGTACACAATGGTGTAGAGCATCATATAGTCGGTCTTGTCCGACTAAATCTTTCTTTCTCGTTTCTTCATAGCACTTTGACATTTTGTACGGTGGTTTTACACTAACAAAATATAAGCAATTGTTGTTTCTGTAGATATGCGGTCACTGTATAATTACATTATAATTGTAACCAGTAAAATGATTGTGTGTGCACAAAATTGCCAATTCGTTGCCGTGTAGGTGAATTAATACCAGTTTTTTTAAGGAAGCCGAGGTTTCTTTGTGGAATTTTCATAGAAGGCGAAGTGGAATGTGGTTTGGAAAGATGTGAAGGCATTCAAAAAGGCCTGCAGGGATGAAGCACTCACATATTTTCCTGCTGGCAATACTAGAAATACATTTAATGGATAAGAGATAAAATCCCAGCTGAAAAAGTAGTGCAAAAGAGGCATTCTAAAATGCTTTATTTCGGATCCACAAGGCATGCCGCTCGCATTAAAATTCTATTTCTTTTTTACACGGCGTGTCACTGGGGCAAGGCTTTCCCTTCTCCTTTCCAAAAAGAAGCGAGAAAGCAAGGACTCTTAAATAAATACATAAACATGCTTTCTTATGTGCAATGCTATTGCGAAAGAGTCTGAAATTGAATTAAAAAGACACCTTCCTTCCTACCTTCATTAACGACAGTTAAAATAAGACTAAATAATTTTGAGATTTGTAAGTCTCGCAATTGGAAATATTTCTGTATGTAATGAGAAAGTTAATAAGTGAGTGATAAACCTCCTTTTTTGCATCTAATGAAAGGGAAACAAGAATTATTATAGGAAGAAGCCGAGCCTTTTTTGAGGAATTTTCATAGAAGGAAATGTGGAATGTGTTTACATTTTTTTTGGAAAGGTGTGGAAGCATTCACAAAAGCCTGCAGTGATGAAGCACTAACATATTTTCTTGCTAGGATCAGTGATGTCAGATGGAGGGAATTTTCCCCTTTTATAAATTATAGGTAAAAGTAAAAAAAGTATTATAAGCTTTTTATATTCTTCACCATAAATAGCATCAGACTAAATAAGTTTTTAATTTCTACAACATTTATTTGAAAATCCATGATGTAAATATTCTGGGTAATTATATGTACTAGAGTCCAAATATTGTTATCCATCTGTGCACATGCATACCTGTTGGATATGACTTTCGGAATACTTCTATAACTAAAGGATTTTTTCGGATAATATGATATATGTGGACCGTTTTTAAAAATTAAATTTTTAATATGGAAATAGTTTTAATATTATAAAAAAATTAAATTTGCATAAATGACAATTCAAAATTTCATTATCTATTGTTTTATTTTACGACTAATCTTCATTTATTAGAAAATAGATGCATTCGAATTGCTTTCACCTTACAAAAAGAATGTATATCTTTGCTAATAAGTTCTCTTTGACAAAAAAAGGGTTGAATAAATTTATACAAGTATATATAGGCATTTATATAAATAGCAAAAAATGTCGCGAAAGTTGAAAACATTCAAATAAAAATATTTTTAATAATCACCAAAATGTTCGTTAATGTTAAAAAAGTAAATATATTTAGAAACCTTGATTCCCTTCTATCTAAAGTCATTAAATAAATCAAAATTGTTAAAAATATGAATTTAATTTTTTTATTCTGTGAAGTCGTAAAAAACCGTTTGTATCGATAAATTCGAATTTTGAGGGTGTATCGAAAAACATAAAAATTACAAAATTATCTACTCAACTAAACCTACAGCCCACAGTAGGCATTTCCATTATGTCACATATTGTCACTATTGGTGGCTATTCTTGAAAATACGTCGAAGTAGTGAAAATTTCCATTAAAAGAAAAACAAAGTTTCAAAAATTGTTTTTGTTTACCGTACATTTGTATTGGGGCTAGGTGAAATAATGAACCGATCATAACCAATTTCAAAAAGCTTTCTTGTCTCATGAAACTCCTATGTGCCAAATTTCATTGAATTATCTTCAAAATTGCGACCTGTACTTTGTGCACAAGGTTTACATGTATAGCTAGCCAGCCAGCCAGACGGACGAATGGACGGACATCGTTAGATCGACTCAAAGAGTGATTCTGAGTCGATTGGTATACTTTAAGGTGCGTGTTAGATGATTTTTTCTGTGCGTTACAAACATCAGCATAATACCCGAACCACCTATGGTGGTGTAGGGTATAATTACTCAAAAAATCATATATGTATTATATTGGTTTTATTTGCAATTACATTTTTTATTACTTAACATATTTTTAAACTTTTCACTTTTATACTTATATACATATGTATATAAAATAACATTTTTCTTTTCACACAAAAATTTTGTTTCACCAATACAAGCTGTAAAATACTGCGGGTCGATTCTTGTTATGTGAATTTTTTCCTATGATAAAAATATTTTGAATTTTCATTTCAAAGAAATTTTTCATTTAGTTTTTTAATTTTGAGCTATTCTAGTTCAAGTTATGAAAAATAAAAATCGTATGAAAATATTATGTCCATTTTGTTTCATTCCAATAATTTTTTTCTAAAAATAAGAAAATACCTATTTTTAAATAAACATAATTAATGTCTTTGGGTTTAATTTTAAACACGAAAAAGTATTCACTACTTTTAGAAATTGCTTTTGAATGTATTAGATCTTTTTAAATCTCTACTTTTTCAACTTACAATTTTTATGTTATTTATGAATATTTGCGAATGAGTATGTATGTAAAAATTCAATGGTGCAAA
Source organism: Protocalliphora azurea (assembly GCA_932274085.1). Classification (NCBI taxonomy): domain Eukaryota; kingdom Metazoa; phylum Arthropoda; class Insecta; order Diptera; family Calliphoridae; genus Protocalliphora; species Protocalliphora azurea. Next base: position 92,960,177 of record OW026519.1, on the reverse strand, counting down.
CAAAATTATATTAAAAAAATAACTTTTTTTTGTAAATTTTCACAAAAAATATGCTTTTTACATTCTAAAAAATGCAACAAATATATATTTGTAAAAAATTAAAATATTTAACACACACAAATAATAAAAACATAATATTGTGTGTTAACAATAACTAAGCATTTAAAAATACGCTTGATTAACATAACATAATTTTTATCATAGACTTTAATTTGCCGAAAAAAAATTCTTCACATGAAGATATTTTCGAAGAAAATTGAAATAAGAATCAAATTTTCTGTGAAATAATGACAAAATTTCTCATTTCATATTTTCATGAAAACGGAATATAATTGTAAACGAATTTCGAAGTAAAATTTTAAACTTCTTATAGTCCTTTTCTCTCTCTCTGTATCTACTGCAATACAAAATCAGATTTAAACAAGGAAATTGGCATATGTTTATATTTCATGAAATCGTAATTTTTTGAACAAAAATCGTCAAACCGTACTTTGGAATTTTTACAATAAAAAATCGCCAAAATGCAAATAAATCGGTAAATGAAGCTTTTAAACTGTAAGGTTGTGCTGCCGCATGATTTTTGAAAAACACTGAAAGAAATTTAATGAGACATGAGGGAATTATTGTTTAATAAATTTTACATACTTTTTATACTTTTTTAAAAGAAGTTTTTATTATTCATTTTTCATTGCATTTTTTAAGCATGGCATTAAATTATAAATTTTAAAAATTTGCGTGTACAATATAAGAGCGGCAGAGTTATGAGAAATATATATAATAGTGTTACCAGGGGTAGCGTGAAAAAATGTACAGGTTTTTGTCAAAAAAGTTATAATTTTTCCTAAGAAGTTACATTTTCGAAATTTGGAAAAATAATAGGTATTTATTTTCTATTTAAAATTTATAAAAAAAAAAAATTATGCAAAAACATGGGTATAAATCAAGATCAGCAACCAGCAAGCACACTTGATGTGTAAATAATGTTAGTAATGATTCAGTAGTACTCTTACTTGTAGTTAAAGTAATATAAAAATTGTTGCCCGCTCTCTCATAGTTTACGAGGTATGTGACTCTAAAGTTTTAATATACTTTTCTGAATATTTTTATTAATACACATGCAATTTAAATTATATTAAAAGTTTAAAAGTACGTAAAAATATCTTTCTAGTAATATATAACATGACCATATTCAATGTCTTTAAGAGGAAAAATGGTATTTTTATTGATATTCTTGAATAATATCATATAAATATATTGAATAAACTTTTTTGATTTCAAGCAAAGTTTATTCAGCGAAGTGTTCGATATACATAACGTAGAAAGTCCTTGAGTACGGTCAACAAAGAGAAACCTTTATTAACGTTTAAAGAAATATTTTAATTTTAACAGTGCTGGAATATTGATTTGTTCAAAATTTGCTTTAGAAGGTTCATATATTTTTATGTTTAACTGGTTACAATTGTCTGATTTTATAAGTTTTGTTGGCTAAATACTCGTATTCCCCAAACATATGCATTTTAAAATACATATTGCTTTTTTATATTCTTGAACAACAACAATAGTCGTGGGCACTGAAATAATGTCTTGTTATCGAGAAGGATATGCTGCAAAATGATTCCTGTAAATAAAACCTTTTAAATTAGGAAATATATTTAATAAATCAGTTGTGCCGCTTCAGACCAAAATATGGGGCCCTGTTCCGTGTGGAGTCTTTACCTGTTTACTTCCATCGGACGCGTCCCCAGGTGGCGGATAGGGGGGATTGGGCGAGAGACACTGGATGCACTAATGTACGGTGCTGGAGCCCTCTTCCCTTGCCGACATTAATGCATCCTTTGTATCACACCCAGTCCTGAAAACGGGAGGCTTGCTGGACTGGATGCGATGCATTGATGTATTCTATTTGGTGTTTCCGCCGAAATGAATACATCTCTGGCACTGGGTACGGTCTTGGTGTCATACGTTTTCCGTGGACCAAATAAATGGGTATTATGCACTTTTAAGATCAAGGTGGTTAGTAGCAGTGCCGAGGATCTGAATGATTAGTTAGTGCTAAAAGAAACTAATAGTGAACAGCTCCCCTCTGATGCTGATGGCAAGGGTCAGTTGTCTTACAGCCTAGTCCGCGTACGCCGTCACTGCGCGAGATGGTCTATTTTTTACGAGCATACTCGTGGGACCAAATAGGATATAAAAAATGGAAACAAGTAGGTTAAGTAATGAACAGGACAAAGGGACAACGGACAAAGAAGTCTACATTAGGGAAGTAGAAGGGACGGACGCTAACATAAGAGTTAGGGATAGGGTCAAGGTAGGGGAAAACAGGGACGACGTTGGGAAAGGGGGGAAAAATGAGGATGGGGACGATGACATGGACTTAATAAGACTGCATACGGACATCCTCACACAACACGGACAACTAATGACCCAACTAACGGAGGAGGACAGCCTGCTGGACTCGGCGGAGGACCCTGTAGGATCTGGAGCGACGGAGGGACTGGAGGACCTGTCTCTTTTATCCGATGAAGAGCATGAGACAACAGTTGTCTCTGCTCTTGACCGGGGCAAAGAGATCGGAACTGCAGTCACTGCGTCAACTCCGGGTAGGAAGCAGGTGAGCTCGACGGGGGCATCAGGCATGCCAAGGCCTACGGCCAAACCTATTGTTCGGCAGGTAGCGGTAGCATATCCAATGGATGAGCAAGCCGCAACCGATAGTAGAACGAATTTTGAAAAGGCGAAAAACGGTGTTAGGGCCTCTATAGCTGCAATAAATAAGTTGGCTAGAAAGGACCCATAACTGTTAGACGGGCGGGATAGGCATGTTCGCAGGAAACACCGAAAGAGCATCTACAGGTTTGAACGGACCTATGGCTCCATCGGTGACATCCTGGGATTGTCTTATCCCGATGGTTTTAAAGTGGAGGTAGAGGAAGGTCCGCAAATTGCTCGCAAGAGTAAAGAGTCCGTGTCTACCAACACTTTGGAAACAAAAGTCGACGCTGGTACTCATTGTGGTGCTCACAAGTCATCCAGCAGTCCTGTAGGTTCTCTCAAAGGAAGCGACAGGTCAGCAAGGAGTGGTAGTGAGAAAAAACCCACTGAGAAGAGAGTAGAGAAGGTAAATCAAGCTCTTGCGAGCCCCGCTAAAGGATCTCAAATGAGGTCAATTAGGGGAGCTCTGCCTGGAGATGAGATACCCTCTACCTCCAGGAAAGCAGGTCATATTCCGCATGACTCTTTTAAAGGTCCTCCTAAGGGGACCATAAAAAGAGTGAGGTCGGGGGATGACCAGCAGATTCCGTCTGCGAAGAAGGTTGGTAAAGCACCAAGTGGCCCGCCTAAAAACTCTCATAAGGGAGTAGTGAAGCGGGTAGTATCTGGTGACGTGAAACCTTCATCGTCCAAAAAGGGGAAGGATTCGTCCAAGTCGGACATTCTTCAAGCAGCAGTCATTGACCGTGCTGATCCAGATGGGAGAATCAGTACGGAAATGTGGCGGCTGATTGAGGACAAACTTATGGACGAAATCTTCCAGGCAAGGCACAGGCCGGGTGAAATAGCCTTCATGGGTGCAGACTGGACAAGGGGCGTCAAGACTGTTGGTTGCGGTAACAAGGGTACTTTAGAATTCCTGAAAGCCGCGATTAACAGATGTGGCAACCTTTGTCCAGATGCGCAACTGGAGGTTATACCAGCGTCGGAATTGCCTCTGCGGCCAATAGTCACGGTATGGATTCCACCACCCATTAAGCCGGTGGAAGTCATACTGGGAATATTGGAAGGACAAAATAGGGGGTTCAATACAAGTCAATGGAAACTTGTCTCTTCATTGACTTGTAAAGAGAACCAGGGAAAAGATTTCCGATTCGTAGTGGATCGGGAATCTATTAGGAAATTGGACTCATTGGGGGGGGGTTGTTACGTTCGGGCTTGGCTACATCAAATTTTGCTACGCGAAAAATGATAAAGCCAAAGAGGTTGCGGATGGTGCAGATAAATCTGCATCATTGTGAAGCGGCCTCGACCGAATTAATAACCTACCTCAGTGAGACCAATGTGGACGTGGCCCTAATCCAGGAGCCTTGGCTAAATAATAACCAGGTCTGTGGTTTAAGGGCCAAAGGATACAAATTGTTCAAGCCGTCCACTGAGGATAAGGTGAGAACTTGTATTCTGGTGAAGAATGATCTTCAATTAATTCTTCTTAACTCTTTCAGTTATGGTGATCTAACGGTCGTCCAAGGAGAGGCATTGGGAGGCGGTAAACTGGCCTTGGCCTCGGTGTACATGCCTTATGAGGAGTTGGAACCACCAGATGACAGGGTGTAGGCCTTAGCCGAGTACGCAAGACGGAATGGAGTACGTCTATTGCTCGGTTGCGATGCTAATGCACACCACAGTCAATGGGGTAGCAGGGATACCAATAAGAGAGGTGAGTCAACATTTGATTTTATTATTGCAAATGATCTTTTAATCTGTAATAGGGGTAATACTCCTACGTTCAGAACGAAGGATAGGAATTCAGTAATAGATATCACACTGACCAACTCAAAAGACCTAGTTGAAGACTGGAGGGTGGCCATGGGATGTACTTTCTCTGACCATGGTAGAATAACCTTTAGTCTGAACTTCGTAGGTTCTGAGGGGAAAGCTTTCAGGAATCCTAGGAGGACAGATTGGGACGCCTTCGGGCGGGATCTGGGGTCAAGATTGACTGAAACTCCGATGGAGGTCTTGTCGAGGGAAAATCTTGACGAAATAGTGGGGAAGGTAACAGGGTCCATTAACAGAAGCTATGAGCTTAACTGCCCGGTGAGCTATCCGGGTAAAAGGAAACAGCCGGTCTGGTGGTCGGAGGAGTTGAAGGCTCAACGGACCACAGTTGGCAGGCTGTACAACAAGGCCCATAGATCTGGTAGGGACGAGGACTGGGGCACCTATAGAGTGTGTTTCAATAAGTACAAAAAGGATATTAGAAGAGCTAAAAGAGCCTCGTGGATTAGGTTTAGCGAGGCCATTGACTCGGTCAATGAACTTTCCAGATTCAGGAAGATACTGTCAAAGGACCCCAGTGTTCCTGGGAGTATCCAGAGATCAGATGGTTCATGGACGGAGTCTAGTTCTGAGTCACTTAATGTACTTTTGGAAACCCATTTTCCGGGTTGCAGGGATCCATTGGTAGAGGAATCAGGTGAGGGAGAACACTTCTTCACGGAGTCCACCAGTGGGATGATTGGAACAGTGGTAAGAGACCTAATAACGGTGGAGAAGGTCACATGGGCGGTGAATTCATTCGAGCCTTAAAAGTCACCAGACCCGGATGGTATATTTCCGGCCATGTTGCAGAATGCACCGTTGGTGGTCCGTATACTACTGGTTGAGATTTTTAAGGGGTGTCTAATATATGGACATATTCCAAGGGGGTGGAGAGAGGTAAGGGTTATATTCATACCGAAAGGTGGAAGGACCTGTCACTCGAAACCCAAGGATTATAGACCTATCAGCCTATCGTCTTTCCTCTTGAAGACTTTAGAGAAACTGATAGATCTATATTTAAGATCGTCTGGTAGCTCCAGCATCATGAGTAGTGCTCAACATGCTTACCTGTAAGGTAAATCTGTGGAGAGTGCGCTAAGTGATGTGGTGGGTTATATAGAACAAGGACTTCGGTATAAGGAGTACACCATGGCCGCGTTCTTGGATATTGAGGGAGCGTTTAACAATATTAGGATTGACGCTATCAAGCAGGCGCTGGTGGATCTTAAGGTACATGACTTCTTGATCGAATGGATAATCCTCATGCTGAGCAGCAGGATTGTCAATTCAAGCTTGGGTGGAGTATGCTTAAGGAAACTAGTAACTAGGGGGACTCCGCAAGGGGGAGTGCTCTCACCCCTGCTGTGGCTAATAGCTGTCGATGTGATTTTGCGTCAATTCGACAGCAAGGGGCGGAAGATCGTGGCTTATGCTGATGATGTGGTCATACTGGTAAAGGGAAAATTTCTTCCCACAATCAGTGAGATCATGCAGTCAGCGCTGGGTGAGCTGTCCTCGTGGGCTGCTGATAAGGGGTTGGGAGTGAACCCGGAAAAGACAGAGTTGGTTCTGTTTACTAGGAGGTACAAGGTAGAGAATTTCAGACTACCGGTACTATGTGGGACTGAACTGAAGCTTTCAGACTCAGCGAAATATCTGGGGGTGTTCCTTGATAGCAAACTGACCTGGAAGAGGAATGTTCAGGAAAGACTCAAGCGTGGCCTCAATGCCTACTACACCTGTAGAAACTCCATAGGTAAGAGTTGGGGACTCAAAGCAAAAGTTGTATATTGGATTTACACTTCGGTGGTGAGACCAATCCTTTCTTATGGTTGTTCTGTCTGGTGGCAGGCACTGGAACGTAAGAGTAATAGGAGCCTTTTGTCGAAGGCGCAAAGGTGTGCTTCGATTGGCATTACAGGTGCAATGAGAAGCACACCACAAGCGGCTCTGGATGTCATACTTCATCTCCTACCCATTGAAGAGTTTGTGAGGGGTATGGCAGCAAAGAGTCTACTGAGACTTAAGGAATTGGGACTATTAGGCTCATCAAGAGCAGGTCACTCCAAGGTCATTTACGACATCAGTTACGGTGAGGTTAATCTCAACTCTACGGGGGCATCAGATTACATGGCCGCTGAATCGGACTTTGGAGTAAATCCTGTCGTGGTGATACCTGATAGGGAGATCTGGTCCGGCACTGAGAGACTATATAAGGGTTGCGCAGTGTTCACGGACGGATCAAAGATGGTCGAGGGTACCGGGGCGGGGGTCTATATTATGGGCACAGATTTGAAGGGCTCTTTTAGACTCCCTGATGAGTGCAGTGTTTTTCAGGCTGAGATTCTCGGCATCCTGAAGGCCGCGGGAATGATCAGGCAAAACATTGCGAGAGGTACCGAGGTCACTCTCTATGTGGACAGTCAGGCAGCTCTGAAGGCCTTGGGGACACATTTGGTGAGATCCAGGCTAGTAGCTGCCTGTAGGAAGACACTAAGAGAGTTGATGGAGGACTACATGGTGAGACTCTGCTGGGTGCCTGGCCACTGCAATATTTCAGGCAATGAATTGGCTGATGAACTGGCAAGGCAAGGTGCGGCAGGGAACGTCTCGGAGAGAGAGACATATGTGAAACCACCACTAAGTTTCTTCTATGGGAAGATCAATGATTGGATCTTGGTCAGAACCAATTCGGCTTGGGAAAGTAGAGAAGACTGCAGAGTGTCGAGGGCGATATGGCCGGTATTGGACAGGGCAGGCACTACCACTCTCCTGGGCATGAATAGGAAGAGCTTGAAGGTCATGATAGGGGCCATAACAGGTCACTGTTTGATAGGGAAGATGAGGTCTAGAATGAACGCTAACAGTTCTGATTTTTGCAGACTGTGTGGGGACATCGATGAGACCGAGTCTATTGAGCACATTGTGTGTCATTGTCCGCGATTACAGCATCGTAGGATGAAATGGCTGGGTAGACAGTTCCTCGACGGGCTAAGTGACGTTCGGAGCGTAGATCTTGTTGACGTCATAGGCTTCGTCATGGGAATCGGCTGCTTGAGGGAGAATCAGGGGTTTAACCCTAGGGGGATTGGTAGCATTGCTGGTCCCCCCTTATGATTCGTTACATTTCTATTCCCTTTTTTTTTTATCTTTCACTCTACTTTTTCTGTATTCTGTATTTTCTATTTTCTGTATTCTACACTCTTATTTCACAGCTATTCTGTTGAAGGGACTCACCATGGACCGGGTTCGGTCTCTGGGTGGATATGTGGTACTATCTGGTATCACATCTACCTTCTCTATCTATCTATCTATCTATGGGGCCCTGTAAAGATTAACTACTTTTATGGTTTAAAAATATTATTGTTAAAATATTTTAATTTAACAAAGACACTATTTTCTTAACTGTGATAATTCATCTAAATATTTTTTATATGATGAAAACTTCACGAAACTTTTCATTTGCACAAATTTGGTTTTTAACCAGTTCAATACTGTTTTTAATGAAAACATAGCTAAAGGTTTTTTTGTGTAATTTTGTAGACCGAAAATGCATAAAAAACGAAATATGTAATTTAATTTGAACATATTTCAAATTTAACTATTTTCAACAGAAGTAATTGGTAATTATATACATGATCTATGTACGCTAATGATATAATTTTTATACATAGTATTTAATTGAAGGGATCCAAAGTTACGAAAATGCGGTTAAAAACAAAAAAATTATGCATGTTACATGGAGCGTTGAAAAGTTACGAAAAATGTAACAAATGTAACCAAACGGCAACACTGATGCACAAACACAGAATGTGAATTTTAAGAGCGCCGATCCCTGGTATAGGATCTTTGGTAGAATTATCTTAGATAATTAGGATAAACTATTATTAAGAAATTTCAATCAAATTTAAATAAACAGACGAAAAATAAAAAATGGATTGAAACTAAGTTTGTTAGAAGCTAATGACATGTACATTGAAAAAAATATGTCTAAAAAATATTTGAACTTTATAGAGGCCAGCAGAGAGCGCTAAAATCATCATATTTTTGTAAAAGCTGTTTTTAAAAATGGATGTATGAGGTTAAAAAAAGCGGAAATGTGTAATATATTTTTCAGTTTTTGAAATCCCATTCATTTTTGTAATTCATTAATTAATATAATAAAAATCTCCCTACATTTAACATAAAATAAAACAGCCGCTCCTTTACAAAGACATTTGTTTGTTAGGAAATCAAGAGGCAAACAAAAGGCAAAAATATGTTAAAATTTTTGAACTGTTTTTCAATAAATGAAAATCAAAAACTAACAGCTGCCAGTTTTTTTCAAGTCGAGAAGGAAGTTCTTATAAAAAGGCGATTTTTTATTAGAATATTAAGGTATTCTATGATAATTTTCCAAAAGGGGCAAAATTTGACGTAAAAAAGAGAAAAATGTGTTAAATATTTTTTAAGTTTGTCTTCATCATTGAGATTCAATAAGTGATAACCACAAAAGAACAGCCACCAGTTTTTTGTCGAGAAAAATGTTCATTAACGCCATTTTTTATTAATTAATTATGATAATTTTCCAAAATAGTAAAAATAGTATTTTTAATTTATTTTCAGAAATGGGCAAACCTTAGGATTAGAAAAGAGAAAAAATATGTATATTATTTAATTGTTAAAATATATTAATGATTTATTAAAAAACAAAAGCTTTCCAGAAAAAATCGCTTTGTTCCATTGCACAGTGGGGCAGAATCGAAATTTTTTGGAAATAAATCTGATCGGCTGGTTGGCTTTCCATGAAATTTGGTATAAGCTTAGCAGAGGAGTGTACAATGTTAAGTTTGGAAGGGGGCACAACAAACCTCTCAGGGGCGGAGCTAAGGGGGCTCAAAGTTAGGTACCTCTGACATAAAAAATTTATAATCACTTGCCAAATTTTTGTTTCTCGTCCGATTGCAAATATTTTTATATGTTGTTGTTAGCCCTGATAAGACCTATAAAAGACATGCTTACGTATCCTATTTATCTCTTATAGTTTTCGAGTTAGTTGTGTTTGAATTTTTAAGCACCATAATTTTGCATGTTCTTGGTCCAGTTTTTGTCATATATATCCTAGTATTTCTGATTTTATTAGTTTTTTCTTAACTAGTTAAAGAACAAAATTATCTATTGAATAAAAAAAATTGAAGTCGATATCTTTACCGAGTCCAAAAATAAACGATTTTGAATTTGAAAATTCCAAAAAGGACGACTTTTTGTGTTTTTTTAGCTGAAAAAGTATCTACATTCTTTTTTATCTAAAATAAAATTTTCTTTAGCAACATATAATAATTTTGCACTTTTCTGAATGGTAACTTCACAGAGATGACTTTAAGATAAAAAACTAGCCCAATAACTCAATTGGCCATGGTACACACCCTCCCGAATTCGACCCATTTTATATGAAAGTTTTGATTTTAGACCATATTTTCTCAAATCCCAAAGCACGAATCGACAAGCGGAATATATTTTAAGAATCTTCAATATGCTGTTAAAAGTTTGAAATCAAAATCTACGGGACTCCGGAAAAATGTGGATTCTATAGCCAAAAATGTAAAAAATCTCATTTTTGGGAATTTTGATTAGTTTATTTGGGAATTCAGGAAAACATTACCCCTGATTGAAATTTGGTTAACGCGCTTTTATTTACATTAATATGATCCACGTTTCCTGCAAATTTCATTAAGATATTTTTATAACTAAATATGTTATTACAATTAAAAAATATTTGTATTTTCTCCAAAAACCCCAAATTGGGCCTTTTGTTTGGTGTATTTCTAAATAGCGAAAGAAATTTTAAAATTATGTGTTCCAAATTAAGCTTATCCTTTAGCATATATAATTTCCGATCTTTTGCAAAAAGATTCAAGTCATTATCATGCCTCATTTCAGAAATATGCGCCTTTAAACTTTTATATTTCCAATTTATTGTATATAAGACTATATTTTTACAAACTTGCAACTTTTGCCTTTAGCTTTGCGTGAATAATTACTTAGAAAATTATGAATATTTCTGTATACTTTTAATAATATCTATACACAAAATATTTTTATAAAAATAATTAATAATATTTTTTATTTTTAATAGGGTGTACTGTGTTGAAAGTTTCCAATAAAAGTTCAGTCTTAACACATTCTGTATAGCAGTCAATTTTTATTTCAAACTATAGTAAAAAAAAATATTAACAAAGATATTCCAGTTGTTTAATATAAATTATTCGGTTAATACTTTAAAATACCACATATCACTTCTCCAACTCTGAGATAAGATGTAAACACGCCTTTTAAAATTTCATTCACAATTTACTTATTAATTAACACATGTGCTGCACAGTGGGGTCAAACGCAAATTTTTTGGTAATAAATCTGAGTCTCTTAAACTACTGTTCGGATCAAATTGAAATGTATGGAAGAGTTGTAGAGGAGGACCTAAGCTTTCAGAAAAATCATCTTATAGTCACCCTGTGATAACACGAGATAAGCTACAGGGTGTCAAATTTGACTACCTCGAGTATGTAAAAGTTAAAAAAATCGTAACTTGTACAAATGAAGTCCGGTTTCAAAGATTTTTATATTTCTGGAAAGTGCTTGGCAAGATAAAGAAAAAATAAGCTTACTCATCTAAGTTATCTCTTACTGGTAAAAAGATATTTACGCTTGAATTTTGAATTTTTGGCTCGACTTTCTTTCATTTTTTGGGAATAACTCCGAAGATATATGAGGTAAAAATGTTTTAAAAATATTCTGTAATTTGCTACATATTTCAAAATAATATGCTGAAAGAATGTTTGGATTATCTCAATTCGTCTAGACGTGAAAAATATCCAAAGTCAGCACTCTGAAATTGGCATGAAAAATGGCTATGGTATTGGCTCATGGTAAAGAAATAATAGAAAATAGTATTTTGCCATTGGGAGAGCTAACAGAGGAAGCACAGGAAGCCCGAAATAAAGATGTCAAACATTTCCGACTCTTCAATACCCGAAAATGTTCGAAAATAGCGCAAAATATGGACTTAATGGAATATTTATTAATATCATCAGATCCAGTTATATATTCTATAAGAACACGATGGCTACCAAAAATCACTCTTGAAATAGAAAAAGAGGATTCCGAAGCTAAGGAAGTTAAAAATTTGCTAACGTTTGATGTTTCTGATTATTTTCAAGAAAATCTCTAATAATATCTTCGATAATATATTCTTAATAAAATAAATATACGGGATATATGTATAATAAGTATGTAAATATGTAGAACAAATTAAATAAGCATTACTCAAATAAAGAATTTACTACTTTATAATAAAAAATATATACCAACATAATACATTAGAAAACTAAAATGTTACGTATACACACATATGGAAATACGGAACAAAATAGTGAATTTTGCAACTTTGGACGTGACTTGGTAGTTTTGAGACCATCATATTACTATTATTAAATGACCTATATCAACATTTTATATATCGTTGAATTGGTAAATAAGTCTATTTTTATATTCTTTTAACATTTTTAAAATATTTGCAAAATTAGTGGAGTTGTATTAAAAAAATTAAATTTTTTTGGATTTTCAGCTATTTTTTAAAAAAAATTTATTTTTTGAAAAATTACCAAAAATAGGTTATAGGAGCCATTTTATTGATTTTTTTAGGAGTGAAAGCTTGATTTGTGTTTTATACATTACATAAGAAATAATATTAATAATATTATGCTAATATGCTTTTAAAAATAGTCGTTAAAAAAACTGACTTTTAACATAAAATCTCCACTCCTGCATTCGGTTTTCGCCGGGCGGGAAACAGTTTAGTGGTAAATCATTCTAAATCTATTTCTATAAAAAATATGGGCACCAAATTTAAATAAGCTAGCGTGACATTTTTTTTATTAATCGATAAAAATGAAACTATTTTTTAAAATTGACAATTTTCGGCCAATGCTGGATGTAGGGTGCAAACTTAAATCAATTCAAAATTTCTTTATTAACCATTTATGAAGCCTTATCTTTTGAAATTAATAAGGAAAAAATTTTTTTATTAACGGAACTTTGAGAAAAAAGTGAATGAATTGTACTATATTTTTGTAAAAAAATAGCCATTTTTCATGCCAATTTTAGAGTGCTGAATTTGGATATTTTTCACGTCTAGACGAATTGAGATAATCCAAAAATTCTTTCAGCATATTATTTTGAAATATGTAGCAAATTACAGAATAGTTTTAAAAAATTTTTTGCCTAATATATCTCCGGACTTATTCCCGAAAAATGAAAGAAAGTCGAGCCAAAAAATCAAAAATTCAAAATTCAAGCGTAAATATCTTTTTAACAGTAAGAGATAACTTAGATGAGTTGGCTTATTTTTTCTTTATCTTGCCAAGCACTTTCCAGAAATATAAAAATCTTTAAAATCGGACTTCATTTGTAAAAGTTACGATTTTTTTAACTATTACATACTCGAGGTAGTCAAATTTGACACCCTGTAGCTTATCCCGTGTTATCACAGGGTGACTACAAGATGATTTTTCTGAAAGCTTAGGTCCTCCTCTACAACTCTTCCATACATTTCAATTTGATCCGACCAGTAGTTTAGGAGATTCAGATTTATTACCAAAAAATTTGCGTTTGACCCCACTGTGTGCTGGTCTAGTCATTTCCGGCATTTACCTATAAAAATTCTACCTATAAAGTCAGAGTCAAATTTTGATATAGAGGAGAAAAATATAACAACGATTTATTCTACGTGCGAAATTAGAAACTACCAAAACCTGTATAAATATATCTATTTTATGTGGACGAGAAAATAACAAAGTAAGATAACAAAGTAAAAAGTGCTGCCAAGTTTAAAAAATAGCAACTTTGTTAACAAACTAATCATGAAAGATAACAAACTAATGGACCATAGGTCGAATTGAGAGATTTGTTCTGGACCCGACCACTTGGAGGTGATAGCGGAGGGTCTCAGCTTCATTCTGATATATATTTTATTTACCGCTATAGATTTTGGTAGAACAAAGTTTTCAAAAAAAAGATTTTTCATATTTCACTCTAAGCGACATTTTGGACCCTAGGTCGAACTGAGTGATTTGTTCCTGGACCGGACCACTTGAAGGTGATAGTGGAGGGTCTCAGCTTCATTTTGATATACATTTTATTCACCGCTATAGTTTTTGGTAGAACAAATATTTCAAAAAAGATTTTTTCATATATCACTCTAGAAGACATTTTGGACCCTAGGTCGAACTGAGTGATTTGTTCCTGGACCGGACCACTAGGAGGTGATATTGGAGGGTCTCAGCTTCATTTTGATATATATTTTATTCACCGGTAAAGTTTTTGGTAGAACAAAGATTTCAAAAAAGGTTTTTTCATATATCACTCTAAGGGACATTTTGGACCCTAGGTCGAACTGAGTGATTTGTTCCTGGACCGCACCACCTGGAGGTGATAGCAGAGGGTCTCAGCTTCATTTTGATATACATTTTGTTTACCGCTATAGTTTTTGGTAGAACAAAGTTTTCAAAAAAAGATTTTATCATATTTCACTCTAAGGGACATTTTGGACCCTAGGTCGAACTGAGTGATTTGTTCCTGGACCGGACCATTTGGAGGTGATAGCGGTAGGCCTCAGCTTCATTTTGATATACATTTTATTCACCGCTATAGTTTTTGGTAGAACAAAGTTTTAAAAAAAATTTTTTTTTCATATTTCACTCTAAGGGACATTTTGGACCCTAGGTCGAACTGAGTGATTTGTTCCTGGACCGGACCACTTGGAGGTGATAGCAGAGGGTCTCGGCTTCATTTTGATATACATTTTATTTACCGCTATAGTTTTTGGTAGAACAAATTTTTCAAAAAAAGATTTTTTCATATATCACTCTAGAGGAACTGAGTGATTTGTTCCTGGACCGGACCACTAGGAGGTGATAGTGGAGACTCTCAGCTTCATTTTGATATACATTTTATTCACCGGTAAAGTTTTTGGTAGAACAAAGATTTCAAAAAAGATTTTTTCATATATCACTCTAGAGGACATTTTTGTACCCTAGGTCGAACTGAGTGATTTTTTCCTGGACCGGACCACTTGGAGGTGATAGTGAAGGGCCTCAGCTTCATTTTGATATACATTTTATTTACCGCTATAGTTTTTGGTAGAACAAAGTTTTCAAAAAAAGATTTTTTCGTATATTACTCTAGAGGATATTTTTGTACCCTAGGTCGAACTGAGTGATTTGTTCCTGGACCGGACCACTTGGAGGTGATAGTGGAGGGTCTCAGCTTCATTTTGATATACATTTTATTTACCGCTATAGTTTTTGGTAGAACAAAGTTTTCAAAAAAAGATTTTTTCATATTTCACTCTAGAGGACATTTTGGACCCTAGGTCGAATGAGTGATTTGTTCCTGGACCGGACCACTTGGAGGTGATAGTGGAGGGTCTCAGCTTCATTTTGATATACATTTTGTTTACCGCTATAGTTTTTGGTAGAACAAAGTTTTCAAAAAAATATTTTATCATATTTCACTCTAAGGGACATTTTGGACCCTAGGTCGAACTGAGTGATTTGTTCCTGGACCGGACCACTTGGAGGTGATAGTGGAGGGTCTCAGCTTCATTTTGATATACATTTTATTTACCGCTATAGTTTTTGGTAGAACAAAGTTTTCAAAAAAAGATTTTTTCATATTTCACTCTAGAGGACATTTTGGACCCTAGGTCGAATGAGTGATTTGTTCCTGGATCGGACCACTTGGAGATGATAATGGAGGGTCTCAGCTTCATTTTGATATACATTTTATTTACCGCTATAGTTTTTGGTATAACAAAGTTTTCAAAAAAAGATTTTTTCATATTTCATTTACCGCTATAGTTTTTGGTAGAACAAAGTATTGAAAAAACAGTGATGGTGGTGCTCGAACTGCAACGTACCAGCCTTTGAAATAAATGTACATAATCTGGCAGCCCAGAAATAAATATATTAACAGTTTAAAAACTTGGCACACCTTTTATACAAACATGGCCACCAAGACGAATTTTTACAAGGTGGTTTCGATTAGACATATAGCCTTCAGTTTTCTGAAGTGTCAAACTGCACATATAAAAAATTTTTGGAACGAACCTTTTTAAATCTGGCTTGGTAACCGTCAAATTTTATTTGCCATCAATGAAACAGCAGGTAAGTGTTTTTTTAATTGATTAAAAATAAGATTTTTAAGTGATAATAATAATTTATATAGTTAATATGTGTGAGTTTAAATTGTGATTTAAAAAAAATAGTGATTTTTTCTTTTTTCAAAAAAAATTTTGTGTATGGTAATAGAGCTTTTAAAAATAATTCTAAAAATGGGATTTTTTAAATTCCCAAATAAAAAAAAAGTATTTTCTAATTTTGCAGAAATAAACATTCTTTTTATTTTTATTTTGTTCTATCGCCATGTTGAAAAATTATGGCGCAAAAGCAAAATAAAATGATCGCGAAAAGGAAATCGGTACAGAAAAAAGAAAACTATCGACATATCAAAAAAATAAAAAAAAGTTTATCGATATATCAAGAAGTATCGCCATATTGAAAAAATATTAAGAAAAACAGACGGATCGACAAAAGTATATAAAATGTAGAAACAAAAATCAAAACATGAAATTTAAAATGGATTTTTATTTTAGATAGATAGAGAAGGTAGATGTGATACCAGATAGTACCACATCTCCACCCAGAGACCGATCCCGGTCCATTGTGAGTCCCTTCAACAGAATAGCTGTGAAATAAGAGTGTAGAATACAGAAAATAGAAAATACAGAATACAGAAAAAGTAGAGTGAAAGATAAAAAAGGGAATAAAAATGTAACGAATCATAAGGGGGGACCAGCAATGCTACCAATCCCCCTAGGGTTAAACCCCTGATTCTCCCTCAAGCAGCCGATTCCCATGACGAAGCCTATGACGTCAACAAGATCTACGCTCCGAACGTCACTTAGCCCGTCGAGGAACTGTCTACCCAGCCATTTCATCCTACGATGCTGTAATCGCGGACAATGACACACAATGTGCTCAATAGACTCGGTCTCATCGATGTCCCCACACAGTCTGCAAAAGTCAGAACTGTTAGCGTCCATTCTAGACCTCATCTTCCCTATCAAACAGTGACCTGTTATGGCCCCTATCATGACCTTCAAGCTCTTCCTATTCATGCCCAGGAGAGTGGTAGTGCCTGCCCTGTCCAATACCGGCCATATCGCCCTCGACACTCTGCAGTCCTCTCTACTTTCCCAAGCCGAACTGGTTCTGACCAAGATCCAATCATTGATCTTCCCATAGAAGAAACTTAGTGGTGGTTTCACATATGTCTCTCTATCCGAGACGTTCCCTGCCGCACCTTGCCTTGCCAGTTCATCAGCCAATTCATTGCCTGAAATATTGCAGTGGCCAGGCACCCAGCAGAGTCTCACCATGTAGTCCCCAATAAACTCTCTTAGTGTCTTCCTACAGGCAGCTACTAGCCTGGATCTCACCAAATGTGTCCTCAAGGCCTTCAGAGCTGCCTGACTGTCCACATAGAGAGTGACCTCGGTACCTCTCGCAATGTTTTGCCTGATCATTCCCGCGGCCTTCAGGATTCCGAGAATCTCAGCCTGAAAAACACTGCACTCATCAGGGAGTCTAAAAGAGCCCTTCAAATCTGTGCCCATAATATAGACCCCCGCCCCGGTACCCTCGACCATCTTTGATCCGTCCGTGAACACTGCGCAACCCTCATATAGTCTCTCAGTGCCGGACCAGATCTCCCTATCAGGTATCACCACGACAGGATTTACTCCAAAGTCCGATTCAGCGGCCATGTAATCTGATGCCCCCGTAGAGTTGAGATTAACCTCACCGTAACTGATGTCGTAAATGACCTTGGAGTGACCTGCTCTTGATGAGCCTAATAGTCCTAATTCCTTAAGTCTCAGTAGACTCTTTGCTGCCATACCCCTCACAAACTCTTCAATGGGTAGGAGATGAAGTATGACATCCAGAGCCGCTTGTGGTGTGCTTCTCATTGCACCTGTAATGCCAATCGAAGCACACCTTTGCGCCTTCGACAAAAGGCTCCTATTACTCTTACGTTCCAGTGCCTGCCACCAGACAGAACAACCATAAGAAAGGATTGGTCTCACCACCGAAGTGTAAATCCAATATACAACTTTTGCTTTGAGTCCCCAACTCTTACCTATGGAGTTTCTACAGGTGTAGTAGGCATTGAGGCCACGCTTGAGTCTTTCCTGAACATTCCTCTTCCAGGTCAGTTTGCTATCAAGGAACACCCCCAGATATTTCGCTGAGTCTGAAAGCTTCAGTTCAGTCCCACATAGTACCGGTAGTCTGAAATTCTCTACCTTGTACCTCCTAGTAAACAGAACCAACTCTGTCTTTTCCGGGTTCACTCCCAACCCCTTATCAGCAGCCCACGAGGACAGCTCACCCAGCGCTGACTGCATGATCTCACTGATTGTGGGAAGAAATTTTCCCTTTACCAGTATGACCACATCATCAGCATAAGCCACGATCTTCCGCCCCTTGCTGTCGAATTGACGCAAAATCACATCGACAGCTATTAGCCACAGCAGGGGTGAGAGCACTCCCCCTTGCGGAGTCCCCCTAGTTACTAGTTTCCTTAAGCATACTCCACCCAAGCTTGAATTGACAATCCTGCTGCTCAGCATGAGGATTATCCATTCGATCAAGAAGTCATGTACCTTAAGATCCACCAGCGCCTGCTTGATAGCGTCAATCCTAATATTGTTAAACGCTCCCTCAATATCCAAGAACGCGGCCATGGTGTACTCCTTATACCGAAGTCCTTGTTCTATATAACCCACCACATCACTTAGCGCACTCTCCACAGATTTACCTTTCAGGTAAGCATGTTGAGCACTACTCATGATGCTGGAGCTACCAGACGATCTTAAATATAGATCTATCAGTCTCTCTAAAGTCTTCAAGAGGAAAGACGATAGGCTGATAGGTCTATAATCCTTGGGTTTCGAGTGACAGGTCCTTCCACCTTTCGGTATGAATATAACCCTTACCTCTCTCCACCCCCTTGGAATATGTCCATATATTAGACACCCCTTAAAAATCTCAACCAGTAGTATACGGACCACCAACGGTGCATTCTGCAACATGGCCGGAAATATACCATCCGGGCCTGGTGACTTATAAGGCTCCAATGAATTCACCGCCCATGTGACCTTGTCAGCCGTTATTAGGTCTCTTACCAATGTTCCAATCATCCCACTGGTGGACTCCGTGAAGAAGTGTTCTCCCTCACCTGATTCCTCTACCAATGGATCCCTGCAACCCGGAAAATGGGTTTCCAAAAGTACATTAAGTGACTCAGAACTAGACTCCGTCTATGAACCATCTGATCTCTGGATACTCCCAGGAACACTGGGGTCCTTTGACAGTATCTTCCTGAATCTGGAAAGTTCATTGACCGAGTCAATGGCCTCGCTAAACCTAATCCACGAGGCTCTTTTAGCTCTTCTAATATCCTTTTTGTACTTATTGAAATACACTCTATAGGTGCCCCAGTCCTCGTCCCTACCAGATCTATGGGCCTTGTTGTACAGCCTGCCAACTGTGGTCCGTTGAGCCTTCAACTCCTCCGACCACCAGACCGGCTGTTTCCTTTTACCCGGATAGCTCACCGGGCAGTTAAGCTCATAGCTTCTGTTAATGGACCCTGTTACCTTCCCCACTATTTCGTCAAGATTTTCCCTCGACAAGACCTCCATCGGAGTTCCAGTCAATCTTGACCCCAGATCCCGCCCGAAGGCGTCCCAATCTGTCCTCCTAGGATTCCTGAAAGGTTTCCCCTCAGAACCTACGAAGTTCAGACTAAAGGTTATCCTACCATGGTCAGAGAAAGTACATCCCATGGCCACCCTCTAGTCTTCAACTAGGTCTTTTGAGTTGGTCAGTGTGATATCTATTACTGAATTCCTATCCTTCGTTCTGAACGTAGGAGTATTACCCCTATTACAGATTAAAAGATCATTTGCAATAATAAAATCAAATGTTGACTCACCTCTCTTATTGGTATCCCTGCTACCCCATTGACTGTGGTGTGCATTAGCATCGCAACCGAGCAATAGACGTACTCCATTCCGTCTTGCGTACTCGGCTAAGGCCCACACCCTGTCATCTGGTGGTTCCAACTCCTCATAAGGCATGTACACCGAGGCCAAGGCCAGTTTACCGCCTCCCAATGCCTCTCCTTGGACGACCGTTAGATCACCATAACTGAAAGAGTTAAGAAGAATTAATTGAAGATCATTCTTCACCAGAATACAAGTTCTCACCTTATCCTCAGTGGACGGCTTGAACAATTTGTATCCTTTGGCCCTTAAACCACAGACATGGTTATTATTTAGCCAAGGCTCCTGGATTAGGGCCACGTCCACATTGGTCTCACTGAGGTAGGTTATTAATTCGGTCGAGGCCGCTTCACAATGATGCAGATTTATCTGCACCATCCGCAACTTCTTTGGCTTTATCATTTTTCGCGTAGCGAAATTTGATGTAGCCAAGCCCGAACGTAACAACCCCCCCCCCCCCAATGAGTCCAATTTCCTAATAGATTCCCGATCCACCCCCTATTTTGTCCTTCCAATATTCCCAGTATGACTTCCACCGGGTGGTGGAATTCTTACCGTGACTATTGGCCGCAGAGGCAATTCCGACGCTGGTATAACCTCCAGTTGCGCATCTGGACAAAGGTTGCCACATCTGTTAATCGCGGCTTTCAGGAATTCTAAAGTACCCTTGTTACCGCAACCAACAGTCTTGACGCCCCTTGTCCAGTCTGCACCCATGAAGGCTATTTCACCCGGCCTGTGCCTTGCCTGGAAGATTTCGTCCATAAGTTTGTCCTCAATCAGCCGCCACATTTCCGTACTGATTCTCCCATCTGGATCAGCACGGTCTATGACTGCTGCTTGAAGAATGTCCGACTTGGACGAATCCTTCCCCTTTTTGGACGATGAAGGTTGCACGTCACCAGATACTACCCGCTTCACTACTCCCTTATGAGAGTTTTTAGGCGGGCCACTTGGTGCTTTACCAACCTTCTTCGCAGACGGAATCTGCTGGTCATCCCCCGACCTCACTCTTTTTATGGTCCCCTTAGGAGGACCTTTAAAAGAGTCATGCGGAGTATGACCTGCTTTCCTGGAGGTAGAGGGTATCTCATCTCCAGGCAGAGCTCCCCTAATTGACCTCATTTGAGATCCTTTAGCGGGGCTCGCAAGAGCTTGATTTACCTTCTCTACTCTCTTCTCAGTGGGTTTTTTCTCACTACCAATCCTTGCTGACCTGTCGCTTCCTTTGAGAGAACCTACAGGACTGCTGGATGGCTTGTGAACACCACAATGAGTACCAGCGTTTCCAAAGTGTTGGTAGACACGGACTCTTTACTCTTGCGAGCAATTTGCGGACCTTCATCTACCTCCACTTTAAAACCATCGGGATAAGACAATCCCAGGATGTCACCGATGGAGCCATAGGTCCGTTCAAACCTGTATATGCTCTTTCGGTGTTTCCTGCGAACATGCCTATCCCGCCCGTCTAACAGTGATGGGTCCTTTCTAGCCAACTTATTTAGTGCAGCTATAGAGGCCCTAACACCGTTTTCGCCTTTTCAAAATTCGTTCGACTATCGGTTGCGGCTTGCTCATCCATTGGATATGCTACCGCTACCTGCCGAACAATAGGTTTGGCCGTAGGCCTTGGCATGCCTGATGCCCCCGTCGAGCTCACCTGCTTCCTACCCGGAGTTGACTCAGTGACTGCAGTTCCGATCTCTTTGCCCCGGTCAAGAGCAGGGACAACTGTTGTCTCATGCTCTTCATCGGATAAAAGAGACAGGTCTTCCAGTCCCTCCGTCGCTCCAGATCCTACAGGGTCCTCCGCCGAGTCCAGCAGGCTGTCCTCCTCCGTTAGTTGGGTCATTAGTTGTCCGTGTTGTATGAGGTTGTCCGTATGCAGTCTTATTAAGTCCATGTCATCGTCCCCATCCTCATTTTCCCCCCCTTTCCCAACGTCGTCCTTGTTTTCCCCTACCTTGACCCTATCCCTAACTCTTATGTTAGCATCCGTCCCTTCTACTTCCCTAATGTAGACTTCTTTGTCCGTTGTCCCTTTGTCCTGTTCATTACTTAACCTACTTGTTTCCATTTTTTTATTTCCTATTTGGTCCCACGAGTATGCTCGTAAAAAATAGACCATCTCGCGCAGTGACGGCGTACGCGGACTAGGCTGTAAGACAACTGACCCTTGCCATCAGCATCAGAGTGGAGCTGTTCACTATTAGTTTCTTTTAGCACTAACTAATCATTCAGATCCTCGGCACTGCTACCAACCACCTTGATCTTAAAAGTGCATAATACCCATTTATTTGGTCCACGGAAAACGTATGACACCAAGACCGTACCCAGTGCCAGAGATGTATTCATTTCGGCGGAAACACCAAATAGAATACATCAATGCATCGCATCCAGTCCAGCAAGCCTCCCGTTTTCAGGACTGGGTGTGATACAAAGGATGCATTAATGTCGGCAAGGGAAGAGGGCTCCAGCACCGTACATTAGTGCATCCAGTGTCTCTCGACCAATCCCCCCTATCCGCCACCTGGGGACGCGTCCGATGGAAGTAAACAGGTAAAGACTCCACACGGGGGATTTTTATTTTTTTATTATATATTTATTAATACGCGCAGAAAGCTCAAGCGAAGGAAGACCACTATCAATAGAAGGAAGGCTCAATAGAAGGAAGACTTAGCTTAAGCAAAGGAAGGCTATTAGAAGGAAGACAAAAAACTTACACATTTGGAAAGAGGATAATAAATGTAAATTTTCACTAATACCTTTTATTAACTTTAATAATAGAATTATTTTAATACTAAATATAAAGATATTTAATAATAATTTAAATGTATTTTGTAAATTAATATATAATATAAGAATATATTAAGAGTAATTTATAATTAGATAAATTAGTTTAACAAAATATTGATTTCAAAAAATTTTACAAATAAAAAATTTTCAACAATATATAATTTTTAAACTTTTCTAAATAATCGGTAAAGCGAACATTTATGGAGTCTATTCTATTATTAATTTCAGAAAATAATTCATCGAATTTAAATAGAAAAAACTTATCTTTTTGAATCGCATTACTATTATTTTTACGAATTTCTTAAAGCTTCTTACTTGCCTTTGCTTCAATGCATTATTTTTGGCCGAATTGTTTTTTGTTTTTTTTTGACTCAACTTCCCCCATTCTTCTTCGGGCTCTGTCTTAATATTCCCACTTGCTTGAGAATAACTGTGTTCTTTTTCTATTACTTCAACACTTATATCCAGTGTGGAGTCTTGTTTTTTTCGCTTGGAGTTGAACAAATATAAGAATGCTCTTTAATTATTCTACTATTGTTATGCTTTTCATTTAACTCATTTTTGCTTAAAATAATTGTATTCTCTATTTCCTTATCAACTGATCCAAACATTTTATAATTATATCGTAAATCCTTTAAGGAACTTAGGTAATCAATTTTCATTATTTTAACGAAAACATCTGGTCTTACAGATTTGTGCGGTAGTATAACATGTTTTTGCAAATAATAAGAAAATTCAATCGGGCCATTACTTATATGCTCCCCAGATGCATCAACATGAATGCCCATAACGTTTGTTCAAAGTACAATAAAAGGGCATCGTTGTAGTATTGATTTACGCAACGACCTGTTGTAACATTTTTCAATGCAGTTTTAATATCCTCGTATATCGAAAGAAAAATTTTCCGAAAAGGACTATTAAGTGCAACTGATTCCAAAAAGTCGATTTTTTCATAATCGTAAATCGTATATTCCTTACTTAAGTTTTCATCAGTATTATGCATTGATGTAATATTTCGAAACTTTGTTCAAATAAAGAAGTTTTAAAGGGCGACAGTAAAACAGTAAAAATATGCTTAAACCAACGTTCACACTCTTCCATACTGCTTAAACTAAATGCAGCTACTAAAGCATTCTTAAGCAAGGGTTTTAAAATATGGTTTTTACCTAATTTTAAATTTAAATCTTTGCAAATTATATTTATATAGTGACATTTACGCCACTGCAAGATAACAAAATCAGGTTTGAGCTAAGGGTGTGAAGACAAATTCGTCAGTTAGATACGTCCCACATGTCTGTTAAATATATTCCAAACACTGTAAAGAAAGTTGAGTTTATTTAATATGACTTTTTTTACGGAAAAAAGCGTTTATAAAAATACATTTTAATGTTTTATTAAATAAAACATAACTGTTTCAAATTTTAAACAAAAAATATTAAAAAATATGTCTCCAGAATAAAATTGTGGTGTAACAAAAACACCCATATTTAGGCCACCTTGCGGGCCAGTTCGGACAGACCTGAATGGGGTTGTGATATATCACGCGAAAGCTCTAGAGGAGTAGAACTCAAAACTGCACAGGGTATATCCAGTTGTTTCTCAGGAGACATGCTACGAGGTGCTGAAGTTTGGCAAAATTCAATAAGTCTAAGAAACAGGGGGCCATATTTTGATTTTGGCCATACCTGAATGGGGTTATGGTACATCAAATTAAAGGTCTGGTGGAGTAGAACCCAAAACTGTTTAGACAATATTCATTTATTTCCTAGGAAAGATTCTACGAGGGTCGGAACTTTGCGCAAATTCTTAAAAATTCAAACCTGAATGGGGGGCTTTTTGGACAGACCTGAATGGGGTTGTGATACATCGGTTGAAAGCTCTAAGGGAGTAGATTTCAAAACTATATAGGGTATACCCAGTTGTTTCTCAGGGAACATGCTACGAGGGGTGGAATATAATTATTCATATTTCATACACATATATTCCATATTGTGTAGGGGGGGGGGGGGGCATTTACGACAGGCCTGAATGGGGTTGTGATACATCGAATGAAAGCTCTAAGGGAGTAGATTTCAAAACTATATAGGGTATACCCAGTTGTTTCTCAGGGAACATGCTATGAGGGGTGGAATATAATTATTCATATTTCATACACATATATTCCATATTGTGTAGGGGGGGGGCATTTACGACAGACCTGAATGGGGTTGTGACACATCGGGTGAAAGCTCTAAAGGAGTAGATCTCAGAACTATATAGGGTATACCCAGTTGTTTCTCAGGGAACATGCTACGAGGGGTGGAATACAATCATTCATATTTCAAACACATATATTCCATGTTGTGTGGGGGGCACTTACGACAGACCTGAATGGGGTTGTGGCACATCGGGTGAAAGCTCTAAAGGAGTAGATCTCAGAGTTATATAGGGTATACCCAGTTGTTTCTCAGGAAACATGCTACGAGGGGTGGAATATAATTATTCATATTTCATACACATATATTCCATGTTGTGTGGGGGGCATTTACGACGGACCTGAATGGGGTTGTGGCACATCCGGTGAAAGCTCTAAAGGAGTAGATCTCAGAACTATATAGGGTATACCCAGTTGTTTCTCAGGGAACATGCTATGAGGGGTGGAATATAATTATTCATATTTCATACACATATATTCCATGTTGTGTGGGGGGCACTTACGACAGACCTGAATGGGGTTGTGGCACATCGGATGAAAGCTCTAAAGGAGTAGATCTCCGAACTATATAGGGTATACCGAGTTGTTTCTCAGGGAACATGCTACGAGGGGTGGAATACAATCATTCATATTTCAAACATATATATTCCATGTTGTGTGGGGGGCATTTACGACAGACCTGAATGGGGTTGTGGCACATCGGGTGAAAGCTCTAAAGGAGTAGATCTCAGAATTATATAGGGTATACCCAGTTGTTTCTCAGGAAACATGCTATGAGGGGTGGAATATAATTATTCATATTTCATACACATATATTCCATGTTGTGTGGGGGGCACTTACGACAGACCTGAATGGGGTTGTGACACATCGGGTGAAAGCTCTAAAGGAGTAGATCTCAGAATTATATAGGGTATACCCAGTTGTTTCTCAGGAGACATGCTACGAGGGGTGGAATATAATTATTCATATTTCATACACATATATTCCATGTTGTGTGGAGGGCACTTACGACAGACCTGAATGGGGTTGTGGCACATCGGGTGAAAGCTCTAAAGTAGTAGATCTCCGAACTATATAGGGTATACCGAGTTGTTTCTCAGGGAACATGCTACGAGGGGTGGAATACAATCATTCATATTTCAAACATATATATCCCAAGTTGTGGGGGGGGCATTTACGACAGACCTGAATGGGGTTGTGACATATCGGGTGAAAGCTCTAAGGGAGTAGGTCTCGGATCTATATAGGGTATACCCAGTTGTTTCTCAGGGAACATGCTACGAGGGGTGGAATACAATCATTCATATTTCAAACATATATATTCCATGTTGTGTGGGGGGCATTTACGACAGACCTGAATTGGGTTGTGATACACCGGATGAAAACTCTAAGGAAGCAAATCTCAAAACGTTTCTATGAATACGTGATACGAAAGGTCGTTCATAGTATCATATACATATATCATTCATTCCTCAAGATTTTTGAAAAAATGACAATTTCTTTCTAAAGGTCATAAGATTTTGTTTACTATTTTCTTTCTCATTATTATTTTTGCTAATTTACTGAAAATCACAATTTTTTATGTTATAAATGTATATTAATGGTAGAAAAATCTGGCAAATTACTGAAATTAAACTACAATGTAAAGGAATTGTAATGATTAACGGCTGTAATGAAGACCAAGTGAGACTTGAAACTACAAAAGTAAATAGTTTATTTAAAAATGCACTCGTAATGCAATTGCAGCTTTACTATGGATTTAGATGATCTGCTATTTTAAATATTTTTGTTTAGAACACAGAGAAGAAAGCATATAAATCTATAAATTGTATTCATAGATATTATGAATCGAATATGACTTTTTTCCCAAACTTTAAAAAAAAACAATATAAAATTTTGTTTATAGAAATTAAATTTATTGTATACAATTGTGCGATAATTTTAGGAATTTTGCAAAATGTTTGAAAAAATTTTATTTCATGGTAAATGCTTAATAAATAAACAGTGTTGCCAGTTTAGCCTTTCTAAGGCTAAATGTAGCCTTTTTATTTTGCTTTTAGCCTCAAATTTTTCTAGCCTTTTTTGATTCTTAAAATTGCCATAAAAAGGCTAAAATTTTATTATTGCAACAAAGAAGAAAATAATTTCTTACTTGCTTCTACTAATTTTATGTTTACGGAATCATCCATTTAGGTATTTTTGTGTATTAATTCGCACAAATAATCAAGATTTATATTTAACAAAAATTTTCGTCTGCGGCGCCTCATCCTCCAAACCGACATATGTTGAATTTCGTCCTATATCGCTACTACCAATTATTGATCAAATTTTTCAAGGTATATTATAAAATCAGATTTTTCCACATTTCATGGAAAATAACTTATTTAATGCTTTTCAGTTCTGATTTCGAAAGGGCTGTGGTACTGAAGAGGATTTGTGAATGTTCAGAACTATATATGTAAATGTTTGGATCAAGGTCATAGTGCTGTAACAGCCATTTTTTGATTTGACAAAAGTTTTTGTTATATATCTTGGCGCAAAAGCTCTAGTACTATGGCGTTCATGGAAATGGACTTTCGCTTTTAAGAAGCTATCTAAAAAATAAACAACAATTTCTTAAAAATAAGGAAAGTGAAACTAATGTTAGATATTGAGTGCCACAGGGAAATGTTTTAGGTCTCTTGTTTACGGTATTTTTACAGTTTTTAAAATACTTTTAAAAAATTGTATTCCTCAAAAAATGGGTCAAAATTAAAAAAGTACTCTATGTGGACTTAGAAGACTCAAGAGCTATTGTATTATGAATTTCAGAGCAGAAAAAATAATATTAAGATTGATCATAAGCTTTGAGTAATACGAGTAGAATTTTGAAAAATTTACTTTTCTCATATAAGAGCCCTATTGAAGATTGAAAAATGGGTAGAAATTAAAAAGGTGCTTTATGTGGACCTAGTAGGGCCGGAAGTAAAAGAATTTTGAAAATTTTGATAAATGACTTTTCTCATATAAGGGCCCTATTGATGATCGAAAAATTGATCAGAATTAAAATGATGTTTTATTTGGACCTAGTAGGCTCGAAAGTTATTCTCTTAAGTTTGACTTGTCTTCTATCTATGTTCCTAATTTCATCAAAATGGTGGTTTAAAAGATCCAGTCTTATACCATTTATTTTCTAATTGTAATTTTCTTCATCGTTATCAGATAAATTTGGAACAAGAAATAATCTCAAGATCATTTATTGCTGGCAAATATATAGGAGATTGACAAGGTAATCTAAAAGTAGTTTATAACAATAAAATTTTGGTTTAAACAAAAAATAACTAAAATACAATTAGAAAATAAAATAACCAATTTTGGTTAAAAATAATTAAAACGGCAACACTGACATGTTAAGAAATAGCACGTGCAAAAAAAATGAGTGATTTTTTTTTTTTTGGTACATTTGTGTGGTAATCTCTAGCTTTGTTGCCCGTTAAACCAGCGTTGCCCATTCAGCGATTTTTGCGCTAGATTGAGCGGTTTTTAAATGTCACTATTTTTTCTATTTGCGATTTTTTCAAAAAAAGCTATTAAATTGGCGCGTTTTACTGTACCCAAAATCTACACGTAGACATTTTTATATTGGCTATTGTCAAATACTATCTCCCTCTTTAATATGTTCCGTGTGGACCAATAAGAAATCTTATTATCAATTTATATCCCAGTGAATATTTAAGCACAAAATTGAGCAATAACGTTTAACATAAGCTGTCAAAATTAATGTTCTTTTTTAATATTTTGCTCTTTTTTCAAAAAAGAAAAGGTGCGAAATTAACTAATATTATTTTAAAAAGGCAAATAAAAAGTAACAAAGGAAAATAATTTAAAAACCAATTTAGAATTAAAATTTTTCATGTTCGTGTTCTTCACCCGCTAACATAAAGTTGAAATAATTTTTTTCCCCTTTATTCTGCCGACGTTATGTTAGGAAATAAAAATACTTTTACTTCCCAATTAACTAATAAAAATAGCATCTTAAGGCCTGTGTGAAACGGTAGAAAATTATTTTTCGTAAAAAGTGAGCTTTACTAGCTCGTAAAGCTAGTAAAGCTCACTTTTTGACAAAAGTATAATTTATTCGACATTTTAAAATTGATAGAAAAAATTCAATATTGCACAATATATTCTAAATATTATCAATATTAAATTTTATATGTCTTATAATTTCATCACAATGTCCTTTCCTAAAATAGAGTGTGGCTTTCGGAATGGATTTAAAGTAAAATCAAAACATTTAAAATATGTTCAGTAGTAGGGAAATGGGAAGGCAATAGTTGTTTTTGTTTTTAATGAGGAGGAAGAGGAATTTTGAAGAGGAAATTGTTTGTATGAAATTGAAAACCAATGAATTTGTTTTTGTAATTTTTTCTTGTGAGTGCATTAATAGGAGGAAAAATTGTTTTGCATTTTATGAAATTGAAAACCAATGTATGTATGTATGTATGTATATATGTATGTATGTATTTATGTAATTATGTTAAAAGTACATGCAAACAATTTAACAGGGGAGACAATTTTTATTTATTTTTTTTTGCACTTTTAATTGTGATGAAATTAAAAACTGATGACTTGTATAAATAGCGTTTGAGTATTTTTGGTTTATTCATCTACATATTTTTATATGGTTATTTTTGTTTTTGTAAAGTGGAAACTTGAGAATTGTTTTGTTTATATGGAAAAAAATAACTTTGTGTAAGGTTCTTTGACATTAATGAAGATGTATTTTATGTTGTTGAGTATGGTCATGATTAATATTAAATATTGTAATAACAAATTAAGGGGAGTATTTTTTATTCACATTAAACATTTTTCATATCTAGAATATGTTTAAAATTAGTTTAAGGCTCAATATTTATGTATTTATAATGTTTTCTCAATTTGAAATGATTAATTTTGAATATTCTAATAACAAACTATGGGAGTATATTTTATTTACATAATTAGTTTATAACTCAATATTTCTATATGAAAGCTAAATTAATATTTTCTCTATTTGAAATATTAAAGAGAAATACTCAAAGTATTCAATTTACTTATTTAAATATAAAGGAGTATTTTTAAATTTGTATAAAAAGAGGAATCAAATCATATTTATTACCATTTGATCTGAGGAATACTTCAAAGTATAGTTAGCAGAATGGTAAGCTATCACTATTGTAAAATGCATTTAACTTTTCATGTATTTATAACTTTTTTTTTTTTTTTTTTTTTTTTTTTTAGATGTATGAACAAATTATTAAATTGGCTCTTGGTATTAAGGCAGAGTATACAAAAATTGATGATATTCCCTTACATCAACCATTCAAAATTTTAAAATTTGAGTGGAAAGAAACACAATATGGATCAAAAGTTATCACATATTTAAATAACAATAAATGGTTTTATCTTCCGCAACGATTCGTGAAATTTTTAAACAAGGAGGATCCCTATTTAACGCAATTGAATGATAAAATCTGGACTATTATTTACAAAGGTCGTCAATCTTCAGCTAAAATTTTATAAATAAAACAGTTTTTTATTATTTTTTTTTTTATTTTTAGTTTTATTTATTTAATAAAAATATATTAAACTTATATAGTGCTTATTATTATTTTATTTATATAATACTTAAAAATTATTATATATCTAAATTTAGAAGAAGATCCTCGTCTTCGTCCATTATTTTTTTATACTCTTCTGGAACTGAGTATGGCCTGACATCAAGTTGAAGTTTCTCATCTTCCTCCATTAGTTTTAGTTCCTTATACTCCGGAACTAAATTCAATGTTGCGCCCCCTGAAGTATCTGCAGGCTCCAAATAATTTGAAAAGTCTTTGGCTTTGTTTTTATGAAAATTATGACATTTCATAAAATACCTTTAATCAATATTTAAATATATGTTATTTTTCATTAGTCTGTTGACATAATTAAAAGTGATTAGACATACATTTTAAACAATATGCCTTCTTATAAATGTAAATATTGCAAATCAATTTTTGTGGAAAAGAAATGCTTGAAGGACATGAGATCCTTCATTGTTCGGAATGCTGGAAATGGTTTTCAAAGGAAAAACATCTAAAGGAGCATGAAAGGACTCATGCCAGCACATCCCATGTCAGTAGTAGAAGTGAGCCTTCTACTTCTAATAAATTTAGTTGTGTTAAGAGCGCTTTCAAAGAAAGAATTCTTACATACCTCTACAGAAACCAAAAAGAGGAAATTCTGCATCCTCAAGAGTTTTTAGAAGATGTAAACCGTGATATTTTTGAAATTTTGGAGAACGCTATAAATAAAAACATAACATTGAAATACAATTTAGAAGTGGAGTGCGAATATATTAAAATTGTAGAAGATGAAATAATGCTAACCATCATAACGCATAGAACAAAAATGTCACTTTTAACCATAAGTGATAGTATTGAAGAATCTTTGAAAGCACAATACACGTATATATGTAAAAAGATGTCAGAATTCCAGGAGAGGGATAGTGGATGGTCCCTAATACGAATGAAGCACTTGGAAATAAATATAAATTAGGCTTCATTCATTAGAGGCTCCAAATATATACCACTACCACATTGGATAAAGAAAAAAGATGCCTGTTTCAACTATCCAAATGATGATGAATACTGTTTCAAGTGGTGTATCATCGCTTCATTTTTATATAATGAAGCAAATGGATTTGTGAATTGCAATGGATTTGGAAATATTCAAATAAATGAGGATAAAATATGTGTGGAAAATGAAGTGTTAAATTTTGAAAAACTTCAATTTCCAATGAAGTTAAAAGATATAAAGATATTTGAAAGCAAGAATGAACATGTTAGCACAAATGTATTTGGCTGTTGGACCGTATTACCTCACATCTGCAGTAAAGAAACACCACATAAATCTTCTTCTTCTTATGGACGAAGAATGGTGTCACTACGTTTACATTAAAGATATCGGAAGGTAATTTAAATAAAAATTAACTACATATTTTATAAATTAAATTATTATTATTCAAATATTTCAGATTAGTAAGATCAAGTTTAACTTCCCACCATGGACGGGTTTTCATTTGCAACGCGTGTCTGCAGTACTCTCCAAATGAGAGGATAATGGAAGATCATTATCTTAACTGTAAAAGAGTAGTACCGAAAATGCCAGAGGGTGATAATAACATTTTATATTTTAAAAATTATCAGAAGGAGTTAGATGTACCGTTCGTTATATATGCTGATTTTGAGACGTATTTGGAGAAAATTGATAACGAGCAAGTAAATATACAAAAACATATAGCTTGTGCTTTTAGTTATTATATTAAGTGTAGTTTTAATGATAATTTAGATAAGTTTAATATTTATTTTGGTAATGATGCTCCTACAATATTCATAGAAAATTTAATTAATGACGCAAAAGAAATTTACGGAAACTATTTAAATAAGGACGTACCACTGACAGCACTCTCCAATGATGAAACAATTTTGTATAACCTCTCAACAATTTGTCACATATGTAAGCAAATTTTAGGAGCGGACAAAGTACGGGATCATTGTCATTTAACTGGCAAATTTAGAGGAGCAGCCCATAGCTCATGTAATATTAATTATAAAATAGCCAAATTCATACCAGTATTCTTTCATAATTTTTCCTCCTATGATTGTCACTTATTTATGAAAGAACTTTCACAATTTGAGGGAGATATAAGGGTAATTCCTCTCAATAAAGAACTATATATATCTTTATCAAAGATTATAACAGTTGAAGAAAATCAGGGATTTGAAATTCGGTTTTTAGACTCTTTTCGTTTTATGGCCTCCAGCTTAGAATCTCTAGCCAAAAATTTAAATGACAGTGATTTTCAAATTCTAAATAAAATTTATAATCAAAAACAACAATTTGATTTACTCAGAAGAAAAGGAGTATTTCCTTATTCTTATATTGATTCGATGGAGCGCTTTAATGAAACTAATCTTCCATCCATTCTGATCAAGGGAAAGAATTTTATAATATCTATTTTAAAACTCTTATGAAAGAATATGAAATTAACCATTACAACACTTTTTCAAGTATGAAGGCATCAATAGTTGAACGTTTTAATAGAACTTTAAAAAATAAAATGTGGAAACAATTTAGTATGCAGGGAAATTATAAATGGATAGATATATTAAATAAATTGTTGAAAGAATATAATTCTTCATATCATCGTTTCGTTTTATGGCCTCCAGCTTAGAATCTCTAGCCAAAAATTTAAATGACAGTGATTTTCAAATTCTAAATAAAATTTATAATCAAAAACAACAATTTGATTTACTCAGAAGAAAAGGAGTATTTCCTTATTCTTATATTGATTCGATGGAGCGCTTTAATGAAACTAATCTTCCTGCTAAAGAAAAATTTTATAATATTTTAAATAATTCCCATTGTTCTGATGAAGCTTATGATCATGCTAAATCGGTTTGGACAACTTTTAAATGTAATAACTTGTTAGATTACACTAAATTATATTTAAAAACAGATGTTCTCCTCTTAACAGATATTTTTCAAAATTTTAGAAGTATCTGTAAAAGTATATACAAACTTGACCCATGCCAATATTATACTGCTCCAGGTTTATCGTGGGATGCGATGTTAAGAACAACTAACATAAGGTTAGAACTTTTAAGTGACGTCAATATGTATAATTTTATACAAGACGGTATTAGAGGAGGACTAGTACAGTATTCAAAGAGATATTCTAGAGCAAATAATAAATATTTAGAAGACTTTGATAGTAGTAAGCCTTCAGAATATTTAATGTACCTAGATGCTAACAATTTGTATGGTTGGGCCATGTCAGAATATCTCCCATATGGAGAATTCGAGTGGATTTATGATGATGCGGCTTTAGAAGATATTGATGTAACTGCAATATCGGATACATCTGATATTGGATATTTTTTGGAGGTAGATTTAGAATATCCACACTATTTACATGAATTTCATAATGACTTACCCTTTTGCCCAGAAAATAAATTTGTTGGTAAATCTAAATGTAGGAAGCTGATTGCAGACCTAACACCAAAAACAAAATATCAGATCCATTATAGAGTTCTTAAACAATGTTTAAAGAATGGACTGATATTAAAAAAAATACACAGAGCGTTAAAATTTCGACAATCTCCATGGTTAAAAACATATATAGATTTGAATACATACCACAGAACAAGAGCAAAAAATGCTTTTGAAAAAGATTTTTTTAAATTATTAAATAATTCTGTATATGGAAAAACTATGGAAAATGTTCATAAACGCAAAGATATAAAAATTGTTACAGATTGGGAAACAACAAGGCGTAATCATTTAGGCGCTAGAGCATTAATTTCAAAGCCTAATTTTTCGAGTATAACTCAATTTTCAGAAAACATGTTTGCAGTTCAGTTAAAGGTTATGCAAGTAACTTATAACAAACCAATTTATTTAGGCTTTGCTGTGCTGGAACTCTCAAAATGGAAAATGTATGATTTTCATTATCAATACATGAAACCAAAATTTCAGTCTAATTTAACATTGAATTATATGGATACAGACTCATTCATATACACTATAAAAACAGATGATTTTTATAGTGATATTCGTGAAGATATTGCCTCAAGGTTTGATACATCAGAGTATCATCCCAATAACATATTTAAACTCCCAATATTAAATAAGAAAGTTCTAGGCATGATGAAAGATGAGAATAGCGGGAAAATTATGAAAGAATTTGTG
Source organism: Protocalliphora azurea (assembly GCA_932274085.1). Lineage (NCBI taxonomy): Eukaryota > Metazoa > Arthropoda > Insecta > Diptera > Calliphoridae > Protocalliphora > Protocalliphora azurea. The sequence continues at coordinate 92,925,731 of OW026519.1, read as the reverse complement.
GGACTTCGATCAAAAATGTATTCATTCAAAACGGTTGACATGGAGGAAGTAAAGAAATCTAAAGGAGTTAAAAAATCATGTATACAAAATTTATCAATAATAGACTACAAAAGGTCATTATTTGAAAGAAAAATAATTTCTGATACAATGCATACATTTAGATCGAAGTTTCACCAGTTGTATACACAAAAATTACATAAAGTTGTTTTGAGTTATGCGGATGATAAAAGAATTATTGCTTCTGACCAAATAAATACTTATGCACGAGGACATTTTAGACTTCAAAGTGACTTTGATAACTTTTTTACAGAGATAGATGACGATATTTTCTTGAATATTGATAGTGAGTATATAGAATTTTTAAAAGATTCATCAGATGATGAATATTTAATGAATGTAGATGTTTAAGTTGTACATTTAATAATTTAAATACTTTCATATTTTTTAATTTTATTTATAGTTTACATAAGTAGAACTTCAAATGTTTATATTTCTATTGAATAGAGTTAACCCCTTAAGATATTATAAAAAATATATTTTTAATGAAAATGACACTGATATTTATGTTATCACAATGAAACAATAATAAATATATGTCTTTTATTATATAATAAATGTGTTTTATTTTTAAATATTTTTCCATTGTACATTTTCTATTTCGTAATCTAACTTTTTACGATTTCTAGTTAGTCGAGGAGAATATTGATATGGTAAAGTTGATTGCTTCAAATTTTTGTGATTTTCATCCTTTGACAATATTCTTATTTTTGGTGTTCCATTATTTGAAAAATGTTTAAGTCGTTTAGCTGCTGAAGAGGCAGAAGTAGGATTAAGTTTTTGTAATGTTGTATCCATATCAATTTCATCATAATTTTCATTAGTATAAATTTCCTCAGGTAAATTTATATTAGATTGTGTTCCTACACTACTTGACTCTGGTTGCATTGTTTGAGTTTCAATATGTTTCTTATATATTTTCCTAGTTTGTGTTTCATTATCACGTAGGTTACTCAATTTAGAACTTTTAGTTTGATGAGAAGATGATATTTGGCTTCCAATTAAATATTTGGCTAATTCTTGTTTAATATAATACCATTTATTAATATCTTTTAGTGTGTGTGAACTATATATTGGTATTAGTTTTCGATGTAGAAAATTGGAATCAGAATATTTAATTTTAAATTTATCGTAAGTTGATGGATTAAGAACTATTAATTTGGATAAATTATTTGACATTTTCTAAAATTTTTCCAATAACTCCACTTAAAACGGATGAAATAATAATTGGTAGAAATCCTCCTTTTTGAATTAGATGTTTCCTCTTTTGTTTCATTGAGGTTTCTGGTGAACAAACTTTTCTAATTGTATTTTTATATGGTTTTATTTTGTCAAAAACTGCTTTATTGATTTTATGGTTCTCATTAATTATATTAAAAAGTATTTCATTTATTGTTTTAATAACATCATCAACATGTTTCAGTATTGCATTTCGTAATTTAGGATCTGCTTTCTTAAGAACGTAAAGAATATGTTTGTTCTCCTTCAACAGTTTTAGGTTCGAGGTCATTGTTTATATTTGCAAATATTAAATAGTGATTTTTATTGAAAATATCCGTTCTAAATCTTAATGCGTTGTGTATTTGTTGAGTGAGATCAATTAATAAATAACCATGAGCCTGCTGTGTACAGTTATTATATACATCAACCAGAGCTTTTGAGTTTTCTGGGTATACTTGGCGAGCTAAATATTGAAATTGTAACTTATCCCTAGGATTTTTAAACATAACTATATATTTAGAGTTTAAAGAAATATCTCTGGAATAAGCACCTTTATGAAAAATGTTTTGTGTTACTAAAATCACAGCTAAATTTCTATGATGAGATACCTTAGTAAAAAGTTCACACACTTTTTTATTAGATGATTCAAGCATTATATCATCCAATATTATTAAAACCGATTCATTTTCTGCAGTAGCAAAATCCTCTGGAATACCATGTATAAACTCTACATTGCTAATTCTCGGAAGAGAATTTTTTTCTGCAAAACACCAAATAACACGATCTATGTTTTTAGATATTAAATGTTGATTTTTAATCAAATTCATAATAAATGTGGATTTCCCACAACCAGAGGGACCACAAATCATCATAGTGAATGGATATATAAACTGTTGAAACATGTTTACACTTTAGTACACGACATTTAAATGAAGTGAAGCATTAACATTCTATAAATATAAATATGAGTAAAAGAATTCTTGTTGATGAACTACATCGTCAAGCGAGAAAGAGCTTTCAGCGCCGACGATTTATTCAAAAGGGTATTTTAGATACATGGCAGATTGACTTAGTGGAAATGATACCGTATGCAAAATTTAATAGAGGTTTTAAATATATGCTTACTGTAATTGATGTATTTTCAAAGTATGCATACGCATTACCACTAAAAACTAAAACAGGAATAGAAATTTCGAAAGCATTAAAACGTATTATAAAATTAAACAAAGGAAAATCTCCCAAAAATATCCATTCTGATCAAGGGAAAGAATTTTATAATATCTATTTTAAAACTCTTATGAAAGAATATGAAATTAACCATTACAACACTTTTTCAAGTATGAAGGCATCAATAGTTGAACGTTTTAATAGAACTTTAAAAAATAAAATGTGGAAACAATTTAGTATGCAGGGAAATTATAAATGGATAGATATATTAAATAAATTGTTGAAAGAATATAATTCTTCATATCATCGTTCTATAAAAACAGCACCCAATTCTGTTAATAAGAAAAATGAACAGAAACTTCTTAATACTGTATACAGTAATTTGAAGGTTTTCAAAGGAGGAAAATATAAATTAAATGATTTAGTTCGCATTAGTAAATATAAAAATCAATTTGAGAAAGGATATACACCAAATTGGTCTACAGAGGTTTTTAAGATAAACAAAATTTACGTAACCAATCCTATAACATATCAACTTGCAGATTTTAATGGAAATATAATTAAAGGTGGATTTTATGAAGAAGAATTGTTAAAAACAAAAGCCCCAAACATTTTTTTGGTAGAAAAAATTTTAAAGCGAAAAGGAGAAAAACTATTGGTAAAATGGCTTGGTTTCGGAAAAGAATATAATTCATGGATTCATCAGAACGATATTAGTAAATAATATATGTATAACAAACAACATACTATATTGATCATTCTTTTTAAAGATGGCTTCAAGTATACAAGAAGAAAATATTTATGTTACTTTATTAAGTAATAATTCAATGGATATTTATAAAAATACTCCAAACACTTTTACAAATTTGCTAACACAATCTCTAAATTTGGATGATCACTGGGTAGTTGGATTATCAGATATTTCATTTTCATTACTGGAAAGAAATAATCAAAACATTGCCAAACGTAGAAAACGAAATACAATTTCAAATGTCGACACACAAGCTATAGTACATGGAAAAACAAAAATATTGAAGCATAGTGCAAATAATGAATATGAAGACATTAAGTTAAAATTTCACGAACTTTTAGAAAGCTCTAATGATTTTATGATAACAAACCCCAATCTGAATAATAAAACAAAACTTTTGAATAAATTAAGTGATACTCCAAAAAGTAATGAATCCACAGAAAAAAAAGATTTAAGTGATAAAAAATCAGATCCTTTAAATAAGTTAAAGAATGATACCTCACAAATAAATTTAGCAACAGAAAAGAAAGTCAACGAATTTGATTCTTATACTAGTAGAGATGAATTAGAAAACGTTGAAAAGGATTCCATTTTAACATCAACAAACCACATTCTGCACAAATCTTTAACCAAATTTTCAGATAATATGACAAATTATTTTACTAAAGTCTTTTCACCAGATATAAATGAAATTGTATTTATTTACACTGATATAATTAAACCACGACATGTAGGTAATAAAAAAACTAAATGTTTGAAAATATTTTCAATATCTACATTGAAAAATTATATTCATTTTAATAGAATTGAATATTTTCCTATTGAATCTTATAACATTAATAATATATCTATAATGATTCGAAATGATGAAGGAGGAATAATAAGTTTGAATGAATTCATACCAGTTTATTGTACTCTACACTTTAAAAAATATATAAAATAAATGTTTAGTAAAATTTTAAATCATTTTTGTAATAACCATGGATGTGATGTATACAAATTATTATAATAATCAGTCTGGAAATAATGTTCAAAATATTGGTGAAATATATCATACACCAAGGTTTGTGCAATATGGACGTGGTATTGGATCACTCTTTTCATCTTTGTTTTCACACCTGAAACCATTCTTGAGAACAGGATTAAATTATTTAAAAAATAAGTCATTAGACATTGGAAAAGAAATTTTGGAGGAAATCGGAACAAAACCTGTGAAAGATATTCTATTTAATCAAGGGAGAAAAATTATGAATAATATCAAAGAAGCTACTATTGAAAAAATAAAAACAATGCAGAAAGGTAAAGGGAAGCATATAAAACTTAAACGCTTAAAACAAAAACCGCATAATAAATCCAAACGTTGTAGAGGAAAGAACTTTAACGATATTTTTGGAAATTTAAAATGTCGGGATTTATAGAATGTATGAAAAGTGAATTGGATTTATTTGAATCTCCCCCAATTCAAACTAGTGTAATTAAAACAGAAGAAATATGTTATAATCCAATTGCTTCATTGGATAACTCTAGTACAATTGAATTTGTATCATTGGGGAATGGTGAAACATATAGAGATCTTAATAGTATTTATCTTAGACTAGTGCTTGAATTCAAAGGACCTGGAGGCGTTGTTAATAACTTGTTGCATTCCATATTTAGGAATTGTACAGTTCATTTCAATAATAAAAGTGTATCTCAACCTGACAACAACTATCACTATAGAGCATATATGGAAACATTACTCAATTATGGAAATGATGCTAGATCTACCCATCTTGAATCGTGTGGTTGGGCTACTGATGTGAATAAAATTAATTCATTAATCGATAAAGAAAATCCCGGTTTAGATAAAAGAAAAAAATTATTTAAGGATGGGAAAAAGGTGGAGCTTTTCGGAAAACTTCATGTAGATGTATTTAATCAACAAAAGTACTTGCTTAATAATGTTGATCTTAAGGTCACATTAAATTTAGAGAAACCAGAATTTTATATTTTAGAAAATGGGGATAAAAATGAATCTTATCTAAGAATACATGAAGCTAATTTATATATAAATCATCTTACTATCAATAGTAGTATATTAATGGCACATCATAATGTATTACAAAGCAAAAATGCAATTTATCCATATAAGAGAGTAGAAATTAAGACCTTCACTATACATCCAGGAAACCATTCATTATCTCTAGATAATGTTATACTTGGACAATTACCAAATTTCTTAATTTTTGGAATGGTGTCGAACAAAGCTTATACTGGAGATAGAAAAGAAAATCCATACAACTTTCAACATTTTAATTTACAAAGATTTAATTTGGTTGTTAATGGAGTACAATTTCCAGCACAGCCAATAGAATTTAACTACAACAATGGAGGAATATTAAGCACTCGTGGTTATCAAACCCTATTTAAAGGTACCGGAATCCATCATTTTGATAAAGGTCATCAAATTACAAAGGAACTTTTTGATAGCGGATTTTTTTTACTAGCTTTTGATTTAACACCAGATCACAATAATAATTCTAATTGTGGAAATTTAATAAATCAAGGAACTATTCGAATAGAAGGACGTTTCGGGAAACCCATAACAGAGGCAATTACCTGCTTAGTATATTGTGAATTTGACAGTATAATAGAAATTGATAAGTCTCGCACTATAATTCAAACGCTATGAACTCAATAAATATTATAAATACTTTAAATTCAAATAATTATACAAAATATAAATTTAAAGGAGTTTTTGCGAGCAATAAATTACCCAAGACACCTGTTACAAAACCATCATTTTACATAGCCAACACTGATCCATCTTATAAGCCTGGACAGCATTGGGTCGCTTTTTATTTCCCTGAAAATAAACCAGCAGAATTTTTTTGCTCTGCAGGTCAACCTCCAATAAAACCATTTATTTCATTTCTAAACCGAAATTCTAAAACATTTGTCTACAATAAAATGCGAATTCAAAGTGAATCATCAATGTTTTGTGGTGTTTATTGTTGCATTTTTATTTATTTAAGATGTAAAAATTTTAATATTATATTTAAAATTTTTTAATAAAATTTTAAATATTTTTAATTATTTTAATTTACATGAAAATGATATGTTAGTTTTAAGTTTATTTAAATACTTTTATTTGTTTTTATAGAAAATAAAAATAAATAAATAAATAAATAAGAAAAATATATATTATTTTGTTTTTATTCCAAGTTCTTTTTCCACATTTAGTAAAACTTCCAGGAGAATTTTATCACGACCATCATGCAATGCGAGGAATAGTGGAATGTGTATAGGCGGCAGTATTAAGATTTCTTGAATTTCAATTTGACCCTTGTTTGAAATATAATTTGATTCAATTTTAGTGTTGTTGGATGTATTCATTATTCTGAATATGTTGTTCTTGATAGATAGTCTATTATTTACTAAAATTATTTCTAAAATTCAAAATTCATAAGACCCTTACCAAGTTCAAAATTGCAAGAAGTTATTGTAAAAAAAACAAACATTTTTTTTTAAAGTTGTATTATTTTTTATTTATTATTATTTTTTTAAATTAACATATTTGAAATTAAAAATATTTTTCCTATTTGCTTATTTTAGACGTTTAGATAATAAATAATATCTTTTTATAAAATCCTCTATTTTGTTTATAAGTTGTATATGCTTTCTACAGTTACAAGTATCAGGACCAACGTTTGCTTTATCATCCGACCATGAACAGTTTTTGAAGTGTAATCCATATTTAGATGATATAGGTTCTTCATTATAATTCCCAGTTTTATTAATAAGTGCCAAATACTCTTCCAGTGTTTTTTGATGTTCAACAAAAATTAAACCATCAAAATTTTGAAGAAATTTTTGAATTTTTATATGTAACATGTTTATTATAAAGCTTTCTTTTTACAATTAGTTAGTTTTTAAAAATCATGATACTTATATACTAATTAACAAATTTTCTTTATTAAGAATTTCTTGGAATTTTACTATTTTCCCAACTGAAATATGGTTGAGAATTTGGGATGAAAAACTCTCCCACTTCGTCTCCTCCAGCGGAGTTTTCGCTGACTACCTCTTCCAATTCCAAAACATATAAACCATTATCTAACTTCCTCCTTAAAGTAAACTGTTCATTATTAACTCCATCTATTACTTTATCTTCCAAATTATTATATCGTTTGGGAAGATATAACATTCCCTCTTCAAGCTCTGCCATCACCACATTTCCATATTTATTCTTATGGCGGAACATACTTAATACCTTATATGGCTTTGATGGTAGTAAATCCTTTGCTGCTAGATATGGTCTTGTTTTTAATTTATTGAAAGCCGCAACAATATCAACATTTGTAATCTTATTTGATTCCATTTTTGTTCCGCCTTTTAAAAAGTTTATTAACTGATTGAAATAATTTTACTTCAGACAATTTTATTTATATCTAATATAATTTATCTCCAAAGAAGAGTAATTTGGGTATATCTCTTAATATTTCAAATTGAGAAAATATTATAAATACATAAATATTGAGCATTAAACTAATTTTAAACATATTCTAGATATGAAAAATGTTTAATGTGAATAAAAAATACTCCCCTTAATTTCTTATTACAATATTTAATATTAATCATGACCATACTCAACAACATAAAATACATCTTCATTAATGTCAAAGAACCTTACACAAAGTTATTTTTTTCCATATAAACAAAACAATTCTCAAGTTTCCACTTTACAAAAACAAAAATAACCATATAAAAATATGTAGATGAATAAACCAAAAATACTCAAACGCTATTTATACAAGTCATCAGTTTTTAATTTCATCACAATTAAAAGTGCAAAAAAAAAATAAATAAAAATTGTCTCCCCTGTTAAATTGTTTGCATGTACTTTTAACATAATTACATAAATACATACATACATATATACATACATACATACATACATTGGTTTTCAATTTCATAAAATGCAAAACAATTTTTCCTCCTATTAATGCACTCACAAGAAAAAATTACAAAAACAAATTCATTGGTTTTCAATTTCATACAAACAATTTCCTCTTCAAAATTCCTCTTCCTCCTCATTAAAAACAAAAACAACTATTGCCTTCCCATTTCCCTACTACTATGTTCATTCATATCTCTTGTTTTTTTTTCTGTTTACACATTTTTCTAAAGTTTTCTAATTTTTCTAAATTTCCCACAACAGAAACAAGAATATTTCTCACCACAAAAAAAAAAAAAAAAAACATTTTCTATCATAGAGCATTATTATTATTTTGTTAATTTTAAAACTCAGCAAAAATTAAAACGATTTTTTGATTTCGAAATTCCAAAATATACTTTCAGAATTCTTTTGTTTAAAGTGGTCATTTGAGGTATCTATCCGTTTTCTAAATCCCGTTGAATTAATCATCGAATAAGCAGTTTTCAAGATTCTTCCAAACACGTTCCTATTCTTTTTAGGAAATGATTTTTTTGGGGGAAAAAATGGAGTGATTAAATTAAATAATAGGTTCATGAATTTAAATTCATGGATAAGATCTTATGAATCTGGAATTTGAAATGTACAAAAAATTTTACTGCTTATTTCTGTAATAAAAATACCAATTCTAAATTTTTGATTTGAAATATAATTCACTATTCTGTTGAAGTTAAAACATTTAAAAAATAAAAAATATGGACTTTATATTGTTTAAGTTGTTACTTTTTGTAAAAATCAGATTCGAATTTAAAAAACTAGATAAAAAGCGCTAAATTGAACCAAATTTAGCGCGTTTTGTTTACAAATAGTTGGCAACACTGCGTTAAACATTTTATTTAAATATGGCCTCGATTTAAGCCTTTCTTTATGATTTCGATTTATATACAGCATATTTTCTTCTTAGAAATGAAATAAACTTAAGTAACTGCATGTGAAAAATTTATTAGAGTTTTAAAGAGTTTTATTATAATAGGTGTATGTCTTAAAGTATATTTTATTGCAAAAAAAATTTTAAATTCTTTGTTTTTGCTAGAAAATCAAAATAGAATTTATATAAGTATGTTAATTTCACCTGATTGCGAAAAAAATAGTCATTTTTTATTAAAGATTAACGTCTTTTCTGGAAAAATATGTTTATCCTGGAATTGCTTTTAAGAAAAAGGTGTATATACATAAAATTGCGATTCAGTTTGCATCGCAATTCTCCGGCCCCGTTAACAATGCAAGCCGGGCCTCAGTGTTGATGAGTATTCAAGTATAAGTAATTTTTTTTTGTGCAGCATCCCATCCAACACGTTGTCAAACGTTTAAAATATTATGACTTTAACGGTTGATATCAAATGTGTTTCCCAAATTTGTTACAAATATAGGAAGAGGTTTGAATTTTAAGTTTGATTTAAAGTTGAGAATCATTTGAGAAAACCGTACATTCTCAAATTGATATCAAATGCTATTATTGAATCATTCTCAAACCTAAAGATAACTTTAACAATATTGGAAAAATTGTGTATTCTTAATTTGATATATATTGTTGTTATTAAATCATTCATAAATCTAAATAGAAAAGCTAAAAAATATTTGAAAAATCGTATTTTCTCAATTTGATACCAAATATTATATGTATAAAAATAATATATAAAAAAATTGAAACATATACAAATAAATAAATTAATAAATAAATTTATTTAATCAAGTATTTTCCAACTAATAAATACGTATAATGATAGGGCATAATCAAAAGTGTATACATAATAGAAAGAGAAAACTTTACAAAAAATTAAAAATGCAGATTACTTTTAATTATGTTCCGCATGTGGTCACAATCTACATTTGAAAAAAGTTTGAGAATTATAATTAACAATGGTTTGATAATAATAGCATTTTTCAATTTAACAATTAATTCCCCTTTTTGTTGAGAAAGCTATCATTTTCAAGTTATTTTGAGAAAGGATTTGATTTCAAATCAGCCTCAATTTGACATAAAAAAATTGCGTTTGCTGGGATATTACTCACTTGTTCTTAATTATCTTTGTATAATAGAGTGTTGCCATTAGGTTAAAATACTTGTGTATCAGTGTTATCCGATGGTACAATTTTATTTTCAATTTCTATTCTTTTATATCAATTTAAAAAAAACTGAAAAATTTATAAATAATTAATAGCAATAGGTAACACTGCTACTAACAAGTATTTTAACATAACGGCAATTCTCTATTATACAAAGTATTCATCTAATAAAATAATAGAATATTGTTTTGCATTTGTTTAAATCTTTCTATATTCGTTTATAAAAATAAAATAAAAGAAAAATATAAAAATAGATTTGATACTCAAAACCTATGATCAATCTTAATATTATCTTTTCTATTCTGAAATCCTTAAGAAAAATCTTTCGAGTCTACTAGGAGCACCTTTTTAATTTTGACCCATTTTTTTATCATCAATTTTATATGAGAAAAATCACTTTTTCAAAATTTTTAAAATTCTATTACAGAAAATCTATGATCAGTCAGCATATTATCTTTTTTGCTCTGAAATTCATAAGGCAATAGTTTTTGAGCCTACTAGGTCCACATAAAGCACCTTTTTAATTTCTACCCGTTTTTTCAATCTTCAATAGGGCCCTTATATGAGAAAAGTAATTTTTTCAAAATTCTACTCGTATTACTCAAAGTTTATGATCAATCTTAATATTATTTTTTCTGCTCTGAAATTCATAAGACAATAGCTCTTGAGCCTACTAAGTCCAAATAGAGTACTTTTTTAATTTTGACCCATTTTTTGAGGAATACAATTTTTTAAAAGTATTTTAAAAACTGTAAAAATACCGTAAACAAGAGACCTAAAACATTTCCCTGTGGCACTCAATATCTAACATTAGTTTCACTTTCCTTATTTTTAAGAAATTGTTGTTTATTTTTTAGATAGCTTCTTAAAAGCGAAAGTCCATTTCCATGAACGCCATAGTACTAGAGCTTTTGCGCCGAGATATATAACAAAAACTTTGTTCGGAGATCTACTCCTTTAGAGCTTTCATCCGATGTGCCACAACCCCATTCAGGTCTGTCGTAAATGCCCCCCACACAACATGGAATATATGTGTATGAAATATGAATAATTATATTCCACCCCTCATAGCATGTTCCCTGAGAAACAACTGGGTATACCCTATATAGTTCTGAGATCTACTCCTTTAGAGCTTTCACCCGATGTGCCACAACCCCATTCAGGTCTGTCGTAAATGCCCCCCACACAACATGGAATATATGTGTATGAAATATGAATAATTATATTCCACCCCTCGTAGCATGTTTCCTGAGAAACAACTGGGTATACCCTATATAATTCTGAGATCTACTCCTTTAGAGCTTTCACCCGATGTGTTACAACCCCATTCAGGTCTGTCGTAAATGCCCCCCCCCCTACACAATATGGAATATATGTGTATGAAATATGAATAATTATATTCCACCCCTCATAGCATGTTCCCTGAGAAACAACTGGGTATACCCTATATAGTTTTGAAATCTACTCCCTTAGAGCTTTCATTCGATGTATCACAACCCCATTCAGGCCTGTCGTAAATGCCCCCCCCCCCCCTACACAATATGGAATATATGTGTATGAAATATGAATAATTATATTCCACCCCTCGTAGCATGTTCCCTGAGAAACAACTGGGTATACCCTATATAGTTTTGAAATCTACTCCCTTAGAGCTTTCAACCGATGTATCACAACCCCATTCAGGTCTGTCCAAAAAGCCCCCCATTCAGGTTTGAATTTTTAAGAATTTGCGCAAAGTTCCGACCCTCGTAGAATCTTTCCTAGGAAATAAATGAATATTGTCTAAACAGTTTTGGGTTCTACTCCACCAGACCTTTAATTTGATGTACCATAACCCCATTCAGGTATGGGCAAAATCAAAATATGGCCCCCTGTTTCTTAGACTTATTGAATTTTGCCAAACTTCAGCACCTCGTAGCATGTCTCCTGAGAAACAACTGGATATACCCTGTGCAGTTTTGAGTTCTACTCCTCTAGAGCTTTCGCGTGATATATCACAACCCCATTCAGGTCTGTCCGAACTGGCCCGCAATGTGACCTGAATATAGGTATTTTTGTTGCACCATATCCTAATGCTGTATATGTTTCTTTGTTTTGTTTTTTTCCAAAAATGTTTTATTGTGATGTTTTTTTTAATAAAATAATAAAAATTATTTTTAAAAAAGTGTTTTTTTGCTTTAAAAATAGTTTTTTTGAAATGCAAAATGTGTGGAACGTATTTAACAGTGTGTGGAACGTATTTAACAGAGGTGTGGGACGTATTTAACTTACGAATTTATCTTCACACACATGTTTGAGCTTTGAATTTAATTTAACATTATTTAGGTACTTAGCACACACTATAAGGTATTCCAATAATGTTTGATTATTAAAACTTTTCAACATCAGTACAAACCCGTCTGCAATAAGGCCATTTGAACTAATATTTAATATTGCTCTCTTTTCAATATTGCTCTCAATTTCAATTTGTCCAGAAAAGCACAAATTTCACTGAGTGTGTGGCGAGAAAAAATTGCTTCCGCAATTGTTAAAATATTTTTTATTTCTGAAATTCGTAAAACAATTTTATATGTCAAAATTCTCTTTTCAGCACATTTTACGTGTTTCACGCTTTCGCCAGATGCATCAATATGTAATGTATATTTTGAATCTTCAAGAATTTTTACATTACTGGAAAAAGTTTCAAACGTATGCTTTTCCCATGTATAAACTGTTATTGGAGAAGCAACTAGTTGTATATAATTTTTATACGGACCATCTTTCATCAAAATAAGAGCGTAAACTGGATCTGGATGATAACATTTATCATAATTACCTTCAGATTTACATTTTCTTAATGTTTCCAGCTTATGTATATTTTGAAGATTGCCTTTTTCGGCAATATTATCTGCAGCATTTAAAATTTGCTGTTTTCTATACAAATATGCCTTATTGTTCTTAAGGTCGTTTTTTATAATATATCTTTTTAATCCTCTGATTTGCCCAACATGAGATTCATTTTCAGCATGTTGTATTTTTATGGTTCTATAAACAGAAACGTTTCCCTTAGGATTAATTTCAAATCGGAAAGTTGTGCAATCATTAAATTTACAATAAGCGTACATGAATGTACTGTCTTTTCCATATAGAACATTATAAAAACATAAAATACAAACATTGTTATGTTTTAAATATGCCTCTCTCACTAAATCTTCTAAGATTTTCTTCTTAGTAATTTTTGTGTTCTTTGTATTTTGTACAACATCTAAGCTAACAATAAATGTACAATCAAGAATATTCTTTTGAAATGTTCTTTTAGGTTTTGCACACTTTGATTCCCCTTGAAGCACAGTTCTATTACACTTTTCATTGGGATTTGGAATCTTTCTATAAGTTAAAAAGCTTGACATATTCAATGAATCATCGCTGATTTCGAAGGGACCAAGAACATGATCGCGTTCATTGTTTTCAACATTTAATTGTTGTTCTTGACAACTTTCTACTTTATTAGATTTAATAATTTGATGACCGTTCATATTCTTTAAATCGTCAACAATTTTAATTAAATCATTATTAATAGTTTTAAAATTTGATTTAAATTCTTCAACAAATTTAAAATGTTGGAAAATATCTTTAAGAATTTTCGCAAAAGAATCATTAGAAATTGTTTGTTCTTCTGATGAATTTAATATCTTTAAAATTTTTGTAGAACCACAATTTAACTTTTCTGGTGCATTTTTAAACTTGCTATTATCATCCTTCAATGGTAAATTTTCAAATATTAAGTTTGCTTCGTTAGTCAATGGGTAAGATTTCTGTGAATCTTTCACAATAAAATCATTCGAGTTAATTAAAACTTCGTTATCAATGTCCGAAATATTATCTGGATTATTTAATAACTCCGATATATATTCTTGTTTCATTGGAAAAGAATTAACTTCCATTCCATTAGTATTTGGATTTGAAATGTTGTTACATTCTAATAAAGTATTATTTTCTGATACATCAGATTTCAAATTCGTAGCACTATTAAATGTGTCTACTTTTATTACCTTGCGTGTTTTCAGCAAGGTTTTTGCCATACTACAGGTCCTTCTTCTATTTTTTAAATTATTTTGAAGCTTATTATATTTAGATTTTCTGCAAATAGCATTTAACGATTCAATAATAATTTGAAATAATTTAACATTTTTCGAAGAAATGATCTGAAAATCCTCTAAAAATGAGCAATTTAACAGTATGGTCTTTAAATCATTTGAACTATAACTAAACTTACGTCTTACTCTCATGATGAAATTTCGCCTCTAGATGTAACAAAAAAAAAAAAAAAAAAGTTTAAAAATTATATATTGTTAAAAATTTTGTATTTGTAAAATTTTTTGAAATCAATATTTTATTAAACTAATTTATCTAATTATAAATTATTCTTAATATATTCTTATATTATATATTAATTTACAAAATACATTAAAATTATTATTAAATATTTCTATATTTAGTATTAAAATAATTCTATTATTTAAGTTCATAAAACTTATTAGTGAAAATGTACATTTATTACCCTCTTTCCAAGTGTGTAAGTTTTTTGTCTTCCTTCTAATGGCCTTCCTTTGCTTAAGCTTAGTCTTCCTTCTATTGATAGTGGTTTTCCTTCGCTTGAGCTTTCTGCGCGTATTAATAAATATATAATAAAAAAATAAAAAATAAAAATTCATTTTAAATTTCATGTTTTAATTTTTTCTAAATTTTATATAATTTTGTCGATCCGTTTGTAATTTCATATTTTACCGATAAAACGATAGTTTTTCTTAATATTTTTTCAATATGGCGATACTTTTTTGATATGTCGATAGTTTTCTTTTTTGTACCGAGTTCCTTTTCGCGGTAGTTTTATTTTGCTTTTGCGCGATAATTTTTCGATATGGCGATAGAGCAAAATAAAAATAAAAAGAATATTTATTTCTGCAAAATTACAAAATAATTTTTTTTATTTGGGAATTTAAAAAATCCCATTTTTAGAATTATTTTTAAAAGCTCTATTACCATACACAAAATTTTTTTTGAAAAAAGAAAAAATCACTATTTTTTTTAAATCACAATTTAAACTCACACATATTAACTATATAAATTATTATTATCACTTAAAAATCTTATTTTTAATCAATTAAAAAAACACTTACCTGCTGTTTCATTGATGGCAAATAAAATTTGACGGTTACCAAGCCAGATTTAAAAAGGTTCGTTCCAAAAATTTTTTATATGTGCAGTTTGACACTTCAGAAAACTGAAGGCTACATGTCTAATCGAAACCACCTTGTAAAAATTCGTCTTGGTGGCCATGTTTGTATAAAAGGTGTGCCAAGTTTTTAAACTGTTAATATATTTATTTCTGGGCTGCCAGATTATGTACATTTATTTCAAAGGCTGGTACGTTGCAGTTCGGGCACCACCATCACTGTTTTTTCAATACTTTGTTCTACCAAAAACTATAGCGGTAAATGAAATATGAAAAAATCTTTTTCTGAAAACTTTGTTATACCACAAACTATAGCGGTAAATAAAATGTATATCAAAATGAAGTTGAGACCCTCCACTATCACCTCCAAGTGGTCCGGTCCAGGAACAAATCACTCATTCGACCTAGGGTCCAAAATGTCCTCTAGAGTGAAATATGAAAAAATCTTTTTTTGAAAACTTTTTTCTACCAAAAACTATAGCGGTAAATAAAATGTATATCAAAATGAAGCTGAGACCCTCCACTATCACCTCCAAGTGGTCCGGTCCAGGCACAAATCACTCAGTTCGACCTAGGGTCCAAAATGTCCTCTAGAGTGAAATATGAAAAATCTTTTTTGAAATCTTTGTTCTACCAAAAACTATAGCGGTGAATAAAATGTATATCAAAATGAAGCTGAGACCCTCCACTATCACCTCCAAGTGGTCCGGTCCAGGAACAAATCACTCAGTTCGACCTAGGGTCCAAAATGTCCCTTAGAGTGAAATATGAAAAAACCTTTTTTTGAAAACTTTGTTCTACCAAAAACTATAGCGGTGAATAAAATATATATCAAAATGAAGCTGAGACCCTCCTCTATCACCTCCAAGTCGTCCGGTCCAGGAACAAATCACTCAGTTCGACCTAGGGTCCAAAATGTCCCTTAGAGTGAAATATGAAAAAACCTTTTTTTGAAAACTTTGTTCTACCAAAAACTATAGCGGTGAATAAAATATATATCAAAATGAAGCTGAGACCTTACACTATCACCTCCAAGTCGTCCGGTCCAGGAACAAATCACTCAGTTCGACCTAGGGTCCAAAATGTCCTCTAGAGTGATATATGAAAAAATTTTTTTTGAAAACTTTGTTCTACCAAAAACTATAGTGGTAAAAAAAATGTATATCAAAATGAAGCTGAGACCTTCCACTATCACCTCCAAGTGGTCCGGTCCAGGAACAAATCACTCAGTTCGACCTAGGGTCCAAAATGTCCTCTAGAGTGAAATATGAAAAATCTTTTTTGAAATCTTTGTTCTACCAAAAACTTTACCGGTGAATAAAATGTATATCAAAATGAAGCTGAGACCCTCCACTATCACCTCCTAGTGGTCCGGTCCAGGAACAAATCACTCAGTTCGACCTAGGGTCCAAAATGTCCCTTAGAGTGAAATATAAAAAATCTTTTTTTGAAATTTTTGTTCTACCAAAAACTATAGCGGTGAATAAAATATATATCAAAATGAAGCTGAGACCCTCCTCTATCACCTCCAAGTGGTCCGGTCCAGAACAAATCTCCCAATTCGACCTAGGGTCCATTAGTTTGTTATCTTACAGGATTAGTTTGTTAACAAAGTTGCGACTTTTAACTTGGCAGCACTTTTACTTTGTTATCTTACTTTGTTAAGTTCACGCCGACCTATTTTATTAGTGAGTAGGAGTTAATTCCTGAATTACACAATAAGTGCTTAATTATTTTTTTTTACATTATATATAGAACCAATCATTACACACAACAACAAAAAAAAAAAAAAAAGGAAAAGTAAGGAAAAGCTAGAGTGAGGCACGTTGTGGTGGTACCACTGCGTGATTTTGGGATACCTAATTGAAAATAGAGGTACCGTTTTATTATATTATTCTACGTACCTAATTGGGTACATAAAACTTCTGTGTGGAAATTACTACCAAGTGATATTTCTTAATATATACATATAAAGCAGAAGAGAAAAAAAACTGATAAAATTTTCACGATAGTCTTCAATACCTACTCTAATTTTCTATGTATAGTAAGTGTTTTTTTTTTTTTTTTTTTTGTAAATTTAATTAATTTTTTTATTTCGTCTTATCTAAAAGAATAAGAAATTACTGTGTTATATTTCAATGTTAATCTATGTCAATCATTAAGCATAAATTATATAAACTAGATTTATATTTTTATAAGTAAAATAATAGAATATATGTATTCAGGTACAAAGTAATTACTTTGAACTTAATAAGTCCCGTTTCTGGTTCATAAAGTCAAAAATAAAAAATATTCTTTCATATTTCTTTTCACATTTTATTACTATTGTTTTCTGATATTCTATTTTTGTAGTAATATATTTCATTCATAAGTTTAATTCATTGATTCATTTACATATCATTGTTTCTCATCACTTCTGACCGAGGTTATTTTGAGTCAGTTTTATTGTTAAACGTAACAAAAGAGAAAAATAAATAAATAAATATATATATATATATATATATATATATAATATATAAGAGATAATAAGAGTAAGAAATTGAAACCTAGATTTGTATATTATTAGTGTAAATTTTTTTATCATAATTGCAATTGCTTCTTTAATTCATTGACCGAGGAGAAGGCCTTCAATCCGGAGACGAGAGGAGCATAGCGTAAAATAAAAGCACAAATATTTTGGAAAATATGTAAGTTCTTTTTGTTACTCTTTGTTTATATCTTTTATGTATTTAATAACTTAGTTTGTTTTGATTACATATTTTATCGCCAATTATCATTAGTTATTTCTGTACATATTCTTAAATTTTAATTTAATTTAAACCTTATTTTTATTTTGATTTGTATTTTGTTTTGATTATCAATTTACTATTTATAAATTTTTTTTTGATTTGTTTCACATCATATTCATGGATGAAACCAACACTTAAAATATGTTTACAGCAGCATCGATGTTATTGTTATTCATTTATATATAAATTTTACGCATAAAATGCATATGTAAATAAAAAAATAAGATTTTCGAAACTATTTGAGGATTTCGTTGTTCTGACTAGTAGAATGGGTCTTCGATGACAACTTGAAGCCTTGATAGGGTAGAGTATAGCGCAGACTAAAAACTGGTGCTGCTGACTGACATTCCCTTATCCTTTTCTAAGCATGCATATATTTCTATTAATGAATTTAAAATAACAAAACAAACAAAAAATGTCTATTTTAACTTAATCAATAAGTATTTTATTAGTTTACATTTATGGTGTTTACCTAAATTTAACAAATGTATTTATCTATTGGTGATGGTTAAAAATTTATATATTTATGATCTAGTGGCAATATACAGGTATACTTTCCGGTGATACCTAGCTGCAGCATTTATCTATTACTGATGGTTCAAAATCTATATCTATACTTTGTTAAAAACATTTTTTTTTGTTGGGTACTTATATTACCAATTGAAAAATATTTCTTTCAAACTTTTCTTCCACACTAGCTAATATTTTCCGATAAAATTTAAGTTTAACTTTTTAAATAATGGTATTTTGCTTTTCTATAAGTAATTTATAATGAATTTAACTTCAAAATTTTTTGTTTTTGTCCTTTTCACTTATAAAAAAAAATATGTAAAATTCATAATATGCTTAGAGCGCAGGATTATTTCAGATCATTAAAGTAATTTTAGAGGGAATTTATTTTTTAAATTAAAAATATTAATATTTTTTCGTTTACATATTTTTTAAGACATTTGTCCAAAATATGATATAAATTCGTTTACGGTTCCTAAGTTTGTTTTACTGACTGATATATTTCAACAAATTGTACTTTATTCTCAAAATTTTATAATATCAGCTTTTTTGAATATAATATGAAAGACTAAACTTAAAAATACATACATGTTTGAATAAGTTCGCTAAATACAAGAAATATGTTATTTTTGAATTATAAGTAAAAAATGTAAATCAAATTTGTCGTCATCAGAAAAAATATAGCACCCCTAGAAAAATTGTCTACCTACACCAATGCTCATAGATGAACTTGTCTTAAAATTAGGAAATTAAAAACCTCCAAACCGGGTTAAAAAGTATTTCGAAAGTTTACTTTTTTCATTGAAGTCGACAACCTGACGTTATAAAAGCCGTCCGTCATAAATACTGAAATTTTCTTTTTTTTATCACATCTTTGCGTTTTGAGAATTTTATAAATAAATAGATCTTGAAAATTGCCAAAGTTTGGATAGGGCTCGTGGGGGAGACTGTTGTCAAAAGCGCCTCCGATTTTACTTTACACGAATTTGCATTAAGATTTCCTTGAAAACATAAAAAACTGTATATATATATATATATATATATATATATATATATATATATATATATATATATAGATAGATAGATGTACATATAAATTTGTTAGAAGTGAGGGGTGTTACTACCTTTTTGGAAAAATGTAATTTTTTTTTTAAGTTTCAACTTCAGAATAATATGATTTTTGCATAAAACTAGTGGATTTTTATAAAACTTTTTAGGTCTCAAATTAAGCCCGCCAATTTTAAAATTGGAGAAATTTTTCGACCTAAATATCTCTTAAACTAAAGCATATTTTTTGTAGAGATTTACAAGGACTATCTATATGTATTTTTTTACATTCAAATCATTAATTAAATTTTAGAAATTTTTGAAAAAATTACATACCCGAGTTGATTAACTTTGGGGGTCTACCCGGAACTACTGTGGAGCGCAATATATTTTTGCACATACATCGACATATTTTCCATTAGATTTTGTATTTAGTATTTGAACATTATCAATTTTCAATGTTTGAATATTTTTCTTCCCAAAATATATTTAAAACTAAAAATATGCAAAACAAAAAATATACCACATGACCAGTGCGAACAACGAAAAATATGGCAACTTGAGAATTTTTTGACAATTTCAAAATATTGTTCAAATATTTGGGAGACATTTTTTTTATATAATCTGTTTCTCTCATGACAAACAGATGTATATTTTACTAGTTCCGCAATTTTTAATTATTTGTCGAGATTTAGTGAAAATTTAATATGTATTAATACGCGATTGGCCGCTATATATTTTTAATTCTACCAGTGTTAATTTTATTAAATATAAATATACTAAACATTGAAAAAACTAATTTGTATAAATAAACAAACAAAATAAATTTTGTGTAAAAAAAAGTGTTATACTTCAGTTATACTTAATTTAAAAGAGTCTATGACTTCTCAGTATGAGAGTCGACTCAGGTTAAACGGCAAAAATGCTTATATATTTCTCAACGATCCGTGTGGAGTCTTTTGCTACATTTACTCCTAACGGTGACGGATATTGGGGACTGGTTATAATGCACATGACCTGCACATTCTGGTACAGGGTACTTAAAGGCCCATAACTTGAGTGTTCAGATCATGTGTATTATCTTTGGTTCTAGAGTTCCTTAGAGTCTTTCGCTGACCAAATAAATGCAGTGCACTTTAAGGTCAAGGTGGTTGGCAGCAGTGCAGAGGACCTGAATGGTTAGTTAGTGCTTAAATAAACTAACAGTTCCCCTCCAACGCCTCACTGTACGAGATGGTCCTTCTTTTACTGGGATACTCGTGGGACATAATAGACAATACAAATTTAAATTCAGTTCGGACAGATGACGAACAGTCTCAAAGCGACAGGACAGACAGGACATTCTAGAACAGGAAGGTCAGTTGTTGGGCCTACTATCAGAGACGGATGAGTTTCTGGGCATCTTGAGGGATTCCTTTACTGGGACCAGTGCCACACAGAAGCTCGGAGATCTTTCTCTTCGATCTGAATATGAGCACGAGATCACTGTGATCTCAGCTCGCGCTCAGAGTCAAGAGAGGAACCGGAGCGTCGAAGCGGCGTCTGAGCAAGGGGATATTTCGACGGTCTCAGGAGGTCATGCGACACGCGGCAACTTAGTTTGTCAGGACGCGGTAATGCGAGATGCGACAAACGATGTCACAAGTCGAACTAAGGAGGAGAAGGCTCGTAGTGGCGCAAAAGCTTCCCTTATCTATCTGCATAAGATAGCTAAGAGAGGCTCAACGCCACTTGCAAGCAAGGATAAGTACCTAGCACAGGAGGAACGTTAAAAGATTCGAAGAGATCTACGGGCCTGTCTGTGACTCTCTGGGAATGTCTTATCCTGAAAGATTGGAGCGGAAGATAAGGGTAGTGGCGAACCAGCCAAATCTTCTGGAAAAGCAGGTAAGGACTGGTAAGCCAAAGACTACCGATGGTGTGGCTGTTCATGCACCGGTCAGCAAAACTGGCAAATCGCAAAAGATAGTCAGGGATGCTAGGCCCGGCAGTAGGTCAAAGGCCGACCAGCTCAACCAGTGGAACCATAACGACACCACTGGTGGGGTGGCTAAGATCTCTGACAAGCGACTTTCTTCTGTGATCAAATCACACTTGGCTCTTCTAAGGGTCCCCGAAAGGGGGTCAGTTAATTCCAGCTCTGCTAAGGTCCCCCACAATGAGGTTATTAAAATAGCTGGGTCAAGAAGCGAACAGCCTTCAACATCGAAAAAGGCTGCTGTCATTGACAAAGTTGATCCAGATGGGAGGATCAGCATTTAGCAATGGCAACAGATTGAACACAAGCTCATTCCTTGTAAAAGGAAGGCCGGACGAGGAAAAAAGCGCGGACTGGATGAAGGGAGTTAAAACTATCAACTGCGATAATGAGAAATCTTTTGAATTTCTTAAAAACGCAGTTGCTAATGGCAATTCTGTCCATCCGCGGACGAAACTTGAGGTGATACTGGCGTCTGAGTTGCCCATGCATCCAATAGTGACGTTTTCTCCACTCATTCCAGAGGTTGAAACCATTCTGACAGTATTGGAAAATCAGAATGAAGATCTTGTTACAGGTCAATGGAAGATTGTCAACTCCATGACCTGTAAGGAGAACCAAGGCAGAGACTTCAGATTCGCTGTGGATCAGGAGTCTCTGAAGAAGCTGGAGTCACTGAGGGGAGTTGTCAATTTAGATATGCTAGATCTAGTAAGCCTAAAGAGGCTGTCAGTGGTTCAAATTATTTTGCATCATTGCCCCAACAGAATTGACAAAGCTCCTCATCGACTCCAAGGTAGACGTGGCCCTTATCCAGGAACCTTGGATTAACAACACCGGAGTATGTGGTTTAAGGGCCACGGGGTATAACTTGTTCATACCATCCACATTGGAGAAGGTACGGACATGTATATTAGCTAGAAATGATCTGAATATTTATCTCCTTCATTCTTTTAGCAACAGGGACCTTACAGCTGTCCAATGGGAAGCCACTGGAGGCCGTACATACCATACGAGGCGGCTGATCGCTCTGCAGCAACTGGCGGAGCACTGCAGGAGGAGATGAGTGTACATGGTTTCACTACCAATAGGGAAGCAGTAACATCAACAAGAGAAGTGAGTTAGTACTTGAATTTATAACTAGTTATAATCTTTATATCTGCAATAGGGGTAATGATCCCACTTTCAGAACGAAAGATAGGAAAATGGTTATAGATGTTACACTAGCGAACCGAGGGGGTGAATTTGTCAAGGACTAGAGGATAGCTATGGATTATTCCTTTTCGGATCATAACATGATAAGAACTCTAGAAGGACAAATTGAGTTATTTGATAGGGATTTAAGGGTTACTGAGGGCTGGAGAAATTTAGCTGAGGGTATCGAGGGCGTCGTGAATAATTTTACGGATGTACTTAGGAATAGCCTTGAGCTCAGCTGCCCGGTGATATATCCTGGCAAAAGGAGGCAGCCGAAATGGTGAACCAGTGAACTTAGGGTCCAATGGTCTGCAGTTAGAAGGCTGTTCAATAGAGTCAAGCAAAGGAGGAGTTGGACTGACTGGGACAGCTATAGGGAAAGCTTCATTAAGTATAAGAAGAACATAAGACGGGCGAAACGGACATTATGGATGAATTTCTGTGAATCCGTGGACTCGGTTCACGAGTTGTCTAGATTTAGATGGTTATTATCCAAGGACCCGATGACACCTAGATATATACAACGGGCGGACAACTCGTGGACAGAGTCTAGCTCGGAATCCTTCAGCTTACTGATGGAGACTCACTTCCCTGGCTGTAAGGATGTAGAATCTGATGGCAGGACAGGTAGTGTCAGTGATAACCTACAGTCCGAACGAGAAGAGGGTGATATCGATGCGATGGAGGAGATGATCACTGGAAACAAGGTAAGATGGGCGGTAAACTCATTTGGGCCATATAAGTCACTGGGCCCAGATGGTATTTTTCCGGTCATGTTACAGAATGTCAATGACAGAGTCATCTCACTACTCTTGATGATATTTATGGGTTGTCTTTAAGTGAAGTATATTTCGAGGGGGTGGAGAGAGGTATGGGTCATTTTCATACCCAAAGTGGGTAGGACGACTCACTTGAAGCCCAAAGACTATAAACCGATCAGCCAATCGTCTTTTCTGCTCAAGACAATAGAAAGACTGATAGATCTGTATCTGAGTAGGATGGGAACTCGGGGCATCAGCGAAGGTCAACACGCCTATCTTAAGGGTAGGTCTGTTGAGAGTGCTCTGAATGATATAGTGAGTTTTATTGAACGGGGTCTGCTGCTCCAGGAATACACCTTGGCAGCGTTCCTCCACATAGAAGGGGCCTTTAACAACATTAGGATAGAGGCCATTAAGGAATCACTCGCTTCGTTAGGTATTTCATGATCGAGTGGATCATTCTGATGCTAAGTAACAGGGTTATCAACTCGAGCATGGGAGACACTTGAATAAAGAAGCTTGTGACAGGGGGCACACCGCAAGGGGGTTATGACTCTTGGCAATGAACGTCATATTGAGACAGTTCGATGCCATGGGAAGGAAGATCGTAGCCTACGCTGACGATTTAATATTGTTGGTCTCGGGTAAATTTCTACCCACGATCAGCGAGGTCATGCAATCTGGGCTGCGGGAATTTTCCCAATGGGCAAATAGTAATGGATTAGTAGTCAACCCTGAAAAGACTGAACTAGTTCTGTTTACCAGGAAATATAAGGTTGAGACATTTAGTCTACTAGTTCTGAATGGGATAGAACTCAGTTTGTTGAGAGAGACCAAATACCTGGGCGTTTACTTGGACAGCAAATTGTTTTGTAGGAGAAATACTCAGGATGCAAGAACTCTATAGGGAAGAACTGGGGTCTAAAACCGGTAATTGTATACTGGATATACACATCGAGTGTGATACCTATACTCACTTATGGATGTTCGGTATGGTGGAAGTCGTTGAGGAAAGGGATGTATAGGAACCTTCTTTCTAAAGTTTAGAGATGTGCTTAAATTGGCATTACGGATGCCGCGAGAAGTACACCTCAGGCAGCACTGGACATCATTCTCCACCTTCCTCCAATTGAGGAATTCGTGAGAGGTATGGCTGTGCGCCCAAAGGGACCAAGTAGGTACCATAATTGACTTCGAGGCTACTCCCGTTATTGAAATTCCTAGTAGGGACCTATGGATTGGAGCGGAGAAGCCCCACGGAGAGTTGCTATCTTCACGGATGGCTCGAAGATGGAAGTAGGCACAGGGGTGGGTATCTACTTCATGGGAACAGATATCAAACGATCCTTTAGATTGTCTAATAGTTGCAGCGTTTTCCAGGCAGACATTTTAGGCAATTACAAGGCTCTAGAATTACTGGAGGAGAATGTTGAGAGGGACACTGAGGTAACTATCTCTGTAGATAGTCAGGCAGCACTGATAGCAATGAAAAGTTACTATGTCAGGTCCAGGATAGTGCTGAAGTGTAGGAAGGTATTTAAGAGGCTAATGGATGCCTACAGAATAAGACTTTGTTGCGTTCCTGTTCACTGCGATATTTTCGGCAATGAAATAGCCGATGAGCTAGCTCGTAAGGGCTCGGAGTTGGACAGGTCTTTTGTGGAGGTATCGGTTAGGATTCCGATTGGATCATATTTCAAGGAATGGTCTATAGGTAGAACGAATGATGCTTGCGGGAGTAGATCGGACTGCAGGGTATCTGGAGCGTTATGGCCTTAAACCAGCAGATTCGGTTTGTAATGGAAATAAAGTGTCTTAGAGGTAGTCAGGGTTGATTTGATGGGTCTTAGGTTTCACACCTTTCTTATTTTTTTTTTTATATTTAGCTTTCTTTCTTTTCAATCTTTTACTATGTTCTACTAGGATTTTTCTTTATCTTTATCTGTCACCTTTCTCTATTATCTATAAAGAGATTACAATGCACCGAGTGGTCTCTGGGTGGAGGCGTAAAGACACCGCCCTTTTTAACCTAAACTAACCTTTCAACGGGGAGAGTGTAAAAAATAAAAATATTTGTGATTCACAGTATAACAAAAATTATTTAACCGCCAAACCACTTAAGAGAGCTCGCTCTTGTTCCCCCGTAATTTAATTACATGAAGAAAATATGCAAACAGTATCACCATCCAAAAATTGTTTAGAACAAAACATAAAATGAAATATGAAAAAACAAAATACAACAACTCCCATGGGTTTAAAAACAACACAAACATTTCCTGTTAATACACAAGCTTGTAAATCACTACCAACAATAACTAGTGAGAGTTTGAAAATATTTAACCCTACCAGTATGCCCAGATAAAAATGATGATACACATAAAATGCTATCCCGAAAAATAAGATAAGTACTACAAAATCTCAATTTCATCAGGTATCCTTAGATATGTTAGTATTAATAAAAGAAATTTAAACAGCCAAAAAATTTTACTTCTGCTGAGAAACAAAAGGTAATTGATAAACCTTTGACGACTAACTGTTTTGCTCTACTGAGTGATGATATAGAAAATTATCATATAAAAGATGATAATTCTATGCAAAAGATATCTAAACCCCCACCATTATATCTTCGTGAGCCTAATTCCGATAATTTGGGTAAAACATTTTTTGAACTTATTGGAAAAACAATTTTCACAATGTTCCAATAAGAAAAGGTGGCGTGCAAGAGACAAAAATAGCAGTATACACTGAGGATTGCACAGTGGGGCAGAATCGAAATATTTTGGAAATAAATCTGTAACTTCTGATCGGCTGATGGGATTTTCATGAAATTTGGGATAGGCGTAGCAGAGGAGCGTAAAATGTTAAGTTTGGAATGGGGCACAACAATCCCCTCAGGGACGGAGCTAAGGGGGCTCAAAGTTAGGTACCTCTGACATAAAAAATTTTTAATCACTTTCCAAATTTTTTTTTCTCGTACGATTTCAAATATTTTTATACATTATTGTAGGCCCTAATAAGACCTATAAAAGACATGCTTCATTTCCTATTTATCTCTTATAGTTTTCGAGTTATTTGCGTTTGAATTTTTAATCACCGTAATTTTGCATGTTCTTGGTCCAGTTTTTTTTTTTCATATATATCCTAGTATTTCCGACCGATTGTACTATTTTTTTCCTTAACTAGTTAAAGAACAAAGTTATCTATGGAACAAAAAAAATTTGAAGTCGATATCTTTACCAAGTCCAAAAATAAACGATTTTGAATTTGAAAATTGCAAAAAGACGACTTTTTGTGTTTTTTAAGCCGAAAAAGTATCTACATTCTTTTTTATCTAAAATAAAATTTTCTTTAGCAATGTATAATAATTTTGCAGTTTTTTGAAAGATAACTTCACAGACATAACTTTAAGATAAAAAACAAGCCCAATAACTCAATTGGTCATGGTACACACCCTCCCGAATTCGACCCATTTTATATGAAAGTTTTGATTTTAGACCATATTTTCTAAAATCCCAAAGCACGAATCGACAAGCGGAATATATTTTAAGAATCTTCGATATGCTGTTAAAAGTTTTAAATCCAAATCTACGGGACTTCGGAAGAAGGTGGATTCTATAGCAAAAAATGTAAAAAATCCCATTTTTGGGAATTTTGATTAGTTTATTTGAGAATTCAGGAAAACCCTACCCCTGATTGAAATTTGGTAAACGCGCTTTTATTTATATTAGTATGATCCACATTTCCTGTAAACTTCATTAAGATATCTTTATAAACAAATATGTTATTACAATTAAAAATTTGAATTTTCTCAAAAAACCCCAAATTGGGCCTTTTGTTTGGTTTATTTCTAAATAGCGAAAGAAATTTTTAAAATATGTATTCCAAATTAAGCTTATCCTTTAGCATATATAATTTCCGAACTTATGCAGAAATACTAAAGGCAATATCATGCCTCATTTCAGAAATGTGCGCTTTTAAACTTTTATATTTCCAATTTATTGTATATATGACTATATTTTTACAAACCTGCAACTTTGCCTTTAGCTTTGCGTGAATAATTACTTAGCAAATTATGAATTTTTCTGTATACTTTTAATAATATCTAATTAAAGGTCCTTCAAGTCTTCAGTATTTTGAATTGATAAAGACTCATAATAATTCGAACGTTTTCTCCTTGATGATAGTACAGGGTCCGATGATAACAATAGGCTATTACAAATATTCTCGTTTTATGACGTTCTGGAGCATTTCCTGGAGCTGAATAGTTAAATGTGCTTAAAATCTCTGTTTCTTGCTTCTTGAGCCTTCTTCTGTAAGCTCTCCAAGTGGAAGAATATTTCGTTCAATTATAATTTCGCCATGGCACAATACTTTATGTACTGTTGGTGTCATTCCTAAATTCCGAAAGACAGAAATTCTTCATTAATTAATACTCCTTGCTTTATCAATATCCGAAAATTGTGATTTCGTCTCATCACATAGTGATCATTTCCAAAAAGAAGATGTTTCCGTAATGGCATTACTAACCTTTCCATCAATCATTGTTAGACTACGTTGAAAGGATATGTCGAATTTGTATTGGTTTATGGTTATTGAAAGAGGTTGTAAATCATTTATTTCATCTTTAATATATTCCACTAAATCCCTTGTTGTTGTCTTCGACTCCCTTGTGAATTCGAACCAAATAGGTCTGCAAAAATGTTTTCATCCTGGAGTGGTTTTAAGCCATATATCTTCAAATGAGTTTATACACTTTGATGAAGATTGCTTTAGGGAATAAGATCGCATTCTTAATGGCACCAAAGATGCTATAAATACGCTTTTATAATCCGTCATTTTCTTGCTTCCACTAGCATGCTTGTATTCAGCAAGGGCTTATAGTCCGTCACATCCCCACTTACAGATTAATACAACGTCGCTGTTATTTACTTTTTACAACTGATCTGCATAATAATCAGCAACTATCCTGGTAGCTGTATTCTCAAGCAAAGAAGATAGCTCTACACATTCTTCCTTTTCGGTAACCGAAATAGATGGTAAAATAGTTCGTTTTTTTTCTTGAATATCCTTGTATGATGGTAGAATTGAGTGTCCCTTTCCCAGCAGAGCTTTTCTTAAAATTTGATATTTGTTTCGGTTGAGGTCCACTTCAAGCATTAAAGCAATTGATTCTTCCTCTTTAAAATTGGATTGTGATGTTGGAGTAGGTACACTTTCCGTTTAAGACGTTTTGGTGATGCAGTTAGCAGTATTTCAGCAATATTAATTGCACTCTTAGATTGCTTTTCCTTTTTTAACATTTCTTTGAATGTATCAGAAATTTCTTCATTCGAAATTATAGACAGCTTATGGGCTAGTTTCTTCTTTTTAGATCTTGTACTTAAATCATCATATGTCTTGCAGGGTGCTCCAGTTGATATTTTGCACGCCGATATTTCTATATCAGTATCCATCTAATCGGAATGTTTAATTATGTACGCTGATTCAAGGACTTCATTTTTACGTCATACAACTTTAAAAAACTCTCTATCTGAGATTTACCAATGACGTCGACTTTTGCATGAGATGTAGTTTTTATGAATTCTACTATAGCTTCTAAACGATTAAGATCATTTTTAGATAAACTCCACAGCACACAACACAATTGTTCATGTTTCAATGTAATCACCATGGTAGTTAACTTCGTTATGATGTTGATAGGGATTAGCTGCGCATTTATATATATCTATTAGATATATCGCACAGGTATATATAAAGGTATTCTGTGAATTTTCATCAGGTAAAATATCTGAAAGAGTCAATTTTGGAGAGTATCTATACCGAATTCATTGATATTATATGTTGCTCTTAGGTATCACTGGAAGGATATTACCTGTGCATTGTCACTAGCTCATAAAAATATAGATTTTGAACCATAAGTAATAGATAAATGCTGCAGCTAGGTATCACCAGAAAGGATACCTGTACATTGCCACTAGATCATAAATGTATACATTTTTAACCATCACCAATAGATAAATACATTTCTTAAATTTAGTCAAACACCATAAATGTATACTAATAAAATACTTATTGATTAAGTTAAAATAGACATTGTTTGTTTGTTTTGTTATTTTAATAGAAATATATGAATGCTTAGAAAATGATAAAGATTTACTTAAATTTGGGAAATGTGGCAAACCTATTAAAAATAAAAAATATTTATTAATTACTTTTATAAAAATATTTTGTGTATAGATATTATTAAAAGTATACAGAGATATTAATAATTTTCTAAGTAATTATTCACGCAAAGCTAAAGGCAAAAGTTGCATGTTTGTATAAGTATAGTCATGTATATAATAAATTGGAAATATAAAAGGTTAAAGGCGCATATTTCTGAAATGAGGCATGATATTGACTTGAATCTTTTTGCAAAAGATCGGAAATTATATATGCTAAAGGATAAGCTGTATACATATTTTTTAAATTTCTTTCGCTATTTAGAAATAAATCAAACAAAACGCCCAATTTGGGGTTTTTGAAGAAAATACAAAATTTTTAATTGTAATAACATATTTGTTTATAAAGATATCTTAATGAAATTTGCAGCAAATGTGGATCTTATTAATATAAATAAAAGCGCGTTAACCAAATTTCAATCAAGGGTTTTCCTGAATTCCCCAAAAAACTAATCAAAATTCCCAAAAATGGGATTTTTTACATTTTTGGCTATAGAATCCACATTTTTCCGAAGTCCCGTAGATTTGGATTTTAAACTGTTAACAACATATTGAAAATTCTTAAAATATATTCCGCTAAAATCAAAACTTTCATATAAAATGGGTCGAATTCGGGAGGGTGTGTACCATGACCACTTGAGTTATTGGGCTTAAAGTCATCTCTGTGAAGTTACCTTTCAGAAAAGTGTAAAATTATTATATGTTGCTAAGAAAATTTTATTTTGGACAAAAAAGAGTGTAGATACTTTTTCGGCTAAAAAAAACACAATTTACAATTACAATTACAATTTTCAAATTCAAAATCGTTTATTTTTGGACTTGGTAAAGATATCGACTTCAAATTTTTTTTATTCAATAGATAATTTTGTTCTTTAACTAGTTAAGAAAAAAACTAATAAAATCGGTCGGAAATACTAGGATATATATGAAAAAACTGGACCAAGAACATGCAAAATTATGGTGCTTAAAAATTCAATCGCAAATAACTCGAAAACTATAAGAGATAAATAGGACACGTAACGATATATAAAAATATTTGAAATCGAACGAGAAACAAAAATTTGGCAAGTGATTAAAAATTTTTTATGTCAAAGGTACCTAACTTTGAGCCCACTTAGCTCCGCCTCTGAGGGGTTTGTTGTGCCCCCTTCCAAACTTAACATTGTACACTCCTCTGCTACGCCTATATATATGAATTTCATGAAAATCCAACCAGCCGATCAGAAGTTACAGATTTATTTCCACTGTGGAAGGTTGACTAACTTTCACAAAATTTTATAAGTCTACACAGAAAAAATATTCCAAATAATTTTTTAATAAAATTGTTAATTAAATTTATATTGATATTTAGTTATATTATTAACTAATATAATTAACATTCCAATTAGTTTACAATTTTTTGACAAAAATCGACAGCTCTAAAAAAATATATAGAAAAAAAAAAGAAAAACTTGTCAATAAAAAATATAGAAATAAAATAATTTTAAGGTAATTTTCAACCATTTTCAACTGTTTGGGCTCATTATATCTATAAAAAAGCAGTAACACGAAAAATGTGCATGATTCGGAGACGTGTTTAATAATAATTATTTGGCGTGTACGAATTTTATTCTATCATATTCTTTAATGTTTTTATTGGTATCTCATCCTACGCTATAAAGGCACTCAGATAGATATGAACGTCATAGATAATCACATGTGAGCTACATGAGACTTTCAAGGCAAAAGGTTAAAATTAATTCGTTTAATTTTACTTGTATGTATTATTTAAATATTTTTAATAATTAAATAAATAAATAATTATATCAAAAATCCGTGCGTTTTTATTGAAGAAAGGATTTAATTAATTGTAGAAATGAATACATACAAATCTTAGTTAATTTTAGGCAAACATTATAATTCTAATTCATTTGATCAAAAAAATTAATTGAAATTAAAGCCAAAATCAAATATTCAAGTTAATTGATATTAAATATTATTTTGGTGATTGGAGAGAAGTTAAACAGAAATTTAATATTTTTATAACATTTCTGTTTTGCCATTTTTTTATGGGAACGAGTCACTGTGAGACGTTAAAAAATAGAAAATTCTAAAACCGTTAATTTTTAAATTTATAAAACTAATTTATGTAACATCTTTATCATTCTAACTTGTTTTTTTCCTTACAAAGTTTAATGCCATATACCTTCATTTTTAGATTCGTTTCTATCGTGTTACTGGAACAACTTTAAACTTTCCAACGTTAAATGCGTTAATTATAATTCTTTTCATTGGTTGCGTCTTACTATCGATAGTGCTTTTATACAGTCTAAGTCGATTAATGGATGGTAAGTATATATATAGGTCATACATACATATAAAAGCATAGTTTTGAAAATAATAGCTCGAATACTTTAAGCCATCTGTAACAATTATTACTGATGCTGAAGTAAATATTGAATTTATTTGTGCGATATTGACACTAAAAAACAAAAACGTAACGATAACGTGATTTTATACTTCTCCTAAATCTGATAATTTTATTTACATTAATCATGAAAATATTTACATTTCAAATGCCACTAAAAGGAAGTCCTCTATTTTAAAGATTTGGAAACAATGCTGTGCTGTTTAACGAAATGTTATATAAGTAAACCAAAATTAAAGAAAACACAGAGCACATTGGGTAGTCTATAATGAAAAATTTTACAAAATGGGGAAGTTTTGTACTTTTCTTTATTTATTTTATTTATCTAAAGATAGATGATAAGGTTAGGAAGTAAAAGCTGCACATTACAAAAGCGAGATTAAAAATTACTTCACAAAAATTTAAAGAGAATGTTATTGAAGATATTTAATTAATAAATTTATCGTCACCTGCATGTGAAAATTTAATCTTATTTGACATCTAAATTTAACATAGACACCATTTGTTATATGGAAGCGATAAGATGTTCCAAATTTGAATCAAACAAAAACAGATCTTTGGAGTGATGACTTTTTAAATAGCCTTTTGAAATAGATGTTTTTTTTACAAATTATTGAATTTGGTATTTATCAACAATCAAACAAATTTAATATTTTTTATAATATCTAATATATTTTTAATTTTTTTATAATATAAATTTTTGGTTCCCGACATCGGTTGTGAAGATACAGTAAAAAAAAAAAGAAAAATCCCATTTTATAAAATTTTTGAAAGTTTTTTGGGAATGGCGGAATTTTTGTTGACAAATCTACAAAAATTAGTTTAGTGCCGAATTAAGCGTCAAAAGGCTATACAGCAAACTTCATTAAAAAATATCTATTAAAAAAATATCTATTAAGAATGAATAATAGCACAAAATCTCGGCTCAATCTTTTTTCGGTATATTTTTGCAAAAAGTCTTGAACTAATTTTTGTATTATAAAAATTTATATATAAAAAAAAAAATATATAAATATATATATATATATATATATATATATATATATATATGAAAAGAATACAAAATTTCCTTGAGTATGGAATATCGGTCTTCCCACCATTATTGCATATTTTTGGGATCGGAAAATGCCGAATAATATGGGCCATAGATACTTTATAAGATTCAGATCAAGTCACTGCCCTAGGCACTCTATTATTTTAAACTTTATTCCACACGAAGGTGTTCTTCACAGGATTTTTCTTCATTGTCATTTTCATCCTTAGTATATCGACAAGGTTTATCTCATACGTTTTTTCTCATCAGTTCAATATTTTAGACCCTTCACTTAACCGTATCCTTGGTGTACTTTGGGCCATGGAACGAGTTCGGGGACATCAGACGTAAGTTTTAACGTCAGTACTAAACACATTTAGTTCGGTTTCGTCGGGCCATAAAACATTTTTTCAGTGTGGACGAGGTCCATGCGTTTCTTATTTCGGTTGCACATACAACTGTTATGTTACTATGCGTCTCTTAGTAATAGTTTAGCTTCTTTTAGCCAATTTCAGATTTTTCTAACTTTCGCATCCATGCTCAAATATTTTTCTAACCATGGACTTCCAAATACTTCTATTTGTGATAGAAAAAGTCACGATAACTCGAAAATATTTGCAGGACAATTACCCTAAGCACCCATCTCATTCTGTGGAGAACTTCTTCGTCTGGAATAAAGTGAGGATAATGGAGTGCCCAGGGCAGTAATTTTATCCGAATCTTATAAAGTATCTATAACCCATATTATTCGATATTTTCCGACCTAAAAAAATAACCATTAATGGTGGAAATTGATCCAACCATGCCGATATTCCATACTAAAGGAAATTGCTAAAATTTAATGGATTATATTATTATATTATATTATATAAAATTAAATTTAACAGTCTTATAAAGTTAATTCATACTGAGAAAATTTCTAATAATGAAAATTTTTAGTATAATTTTTGCATCTATTATTTTTTCCAAGGAAATTAGTTACTTTTATCCCTTAACCTAGAACAGCAGTGAACTGTGTTAAGGAAGGGAATAAATGCGAGTTGGAAAATCAAAAACACTTATTTGTTGTTAATTTAAAATATAAATGAACTGTTATATAAAGGAAAATTTTCGTTTCTATTACTTTCACCGCCACTGCATATAATTCGTATTTCTTATCTCTCTGACGGATCTAAATAAAGGATATGAATTTAGCACTATGCTGAAAATGAAGTAAAATTAACCAAGTTACTTGAAATTATTAATTTTGAATCCTTTAATTGCACACGCAAAAATTACGACGTTGACATGTTAAATACCAGTGTTTAGGAATAATATTTATAATAGGAAAATTCATTGCAAGAAGGTACCGAAAAAGGATTAATTTGACATTTTGTGCATATTTGCTGTTAATTTAAAATATAAATGAACTGTTATATAAAGGAAAATTTTCGTTTCTATTACTTTCACCGCCACTGCATATAATTCGTATTTCTTATCTCTCTGACGGATCTAAATAAAGGATATGAATTTAGCACTATGCTGAAAATGAAGTAAAATTAACCAAGTTACTTGAAATTATTAATTTTGAATCCTTTAATTACACACGCAAAAATTACGACGTTGACATGTTAAATACCAGTATTTAGGAATAATATTTATAATAGGAAAATTCATTGCAAGAAGGTACCGAAAAAGGATTAATTTGACATTTTGTGCATACGGTTTATTTTAATTATGCAATAAAATTTTTGTTAATGGATATTTGATAGTTTTTTGATGACTAATTTCAAGTGTTATTCACTTATTTTACATTTATCAACAGAAATCCTGTAATTCCCAAAACACTTTCAAGAATTTTCAAAAATTGGATTGTTTACTTTTTTTGCTCTACCATCACATCTGATATCGGTGAGCAAAAATTCTATTACCAAAAAACTAAAATTAAGGCGATTTGAGAAATGAAGGCGAAAATCCGAAATTTATTGGAAAAAATAGGTAAATTTTGGGAAATCCAAATTTTTCATGTAAAAAATATTGTAAAGCAAGTATACCTTTGAGGTTTCCTACCAAAAAATATAAAAAAAGTAAAGATGGATTTTTTGAGATACTCGTCAATAAAAATAATTCTTACAAAAAATATGTAAATAAAAATATTTTAAAAATTTTTATATGGAATCTTAAAATGCAAGCTTTGACAAATCCACTCCAAAAAAATTATTTTGATATC
The DNA here is from genome assembly GCA_932274085.1 of Protocalliphora azurea. Classification (NCBI taxonomy): domain Eukaryota; kingdom Metazoa; phylum Arthropoda; class Insecta; order Diptera; family Calliphoridae; genus Protocalliphora; species Protocalliphora azurea. The sequence continues at coordinate 92,890,126 of OW026519.1, read as the reverse complement.
TTTTATATATGAAAAGTAGTGCTCATTTAAATAAATATGTTAATTACTTTCAAAACTATAGAATTGCCACAGTTCTCAAAATAAAAATGGGAAAAAATTATTTTTTTTTTAGATTTTATCTAAATCGGTAGCCATGGGTCAAAATTGTTTAAATTTAAAATGGAATTATTCTATAGTATAAATAAAAAATAGTAAAAACCCAAAAAATATTATGTTAAATAAAATTGCGCTTCCAAAATTGATTTATTTATTAAAAATAAAAATTATGAATATTTAAAGCTCATAAACAATTAAAAAATATTAAATGTAATAAAATATCTCCGTTTTTATAAACTTTTTAATATTGGGAGAAATATCTGACAAAGCAAATATTACTTCATTTTCCACATCCAAACGTGATAGAAATTTGGATTTTATGAACTGTAGAGCAAAAAAAAAACTAGTTTCGCACAAATATGTAAATACAAACTATAGCAAAATTTCAACGGTTCATTCTCAACCAACGTGTAAACTTTGTAATATTTTAACCAAAAATATTACTCCAGCATATTTTCAGTCAGTTTTGGCACACAAATTATTTTTTAATTCTATTGCTTATTCTTAAAAAATTAACGGGTATGCCATCAATAGCAATGTTGAATGGATTACGAAGTAAACTGGTTTGGCAAGAATTGGTTTTAAGGTCCGGATAATACACTGGTGCATATTCCTATAAACGCACTTCAATTGTTTTAGTCAACTTACCAAAAGTGGGGCTAAAAAGTAATTAAGGTGCTACAAATAAATTTTTTAAATAATTTATTGACTTCACTGAAACAATTAATAACAAAAATTTTAAATGCACATTAATTTATTTTTCTTCATTGTAATTTTAGTTGTTTGTGCACAAAGTACAGGTCGCAATTTTAAAGATAATGCAATGAAATTTGTCACGTGTGACTCTTATTATACGATGACAAAGCCTATTAAAATTGGTTGGGATCGGTCCATTATTTCACCTAGCACCAATACAAATGTCCCCCCGGAATAGAGTATAAACTCTCCAAAAAGACTTAAGAATAAGAATATTTTAATAAAATTCGGTACAAAGAAGTTAGGTACGGGTATCAATCTGTACTAAATTTTAAAAAGATCGGTGCACAATTGACCATAGTTCCCATATAATCCCTTCTTACGAAAATCACTTTAACGTGCATAAATCCCATATGAATGTTAGTATCAAGTTAATATTCGACATAAATAAATTATGTAAGCAGATACAACATTGCCAAATTTTATGGAAATCGGACCATAATTTACCATATCTTAAATATAAACCCACTTCCAGGAATCGTTCTAAAGTGCAAAAATCATCTAGATGTTAGTATCAACGCATTATTCTGTATTTGTATATTTTATTTTACATTTAGTAAAATTAGCCACAGGTGTAATATAAATTTTATGCTCGTACACAATGGTGTACGGTATCATATAGTCGGTTTTTACCGACTATATCTTTCTCGTTATTAAAAATGTGTTGGTGAAGCTTTGTTTTTAATAATTTCAAAAATTCGGTCTGGCATTTATTCGACTAATTTTTTAAGAAAATCACTGTCAATTTCTCCCCATGCTTGCTTAACTTTTAATATTAACTCCGTTATTTGTTATTATGGTTTCATTCTGTACATTTCTTCTGTAAACTTTACTGTCCATCTAACCCCACAGATTCTCCATTGGATTCAAAGCCGGACAGCAAGCCGACCAGACCAATAGTAGAATACTATGTTCACTAAACCATGATTTAGATTATTTCGATACATGGATTGCAGCGTTATCCTGTTGGAATATACAAACTTCATCCATTTTTTCATTTATAAATGAGAGAAGAGCATCTTCCAATAGTTCATTATAAATTGCACTGCACAGTGGTGTCAAACGCAAATTTTTTGGTAATAAATCTGAATCTCCTAAACTACTGGTCGGATCAAATTGAAATGTATGGAAGAGTTGTAGAGGAGGACCTAAGCTTTCAGAAAAATCGTCTTGTAGTCACCCCGTGATAACACGAGATAAGCTACAGGGTGTCAAATTTGACTACCTCGAGTATGTAAAAGTTAAAAAAAATCGTAACTTGTACAAATGAAGTCCGATTTTAAAGATTTTTATATTTCTGGAAAATGCTTGGCAAGATAAAGAAAAAATAAGCTTACTCATCTAAGTTATCTCTTACTGTTAAAAAGATATTTACGCTTGAATTTTGAATTTTTGATTTTTTGGCTCGACTTTCTTTCATTTTTCGGGAATAAGTCCGGAGATATATTAGGCAAAAAATTTTTTAAAACTATTCTGTAATTGGCTACATATTTCAAAATAATATGCTGAAAGAATTTTTGGATTATCTCAATTCGTCTAGACGTGAAAAATATCCAAATTCAGCACTCTAAAATTGGCATGAAAAATGGCTATTTTTTTACAAAAATATAGTACAATTCATTCACTTTTTTCTCAAAGTTCCGTTAATAAAAAAATTTTTTCCTTATTAATTTCAAAAGATAAGGCTTCATAAATGGTTAATAAAGAAATTTTGAATTGATTTAAGTTTGCACCCTACATCCAGCATTGGCCGAAAATTGTCAATTTTAAAAAATAGTTTCATTTTTATCGATTAATAAAAAAAATGTCACGCGAGCTTTTTTAAATTCGGTACCCATATTTTTTATAGAAATAGATTTAGAATGATTTAACACTAAACTGCTTCCCGCCCGGCCAAAAACGAATGCAGGAGTGGAGATTTTATGTTAAAAGTCAGTTTTTTTAACGACTATTTTTAAAAGCATATTAAAAGCATATTAGCATAATATTTTTAATATTATTTCTTATGTGTTGTATAAAACACAAATCAAGCTTTCATTCCTAAAAAAATCAATAAAATAGCTCCAATAACCTATTTTTGGTAATTTTTCAAAAATAAATTTTTTTTTTAAAATAGCTGAAAATCCAAAAAAATTTAATTTTTTTAATACAACTCCATTAATTTTGCAAGTACTTTAAAAATGTTAAAAGAATATAAAAATAGACTTATTTACCAATTCAACGATGTACAAAATGTTGATATAGGTCAAAACTACCAAGTCACGTCAAAAGTTGCAAAATTCACTATTTTGTTCCGTATTTCCATATGTGTGTATACGTAACACTCAACTGCATTGCTTATTTTTGTTACGAGATAATAATATTTATTAATGAATTTATTTAAAGTGTTCATAATTTTTTTGTACTGAAAAGGTTTTTAAAATTACCTAAGTACATAAATAAATATATTTTCCTTCGTTTTTTATTATATTTTTTTAAGTTTTTAAATAATTTACGTAGCTACTTAATTAATGTATTATAACAAAAATGATTTTTTTACAATGGCATAGGTACATTTTTTGACGTACCTGTTTAACACTACAGGTCATAAAAATAAACTGAATGAAATTGGGGGTTTTGAGCAAAAATTTAAATTTTTTAATTCATTTTTGCCTGTCACCATTTACCTGATATAAATATTCGTTTTCTATATATAAGTATCTTTATAAATATGCAGATTTATTAGTAAATTTGCCATTATGGAGATTACATTAAAACACTTTTCTATTTGCAAATTAATCTGGGATAATCTATCTGATATTATAAATCGTCCAGAAAAAATAAGAAAACTCATTGATACAGTAGTATCTTTTGGTTTAACTCTTACTGCAGAAGACAGTTTAAAGCTCGAAAATTTTTATAAATCATACGAAAAAAGGATGCAAGCTTCAGATTGGTCAATACCAAAGTTCAAGAAGAAAAATGGAGAGTGGTTTGAGGGAGAAATACCAATTTTCATCGGAAAGCAGAAAAAGGGTCGACCAAAAAAAAAGATACGATGAAGTTCAGCTAAGAACAAAGAGGACCAAACAGGAATCTATTCTAAATTCACATACGAATGCCGAAATAAAAGATACATTTTAAGCTTTAGTAACACGTACGGAACCAAAGAAAGTAGAAAAAGTTATAGATGTGTTACCAACAGCTTCTCCCAATCGATTACATCGTATAATCCAAAGCATAGTGACACCGAAATCAACATCGTCCTTTACCTCTGAAGATGCTTTAGCTCTAATATTAAATTTAGGATTATCAAGAAACCAATACGAGATTTTGAGGAAATCTGTTAGCGAAAAAGGATATGATATCTTTCCCAGTAGCAAATCAGTGAGAGAAGCGAAAAGTAATATTTTACAGCCTATGGAGCACCCGGTTCTTCTGTTAAAAGTGCTAAAGTTAATATATTGCAATTACTTGAAAATACTGCCTCTAGAATTATATCTTCCTTCAGCAATGATAACATTGAAAAATGCAAAGACTCTGAACTTATTTTAATATTCAAATCAGGATTTTCGGAATACAAACAACTGGATGGAAGTAATTCTGGAAATAATTATTCCTCGCTGTTTATAGCGTCTCTGGTACCACTTCGAATGCGCTTAAATAAGCATTCCTCATCGACAAGAAATGACTCGCTTTTTGATGATATATGGATAAATTTAACTCCAGGTTCCAAATTTTTGTGCCGTCCAATCCTTTTTGATTACACAAAAGAAACCACGGTTACAATAAACAGCATTGTCAACCAATTGGAAGAAGAAATTAAAGCATTGCCCTCAATATATGTAAAAGTATCAAACAGAACTATTAAAGTTACATTTCAACAACAATTAACGATGATTGATGGAAAAGTTGCAAACGCTATAACAGATACAACATCTACATGGAAATGTAATGTGGAAAAATAAGTTCACAATTTCAGGATAATTCCTTGTTAATAAAAATTCTATAAAATTTGGAATATCACCACTCCACGCAAGGATAAGATTTTTGGAGTTCTGCTTACATCTTGCATATGATATGAAGTACAGAAATATTCCCGGGCAGGAAAATGCTACAGTAAAAAACAATTTGGAACTTCACGAATTACTAAAAGAGGAGAAGAAAAGAATTCAATTAGAATTCAAAGAACAACTCGGATTAATAATTGATAAACCTCTACATGGCTATGGAAGCTCAAATGATGGAAATACAGCAAGACGTTTCTTTGAAAATCCGGAACTCACATCTTCAATCACAGGCATTGACTTAAATATTTTGAAGCGTTTTAAGATTATATTGGCAGCCATTAATAGCAAAAAACAAATTAATGCGGACAAATTTAAAATTTTTGCTTACGAAACTAAAGAACTACTTAACATTACATACCCCTGGAAATCAATGACTCCAACAATTCACAAAGTATTGGCTCATGGTAAAGAAATAATAGCAAATAGTATTTTGCGATTGGGAGAGCTAACAGAGGAAGCACAGGAAGCCCGAAATAAAGATGTTAAACATTTCCAACTCTTCAATACCCGAAAATGTTCGAAAAAAGCGCAAAATATGGACTTAATGGAATATTTATTAATATCATCAGATCCAGTTATATATTCTATAAGAACACGATGGCTACCAAAAATCACTCTTGAAATAGAAAAAGAGGATTCCGAAGCTAAGGAAGTTAAAAATTTGCTAACGTTTGATGTTTCTGATTATTTTCAAGAAAATCTCTAATAATATATTCGATAATATATTCTTAATAAAATAAATATACGGGAGATATGTATAATAAGTATGTAAATATGTAGAACAAATTAAATAAACATTACTCAAATAAAGAATTTACTACTTTATAATAACAAATATATACCTACATAATATATTAGAAAACTAAAATGTTACGCATACACACATGTGGAAATACGGAACAAAATAATGAATTTTGCAACTTTTGACGTGACTTGGTAGTTTTGAGGCCATTATATTACTATTATTAAATGACCTATATCAACATTTTATATATCGTTGAATTGGTAAATAAGTCTATTTTTATATTCTTTTAACATTTTTAAAGTATTTGCAAAATTAGTGAAGTTGTATTAAAAAAATTAAATATTTTTGGATTTTCAGCTATTTTTTTAAAAAAAATTTATTTTTGAAAAATTACAAAAATAGGTTATTGGAGCTATTTTATTGATTTTTTTAGGAATGAAAGCTTGATTTGTCTTTTATACATTACATAAGAAATAATATTAAAAATATTATGCTAATATGCTTTTAAAAATAGTCGTTAAAAAAACTGACTTTTAACATAAAATCTCCACTCCTGCATTCGTTTTTGGTCGGGCGGGAAGCAGTTTAGTGTTAAATCATTCTAAATCTATTTCTATAAAAAATGTGGGTACCGAATTTAAAAAAGCTCGCGTGACATTTTTTTTATTAATCGATAAAAATGAAACTATTTTTTAAAATTGACAATTTTCGGCCAATGCTGGATGTAGGGTGGAAACTTAAATCAATTCAAAATTTCTTTATTAACCATTTATGAAGCCTTATCTTTTGAAATTAATAAGGAAAAAATTTTTCTATTAACGGAACTTTGAGAAAAAAGTGAATGAATTGTACTATATTTTTGTAAAAAATAGCCATTTTTCATGCCAATTTCAGAGTGCTGACTTTGAATATTTTTCACGTCTAGACGAACTGAGATAATCCAAAAATTCTTTCAGCATATTATTTTGAAATATGTAATTACAGAATATTTTTAAAAAATTTTTATCTCATATATCTCCGGACTTATTCCCGAAAAACGAAAGAAAGTCGAGCCAAAAAATCAAAAATTCAAAATTCAAGCGTAAATATCTTTTTAACTGTAAGAGATAACTTAGATGAGTAAGCTTACTTTTTCTTTATCTTGCCAAGCATTTTCCAGAAATATAAAAATCTTTAAAATCGGACTTCATTTGTACAAGTTACGATTTTTTTTAACTTTTACATACTCGAGGTAGTCAACTTTGACACCCTGTAGCTTATCTTGTGTTATCACAGGGTGACTAAGAGACGATTTTTTTTAAAGCTTATGTCCTCCTCTACAACTTTTCCATACATTTCAATTTGATCCGACCAGTAGTTTAGGAGATTCAGATTTATTACCAAAAAATTTGCGTTTGACCCCACTGTGCACTGTTCATTTTAGTTGGAACAAAACATATTTTTGATTTTCCTGCAGCAGAAAAGGCTGCCCAAACTATAATACTGCCTCCACAAAAATTGTGTTTCGACATATGAATTCCGTTCGACTTCAAATCAGGACAAAGCAAGAATATGAATCGAGACCATCCAAATTGAATTTCTTTTCATCAGAAAAGATTGCTTTATTCCACTCATTTTTACATTTCATGCATTTGGGGTAAAATTTTAAACGATTTTCCTTATGATGCTGTTTTAACATTGGCTTAAATTTTGGTTCAAGTTTATTTTTTAATTGTGTAGCATTTAATTTATTGCGGGTGGCTTCTTCTTTTATTTTATTAATTTGCTTTCTTGTTAATTTTTGATTACCTTTTATTAGTTTCCGCATTCCGTATTTCTGCCCTTTCTTAAGAAAGCCTAGAATAACTCCTTATAAACTTTTAATTTTTCATTATAGTTCTATATTAGAACATCCTTAATCACGAAAGAAAAGTTCCTTTATGCATCCATTAAGCTGATGAAATATTCCAATTAAAATAAAAATATTTCCAGCAAACAGAGATGTTGTCACCAGAAACTTACCTTAAGTGAAATAAACAACTGGAACTGTTAAAATTTTTTAATTTTTTTTTTGCAATAAATTTTCAGACCAATTTTTCTCGACTGCGTTTATAGGAATATTGAAATGATCACCAATGTGTTCTGATTGCTAAATTAAAGAAAAAACAAAAGCGAAAAACAAATATTTCTTACATAAAAAAGTACCGTTATATCGCGAGTTATTGTAACAACACAAGATTGTTTTTAGTTAAGAGAAACAAATATACCTCAAAGAAAAACGAAAATTTTAAATGCGTTTATAGGAATATGCACCAGCGTATAAGGAAAATTTATTATGAAGTGAATTTAAGTATGTATATTATTATACTTTTAATATGTTCTTTTTGCAGTCTTTATCTGGCAGTGATACAGTGCAGACATAAAGTGTATTAAAAATTTAAAAATACAAGTAGAATTATAAAATTCGTCAGTTCGCCTAGCAAGCAACACATAAATTACAATTAACAAACAAACAAAAACATTATTCGATCGTGTTATCTCTTTCAATCTCATAATAAATTGATAAACACATTAAATTTTGTCGAAGAAATACCCATAAAAAGAATAGTAATAAGTGTCTTATAAAAAAAAACTTTTATAATAAACATGAAAGACCCACCCGATGAGGGGTACAAATTTGATAGTTCCAAAAAACTATCAATAATATCAACCGGCCCAAAATATTTAATAATGTCTAGAATTAACAGTGAAAATAATTTAGCAAATGTCTCTCCTTTTTTAATAAAAAAGGTCGTGGATAGCACAAGTGGAGGTGAAGTAGAAATGTGCAAAAATTTGAGAAATGGAACAATATTAATAAAAACAAAAAATTTCATACAAGCAAACAAACTTATTCAATTATGTTCTTTAAATTACGATATTGAAATAAATATAACAGAACATAACACTCTTAACTATGTTCGTGGAGTAATCTACTCAAATGATCTTCGTGAAATATCAGAAGAAGAAATATTAAACGAATTGAAGAAACAAAATATTTATAAAATTAATAAAATCATGAGAAAAGTAAATAACGAATTAAAAGAAACTGGACTAATAACTGTAACATTTGGCTCCACTACCTTACATTCCTCTCCCGCTTAAATGTAAGAATTGTCTACGTTTTGGTCATCATATTAATAACTGCAACAACAAAAAGCTCTGCACAGTATGTTCAAATGAGTTCCACACTGATATAGAAGAGAACGAAGAATGCGATCAACCAATGTCATGTATAAATTGCATAGAAAATAACAACGATAACACAAACCACTCTCCCAATAACAAAATATGTCCCATATTTCTCAAAGAAAAAGATATACAAGCAATAATCACAATAGAAAAAGTAAATAAGAAAACAGCTGTTACGAGCGTAATATATCATCAACTTCAACCCACTCTTCTATAACTAAAACAACCTCTACAACAACAACAATACATGCCGATTCCTCAAAACAAACATCAAACTTAAACAACAAAACACAAACCGATAATAATGAAAATTAACAAAAAACTGAAAGCACAACACCAAACAAATCTATAATGCCACCACCAACACCCGCATCATCTTCCCGAAAACTAAAAGATTACTCGGAGATTATAGCCGACATGGACACATCAGATGGAGACACAGAAACAGCTAGCAACTCATCACTAAACAACAAAACAAAAGATTCCAAAAAGACTGAAATTCTTCCAACAAATACATATAAAGGACACGTCAAAGATTAAAAAAACAGATAGAAGCGGAGGCCACAGTAAAACGTTTAAAAAACAACTAATTTAACTGCTTATTCTATATACTGATAAGGCGTTTTGGCACCATCGGGTAAGTGTGACATCGGTCGGTTTCCTGTTGGACTGACATGGGGGTGGTTTTGAATGTGCCAATTTGATGGCACATCTGTACAATTACTTGTGTTATTCCTCGGGTCGTACCAACCGAAGTTTTTAACCGCCCGATGGAACTAAACCGTATTATCGGTATATATAACTTAATATAACAATAGTTTATACAGAATAACAATACTAACAACACTTATCATTTAATTTTTATTCAGTTCATTGTAACAATCCCAAACACCTGCGCTTATTACATTTAAATTATCCCTTTTTTTCCCTTTAATATGACAATTAATATTATACAATGGAATATGAACGAATTTTCTAATAACTACAACGAACTGACCCTACTTATCAAAAGACTTAAACCGAAAATTATTTCCCTCCAAGAAACACACATCCACAATAAGATAAAACATCCAGTGCCCGTTAACTATACATTTTATTCAACTAATACCTCTGCCACTCGTTTCGGTGGTGTCGCATTATTAGTTCACAATTCCTTACAACAAAAACAACAACCCATAGCAAACTGCTTCGACGCAATTTGTGTAGAAATTTAATCTAAAATTAAATTCAGAATCATATCTGCATATATCCCACCTAATAAAAATTTTACAGAGAGAAATCTTGAAAATGTATTATTCAGTACCAATACACCTACTCTTGTTACTGGTGACTTCAATGGATGGCACCAATTATGGGGTTCACGAACGATTAACACTAGAGGTAGAACATTGGCCAAATTTATTAACAAATCAAACTACATTTTATTAAATGATAAATCTCCTACCCTATTTAACTCACTCTACATTTACAAATGTAGATCTGACGTTTTGTTCCCCTATACTTGCATCCCATACTGAATGGAACATCGAAAAAATTTACACGGAAGCGACCACTTTCCCATAATTATATCCCTTTTTAATGATACCGAAAGTAATACAATTAATACTCTTAAACCGAAATTCAAAATTGACCATGCAGACTGGGAACTTTACGCAGAACCTGTATTATATCTCACCTTAATACTCAAATCAGCACAAATATCAATAAGGAAGCGGCAAATATAAAGAAAATCATAATAAACTCTGCGAATACAGCAATCCCCCAGACAACTCATAGAATTATACCAAAGGTTCCTTGGTGGAATAAAAATTTAGAGAATTTAAAGAAAATCAAAAATTGCTTCTGGTGTACATTCAGACGTAATATGAACACTGAAAATTTGATCAATTATAAAAGAGCTAATGCCCTATTTAGAAAGCAGGTAAAAATATCAAAAAAAGAATCTATTTTTAACTTCACATCTACAATTAATCCAGAAACCGGGTCAAGAAAAATTTGGTCAAATATTAAAACTTTTACTGGATATAAACCCAAAAATGGAATACATTGTATCGAATCCATTAACGACCCCAACGTTATCCTCACTAAAAGTATCGATATATCTAATGAATTAGGCAAATTTTGGTCCATTAATTCCTTAGACGCAAATTTTTCTCAAGAATTTAGGACACATAAAAACGAGCTTATAAATAACACCCCATCTTTTGTTTCAAATTTAAAAGCTTCCGTTATTGAAAAAGATATTAATATTCTTGAACTTCAAGGTGTACTTAATAAAGTTAATGGGAAAACTCCCGGTAGAGACAGAATCTCCTACCCAATGATAAAAAATTTACCTCCTGTAATGAAAAATCGGTTATTAGCACTTTACAACAATATTTTTGACAACTTTATTCCCCAACAATTTAAAATGAGCATTGCTGTTCCGATACACAAAGCCGGAAAAGACAAATCCTCGCTTAATGCATACCGACCTATCTCGCTAAACTCTTGTTTAGCCAAAACGTTAGACAAAATAATCGCTAATGGGCTCTGGTGGTTTGTGATAACCCACTAAACAGCCGACAATTCGGCTTCATTCAGGGTAGATCAACAATCGATAGTCTACTTTACATAGACTATCATATTGCCAATCATCTATCCAAGGGTAAACATTCTACAATATTATCTCTAGATTTTGAGAATGCGTTCGATAGAATTGGAATACATACGATCATTGATCAATTAAGACATTGGGAAATTGGCCCACGAATTATAAAATACATTATAAACTTCATGACTAACCGAACAATTTCAGTAAAAATACATAATCAGCTATCAGCTACATATCCACTGCAAAACGGTATACCTCAGGGGTCACCTTTATCGGTGATATTATTTCTAATAGCATACAATAAACTTTGCTCAATCATCGAAATAAATAAGGAAATTGATTTTACAGCATACGCTGATGATTTTAATCTAATAATTAACTCAGGAATAATAAGAACCCTGTAATCGACTTAAACATATTATTTTCAAATATTAATCAATGGTGTAATTATTCAGGAGCAAACCTTTCCACAAGTAAATGCAAATATCTACGTGTCTGTCATAAAAAAATGTGTAAATGTGTAATAAATACCTCAAATTATAGAAGTTGAAAGCTTAAGTATCCTTGGGTTGCAGATCAACAGAAGATATACCTGGGACACCCACATAGATAAATTAGTAAACTCCCTAAACAACCCACTAAATATCATAAAATGCCTGTCTAGCTACAAATTTAATTGCAATACACTAACTTTACTTTCAATAACTAATGCTTTAATTATTTCTAAAATAAGATATTCCCTGCCTTTTTTGGGTCCGCCTGCAAATCTAAACTAAATAAATTGAACACCATACTTAATTCAGCTATCCGACACTTTCTATGCAAAAATATGTTTTACGAATTAAACATACCATCCCTAGAAACACAATTAAATATCGCTTTAACCAAATTATCCTGCTCTTTCCGCTCAAACCCAAATAAAGTTTTAAATACAATAATGCAAAAAATCAGTAAGTCAAAGAATTCCAAAAATTTACTCCACTATGTTAAAAATGAAGGAAAAATGTAATGCTATCAACATGAATCTAAAATCCTTTAGGGACCCCATGGTTCCTTAACCCGAACAACATTGATACATCTCTGAATAAATTCAATAAGGACCAACATAATTCTTCCCAATTTAAAATAATGTTTAGAAATATCCAAGAAAAATATCGTCACCATAGGTTTATATTCACTGATGGATCTAAATCTAATAATAATCATTAAAACATCAATTCTACCGTCATTTAGTACCATTTTGTCTGCCGAATTGATCGCCATTTATCAAGCCGTTAAATATATTGAATCGACAAAGGCCAAATATGTAATTTGCTCTGATTCTTTATCAGCTTTAAAAATGATATTAAATATTTCTAATAACAATCCATATGCCACATATACTAGAAGTTCCTTAATTCATAAACAAAACAACATAACTTTAGTTTGGACCCCCGGTCATTGCAATATTGACGGAAATGAATACGCAGACTTTGTCGCAAAAAACGCCCTCAGATCCCCTCTTTTAAGTACTGATAATTTCAACTCTAAAGACCTCTCAAAACATATTAAAGAATATTATAACGCACAAGATAACTGCTTTTATCAGACATCACAATGGTACAAACGCATAAATTGTAACAAAACTAATATAAAGAAATATTTCAATTATGAGATTAACGGACTATATAAAAAAGGCATTACAAAATTTTTAAGAATCCGCCTAGGGCACTCCAAATACACACACGGAAATCTAATTAACACCACAAATATCCCTATTTGCTATTGCAATATTATTCGCCCTCCAACACCAGAACATTTCCTATCACTTTGTCCAGAATTACAGAATACAAGACTTCAAATATTTAACAACATAAATCCGTTATCATTAATTTCTTATCCTACTATTAATAACATACAAATTATAATAGACTTCTTAAAAAAATCTAACATCTATAACTTTATCTAATTAATAAAAAAAAAATATCAATTAAAGTAGAGCTTAAAGCCCAAGTAGCTATAGCTCCATATTTAGTAATTAAAATGTCTACTTCTGTTTTTAATTCGTATAATCTCTTCAGCATTTTTCCTTCGAAATCCAATGGATATTGATATAGAGTAGTAATTTCTTATGTTCTGTATTTAAATCCTATTTTTTTAAGTACTAGGTTAGGTTAGGTTACTAGGGCAGCTGTCCAGAGACAGCACACTTGGGTCAAATTTTGTCCCGCTGTGAAACCCTGACGGATCATGTATTTCTACCTCCCATGTCCATTCCAAAGTTCGAAGCGAACCAACCCGACGCATATAAGAGCTGATCCATCAGACATCGATATCAGATAGATCTGACAACACATGAATAACTGTTGAGACTACCAAAATTGGAAGTTCTAATCCCGGCAAGAGTGGGACAGTGACATAAAAGATGCTCCACCGTCTCCTAATCTTCTTCATCCCGACAACTTCTGAAAAAGTCGTTAAAAGGGAGACCAAGTCTCCTAGCATGCGCACCAGCAATCCAGTGCCCTGTAATCACGGCTACCAGAGTTCTAAGTCGATGCCTACATAGTTCCATGATGAAGTTAGATCGACATTCATCATAATGGGGCCATAACTGCCTCGAGGTTGAACATATGGATTCATTTGTCCACCTATCCTGTGTAATTATCGATAAGTCCCGCAGAATTATTGATCTGCAGGCCGAAAGCGGTACTCCAACCAGTTGGCCCGTATCTTTACCTCGAAGAAGGGATCATTCTTTGGTTAGTGTATCCGCAATAAAATTGCCCGGGGTTCTTAAATGACCCCTAATCCAGACCAGCTCCAGATTAGAATGTCTTGTCATCTTGGTGATCCATCTGACATCGATATCAAATAGATCTGACAACACATGAATAACTGTTGAGACTACCAAAATTGGAAGTCCTAATCCAGGCAAGAGTGGGACAGTGACATAAAAGATGCTCCACCGTCTCCTAATCTTCTTCATTCCGACAACTTCTGCAAAAGTCGTTAAAAGGGAGACCAAGTGTCCTAGCATGCGCACCAGCAATCCAGTGCCCTGTAACCACGGCTACCAGAGTTCTAAGTCGATGCCTACATAGTTCCATGATGAAGTTAGATCGACATTCATCATAATGGGGCCATAACTTCCTCGAGGTTGAACATATGGATTCATTTGTCCACCTGTCCTGTGTAATTCTCGATAAGTCCCGCAGAATTATTGATCTGCAGGCCGAAAGCGGTACTCCAACCAGTTGGCCCGTATCTTTACCTCGAAGAAGGGATCCATCTTTGGCTAGTGTATCCGCAATAAAATTACGCGGGGTTCTTGAATGACCCCTAATCCAGACCAGCTCCAGGTTAGAATGTCTTGTCATCTTGTTCAGACATGTCGGCATTCATGTACCAATCTGGAAGTCGATAAGACACCCGAGAGCGTTTTGATCACGGCCTGACTATCTATACAGATTTGGATATTCACTCCGAATACCCAGTTCGCCGCCTCATTAAGGCCGAGATCTCTGCTTGAAGAATGTTGCAGTGATCTGGCAATTTAAAGGAAATGTTTTTCCTATACGCGGGAATATAGACACCTCCCAACCCCATCAGCAAATTTGGACCCATCAGTATAAACCTCAACTGACCCAGCCCTTAATTCTGGGGTAGTTGATATTGATACTGAGAAGTCTCTGCCAAAAAAGGGTGTGGGGATACAATAATCGATATTACTAGGAATGCTATTAGGAAATCCCAGAATGTTCGCATGGCCGAAACTGCTATCGTTCCATGCACCTATAGTCTTGAGCCTTGTCGACCCCATAATGGCGATCTGTTTGGCCATAAGATCCACGGGTAGCCAGTTCATTAGAACAAATAAGGCTTTCGATGGAGTTGTACGAAGCGCTTCTGTTATGAGTAGCGCTAAACTACGCAGAATCCTATCAAAGATTCTGATGTAGGTGGATTTCTCCATAGCCCTCCACCGTGTCGAAGAGCCATTTCATATTCCTGGGATTTATTACCCAAAACTTACCGATGACCTTCCTACACATATAAAAGGCAATACCGGCGTTTGAGGCTCTTGCCCGTGTTTTTTGGAGCCAGGATAGCTTGAATTCCAGTATAATCCCTATGTACTTCGCACTATCCGACACCTTTAATTCAACTCCGTTTGGGCGTGGTAGTGTGAAAGATGGAATCATGTATCTTCTAGAAAAGAGTACAAGTTCCGTTTTTTCTGGATTTACGATAAGGCCACTGACTGTACTCCATGTACTAATTATACCCATAGCAGTTTGCAGGCGGTGAGACATAGTATCCAGATATTTCCCAGATACAGCCACCGCAACATCGTCCGCATAAGCAACGGTATTAAAATTCAGTGAATCAAGTTCCCTGAGCAATGAGTTAACGGTGATATTCCAGAGGAGTGGAGATAAAACTCCTCCTTGCGGAGTACGCCTGCTTGCTATCCTGTAGATGGTAGACGCACCCATACTGGATATTATAACCCTATTGGTTAGAAGTCTCCATATGAGGCTAATGATCGACTGATGAATGTTGAGTTTTTCCAGGGACAATTTGATTGCCTCCGGAGTCACATTATTAAAGGCCCCTTCTATACCAAGGAAGGCCACTAATGCATACTCCTTATACCAGAGAGCTTTTTCAATATACCCTACAAGCGAATGTAATACAGTCTCAACAGATTTGCCCTTCATATAGGCATGTTGAGACGCTGATAATAGGCAAGGGTTGATCGTTCTACGTAGGTGTAGGTCGATTAACCTTTCCAGTGTCTTCAAGAGGAAGGACGATAGACCGATAGGTAGTCTCTTGGCCTTACTAAATAGACGGCGACATTCTTTACGAGTCTCGCCTCTCTCAGAGTTCCACCAATGTGGTTTACTCCTACCCCTGCAGATTGTGGATCTGCATGCAGCAGAAATCGTCGTATCAAAAGCGTCTTGACACAGGACTCAATATCATCGTAACCGTTGATGGTCGGAAAATTTGGGAGGAGTTGGGACAGAATATCCTGTTGTAATGTCCAGTTTGTTTTCCTTCTGTTTTGAAAGGGCTTAACCATAGGTAAATAGATTTCTAAATTGAAGTCAATGTACAAGTGATCAGAGAATGGATAATCATTGGAGACCCTCCAATCCCTAATCACATTAGAGTGCCCAGTACTGACTAGTGTAATATCGAAAACCTCCCTTCTATTTGTCACTACAAAGGTCGGTTCCTTACCAGTGTTCAGAATATCTATTTGTATTTGTATCGGAGCTTCCCCAAACGGCATGAGCGGCTTTGACGTCAGCTCCAATTATGACCTGTATATTTCTTGCTCTAGCCGCCTTTCTTATCTCGCTAACCTTAGTTGGTGGTGGTTCGCATTGCTCATGGGCCATATAGCTGGAGACAATGTAGATAGTTCCAGAGGTTATCTCCCAGGCCGCTGCCTCAGTGTCCTCATCTGAAATCAGAAAGATTGAAGATACTGACTTTCTTGCTAGCTACTATACAAGATCGTATTTTACCCGATCTCGTAGCTTGTAGCAGCTTAAATTTCTTGAGCAGGAAAACTAGTAGTCTCCTCACAAGACATTGCTACCGGAGTTTGATCGTCATCGATCTGAACCGGCCTGTCTCTGTCATCCCCTCGGTAGACCTGTAGGAAGATCGACTCAAAACCATAGTAGATCTTCCCACTTTTCTCACGAAGGGATGGCAGTGACTCTTTGTTCATAATGATCACAATCTTCCTGGATGCTCCGTCGGATTCGGAAATTTTGGTCACCTTCCAGTCGCCTGTACGGATTTCAGAATTTCCGATCCGAATGATCGCTCCTATCGATGACAGCTCGTATGAGATGGCCTTTGGCAACTTCACTATACGACCTGTTCATCGGATTGTAGGGCTTTGGACGTTTGGTCCTGGGTTGTTGGTTTTCAGGCTGAGCCTCCTCCTCCGAAAGCTGCCGTTTAGGCCCGTCCTTCTACGTGTAGGGAGCGTTACGCTGCAATTCGCCCAACAGTGATTTGGCCCAGTTGAGGGAAACAAGTTCCTCGGGAATAAGGGACTCGGCAGGCTTTTTACCCAACCGGTCCATAAATCTTTCGACGGCGCGCCGTCCGAGTTGGTTTCTGGAATGCAGTTCCCGAAGCAGTGGGTTTCGTCGGTCTTATGCCGCCGCGGGCCAGAGCAGCTTTTGAGGTGCTTGGTGCGAAACTCAGAGGCAACTTGCTGCTTCTGCTTCCAGAATAGGAAGCCGGTTTTGCGCTTTTGGTGGACTTGCCACCTCCTGCTGTTTTCCTTCTGTCTTCCTTCATCTCATTTAGATTTTCATTCTTTAAATTTTTATTTTTATTTTTGTCCATTTAATTTTTATTCCCACGAGTGTGCTTTTAATGGGTTGGACCATCCATGCATTGACGGCGTTCTGGACTGGGCTACTTAACTTTTACAACCGACCCGTGCCCTGGCTAGACTAGTTAGTGACTAGTCTTCTTTAACCACTAGCTAGCCTGAGCTCGTGCCATTATTTAGGTCTAACAGTATGTTATGTCAAACCTCAATAATGACAAAGCTCCCCCTATCCGCCACCTAGGGACATGCTCGATGGGAGGTCTGTCAATTCCATATGAGTTTAAAGGACTAGTTTTTAAAAATTTACTACCTCTATAGTAGTTTAAATAGCACTTTTAAATATATCAGCTAAGGTTTTCTTAGCAAGTGCTTGTCGGTGGATTACGCACTGAGATTTAAGTGATTTCGAAAACCTGAAGACGTAGACAAAGTTTTAATAAACAATAATTTTTCTTTTATTTCACTTTCTGCAATAAAATGAAAGTTGGCTTAAATTAGAAACATCAGTCGTTTCATTACACTGCAAGCCAACAGCTATTTTTTGGAATTATCTGAAAGAAGGATCTCGTGGCTTTTCTTTTTTGGACTTATTTAACATTATATCCCCAACGACAGCAAAACAAGTCTTTATTATTAAAAGTTCACCAATTGTGATTGGTTTCTTTGCTTTTGCTATTAGTGTTGATATATTGTACGAAGCTTCAATAGATTTTCCCCATCCAAATGACAGGCACCTGTAGAAACCAACTTTGCCAAAAAATAAAAATATATCATGTACAATAATTCCATACATATTTTCAGTCTTTCTCGCGAACCCCCATTTGAGAAACCTTGCCCTAGATTATTCAATCGTATAAAGTTTCTTCGATTAATCAGCAAATTAAAATCAAATAAATGTTCGATTAAAATAAAATCAAGAATTTTGTACGAGTAAATTATGCCGAATAATCACTTAATTTTTTTGAAAAAAAAAAAATATATTGTAAATTAAATTGATATATACCGTCTCTACGCTGATTAAATTAGAGGAACTTCGGGTAATGTGACTAATGTGAACCAGGGCCTTTTGGGGAAACTAAGGCAGGTAGGGTAACACTGGTTGGATGTTCGTTTTACCCTTTAGCAGAAATATACTGTGAAAACCCAACAAATATAAAACACTTTATATTCTGAAAACAAGTGTTTATTTAATAGTATTCAGTTCTTTTACAAAATAAGAAATAACAGCCCAATTTTTATAAAAGCAACAAAACTCTTGTACTATATTGTATATTTATATACAATATAGTCCAATCATATATATATATATATATAAATTTCATCATACGCGTTGTATAAAAAAGTGATCAAAATTTCCGATAACATGTTCCAAATTTATTTTTTAGTTAGTTCTTTATGTTAGTATTATATTAAATCACACCAAATATAACCAACCTTGTCTATTTATATTTATTTATATATAAACTAAATGGTAATTATAATGAAGTTGAGAAACAAAGATTAAAATCAAAATATATTTTAGAACGAAGAAGTTATGAATTTTTCAACCATATTTGTAAAAAACACACGTATTATATTCAGTTGTAACATTTTATTGTTATGGGAATAATACCATTAATATGGTTTAAAAACAAAATATGGTTTAAGAACAAAGAAAAATATTATTATTTAATGGTTGTAGAAATAATAATATTTTTTCATATAAATAAAATTTATGGTAAAAATATTGAAAAAGCATAACATTTTTGTAGTAAACTATATTAAAATTTTTATGGAATGTAAACATTAAATGATAAAACAAAAACAATATAATAATATTGTTTTGATAAAATTAATGAAAATTAAGAGTGAGAACCAGTGTTGCCAGTTTAGCCTTTTTTAAGCTAAATGTAGCCTTTGTAGCTTCTTTTCTTTTGATTCTTAAAATTATCTTTAAATTAGTCTTAAAAATATATTTTCTATTTTAACAACGAAGAAAATAATTTATTTTTTTCTATTAATAATTTTTTACAAAATCATCTTTTAAAGAAGTTTTGTGTTTTTATTCGTAAAAAAAATTAAGATTGTTTACATTTAACAAAAAATCTTGCATGCGGCGATTTATTCTCCAAATCAGAAATAACTTAACTAATTTTATGGATTTACTAAATGTATTACACCAAAGCACACTTCTTATTTTCAATTTTTATTTATTTTCAATAATTTCGATATTGCAAAATAAAAACGTTTTTAGGGTAGTTCCTACACCAACAAAGATCTCGTAGCTCTTTGAATTTTAAGTAAATTTAAGATTTTTAAATTGACTTAGGACGTAGTATTAAGATCTTTTTTATACACTCCAAATTAGTAATGACATATTTAACATTTTTATCTTTTCCTTATCTTTTTTTAAATTTTGACTTTGATGTAATTTTATTTCTTTAAGACTAAACATATTTATATACAAAATATCTTGTAAGGAATGAAGTCGCTAGGACGATGTCCATCTTTCGTCTGTTGAAATGGCGTTTAGGGAGCCCACCTATTTGTGGAGCTGAAAAATGTCAACGCTGAAATTAAAAAAACACCTTGATTACATACCTACATGTGTTTATTTAAGTTCAAATATAAATTACTATTTTTTTTCAAAATAACATGAAACATCAAAATTTTACGTTTTTTGGTAAATTAATGAAGAAATTTACATCTAATACTTTACTATTTATATACTGTTATTTTTTGAGTAATGATACCAAATACTTGTATAAATAGTTTACATATTCGTTTAAAAACTAACTGAAGCTTGACCCCCTTCAGCAAAATTTGCATATTTACCTTCATTTCTATGGTAAATGTGTGCTGCAGCATTCTATTTACATAAGTGCACAGCTGTTTCAACATGTTTTTTTTAATAATTTTATGTAACTTTTGAACAGCTGAAAATATTTAAATGAAATTTCATATAGTTATTGCCGAGGTATTTTCCAACTGTTTTGGAGGAGAACAAATTTTAGCTGGTCCCCGAGGAAATTGGTCACCTCGGATATTAGTAATTTATAAGCTTTAGGTTCATATCTCTTCAAATAACTATTCTTAATAAAAAAGCATAAAAAGTATGTTTTATTTATTTCAGTATATTTCATTTTATTTCAGTATATTTCATTTTATTTCAACAAAATATTAATTTACATCGAATATATCGATAATCTCCTGAATATCATCGTTTTCGGACTTTACATAATTGTTAGTATTTCACTTATTTTTTAGCGATGCTAGAACAGAATCGGAAAATAATAAAAGATAATTCAAAAGGTCCTGGTTTTGACATATTTTCGAACTTTTTCTTGTATTAAATAGTTGAATGTGTTCGAAGTCAGAGTTTCTGTCCTAATGTGCCTCTTCTGTTAATTCACCTAGTGGTAACATGTTTGATTCCAAAATCTGACCATGTTGAAGTATTTGTAAACAGTGGGTATTAATTACTTCCATCCATATAATGATCGCAAAAGCTTTAAAGTATCTGTGGTGAATAACTCAAATTTTTCTGAATTTAGATGATGTTTGCTATTAACTGCTCTCAATATCACATGATATTTTCGAAGAAATTCCACACCAATTCCAGTAATTTGAGACGTAATTTCATAGTTTTCGAAGAATGTTGCAATCATATGTACTCCCATAGCCGAGTGGTTTATCTATATTAAGACTAGTCTTATGCTTAAATTCAAAATAAATTCGACTTTTTTCATCTGCTCTCATTTCCATAAGTTTCTTTTTGTTCCTAACATTTTTTTATGGTTTCAAGGCATACTTCTATATTTGAGATCATACGCAATAGGAAGCATGTATTCCAAAAAGGGCATGTAGGGGAGATATACCAAAGTTTAGGACATCCTTATTAATATTTATGCAGCTGCCTGCGGAAGTTTGTAAAAATGTTGATTTTTTCAATCCACATAAAAGGTATGGCAGGCTGAATCAGTATTCGCAATACCACTGCATTGTTGACTGAAGTTCAAAGAGTACGTTGTTATTTCAGTGCAAAGCGGACTTAAATTTTCAATTGATTTTTTGATTTTATCAATCCAGTTTGTTTTACATATTGAAACCTTATTGGTCTGCAATATACCTTTGATCCTGGATTTGGGTTTTTCTAAACATATTTGGTAGCATTAGTTGACGTAGATGGTTCATTCGAATCCTTTCTTAAGCGTAGTGGAGCCAGCGATGTCATAAAAACACTTTTGTAGTGTGTACAACTTTCCCTTGATGAAGCTTGTTTGTATTCTGATAGTGCTGACAATCCCACATTAATGTAAGATCCAATTTATCAAGTTCTAATGTCTCCTTTTTCGAAAATGTTGAGAGAAGCCTTGAAGCGGTATTTTCAAGTAACTACGGCAAGTTAATAAATGTTCTTTCACTAGGTGGTGGGACAATGTTTTTCGTTTTTTCCAATATATCTTTGCAACATGGCAGAATTGGGTGTCCTTTATCAATTTTATATATTTGTTTTTTATAATTTCCATGATACTTTTCAACTAGGTGCCATACTTTAAGTGAAACTTCCGTACGCAATTATTTACTGACTTCATTTTTGTTTCGAATAATTTAAAAAATTTTTTAGCTTTATCCAATTCTTCAGTAACAATTGTTAAATGCGTTTTCGCTTCAAAAAAAATGTGTTAATGTAGATATATATTCAGCTCTTCTGCTTTTACTATAAAACTACGCAATATTTTTATACAATTCCACAGGTATAGTAAGTGTTTTAAAAAATTTATTTAATTAATTGATTTATTTAATTTGCCTGTTCTAAGGAATATCAAATGGCTGGATTTAACTGATTGTTGTATTTTATTACTGAAACTTATAGGATATACCTGATTGTTTATTCTTTAATATGCTGAATATAATGACTTAAATAAAAATACCTGTAATTCATGTGTTCTTTTAATAACGGATAAAAATTTCATTAAATAAATCTAAATATTTGTACAGAACTTCATTCAGTTTTTTAGTAAACAATAATTGTGTTAATTATTTTTTGGTAATAAATAAAGTTAATAATAAGAAATAATTAAATGAAGGAATAATTAAAAGAGTTGATAATTTCGCAGGTCCTCGAGACCAACTAGAAACTTGTACTCCTCCAAAACAGTAGGAAAATACCTCAGCAATAACTATGTTTTATTGAAATATATTCAACGGTTCAAAAGTTATATGAAATTATTAAAAAAAAAAACATGGAGAAACAGCTGTGCACTTATGTATGTAGAATGCTGCAGCACACATTTACTATAGAAATGAAGGAAAATGTGCAAATTTTACTGAAGGAGGTCAAGTTTGATTTAGTTTTTAAAGGAATATGTAAACTATTTATGCAGGTATTTGATATCATTGGAAAGGTTATAACTTGGAAAATAATAATATGTAAATAGTAAGGTACTAGATCTAAAGTTCTTTGTTAAATTTTTCAAAATACGTAAAATTTTGATGTTTCGTGTTATTTTATAAAAAAATTTCATGTTTGAACTTAAATAAAATCTATATAAATAAAGATGTCATTATGAAATTATAAAAAAATTAAAAAAGTTGTCCCTAAAACATCAGATATAAATAGATTACCACTTTTTTATTCCGAAATACCCAAAATCCAAATTCGGGGAAAACTTATTTTAAAAATTTACTTTTTTCACTAAAATCGTCACCCTGTCGTTATTAAATATGTGTTTAGCGAACATATGTAATCAAGGTTTTTGTTTAGTTTTAGCTTTGACATTTTTGAAATTCTGATAGGGCTAGCGGGGAGACTGTTACCCCAAATACCCTCGGATTTGCTTTACATGCCTTTACGTTAAGCATGCTTTTAAAAACATAAAAAATGTATGGTCTAGAGAAAATAATGGATTTTGAAATAAAGGAATGTCACCACCTTTTTGAAAAAATCACAAAAAATCAAAATTTTTTAAAATTTTCTACTTCAAAATAATATGACTTTTTATCGGAACCACATGGTATATGATTCTTGCACAAAAAATATTTAGAATTATGTACAAAATCCATAGAATATATTAGAAAATGTCTTCTTTGGTCTGAATACCTCTTGAAGTAAAAGAGATATCCCAACCAAGTAAACGTATTTCTGTAAAGAATTATAAAGACTATCTATGTGTAAAATTTTTTTCATCAAATCATAAATGAAGTTTTGGCGATTTAAAAAAAATTCATACGCGAGATGTCCTAATTTGGAGGTCCACCCCCGTCCTCCAGACGCGCTAAGAACCTGTGCTCTATCCAGTAGTTCTAAAGTTTCAAAATTATTTAAAATGATAAAAAAAAACATCATTTTGGGACCACTGTGCGATATAAGAAATTTACTTTTACATGAATTCATAAAAAATGTCTTTGATTTAATTTGCAATAAGTGATATTTATTACTAATGTATTGATTTTAAAATTAAAAGTTTTTGTTTTTAAGTATTTATTCGCCATTTCATAATATTGTATCGAATACGATAATATAATGCTAAAAATAGTTTTGAATCTCCTTTTAGAAAAAATCGTCAAATTTAAGGCAAAAATTGTAGAATCGTCTACAAGCCATTTTCAGTACCAAAAATCGTCAAAACGATAAATCCTGAAATCTGGTAACAGTCGTTGTCACTCAGCAGACATAATAAGTTTAGTGGCCTGATTTTGTAAATCGAAACCAAAATTGGTTTCGAATTTTTATATTGAAAACAACAAATAAATTCAATTTTATTTTTTTATTTTATTTGATAAAGACAAAATTTTGATTAATGTGTTTTTATGATATTGAAACGTTGTTTTGTTTTCAATAAAGAGGAATTTTGAAGAGGAATTTGTTTTTATGAAATTTAAAATCAACGAATTTATTTTTGTAATGTTTTCTTTTATATGTTTTATTTTTTGTGCAGATTTTTTTTTTTTTTTTTTTGAAATTGAAAACCAATGTTTGACTATGTATATATCTATATGTAGTTGTGCTAAAGTACATACAAACAATTTAATACGAAGAAAAAAAGTCATTTTAATTTTTTTTGCATATTTAATTGTGATGAAATTTAGCGGTGATTGCTTGGATATGTAGTGTTTGAGTATTTTGGTTTATTTGTCTACATTTATATGGTTATTTTTATTTTGTAAAGTGGAAAAATAAACTTGAGGATTGCTTTTTGTTTACATATATGGAAAAAAACATTGTGAAAGGTTTTTGACATTAATAAAGATATATTTGATTTTGTTTGGTATGATCATTGATCATTTTTCCTAATGTTATATTAGGAAATTGTGAATTTTATATTGTTATATTTTAAAAATGGGAATAAATTTGAATTATATACATATATATAAAAAAAACACTTAATTTATATAAAAAACTTCTTGGAGTAAAAAAACGAAAAAAATAATAATAATTATTTTTCATAAAAATATAGAGTGGATTTGATATAAATATAAACGACTGAAGGAAAATTTTTTAATAAGTTATTAAACTTTTTAAAAGGAGAAACAAAAAAGAATTCGAATAAAATTACAAATGCCGATATTGTTGCGGCTTTCAATAAATTAAAAACAAGGCCATATCTAGCAACAAAAATTTACTTTCAGAAAAAAAGGTTTTAAATGTTCCACAATAAGAACAAATATGGAAATATTGTGATTGCCGAGCTTGATGAGGGAATGATATATCTTCTCAAACTATATAATAATTTGGAAAACAATGTAATAGATGCAGTTTGTAAAGAACAATTTATATTAAGAAGGAAGTTAGAAAATGGCTTAAATGTTTTAGAATTGGAAGAAAATTCTGCAGGGGAAAACGAAGTGAGATAGATTTTCATTAAAATTCTCAACCATTTTTCAGTTGGGAAAATAGTAAAATAATTACTATATTTACTAAAATTTATTTAAGCATTCTTGTTTCGAAAGATTTAAATAATTGCAAACAAATTGAAACAAGTAATCTTGATACTGTCACCCATAGTTGTTCTAATATTAATTGCTTTACGTGATTGTCAAGGTAAAGTTCTCCTTGAAGTTTTACTAAATGTGGAAAAAGAACTTGTAAACTTGGAATAAAAACAAAATCATATATATATATATATAGAAAAAGGTTTGTTTCAGTGGAGGGTGATGTCTTTTGGACTGACGTCAGCATCGGCAATCTTCCAGAGAACGTTCGACAGAGTCATTGATGACATCGTGGTACTGGGCAATTCTCTCAGAGAACATATAGCAAACCTAGAAAAGGTGTTTAGAAGACTACGGGAGGTATGACTGACTAACAACCATGAAATATGTAAGTTTTTCCAGAAGGAAATTAAATATTTACGTCACGTCGTCAACGAAGAGGGCATCAGCATACACCCAGAAAAGATTGCTGCTATTCCAGAGATACAATCAAGAAGAAACGTAAGAGAGCTACGAAGGTGTTTAGGGATCGCCTTCTGGTATAGATGATTTGTCCCGCAGTTCTCCCAAATTGTATCTACGTTGACTACGCTGCTGAAGAAGGAGAAAGCCTTCCGTTAGAACCAGGAGCAAGAAGAGGCATTCGATACTTTGAAAAGATGCTTACCGAAGCCCCGGTGATAACATGCAAGGACTTTAGCCGAAAGTTTCCTTTACAAACCGATGCGTGTGACTACGGTTTGGGAGCAGTGTTAAACCAGGAGTTTGATCGCCAGGGAAAGTGATATCGTATGCAAGCAGACGTTTAAATACACCGAGAAGGAGTGCTTAGCGATAGTATGGGCGATAAGAAATCTAAGGCCATACGGTGCTAACTAATCGTCTCGCGTTGAAATGGCTAAACTCTGTTGAAAGTCCCTCAGGACGTTTAGCTAGATGGGCGCTGGAGCTTCAGCAGTATAACTTTGATGTGCAGTATCGACGACGCATTATCAAGTGACCAAGTTCACGATTGCCAAACTGTTGAAGAGAGCTTCCCGAAGTGCAAGTGGTGGTTAACCAAATGTGAAGAGGTGAAGAAAGGACCTGAAAAGTCCCAGATTTTGCAACCGTTGGGAACAACTTTATCGTCAAAACTATGTGTACCGTCTTTTCAGAGAAAAAGTACTAGAAGAAAATCGTGACGCCCCGACAGCAGGTCGTCTGGGCATAAGAAAGACAATTGCAAGAGTAACTAGCCGGTACTACTGGCCCGGAATGTCCGAAACTGTTAAGACCTGCCTGTAGTATAAACTGAGCCAACAACTCGCCACAGCACATGTTGTCACGTATTGCGGAGCAACCTTGTGCGATCATTTGCGCAGATTTTGTGGGCCATTTGCCGAAATTCAATGATGCTTGTATTAACCGACAAATTTTCCAAAAACAATGATTGCATAATACGCTGCAGAAAATCAGAACTCCTAGGATGAAGTTTTACTGGAGATTCAACTCGCACTTAATAGCGCGAAATCAGATACCTCGCAGTACAGCGCAGCATGCTTGGTACAAGGAAGAGAACTTAGGCTTCCCAACGCCTTATATGACGAAGTAACACCTGGCACTGGAACACAAACACGGAACCCTCAGGAAAAATCGGAAACTTTAAAACAAATTTTTAGTAAAAGCTGTCAAGGATCAAGGGTGTTGTTATAATTTACGCCGCAGAAATTGGAAACCGAGATCTGGAGAACTCGTTTGGGTGAAAGAGCACCATTCGTCCTGCGCGGCGGATAATTTCGCAGCTAAACTGGCTCCGTTTAATATCGCAGGTCATAGCAAAATTAAGAAGACAAAGCGAAAAAATATCTCGTAGTGCTCACATTGAAAAAGGTTAATGAGGTATCACCTGGGCGAAATGAGATCCAAAATGATAATGATGATAATAATAATAATAATAATAATAATAATAATAATAGTGACGTGAGCATAAAATAATAAGAACTAAATTAATAAACAGAAAAAAATTAAAAATAATATTTAAAAAACATATAGTAAAAAAATGTTAAAAACGCTTAGAAAAAAATGAACTGGTCAAAACGCGAAAATGGGCAACATTGTTCGAAGGTTCGATCGAACATCGGCGGTTTGTTCAAAGAGAATAAGGTAATAACTATAATAACTAGGCATACACATTACACACAATACAATTAGTTTATTAAAAGCAGTGCTTAAACGACGTCGTGGCGCGGGTCATAGCGGAAAGATCGAAGAAAAAGAAAATAGAAAAAATCATTTACTTAAAAACAAGAGCTAATTAAACAAACCAGCGGTGAGTAAAAAAAAAATACTAAAGTGCATATGTGTAATTTACAATTAAAAATAAATCAACGAGTGAACTAAATATTAAAATAATATCCACATAAAAGAAGCAAATAAATAAAAAATTATTCACTGAAATGAAAAAAAAAATTTTATTTTTAAAAACAATACAAAGAATACTGTATAAATAAAGTACGGATGGCACAAGGTCCCGCAACGTCATGCTGAAGGTACAGGTACGTCGTCTTCTGGAAAGAAAGGTGGAAATGTGAGGACCAAGAAAACGCAGCAGGCAGAAGTAGCAGTAGAAAGCAGCAGCGAGAAAAGCCGAGTGAAGCCGTCAATGTCTACATTGTCGCAGCTGAGCAGGCGAGTAGGAGAACTGATGAATCACGGAGGTAGAAGCGAGAACACAGCAGTAGAGAGAAGCAGCAGGGAGAAATACACAGGAGTGTAAGAGTAGTAGAGAAGCAGAGTAGAGATCCAAACATAGCAAGCAAGGAGACAAAATAAGCAAACAAGAATCCACATACGCAGAAACTCACACAAAGATCAGCAGCAGCGAACATAAAGGAGACAACAGAAAGGAAGGTTCGATACAACAACCGATGTCGGATCGAACAAAAAACAAGAAAAGTACAATAATATTAGTTTTAAGAAATTTATATAAGCCAATCGATCACGCTTTTGTGCAGGACAGTGAACAAGGCGGACGTGGCGTGTAGCCGGTTAAGGCTACTTAGGGAAAAAAATAATCTTGGTTGAGTTGATTACATGAATTCAACGTTGAGTATACTGATTTACAATCAGTAAAATTAAAAACCTCAGCACGATTTACAATCTGGTTGAAGTGGTAGGAGGTAAGCACTGTTCAAGGCCAAGTGATAGAATATTTTCTTGGAAGTTTTCATTCAGAAAATGCAGGGACTAAAAAATCTCGGATTATATCCAAGATTTAAGAATCAGTAGCAGATAGTAAATAGGAGGTGTAGAACCGGCAAGGCAACACGGAAGTTCCACGAAACAGCATTTTTCTAAACAAAGAAGCTTTCAATTTACAAGTGGCTCAATAAATAAAGTTTGTAAAAAGAAGAAAATATATAAAGTGGAAAAGATGAGTTATAAAGAAACAATAGTAGAATTAAAATAACAGTGTTTCTTATTTATGTAAGAACTCTGGACACGACTGAGTTTACCCCAGCTGCAAAACCCGGGTAACCGTAGGTTCCTTTCTATATCATTTTCGTATAAATTAAGATAATTAAAATCTGTTTAAAAGTTTAAATTTTTACATCTTAAATAAATAAAAATACAGCAAAAAACTCCGAAAAATATGGATGATTTACTTTGAATTTGTGTTGTGTTATAGATAAATGATTTAGAATTTATATTTAGAAATGAAATAATTTTGCTCCGATTACCTCTAAAATTTCCTTTCCAATATCGAGTGGTTTATTTTTTAAATAATTTAATCTCCTCCTCAAGCATGGTTTAAGATGTGAGAATAAAGATTAAAACAGTGATCCTATACCTCGTCTATATTGCACAAACTTTGGTGTATGATATGTTTCACTAATATTTTGAACTTTATTTTCAGAACGATTATTATAATAATTTGTATACAACACATCCATGGTTATGATAAAAATGATTTTTAATTTTCCTAAACACTCATTCTATAAATTTTTGAATTGTAGAGTACAATAAATAAATTCGTTAAAATTTATTGTTTGCCCTTCATCATTTCTAAACAATATAGATATATCATTAATGTTATAAGATTCAATAGGAAGGGATTCTATTCTGTTAATATGAATATAGTTTTTTAACAATGATATTGAAAATATTTTTAAACATTTAATTTTTTTATTCCCTACATGTCGAGGTTTAATTATATCAGTGTAAATAAGTATAATTTCATTTATGTCTGTTGAAGAAACTTTATTAAAATAATGAGCTATATTATATGAAAATGCATTTAAAGGTCTGTGTAAAATGTAGTTTGTTTTTGTTTTTAAAATGGGGTCTTTTTCAACGTTTTCCAGTTCATGTCTGCTAATATGAGGAACAAATTCGTTGTTCGATTTGTCTACATGTTTTCTACCTTTTTCTTCTGCAACCAAATTTGTTCTTGAAGTAAAATAATTTAATTTATTAAAAAGTTTGAACGTTTTATCGACTGAATCTTTTTTCCATGAATATATTTGTTTGAGGAGTCTCATTTAGTTGTTGTTGTTTTATAAGTAATTTTAGATTTTGTGTACATCAGTTCATCATTTGTTTCTAAAATTTCATGAAATTTTAATTCAGTAACATCGTTAGTCCGTTAGTTTCGAAGATTCTATATCAACAAAAAATGAAATACCTGATAATCCAACTATCCAATTTTCATCAAAGTTTAAAGATTTTTGTTTAAAATTGAATTGAAGTATGCAAATTAAAATTAAGTATTTTATTGAGGGTAAATCGATTAAATAAATATTATCATCGATAGTAATAATATTTATTATTGGATGCGAGAATTATGAGCAATATATTAAAATCTAATGATTTAAATAAATATTGTTAATCACAATTTATGCTGAATAAAATGAAGGGCAGGAAGGTTTCCCTGAACGACTGGGCTTATAAATAAATAAGACCACTTAGTTTAGAATTTTAACTTATATATTTTATTTAAATACTTATAGTTTATTTTATAGAGGAGCCACAGGATATATTAGTTGATATTCTATTTAAATACTTATAATAGGAATGAAGTGTCTTAAATAATTACAATTCAGTTTCGAAATTAATTTGTGCTGAAAGGAACAACGAAAATAAAACATTATGACAAAATTCACAATAAGTAGTTCAGGGATGGAAAATGTCAAATAAAATACTATTCATAAAAAAAAGAATGCAAATCGATTAAACATCCTAGGGTCCCTTGACCAATGTGGTCAATTACAATGATTTAGCTAAGCGTTCTAATGCACGGAGAGTACCCAATAGAATGCGCCTTGGGTTTGGAGCGGGTTCAGTCGCCGGACGTCTGTTGCGGTCCAAAGATGACTCTCTATTCCGACGCCATTGCGATGTAGGACGTCTATATGGACCAAGGCGATGATGTACACTGCTTCCACGTGGAGTTTTCAGCTCGTTACGAGTGGTGGATGAACGAGATCCTGAATGTTGAGGTCAGCAGATGTGCATTCATTTGTTGAATGCAATCGAGCCAAGCAATTTTGGCAATAGCCGTGAAAGCGAACATGGTTAATAATAACTTGCAGAATCGCAGCGGATGGTACCTGTAGCAAACAAGACACCGATAAATATCTGGATTACGCGGAGGCCTGTGTAATATATGTTATATTAATATAATACAAATAATGGAATGTCTTTTTGAGGTATTTTTGGATGTGGAAAAGATGATGTGTTAGCATGAAAATAATGGTGTGAATGTTAGATAACTGGGTTATGGAATGAGTGATTATATAAAAGTGTAAAACTAAAATATAAAATATATATAAAAAAACATTAATTTACATCGAATACATCGAGAATCTCCTGAATAACATCGTTTTCGGACTTACATAATTGTGAGTATTTCACTTATTTTTTTAGCGATGCTAGAACAGGATCGGAAAATAATAAAGGATAATTCAGAAGGTCCTGGTTTTGACATATTTTCGAACTTTTTCTTGTATTAAATAGTTGAATGTGTTCGAAGTCAGAGTTTCTGTCCTAATGTGCCTCTTCTGTTAATTCACCTAGTGGTAACATGTTTGATTCCAAAATCTGACCATGTTGAAGTATTTGTAAACAGTGGGTATTAATTACTTCCATCCATATAATGATCGCAAAAGCTTTAAAGTATCTGTGGTGAATAACTCAAATTTTTCTGAATTTAGATGATGTTTGCTATTAACTGCTCTCAATATCACATGATATTTTCGAAGAAATTCCACACCAATTCCACTAATTTGAGACGTAATTTCATAGTTTTCGAAGAATGTTGCAATCATATGTATTCCCATAGCCGAGTGGTTTATCTATATTAAGACTAGTCTTATGCTTAAATTCAAAATAAATTCGACTTTTTTCATCTGCTCTCATTTCCATAAGTTTCTTTTTGTTCCTAACATTTTTTTATGGTTTCAAGGCATACTTCTATATTTGAGATCATACGCAATAGGAAGCATGTATTCCAAAAAGGGCATGTAGGGGAGATATACCAAAGTTTAGGACATCCTTATTAATATTTATGCAGCTGCCTGCGGAAGTTTGTAAAAATGTTGATTTTTTCAATCCACATAAAAGGTATGGCAGGCTGAATCAGTATTCGCAATACCACTGCATTGTTGACTGAAGTTCA
Source organism: Protocalliphora azurea (assembly GCA_932274085.1). Classification (NCBI taxonomy): domain Eukaryota; kingdom Metazoa; phylum Arthropoda; class Insecta; order Diptera; family Calliphoridae; genus Protocalliphora; species Protocalliphora azurea. The sequence goes on along the minus strand of OW026519.1, from coordinate 92,857,753 downwards.
AAGAGTACGTTGTTATTTCAGTGCAAAGCGGACTTAAATTTTCAATTGATTTTTTGATTTTATCAATCCAGTTTGTTTTACATATTGAAACCTTATTGGTCTGCAATATACCTTTGATCCTGGATTTGGGTTTTTCTAAACATATTTGGTAGCATTAGTTGACGTAGATGGTTCATTCGAATCCTTTCTTAAGCGTAGTGGAGCCAGCGATGTCATAAAAACACTTTTGTAGTGTGTACAACTTTCCCTTGATGAAGCTTGTTTGTATTCTGATAGTGCTGACAATCCCACATTAATGTAAGATCCAATTTATCAAGTTCTAATGTCTCCTTTTTCGAAAATGTTGAGAGAAGCCTTGAAGCGGTATTTTCAAGTAACTACGGCAAGTTAATAAATGTTCTTTCACTAGGTGGTGGGACAATGTTTTTCGTTTTTTCCAATATATCTTTGCAACATGGCAGAATTGGGTGTCCTTTATCAATTTTATATATTTGTTTTTTATAATTTCCATGATACTTTTCAACTAGGTGCCATACTTTAAGTGAAACTTCCGTAAGCAATTATTTACTGACTTCATTTTTGTTTCGAATAATTTAAAAAATTTTTTAGCTTTATCCAATTCTTCAGTAACAATTGTTAAATGCGTTTTCGCTTCAAAAAAATGTGTTAATGTAGTTATATATTCAGCTCTTCTGCTTTTACTATAAAACTACGCAATATTTTTATAAAATTCCACAGGTATAGTAAGTGTTTTAAATTGATTATTTAATTTGCCAAATGGCTGGATTTAACTGATTGTTGTATTTTATTACTGAAACTTATAGGATATACCTGATTGTTTATTCTTTAATATGCTGAATATAATGACTTAAATACACAACATTTTCTTAAAAAATAAATAAATAAATAAAAATACTTGTAATTCATGTGTTCTTTTAATAACGGATAAAAATTTCATTAAATAAATCTAAATATTTGTACAGAACTTCATTCAGTTTTTTAAACAGTAAACAGTAATTGTGTTAATTATTTTTTGGTAATAAATAAAGTTAATAATAAGAAATAATTAAATGAAGAAATAATTAAAAGAGTTGACCAATTTCGCAGGTCCTCGAGACCAGCTAGAAACTTGTACTCCTCCAAAACAGTAGGAAAATAGCTCAGCAATAACTATGTTTTATTGAAATATATTCAACGGTTCAAAATTTATATGAAATTATTAAAAAAAAAAAAAACATGAAGAAACAGCTGTGCACTTATGTATATAGAATGCTGCAGCACACATTTACTATAGAAATGAAGGAAAATGTGCAAATTTTACAGAAGGAGGTCAAGTTTGAGTTAGTTTTTAAACGAATATGTAAACTATTTATGCAGGTATTTGAAAGGAAAGGTTATAACTTGGAAAATAATAATATGTAAATATTAAGGCACTAGATCTAATATTCTTTATTAAATTTTTCAAAATACGTAAAATTTTGATGTTTCGTGTTATTTTGTAAAAAAAATATTATGTTTAAACTTAAATAAAATTATATAAATAAATCTATCATTATGAAATTATAAAAAAATTAAAAAAGTTGTCCCTAAAATATCAGATATAAATAGATTACCACTTTTTTATTCCGAAATACCCAAAATCCAAATTCGGGGAAAACTTATTTTAAAAATTTACTTTTTTCACTAAAATCGTCACCCCGTCGTTATCAGAGGCGTGGCTTATTAAATATGTGTTTAGCGAACATATGTAATCAAGGTTTTTTGTTTAGTTTTAGCTTTGACATTTTTGAGATCCACAAATAAATAAAAAAAAAAAATAATAATAAAATTATGGAAATTCTGATAGGACTAGCGGGAAGACTGTTACCCCAAATACCCTCGGATTTGCTTTACATGCATTTACTTTAAGCATGCTTTTAAAAACATAAAAAATGTATGGTCCAGAGAAAATAATGGATTTTGAAATCAAGGAATGTCACCACCTTTTTGAAAAAGATTACAAAAAATGAAAATTTTTTAAAATTTTCTACTTCAAAATAATATGACTTTTTATCGGAACCACATGGTATGTACAAAATCCATAGAATATATTAGAAAATGTCTTCTTTGGTCTGAATACCTCTTGAAGTAAAAGAGATATCCCAACCAAGTAAACGTATTTCTGTAAAGAATTATAAAGACTATCTATGTGTAAAATTTTTTTCATCAAATCATAAATGAAGTTTTGGCGATTTAAAAAAAATTCATACGCGAGATGTCCTAATTTGGAGGTCCACCCCCCGTCCTCCAGACGCGCTAAGAACCTGTGCTCTATCCAGTAGTGCTAAAGTTTCAAAATTATTTAAAATGATAAAAAACATCATTTTGGGACCACTGTGCGATATAAGAAATTTACTTTTACATGAATTCATAAAAAATGTCTTTGATTTAATTTGCAATAAGTGATATTTATTACTAAAGTATTGATTTTAAAATTAAAAGTTTTTGTTTTTAAGTATTTATTCGCCATTTAATAATACTTTATCGAATACGATACTAGAATGATTCTCGTCAATCTTTATTACTACAGTTTAAATTTATTTGAAGAGAAAAATATATACAGAATGCTGAAAATAGTGCTGAATCTCCTTTTAGAAAAAATCGTCAAATTTAAGGCAAAAATTGTAGAATCGTCTGCAAGCCATTTTTAGTACCAAAAATCGTCAAAATGATAAATCCTGAAATCTTGTAACAGTCGTCGTCACTCAGCAGACACAATAAGATCAGTGGCCTGATTTTGTAAATCGAAAAGAAAATTGGTTTCGAATTTTTATATTGAAAACAACAAATAAATTCAATTTAATGTTTTTATTTTATTGATAAAGACAAAATTTTGATAAATGTGTTTTTATGATATTGATATTTATGAAAGAGGAATTTTGAAGAGGAATTTGTTTTTATGAAATTTAAAACAATTGAATTTATTTTTGTAATGTTTTCTTTTATATGTTTTATTTTTTGTGCAGTTTTTTTTTTAATTGAAAACCAATGTTTGACTATATATATATCTATATGTAGTTATGCTAAAGTATTTTAATTTTTTTGCATTTTTAATTGTGATGAAATTTAGTGGTGATTACTTGGATATGTAGTGTTTGAGTATTTTTGGTTTATTTGTCAACATTTATATGGTTATTTTTGTTTTTGTAAAGTGGAAAAATAAACTTGAGAATTGCTTTTTGTTTACATATATGGAAAAAAACATTGTGAAAGGTTTTTGACATTAATAAAGATATATTTGATTTTGTTTGGTATGATCATTGATAATTTTTCCTAATGTTATATTAGGAAATGGTGAATTTTATATTATTATATTTTAAAATGGGAATAAATTTGAATTATATACATATATATTGAAAAATGTATATAAAAAACTTCGTGGAGTAAAAAAAAAAATAATAATATTTATTTTCCATAAAAATATAGAGTGGATTTGATATAAATATAAACGACTGAAGGAAAATTTTTTAATAAGTTATTAAACTTTTTAAAAGGAGAAACAAAAAAGAATTCGAATAAAATTACAAATGCCGATATTATTGCGGCTTTCAATAAATTAAAAACAAGGCCTTATCTAGCAACAAAAATTTACTTTCAGAAAAAAAGGTTTTAAATGTTCCACAATAAGAACAAATATGGAAATATTGTGATTGCCGAGCTTGATGAGGGAATGATATATCTTCTCAAACTATATAATAATTTGGAAAACAATGTAATAGATGCAGTTTGTAAAGAACAATTTATATTAAGAAGGAAGTTAGAAAATGGCTTACATGTTTTAGAATTGGAAGAAAATTCTGCAGGGAAAGATGAAGTGAGAGAGATTTTCATTAAAATTCTCAACCATTTTTCAGTTGGGAAAATAGTAAAATAATTACTATATTTACTAAAATTTATTTAAGAATTCTTGTTTCGAAAGCTTTAAATAATTGCAAACAAATTGAAACAAGTAATCTTGATACTGTCACCCATAGTTGTTCTAATATTAATTGCTTTACGTGATTGTCATGGTAAAGTTCTCCTTGAAGTTTTACTAAATGTGGAAAAAGAACTTGTAAACTTGGAATAAAAACAAAATCATATATATATATATATATATATATATATATATATATATATATATATATATATATATATATCTTGATACTGTCACCCATAGTTGTTCTAATATTAATTGCTTTACGTGATTGTCATGGTAAAGTTCTCCTTGAAGTTTTACTAAATGTGGAAAAAGAACTTGTAAACTTGGAATAAAAACAAAATCATATATATATATATATATATATATATATATATATATATATATAGAAAAAGGTTTGTTTCAGTAGATGGTGATGTCTTTTGGACTGACGTCAGCATCGGCAATCTTCCAGAGAACGACAGAGTCATTGATGACATCGTGGTACTGGGCAATTCTCTCAGAGAACATATAGCAAACCTAGAAAAGGTGTTTAGAAGACTACGGGAGGAACGACTGACCATGAAAAATGTTAGTTTTTCCAGAAGTAAATAAAATATTTACGTCACGTCGTCAACGAAGAGGGCATCAGCACAGACCCAGAAAAGATTGCTGCTATTCCAGAGCTACAATTAAGAAGAAACGTAAAAGAGCTACGAAGATGTTTAGGGATCGCCTTCTGGTATAGATGATTTGTCCCGGAGTTCTCCCAAGTTGTCTCTACGTTGACTACGCTGCTGAAGAAGGAGAAAGCCTTCCGCTAGAACCAGGAAGAGGCATACTTTTAAAAAATGCTTACCGAAGCCTCGGTAATAACATGCAAGGACTTTAGCCGAAAGTTTACTTTACAAACCGATGCGCGTAACTACGGTTTGGGAACAGTGTTAACCTAGGAGTTTGATTGCCAGGGAAAGTGATATCGTATGCAAGCAGACGTTTAAAGCCCGCTGAAGCGAATTTTTCATCCACCGAGAAGGAATGCTTAGCGATAGTATGGGCGATAAGAAAACTAAGGCAGTACGGTGGTAACTAATCGTCTCGCGTTGAAATGGCAAAACTCTGTTGAGAGTCCCTCAGGACGTATAGCTAGATAGACGGTGGAGCTTCAGCAGTATAACTTTGATGTGCAGTATCGACGACGCATTATCACGTGACCCAGTTCACAATTGCCAAACTGTTGAAGAGAGCTTCCCGAAGTGCAAGTGGTGGTTAACTAAATGTGAAGAACTGAAGAAAGGACCTGAAAAGTCCCAGATTTTGCAACCGTTGGGAACAACTTTATCGTCATCTTCCAGCCGCTCACGAAGAGTGTGTGCCCTGAAAACTATGTGTACCTTCTTTTCAGAGAAAAAGTACTAGAAAAAAATCGTGACGCCCCGACAGCAGGTCGTCTGGGCATAAGAAAGACAATTGCAAGAGTAACTAGCCGGTATTACTGGCCCGGAATGTCCGAAACTTTTAAGACCTGCCTGTAGTATAAACCGAGCCAACAACTCGCCACAGCACATGTTGTCACGTATTGCGGAGGAACCTTGTGCAATCGTTTGCGCTGATTTTGTAGGCCATTTGCCAAAATTCAATAATGCTTGTATTAACCGACAAATTTTCCAAATAGAATGATTGCATAATACGCTGCAGAAAATCAGAACTCCTAGGATGAAGTTTTACTGGAGATTCACCTCGCACTTAATAGCGCGAAATCAGATACCTCGCAGTACAGCGCAGCATGCTTGGTACAAGGAAGAGAACTTAGGCTTCCCAACGCCTTATATGACGAGGTAACACCTGGCACTGGCACACAAACACGGAACCCTCAGGAAAAATAGGAAACTTTTAAATACATTTTTAGTCTCCTGAGAGAAAATCTCTTAAAAGCTGTCAAGGATCAAGGGTGTTGTTATAATTTACGCCGTAGAAATTGGAAACCAAGATCTGCAGAACTCGTTTGGGTGAAAGAGTACCATCCGTCCTGCGCGGCGGATAATTTCGCAGCTAAACTGGCTCCGAAATTTGAAAGTCCCTACGTAATTGATTGTTTAATATCTCAGGTCATAGCAAAATTACGAAGAGAAGGTGAAAAGATATCTCTTGCTGCTCACATCAGCGAATTGAAAATAGTTAATGAGTTACCACCTGGGCGAATTGAGATCCTAAATGATGATAATAATAACAATAATAATAATAATAACAATAATAATAATAATAATAATAATAATAATAATAATAATAATAGTGACGTGAGTATAAAATAATAAGAACTAAATTAATAAACAGAAAAAAATAAAAATAATGTTTAAAAAATATATAGTAAAAAAATGGTAAAAAACGCTTAGAAGAAATGAACTGTCATATGAATAGGAATACACATTACACACAATACAATTAGTTTATTAAAAGCACTGTTTGAACGACGTCGTGGAGCGGGTCATAGCGGAAAGATCGAAGAAAAAGAAAATAGAAAATATCATTTACTTGAAAACAAGAACTAATTAAACAAACCAGCGCACAGAGGGGTCAAACGCAAATTTTTTGGTAATTAATCTGAATCTCCTAAACTACTGGTCGGATCAAATTGAAATGTATGGAAGAGTTGTAGAGGAGGACCTAAGCCTTCAGAAAAATCATCTTGTAGTCACCCTGTGATAACACGAGATAAGCTACAGGGTGTCAAAGTTGACTACCTCGAGTATGTAAAAGTTAAAAAAAATCGTAACTTGTACAAATGAAGTCCGATTTTAAAGATTTTTATATTTCTGGAAAGTGCTTGGCAAGATAAAGAAAAAATAAGCTTACTCATCTAAGTTATCTCTTGCAGTTAAAAAGATATTTACGCTTGAATTTTGAATTTTTGATTTTTTTGGCTCGACTTTCTTTCGTTTTTCGGAAATAAGTCCGGAGATATATGAGGTAAAAATTTTTTAAAAATATTCTGTAATTTGCTACATATTTCAAAATAATATGCTGAAAGAATTTTTGGATTATCTCAATTCGTCTAGACGTGAAAAATATTCAAAGTCTGCACTCTGAAATTGGCATGAAAAATGGCTATTTTTTATAAAAATATGGTACAATTCATTCACTTTTTTCACAAAGTTCTGTTAATAAAAAAATTTTTTCCTTATTAATTTCAAAAGATAAGACTTCGTAAATGGTTAATAAAGAAATTTTGAATTGATTTAAGTTTGCACCCTACATCCAGCACTGGCCGAAAATTGTCAATTTTAAAAAATAGTTTCATTTTTATCGATTAATAAAAAAAAATGTCACGCGAGCTTTTTTAAATTTGGTACCCATATTTTTTATAGAAATAGATTTAGAATGATTTAACACTAAACTGCTTCCCGCCCGGCCAAAAACGAATGCAGGAGTGGAGATTTTATGTTAAAAGTCAGTTTTTTTAACGACTATTTTTAAAAGCATATTAAAAGCATATTAGCATAATATTTTTAATATTATTTCTTTTGTAGTGTATAAAACACAAATCAAGCTTTCATTCCTAAAAAAATCAATAAAATAGCTCCAATAACCTATTTATGGTAATTTTTCAAAAATAAATTTTTTTTAAAAAAATAGCTGAAAATCCAAAAAAATTTAATTTTTTTAATACAACTCCACTAATTTTGCAAATAATTTAAAAATGTTAAAGAATATAAAAATAGACTTATTTACCAATTCAACGATATATAAAATGTTGATATAGGTCATTTAGTAATAGTAATATAATGGCCTCAAAACTACCAAGTCACGTCAAAAGTTGCAAAATTCACTATTTTGTTCCGTATTTCCATATGTGTGTATACGTAACACTCAACTGCATTGCTTATTTTTGTTACGAGATAATAATATTTATTAATGAATTTATTTAAAGTGTTCATAATTTTTTTCTACTGAAAAGATTTTTATAATTACCTAAGTACATAAATAAGTATATTTTCCTTCGTTTTTTATTACATTTTTTTAAGTTTTTAAATAATTTACCTAGCTACTTAATTAATGTATTATAACAAAAATGATTTTTTTACAATCGCATAGGTACTTTTTAACACTACAGGTCATAAAAATAAACTGAATGAAATTGGGGGTTTTGAGCAAAAATTTAAATTTTTTAATTCATTTTTGCCTGTCACCATTTACCTGATATAAATATTCTTTTTCTATATATAAGTATCCTTATAAATATGCAGATTTATTAGTGAATTTGCCATTATGGAGATTACATTAAAACACTTTTCTATTTGCAAAGTAATCTGGGATAATCTATCTGATATTATAAATCGTCCAGAAAAAATAAGAAAACTCATTGATACAGTAGTATCTTTTGGTTTAACTCTTACTGCAGAAGACTGTTTAAAGCTCGAAAATTTTTATAAATCATACGAAAAAAAAGGATGCAAGCTTCAGATTGGTCAATACCAAAGTTCAAGAAGAAAAATGAAGAGTGGTTGGAGGGAGAAATACCAATTTTCATCGGAAAGCAGAAAAAGGGTCGACCAAAAAAAGTTACGATGAAGTTCAGCTAAGAACAAAGAGGACCAAACAGGAATCTATTCTAAATTCACTTACGAATGCCGAAATAAAAGATACATTTAAAGCTTTAGTAACACGTACGCAACCAAAGAAAGTAGAAAAAGTTATAGATGTGTTACCAACAGCTTCTCCCAATCGATTACATCGGATAATCCAAAGCATAGTGACACCGAAATCAACATCGTCCTTTACCTCTGAGGATGCTTCAGCTCTAATATTAAATTTAGGATTATCAAGAAACCAATACAAGATTTTGAGGAAATCTGTTAGCGAAAAAGGATATGATATCTTTCCCAGTAGCAAATCAGTGAGAGAAGCGAAAAGTAATATTTTACAGCCTATGGAATATCACCACTCCACGCAAGGATAAGATTTTTGGAGTTCTGCTTACATCTTGCATATGATATGAAGTACAGAAATATTCCCGGGCAGGAAAATGCTACAGTAAAAAACAATTTGGAACTTCACGAATTACGAAAAGAGGAGAAGAAAAGAATTCAATTAGAATTCAAAGAACAACTCGGATTAATAATTGATAAACCTCTACATGGCTATGGAAGCTCAAATGATGGAAATACAGCAAGACGTTTTTTTGAAAATCCGGAACTCACATCTTCAATCACATGCATTGACTTAAATATTTTGAAGCGTTTTAAGATTACATTGGCAGCCATTAATAGCAAAAAACAAATTTAAAATTTTTGCTTACGAAACTAAAGAACTACTTAACATTACATACCCCTGGATATCAATGACTCCAACAATTCACAAAGTATTGGCTCATGGTAAAGAAATAATAGAAAATAGTATTTTGCCATTGGGAGAGCTAACAGAGGAAGCACAGGAAGACCGAAATAAAGATTTTAAACATTTCCGACTCTTCAATACCCGAAAATGTTCGAAAATAGCGCAAAATATGGACTTAATGGAATATTTATTAATATCATTAGATCCAGTTATATATTCTATAAGATCACTCTTGAAATAGAAAAAGAGGATTCCGAAGCTAAGGAAGTTAAAAATTTGCTAACGTTTGATGTTTCTGATTATTTTCAAGAAAATCTCTAATAATATCTTCGATAATATATTCTTAATAAAATAAATATACGGGATATATGTATAATAAGTATGTAAATATGTAGAACAAATTAAATAAACATTACTCAAATTAAGAATTTACTACTTTATAATAACAAATATATACCTACATAATACATTAGAAAACAAAATATTACGTATACACACATATGGAAATACGGAACAAAATAGTGAATTTTGCAACTTTTGACGTGACTTATAGCTGAAAATCCAAAAAAATTTAATTTTTTTAATACAACTCCACTAATTTTGCAAATAATTTAAAAATGTTAAAGAATATAAAAATAGACTTATTTACCAATTCAACGATATATAAAATGTTGATATAGGTCATTTAGTAATAGTAATATAATGGCCTCAAAACTACCAAGTCACGTCAAAAGTTGCAAAATTCACTATTTTGTTCCGTATTTCCATATGTGTGTATACGTAACACTCAACTGCATTGCTTATTTTTGTTACGAGATAATAATATTTATTAATGAATTTATTTAAAGTGTTCATAATTTTTTTCTACTGAAAAGATTTTTATAATTACCTAAGTACATAAATAAGTATATTTTCCTTCGTTTTTTATTACATTTTTTTAAGTTTTTAAATAATTTACCTAGCTACTTAATTAATGTATTATAACAAAAATGATTTTTTTACAATCGCATAGGTACTTTTTAACACTACAGGTCATAAAAATAAACTGAATGAAATTGGGGGTTTTGAGCAAAAATTTAAATTTTTTAATTCATTTTTGCCTGTCACCATTTACCTGATATAAATATTCTTTTTCTATATATAAGTATCCTTATAAATATGCAGATTTATTAGTGAATTTGCCATTATGGAGATTACATTAAAACACTTTTCTATTTGCAAAGTAATCTGGGATAATCTATCTGATATTATAAATCGTCCAGAAAAAATAAGAAAACTCATTGATACAGTAGTATCTTTTGGTTTAACTCTTACTGCAGAAGACTGTTTAAAGCTCGAAAATTTTTATAAATCATACGAAAAAAAAGGATGCAAGCTTCAGATTGGTCAATACCAAAGTTCAAGAAGAAAAATGAAGAGTGGTTGGAGGGAGAAATACCAATTTTCATCGGAAAGCAGAAAAAGGGTCGACCAAAAAAAGTTACGATGAAGTTCAGCTAAGAACAAAGAGGACCAAACAGGAATCTATTCTAAATTCACTTACGAATGCCGAAATAAAAGATACATTTAAAGCTTTAGTAACACGTACGCAACCAAAGAAAGTAGAAAAAGTTATAGATGTGTTACCAACAGCTTCTCCCAATCGATTACATCGGATAATCCAAAGCATAGTGACACCGAAATCAACATCGTCCTTTACCTCTGAGGATGCTTCAGCTCTAATATTAAATTTAGGATTATCAAGAAACCAATACAAGATTTTGAGGAAATCTGTTAGCGAAAAAGGATATGATATCTTTCCCAGTAGCAAATCAGTGAGAGAAGCGAAAAGTAATATTTTACAGCCTATGGAATATCACCACTCCACGCAAGGATAAGATTTTTGGAGTTCTGCTTACATCTTGCATATGATATGAAGTACAGAAATATTCCCGGGCAGGAAAATGCTACAGTAAAAAACAATTTGGAACTTCACGAATTACGAAAAGAGGAGAAGAAAAGAATTCAATTAGAATTCAAAGAACAACTCGGATTAATAATTGATAAACCTCTACATGGCTATGGAAGCTCAAATGATGGAAATACAGCAAGACGTTTTTTTGAAAATCCGGAACTCACATCTTCAATCACATGCATTGACTTAAATATTTTGAAGCGTTTTAAGATTACATTGGCAGCCATTAATAGCAAAAAACAAATTTAAAATTTTTGCTTACGAAACTAAAGAACTACTTAACATTACATACCCCTGGATATCAATGACTCCAACAATTCACAAAGTATTGGCTCATGGTAAAGAAATAATAGAAAATAGTATTTTGCCATTGGGAGAGCTAACAGAGGAAGCACAGGAAGACCGAAATAAAGATTTTAAACATTTCCGACTCTTCAATACCCGAAAATGTTCGAAAATAGCGCAAAATATGGACTTAATGGAATATTTATTAATATCATTAGATCCAGTTATATATTCTATAAGATCACTCTTGAAATAGAAAAAGAGGATTCCGAAGCTAAGGAAGTTAAAAATTTGCTAACGTTTGATGTTTCTGATTATTTTCAAGAAAATCTCTAATAATATCTTCGATAATATATTCTTAATAAAATAAATATACGGGATATATGTATAATAAGTATGTAAATATGTAGAACAAATTAAATAAACATTACTCAAATTAAGAATTTACTACTTTATAATAACAAATATATACCTACATAATACATTAGAAAACAAAATATTACGTATACACACATATGGAAATACGGAACAAAATAGTGAATTTTGCAACTTTTGACGTGACTTATAGCTGAAAATCCAAAAAAATTTAATTTTTTTAATACAACTCCACTAATTTTGCAAATAATTTAAAAATGTTAAAGAATATAAAAATAGACTTATTTACCAATTCAACGATATATAAAATGTTGATATAGGTCATTTAGTAATAGTAATATAATGGCCTCAAAACTACCAAGTCACGTCAAAAGTTGCAAAATTCACTATTTTGTTCCGTATTTCCATATGTGTGTATACGTAACACTCAACTGCATTGCTTATTTTTGTTACGAGATAATAATATTTATTAATGAATTTATTTAAAGTGTTCATAATTTTTTTCTACTGAAAAGATTTTTATAATTACCTAAGTACATAAATAAGTATATTTTCCTTCGTTTTTTATTACATTTTTTTAAGTTTTTAAATAATTTACCTAGCTACTTAATTAATGTATTATAACAAAAATGATTTTTTTACAATCGCATAGGTACTTTTTAACACTACAGGTCATAAAAATAAACTGAATGAAATTGGGGGTTTTGAGCAAAAATTTAAATTTTTTAATTCATTTTTGCCTGTCACCATTTACCTGATATAAATATTCTTTTTCTATATATAAGTATCCTTATAAATATGCAGATTTATTAGTGAATTTGCCATTATGGAGATTACATTAAAACACTTTTCTATTTGCAAAGTAATCTGGGATAATCTATCTGATATTATAAATCGTCCAGAAAAAATAAGAAAACTCATTGATACAGTAGTATCTTTTGGTTTAACTCTTACTGCAGAAGACTGTTTAAAGCTCGAAAATTTTTATAAATCATACGAAAAAAAAGGATGCAAGCTTCAGATTGGTCAATACCAAAGTTCAAGAAGAAAAATGAAGAGTGGTTGGAGGGAGAAATACCAATTTTCATCGGAAAGCAGAAAAAGGGTCGACCAAAAAAAGTTACGATGAAGTTCAGCTAAGAACAAAGAGGACCAAACAGGAATCTATTCTAAATTCACTTACGAATGCCGAAATAAAAGATACATTTAAAGCTTTAGTAACACGTACGCAACCAAAGAAAGTAGAAAAAGTTATAGATGTGTTACCAACAGCTTCTCCCAATCGATTACATCGGATAATCCAAAGCATAGTGACACCGAAATCAACATCGTCCTTTACCTCTGAGGATGCTTCAGCTCTAATATTAAATTTAGGATTATCAAGAAACCAATACAAGATTTTGAGGAAATCTGTTAGCGAAAAAGGATATGATATCTTTCCCAGTAGCAAATCAGTGAGAGAAGCGAAAAGTAATATTTTACAGCCTATGGAATATCACCACTCCACGCAAGGATAAGATTTTTGGAGTTCTGCTTACATCTTGCATATGATATGAAGTACAGAAATATTCCCGGGCAGGAAAATGCTACAGTAAAAAACAATTTGGAACTTCACGAATTACGAAAAGAGGAGAAGAAAAGAATTCAATTAGAATTCAAAGAACAACTCGGATTAATAATTGATAAACCTCTACATGGCTATGGAAGCTCAAATGATGGAAATACAGCAAGACGTTTTTTTGAAAATCCGGAACTCACATCTTCAATCACATGCATTGACTTAAATATTTTGAAGCGTTTTAAGATTACATTGGCAGCCATTAATAGCAAAAAACAAATTTAAAATTTTTGCTTACGAAACTAAAGAACTACTTAACATTACATACCCCTGGATATCAATGACTCCAACAATTCACAAAGTATTGGCTCATGGTAAAGAAATAATAGAAAATAGTATTTTGCCATTGGGAGAGCTAACAGAGGAAGCACAGGAAGACCGAAATAAAGATTTTAAACATTTCCGACTCTTCAATACCCGAAAATGTTCGAAAATAGCGCAAAATATGGACTTAATGGAATATTTATTAATATCATTAGATCCAGTTATATATTCTATAAGATCACTCTTGAAATAGAAAAAGAGGATTCCGAAGCTAAGGAAGTTAAAAATTTGCTAACGTTTGATGTTTCTGATTATTTTCAAGAAAATCTCTAATAATATCTTCGATAATATATTCTTAATAAAATAAATATACGGGATATATGTATAATAAGTATGTAAATATGTAGAACAAATTAAATAAACATTACTCAAATTAAGAATTTACTACTTTATAATAACAAATATATACCTACATAATACATTAGAAAACAAAATATTACGTATACACACATATGGAAATACGGAACAAAATAGTGAATTTTGCAACTTTTGACGTGACTTGGTAGTTTTGAGGCCATTATATTACTATTATTAAATAACCTATATCAACATTTTATATATCGTTGAATTGGTATTTGAATTGAATTGGTCTATTTTTATATTCTTTTAACATTTTTAAAGTATTTGCAAAATTAGTGGAGTTGTGTTAAAAAAATTAATTTTTTTTTTTGATTTTCAGCTATTTTTAAAAAAAAAAAAAAAATTATTTTTGAAAAATTAACAAAAATAGGTTATTGGAGCTATTTTATTGATTTTTTTAGGAATGAAAGCTTGATTTGTGTTTTATACATTACATAAGAAATAATATTAAAAATATTATGCTAATATGCTTTTAATATGCTTTTAAAAATAGTCGTTAAAAAAACTGACTTTTAACATAAAATCTCCACTCCTGCATTCGTTTTTGGCCGGGCGGGAAGCAGTTTAGTGTTAAATCATTCTAAATCTATTTCTATAAAAAATATGGGTACCAAATTTAAAAAAGCTCGCGTGACATTTTTGTTATTAATCGATAAAAATGAAACTATTTTTTAAAATTGACAATTTTCGGCCAATGCTGGATGTAGGGTGCAAACTTAAATCAATTCAAAATTTCTTTATTAACCATTTATGAAGCCTTATCTTTTGAAATTAATAAGGAAAAAGTTTTTTTATTAACAGAACTTTGAGAAAAAAGTGAATGAATTGTACTATATTTTTATAAAAAAATAGCCATTTTTCATGCCAATTTCAGAGTGCTGACTTTGAATATTTTTCACGTCTAGACCAATTGAGATAATCCAAAAATTCTTTCAGCATATTATTTTGAAATATGTAGCAAATTACAGAAAATTTTTAAAAAATTTTTACCTCATATATCTCCGGACTTATTCCCGAAA
Organism: Protocalliphora azurea; assembly: GCA_932274085.1. NCBI lineage: Eukaryota > Metazoa > Arthropoda > Insecta > Diptera > Calliphoridae > Protocalliphora > Protocalliphora azurea. Next base: position 92,842,547 of record OW026519.1, on the reverse strand, counting down.
AACGAAAGAAAGTCGAGCCAAAAAATCAAAAATTCAAAATTCAAGCGTAAATATCTTTTTAACTGCAAGAGATAACTTAGATGAGTAAGCTTATTTTTTCTTTATCTTGCCAAGCACTTTCCAGAAATATAAAAATCTTTAAAATCGGACTTCATTTGTACAAGTTACGATTTTTTTTAACTTTTACATACTCGAGGTAGTCAACTTTGACACCCTGTAGCTTATCTCGTGTTATCACAGGGTGATTACAAGATAATTTTTCTGAAAGCTTAGGTCCTCCTCTACAACTCTTCCATACATTTCAATTTGATCCGACCAGTAGTTTAGGAGATTCAGATTTATTACCAAAAAATTTGCGTTTGGCCCCACTGTGCAGCGGTGAGTAAAAAAATACTAAAGCATGTGTGTAATTTACAATTAAAAATAAATCAACGAGTTATATTAAATAGAAGAAGAATATTAAAATACCATCAACATAAAAGAAGCGAATAAGTAAAAAAAATTAATCATTGAAATGAAAAAAAAAAAAAAACAATTTGTATTTGTAAAGAAAGAAAACGCAGCAGGCAGATGTAGCAATAGAAAGTAACAGGGAGAAAAGCCGAGTGAAGCCGTCAATGTCTACATTGTCACAGCTGAGCAGGCGAGTAATAGGTATAGGATCGCTGTTTTCAACTTTATTTTCACATCTGAGGTAGAAGCGAGAATACAGCAGTAGAGAGGAGAAGCAGCAGGGAAAAATACACAGGAGTGTAAGAGTAGCAGAGAAGCAGAGTAAAAATTCAAACACAGCAAGCAAGGAGACAAAATAAGCGAACGAGAATCCACATACGCAGAAACTCACACAAAGATCAACAGCAGCGAACATAAAGGAGACAACAGAAAGGAAGGTTCGATACAACAACCGATGTCGGTTCGAACTAAAAACAAGAAAAGTACAATAATATTAATTTTAAAAAATTTATATAAGCCAATCGATCACGCTTTTGTGCAGGACAGTGAACAAGGCGGACGTGGCGTGTAGCCGGTTAAGGCTACTTAGGGAAAAAAATAATCTTGGTTGAGTTGATTACATGAATTCAACGTTGAGTATACTGATTTACAATCAGTAAAATTAAAAGCCTCAGCACGATTTACAATCTGGTTGAAGTGGTAGGAGGTAAGCACTGTTCAAGGCCAAGTGATAGAATATTTTCTTGGAAGTTTTCATTCAGAAAATGCAGGGACTAAAAAATCTCGGATTACATCCAAGATTTAAGAATCAGTAGCAGATAGTAAATAGGAGGTGTAGAACCGGCAAGGCAACACGGAGGTTCCACGAAACAGCATTTTTCTAAACAAAGAAGCTTTCAATTTACAAGTGGCTCAATAAATAAAGTTTGTAAAAAGAAGAAAATATATAAAGTGGAAAAGATGAGTTATAAAGAAACAATAGTAGAATTAAAATAACAGTGTTTCTTATTTATGTAAGAACTCTGGACACGACTGAGTTTACCCCAGCTGCAAAACCCGGGTAACCGTAGGTTCCTTTCTATATCATTTTCGTATAAATTAAGATAATTAAAATCTGTTTAAAAGTTTAAATAAAAATACAGCAAAAAATTCCGAAAATATGGATGATTTACTTTGAATTTGTGTTATATTATAGATAAATGATTTAGAATTTATATTTAGAAATGAAATAATTTTGCTCCGATTATCTCTAAAATTTCCTTTCCAATATCCAATGGTTTATTTTTTAAATAATTTAATCCCCTCCTGAAGAATGGTTTCAGATGTGAGAATAAAGATGAAAACATCGATCCTATACCTCGTCTATATTGCACAAACTTTGGTGTATGATATGTTTCACTAATATTTTGAACTTTATTTTCAGAATGATTATTATAATAATTTGTATACAACACATCAATGGTTATGATAAAAATTATTTTTAATTTTCCTAAACATTCATTCTATAAATTTTTAAATTGTAGAGTACAATTAATAAATTCGTTAAAATTTATTGTTTGTCCTTCATCATTTCTAAACAATATAGATATATCATTAATGTTATAAGATTCAATAGGAAGGGATTCTATTCTGTTAATATGAATATAGTGTTTTTGACAATGATATTGAAAATACTTTTAAACATTTAATTTTTTTATTCCCTACATGTCGAAATTTAATTATATCAGTATAAGTAAATATAATTTCATTTATGTCTGTTGAAGAAACTTTATTAAAATAATGAGCTATTTATAAGTAGTTCAGGGATGGAAAATGTCAAATAAAATACTATTCATAAAAAAAGAATACAAATCGATTAAACATCCTAGGGTCCCTTGACCAATGTGGTCAATTACAATGATTTAGCTAGGCGTTCGAATGCACGGAGAGTACCCAATAGAATGCGCCTTGGGTTTGGAGCGGGTTCAGTCGCCGGACGTCTGTTGCGGTCCAAAGATGACTCTCTATTCCGACGCGATTGCTATGTAGGACGTCTATATGGACCAAGGCACTGATGTACACTGCTTCCACGTGGAGTTCTCAGTTCGTTACGAGAGCTGGATGAACGAGATCCTGAATGTTGACGTCAGCAGAAGTGCATTCATTTGTTGAATGCGATCGAGCCAAACAATAGCCGTGAACGCGAACTTCACGCCGACGCTTCACCGAGACACCGATAAATATCTGGATTACGCGGAGGCCTGTGTAATATATCTTATATTAATATAATACAAATAATGGAATGTCTTTTTGAGGTATTTTTGGATGTGGAAAAGATGATGTGTTAGCATGAGAATAATTGTGAAGTCATCTTTAATTACTACAAGCTGACCAGTAGTGATATTTTCTTCAGAATTTTGCCATTTATATCTTTTTTGGAGTTCCTTAAGGTTTTCATCTTTCCATCGTTGCGCGAATTGATGATGTAGAAATTTTAGTCTTTCCCAACGATCTCGTAAGTTTACAGGTTCCGAGGGTAATTCCGCTGAAGTGAGCAATTCATTGGGATCATCTGACATGGGAACAACGGTCTTTAGTTGAGAACGGATTCAATTCGGACTAAAAGGGTATTGAACTGTTTTAGTATTTTGGTTTGTATTTAGTATTTTGGTTGACTTTTTAAAGTGCATTTTAAATGACCTCCCATAATCCTCCCATGTTTGGTGCATTTAAAGGGAAAAAATGCCATTGAAATCCGTGAGATGAATACTTTTCTATTAGATCTTGCCATGTAGTACTTTAAATTCTTCATATTCGATACGGGAGCTCTCTTTGCGCCTAAAAAAATTTTTCCCATTATCAGACGTGACCTTCATGGGTAAACAACGCCGACCTATGAATCTAGTGAAGGCTACCCGGAAAGAGCTAGTAGTCAGATCTGAACATAGTTCAAGATGTATGGCTCGTGTAGCAAAATAAAGGAATACACATACGTAACCTTTGTGATAGGAAGCATTCCTTAGTATGGAAGTTTTAATAGAGAACGGCCTCGCAAAATCTAAACCAGTGATGGTAAAAGGTAGGGAAAACGAACTTTGTTCTAGTGGGAGAGATACCATTAGTTGAGATTTTACCTTTTGTTTATAGCGAGTACATGTGACACATTTTCTAATACAAAAACGAATGGCCGACCTAAGTCGCGAGACAAAATAATCTCCTCTCATTTCTCTAAGCATTAAATTAATTTCGACATGCATAAGATTATGCGAGAAATTAATAAATAATTTACAAAAAGTAGTGTTGACAGGAAGGAGAATCGGATGTCGTTCATTATACGACAGAGCTGAATTGGAAATTCTACCGTTAATTCTTATAACGTCATTGATATCTAAATGCGGGTTTAAGGGATATAAAGGCCTTTTTTTTCTTACATTCTTATATTTTTGCAAGGAATAATATTCTCTATGGTAATGAAGTAGTTTGGTAATGTAAATCAATTTATTTTTAATTTTAGAAAACTCTTGATGATTAATACGCGGTACTTTTTTTTACTAATGATGATATTGATTCAGTAGGAGAAATTTGTTTAACATGCTAAGGAAACCTTAGAGGAGTTTTTGATTGATTCTGAACCTTTTTCTAGTCGCATCGATAAATCCAAATACATATACCATTACTCTGATAGCTTTATCCCATGTTGAGAAACGAGTTTGTAGATCTTCATCTATATCTTTCCTAATTTCATTATCAGATAACAAATGCAGAACTTCAATCATTCGTCTTGCTTCTAGAAAACTTTCACTAATTATTACAGGCTTTGGCCATTCTTCGGGGGACTTTTGAAGCCAGACTGGTCCATTCCACCATAAGGAGTTGTTTAAAAGTTGATTGTCGAAAAACCGAACATGGCGCCAAGACACGTTTCCAACATTTCGTATTATATGTGCAGTCCGGTTAACGACGTAAGTTTTCCAAGTGTTTGGAGGTTTTTCCAACCAGATGAGAACTGTAGAGGAATCAGTCCAGAAAAACAGTTCATAACTATAACAAAATATTGACTTGTTTTATTAACTTTGGTAATAGAATAGGTCCACAAAGTTCCAGTCGTGTGAGACTAATATGGTTTATAGGGGCCACTTTTGTTTTTGAAACAAAGAGATGTAATACAACAGAGGTATCAGTTTGAATTCGAAAATATACTGCTGAGCAGTATGCTTTCTCAGATGCATCGCAAAAACCATGAATTTGAGTTATCAGAAAAGGAGCAAAATTTATCCATCGTGGAATCTTTAGTGTAGAGATTAGCGGGAGATTATTTACAATTTTGTTCCAATTTGCTAATGTGTTGGGTTTCACATTCTCATCCCAATTAGTACCTTCCAACCAGAGTAGTTGAAGTAATATTTTTGACCTCACCACTACGGGAGAAATCCACCCAGCTGGATCAAAAATTTTTGCCACATTTGACAGAATCTGCCGCTTTGTTATGGCATTAGTAGGACAAATGGGTTAAATGGTGCAAGAGAATGAATCGAATAATGCAACCCATTGAATTCCTAGAGTTTTGCCAAACTGGCTTTCTTGAATTTTAGAAAATCTGAATCTAAAATATCTTCTTTAGGGACAGATGCAAGGGCTTCAGGGCAGTTAGAAATAATCTTTTTCAAGTGAAATCTGTCAGATTTTAGAACTACCATAACTTGAGATAAAGAACCAACAGGTGAATGTGTATCATGAGCGCCCGGTAAAATGTCATCTACATAGCTTTCTTTTGTTAGCATGTACGCTGCTTGTGGGAACATTTCTTTTGAATTATGAGCTAGTTGCATAAGTGTCCTTGTTGCTAAGTATTTAGCGCAATTAACATCAAAATTGACGGTTTTCAATGCAAAATCCTTAGCGGGACAGATGTGGTCAAGATTTACGTGGGCACCTGCCATGACGGCCTAATCCCACGGTGGTCTTACCACCGGGTGAGGTACAATGCGCCAACCAACGCCCCCATGTGCCTGTTAAGAACACACAGGTGGCAATTTGAGAGACTCATTGTCTGGATAAGTCCACTCCCCCTTGCTTAGGAGTTGGAGCTATCTAACCTCCTGCCGCACTATTGGCGATCTGTGTAGCTATGCAACACCACATCGGGACTATAAACCCCTACCTGCGGTTTAGGTCTAAACCACAACCACCACGTGACTCCCCTAAGGGCCTCTCCAACAGCCAGTCCAGTACGACAACACCGACGAGTCAGTGCTGCCGTACCAGGGGCTACTGGCATCCGAGGTATCAGATTGTGTTAAGAATCTAGTCAGGCACCGAAGGTCCTTTTCTCCCATTATAGACAAGTCCAGGCAATGGTGCACCTAAGCTATCCTAGAGTGTAACATGACAGGATTTTCTCTACCACGTATGAGCTATACATCAAGGAAATATTTACTCCAAGAAGACAAGCCGCCGTGAAACAAAGATTTAGCGCGACAGATGTGGTCAAGATTAACGTGGGCACCTGTCATGACAGCCTAATCCCACGGTTGTATTACTACCGGGTGAGGTACAATGCGCCAACCAACGCCCCCATGTGCCTGTTAAGAACACACAGGTGGCAATTTGAGAAACTCATTGTCTGGATAAGTCCACTCCCCCTTGCTTAGGAGTTGGAGCTATCTAACATCCTGCCGCACTATTGGCGAATTGTGTTGCTATGCAACACCACATCGGGACTATAAACCCCTTCCTGCGGTTTAGGTCCAAACCACAACCACCACGTAACTCCCCGAAGGGCCTCTCCAACAGCCAGTCCAGTACGACAACACCGACAAATCACTGTTGCCGTACCAGGGGCTACTGGCTCCCGTGTTACCAGATCGTGCTAAGTCTCTGCTCAGGCCCCGAAGGATTTTCTCTACCACGTATGAGCTATACATCAAGGAAATATTTTATCCAAGAAGACAAGCCGCCGTGGCGGGATTTAGCGTGACAGTTGGATTCTTGACGAAAAAAAAATTCGTGGGAATTGAGTGTCTTCTTCGTGAACGAGAATTTGATGATCCATTTTCTCGATATCGCCATTGAAGACATATTTATAAAGATGCCATTTCAAAATTAAAGTCATCAAGTCTCCCTGTAATGAAGTGCCTATGTGAAGAACATCATTGAAAAACATTCCAGAGCTAGTTTTCTTGGAGACGTTAAAAACTACTCTTACTTTAGTATTACGGCTTTCAGGTTTGAAAACGGCGTGATGAGGCAGATAAAAAATAGTATAACCATGACGAGATAAGATTTCTGATGAAACTGTGAGCTCCATATGGTTGAGATATATGTATTCTTTTAAAACATTATTATGTGTCGCTGCCAATTCTCCTTTTTTCTTCAATGACTCTTCTAGATTACAATATTGTGCCTTAGTAGCAGAACAGGAGGTGCCGAGGCATATATTAGCTTGGAATTCTGACTTGAAAGGGAGTTTTACTACATAGCGGCCTTCATGATTTCGAAAAGTGGTTCTGTAATGTAATTCTTCGCAATATTCTTCTTCTTTCGAGACAAGGCGCGGACTGGAAACTTCCTCTTGTTCAAAGAACTTCCTCAATTGGTCACTAAATGGGTCGCTGGATACTTCACTAACATCAATGGAAAACGAAGAGACAGATTTGGTATGCTGAGCCAGGATATAGCGCGCAACACTTTGAATACCTTCAAGTAGGATCTGAGGAAGGACATTAGTACCAATAAGTATATTGGTCTGGGTCGGCTAGATACAAATCTTTCAAATCTGATAGCGAAATATCAGATTTTGTGCAAGAGAAGTTGTGTAACATTCGGGTGATTTTAGGGATGACTATGGCTTCTATGTGTACATAACGATTATATTTTTCTGAATATAATGTTACTTTACATAGAGAATTCGAATTGACTACTCTTTCACCGCCGATACCATGGATTTGGAAGAATTTTACTTCTGCATTAGATGATGCTGAAGTCTCTTTGAAATTAATGTTTTTTCAGAGCCCTGATCTAGAAAGGCTTCTCACCTTGGTGTCGAAAGCTAACTATCGCTGTGCGAAAGAAGGTATCTTCGGTAGTACATCTATCATTAATTTGAGCTACATGGGTAGCTGCTACTCTTTCTCTAGTCTCTCCTAAAGAACCGGGATTATTCCGATTCGTAGATTCTGGATTGATTGATTGTTTGAAGTTTTAGGGAAATGTAGCAACGAATGGTGATTCTTCTTGCAATGGGTACATGAAAATTTGCTTGGACATTCTTTTGGAAGAGTTAAGACATATCTTGTTACTAGATACAAATTGGTTTCTAGTTTGGGGATTGAAATTTAAGAACTGAAAACAATTTTCAAGATATATTTTACAGGGAAATTGCGATGATTATGCTTTAGATGTGTTAGATCTAACATTTCCTTCTTTCGCTGGCGTAATCGATTGAAAATCTTCGACTTCGCACCAATGAGATAAAAACTTATCCATTCTTTCCCACTTAACTAACGTTCTATGAGATTCAAGAGACTGTTAACATAAGAAGAGAGTTTCCATGGGAAGTTTGGAAGAACATAAAATAATGATGAAGGGATCCCATTCTCCAATCGGGACGTCTTGGGCTTTTATAGCAGAAAGGCAATCATTAATTGTACTCTGAATATTCTGAAGGGCATCACTAGTTTCAGTTTTAATAGGAGATAGATTAAGCAAAATTTTAATTTGATTTTTTACAAAAATTATTTGGTTTTCGTATCTGTCCTTCAACGCTTCCCATGCTAAGAAGAAATTGTTAGAGCATAACTTTTATTTCCTTATTATGCCACCAGCCTGTCCTTGAACTTTTAATCTAAGGTGATACAATTTTTGAACTGGGTGTTGTCGATATAGACGGCGGTGAACATGTCACGGAAGGACTGCCACTCTTCGTAACCACCATGGAAGATTTGTGTATCACATGGGGGAACTTTAACGTGAGAAAAGTTCTCTTCATTGAAGGAGTTTTGAAGAGTTTCTAATGGGACATTTTTTATAAAGGTCTTTTGAATATCAATAATTTTAGATTTACATTTATGGAAAGATCGTGTGCATGCGTAATATTTTCCACGTGCGGATTTTAAAAATTCTCTTTCAAATTTGGCATTCTTATCAACACAGGGGAATCTGTAGGATTTCAGCAGATTGGCCCACGAATCATTTAGATCTTGAAGATTTACTTCGAGAAATGATTCTGTAATATCATCGATTGGGATATTGTCGAATTCAGAGCAAAATGTGACCAAATCGTCTGAGTCAAAAATAAATTCCTCAGCCATTTTTGAAAGAGCTTGGGTACTTAAAATTTCGTTGGGATTAATATTGAAAATAATCAAAACACCTTTAGAGACTTGGTTCAAAAGTAATTATTTTAAAACAATTAATTAAAAAAAATGTACACTGGGATTTGCAAAACAAGTTTTATTTGACAACAAATATTCTTTAGAAAAAACAATAAGAAATATTTATTGGAAATTGCAAAAAAAAAAAATTATTTTGTGCTGAATATTAGGTATATTAAAAATAAATATTAAATATTAGAGGAATTTGCTAAAACATCTTATTCTTCCAATTTAAAGAGAAAAAATTAAAAAATTTTCCAAATGTCCGCCGAACAGACTTTTTTATTTTTTTTTTTTATTTTTTTTTGAAAGATTTTCAAACAAAAATTTTATTAGATACATATATATATATATATATATATATATATATATATATTAATATCCACATACAAATCCTTCCTTTTACTGCTCACTGGGATTTGCGAACAAGACTCAAAATATCTTATAAATTGTTGCAGACAAAACTTCTTCTGAATTAATTTATAAAATATTCGCTGGGATTTGCAAACAAAAATCTTTTTAAAAGTTATTTATAACTTGTTCGAAATGTTTTAAATTGTTCGCTGGGATTTACGAACAAACCTTTTTTTAAATTATAAAATTTTTCAAAATTATAAAAATGTTTTAACTGTTCGCTGGGATTTGCGAACACACTTTTTTAAAATTATTTTATAAATTATTTAAAATGTTTCAACTTTTCGCTGGGACTTGCGAACAAAACCTTTTAGAATTATTTATAAATTGTTTAAAATGTTTCAACTGTTCGCTGGGATTTTCGAACACAGTTTTTTTTAAACTATAAAATTTTTCAAAATTATAAAAATGTTTTAACTGTTCGCTGGGATTTGCGAACACACTTTTTTAAAATCATTTTATAAATTATTTAAAATGTTTCAACTTTTCGCTGGGACTTGCGAACAAAACCTTTTAGAATTATTTATAAATTGTTTAAAATGTTTCAACTGTTCGCTGGGATTTTCGAACAAAACTTTTTTTTAACTATTTACAAATTGCCTTAAAATGTTTTCAACTGTTCGCTTTTTAGAATTATTCATAAATTGTTAAAAAATGTTCTTAATTTTTTAATTGTTCGCTGGGATTTACTAACAAAACTTTTTAAAAATGTAAAATTTTTCAAAATTATAAAAATGTTTTGACCGTTCGCTGGGAGTTGCGAACAAAACTTTCTCCAATTGTTTTGCTTGAAATATTTTTATCGAAAATATATAGATAAAAAAACGGGTATTAGAATTTTTGCTTTTCAATTTAATTTGGGTTTTTATTTAGCTTGAGGTTTTTTAATATAATTTTGTACGTACCGTACACTAGGTATTTACAAATGTAAATGATATTACAAAAAATTATATACACTAAAAATGTGGGAAAATGTCAAAGGGTAAAAAACATAGAAAACCGGCACCGCACAGTGAGGCAGAATCAAAATTTTTTGAAAATAAATCTGTAACTTCTGATCGGCTGGTTGGATTTTCATGAAATTTGATATAAGCGTTGCAGAGGAGTGTACAATGTTAAGTTTGGAAGGGGGGCACAAAAAACCCCTCAGCGCCGGAGCTAAGGGGGCTCAAATTTTGGTACGTCTGACATAAAAAATTTTTAATCACTTGCCAAATTTTTGTTTCTCGTCCGATTTCAAATATTTATCTCTTATAGCTTTCGAGTTATTTGCGTTTGAATTTTTAAGCACAATAATTTTGCATGTTCTTGGTCCAGTTTTTTTTATATATATCCTAGTCTTTCTGACCAATTTTATTAGTTTTTTCTTAACTAGTTAAAGAACAAAATTATCTATTGAATAAAAAAAATTTGAGGCCGATATCTTTACCGAGTCCAAAAATAAACGATTTTGAATTTGAAAATTGTAAAAAAGACGACTTTTTGTTTTTTTTTTATCCGAAAAAATATCTATACTCTTTTTTATCTAAAATAAAATTTTCTTTAGCAACATATAATAATTTTACACTTTTCTGAAAGGTAACTTCACAGAGATGACTTTCAGATAAAAAACAAGCCCAATAACTCAATTGGTCATGGTACACACCCTCCCGAATTCGACACATTTTATATGAAAGTTTTAATTTAGACCATATTTTCTCAAATCCCAAAGCACGAATCGACAAGCGGAATATATTTTAAGAATCTTCAATATGTTGTTAAAAGTTTTAAATCAAAATCTACGGGACTTCGGAAAAATGTGGATTCTATAGCTAAAAGTGTAAAAAAATCCCATTTTTGGGAATTTTGATTAGTTTATTTGAGAATTCAGGAAAACCCTACCCCTGATTGAAATTTGATTAACACGCTTATATTTATATTAATAAGATCCACATTTCCTGCAAGTTTCATTAAGATATCTTTATAAACAAATATGTTATTACAATTAAATTTGTATTTTCTCCAAAAACCCCAAATTGGGCCTTTTGTTTGGTTTATTTCTAAATAGCGAAAGAAATTTTAAAAATATGTATTCCAAATTAAGCTTGTCCTTTAGCATATATAATTTCCGATCTTTTGCAAAAATATTCAAGTCAATGTCGTGCCTCATTTCAGAAATATGCGTCTTTAAACTTTTATATTTTCATTTTATTGTATATATAACTATATTTTTACAAACTTGCAAGTTTTGCCTTTAGTTTTGCGTGAATAATTACTTAGAAAATTATGAATATTTCTGTATACTTTTACTAATATCTATACACAAAATATTTTTATAAAAATAATTAAGAAATATATTTTATTTTCAATAGGGTGGCCACATTTCCCAAATTTAAGTAAATATTTATCCTTTTCTAAGCATTCATATATTTCTATTAATAAATTTAAAATAACAAGACAAACAAAAAATGTCTATTTTAACTTAATCAATTTTATTGTTTTTGGTATTTATCATCTTCCTTAATATAATAATATTCTATTTCTAATACAATTTTTTATTACTTATCTAAAAGATAATAAAGGTCCTTCAAGTCTTCAGTACTTTAATTTGATAAAGGCTCATAATAAATCCAACGTTTTCTCATTGATGATAGTACATGTTCTGATGAGAACAATAGGCTATTAAAAATATTCTCGTTTTGTGACGTTCTGGAGTATTTCCTGGAGCTGAATAATTGAACGTGCTTAAAATATCTGTTTCTTGCTTCTTGAGCCTCTTCTGTAAGCTTTCCAAGTGGAAGAATATTTCGTTCAATCATAATTTCGCCACGGCACAATACTTTATGTACTGTTGGTGTCATTTCTTTCCATGGATATAGAGAAACAAGTAGTTTAGATATTTCTGTTGCATATTCTCCAAATGGAGAAGAGTTAATTTTGTGCCTACTATTTATTGCCATTAATAGTATGTTAGTCCTTTCAAGTAACTCTCTATTAATACCAGTTATTTTTGATTTAGCTTCGAAATTTCCGAAAAACCTTCTTGCTGTGTTTCCACCATTTCTACTACCACCAGTCGGCAGAAGTTGGTCGATGTTTAATACCGTCTCTTCTCTGAATTCATCCTGGATTCTACTTTTCTCATATATTCTAAGTGTTTTTAAATCCGTTGTTTCTTTTAGGTTTTGTTAAATTTTCTAGCCCACTTCTATACTTTAAATCATATGCCATGTGCAGAAAATGCTTAATGAACCGTATTCTGGCGTGAAGTGGAGATATTCCGAAAGACAGAAATTCTTCATTAATACTCCTTGCTTTACCAATTTCCGAAAATTGTGATTTCGTCTCATCACATAGTGAGCATTTCCGTAATGGCATTACTAACCTTTCCATCAATCATTGTTAGACTAAGTTGAAAGGATATGTCGAATGTGTATTGGTTTATGGGTATTGAAAGAGGTTGTAAATCATTTATTTCATCTTTAATATATTCCACTAAATCCTTTGTTGTTGTCTTCGACTCCTTTGTATATTCGAACCAAATAGGTCTGCAAAAATGTTTTGATCCTGGAGTGGTGTTAAATAAGGAATAAGATCGCATTCTTAATGGCACCAAAGATGCTATAAATACGCTTTTATAATCCGTCATTTTCTTACTTCCACTAGCATGCTTGTATTCAGGAAAGGCTGATAGTCTGTCACATCCCCACTTACAGATTAATACAACGTCGCTGTTATTTACTTTTTACAACTGATCTGCATAATAATCAGCAACTATCCTGGTAGCTGTATTCTCAAGCAAAGAAGATAGCTCTACACATTCTTCCTTTTCGGTAACCGAAATAGATGGTAAAATAGTTGGCTTTTTTTCTTGAATATCCTTGTATGATGGTAGAATTGAGTGTCCCTTTTCAAGCGGAGCTTTTCTTAAAATTTGATATTTGTTTCGGCTGAGGTCCAGTTCAAGCATTAAAGCAATTACTTCTTCCTCTGTAAAATTTTATTCTGATTTTGGAGTAGCTACACTTTCGGCAATCCGTTTAAGACGTTTTGGTGATGTATTTTAGCAATATTAATTGCACTCTTATGTTGCTTCTCCTTTTTTAAAAATATAGTCATATATACAATAAATTGGAAATATAAAAGTTTAAAGGCGCATATTTCTGAAATGAGGCATGACTCGAATCTTTTTTCAAAAGATCGGAAATTATATATGCTGAAGGATAACCTTAATTTGGAATACATATTTTTAAAAATTTCTTTCGCTGGAAATAAACCAAACAAAAGGTCCAATTTGGGGTTTTTGGAGAAAATACAGATTTTTTAATTGTAATAACATATTTGTTTATAAAGATATCTTAATGAAACTTGCAGGAAATATGGATCTTATTAATATAAATATAAGCGTGTTAATCAAATTTCAATCAGGGGTAGGGTTTCCTTAATTCCCAAATAAACTAATCAAAAATCCCAAAAATGGGATTTTTTTACATTTTTAGCTATAGAATCCACATTTTTCCGAAGTCCCGTAGATTTTGATTTAAAACTTTTAACAACATATTGAAGATTCTTAAAATATATTCCGCTTGTCGATTCGTGCTTTGGGATTTGAGAAAATATGGTCTAAAATCAAAACTTTCACATAAAATGTGTCGAATTCGGGAGGGTGTGTACCATGACCAATTGAGTTATTGGGCTTGTTTTTTATCTGAAGGTCATCTCTGTGAAGTTACTTTTCAGGAAAGTGCAAAATTATTATACATTGTTAAAGAAAATTTTACTTTAGATAAAAAAGAGTGTAGATACTTATTCGGCTAAAAAAACACAAAAAGTCGTCTTTTTGCAATTTTCAAATTCAAAATCGTTTATTTTTGGACTCGGTAAAGATATCGACTTCAAATTTTTTTATTCAATAGATAATTTTGTTCTTTAACTAGTTAAGAAAAAAACTAATAAAATCGGTCGGAAATACTAGAATATATATGAAAAAAACTGGACCAAGAACATGCAAAATTATGGTGCTTAAAAATTCAAACGCAAATAACTCGAAAACTATAAGATATAAATAGGACATGTACACATGTTTTTTATAGGTCTTATCAGGGCCTACAACAATATATAAAAATATTTGAAATCGGACGAGAAACAAAAATTAGGCAAGCGATTAAAAATTTTTTATGTCAGAGGTACCTAACTTTGAGCCCCCTTAGCTCCGGCGCTGAGGGGTTTGTTGTGTCCCGTTTCCAAACTTAACATTGTAGACTCCTCTGTTACGCCTGTACCAAATTTCATTAAAATCGAACCAGCCGATCAGAAGTTACAGATTTCCAAAAAAATTTCGATTCTGCCCCACTGTGCAGTATGGAGAGGCTATATTTACCTCTATGTTTTAGAATATCCAAGTGGTGATCTACAAAAATTTTTTTCAATAGGTTTGATGAATATTTTAATTCTCCATCAGTTTTAAACTTTTTTAATTTTTCTATACGCATTTGATATTTTCATAAAAAATATTGTCTTAATTAACAATAATGTGTATATGACCTTCTATGTTAAACTTGCAATAAATTTATACCAAAAGATTTAATAAATTAGAGAAAACGTAATTATTTACTCTTAACTCAAAAATTTTTATAACGCATCCTTTACTATAATCAATGTTCTTCTGCGATTTTTAGTTTGGGATATAAAGCTTACCAAAATTAACTTTTCTATAGTATTTTTCAACATTTTAAAAAATGGAAAAAATTATTTCAAACTGCAATTTTTACAAAATATGACACAAATATATGCACAAATATGCAAAAACATGTATTTTTAACAAAATATGCAAAAATATTCACTAACAAATTTATGCCATTTTAGAGCAAATTTTCTTATACGCAAAGATAATTAGTTTACACTGTTCTGTTGGGGTAAAGATAAAAATCATGTATTTGCATGAACTTCCGTTCCTTGTTAATAAACAATAACAAAGGTACATAAAGTGCTAAAGATTGTTTTAGCACTAATATCAAGTATTAAGATTTATCAAAAATTCGAATATCATATACAAATTTATCGTCCAAGCACAAAGTTTTTGATTATGAAAAATACATGTGATTTTTTTCGATATAATAATGGTGTTTTCAATATTTAAAAGAATAATTAAAAAACATTTGATTTTCATATGTATCAATAATGTGCATTAGATTGCTCGAAAAAACAACCACTTTCGACCGTAACTCCCGCAGGATTGTTCTTTTTGATGTAAAAGTGTGCAAAATATTAGAGCGAAAGTCGGCTTTTTTGAACCAGTCCACAGTGGGACAGAATCGAAATTTTTTGGAAATAAATCTGTAACTTCTGATCGGCTGGTTGGATTTTCATGAAATTTAGTATAGGCGTAGCAGAAAAGCATACAATGTTAAGTTTGGAAGGGGGTACAACTAACCCCTCAGGGGCGGAGCTAAGGGGGCTCAACGTTAGGTACCTCTGACATAAAAAATTTTTAATCGCTTGTCAAATTTTTATTTCTCGTCCGATTTCAAATATGTTTATTTATTGTTGTAGGTCCTGATAAGACATATAAAAGGCATGCTTACATGTTCTATTTATCTCTTATAGTTATCGAGTTATTTGCGTTTGAATTTTTAAGCACCATAATTTTGCATGTTCTTGGTCCAGTTTTTTTTATATATATCCAAGTATTTCCAACCGATTTTATTAGTTTTTTTTTCTTAACTAGTTAAAGAACAAAAATTATTGAACAAAGAAAATTTGAAGTCGATATCTTTACCGAGTCCAAAAATAAACGATTTTGAATTTGAAAATTGCAAAAAGACGACTTTTTGTGTTTTTTTTTTTTTTAGCCGAAAAAGTATCTATTCTTTTTTATCTAAAATAAAAATTTCTTTAGCAACATATAATAATTTTGCAGTTTTTCAGAGATGAGTAAGACAAAAAACGAGCCCAATAACTTAATTGGTCATGGTACACACCCTCCCGAATTCGACCCATTTTATATGAAAGTTTTGATTTTAGACCAAATTTTCACAAACCCCAAAACACGAATCAACAAACGGAATATATTTTAAGAATCTCCAATATGTTGTTAAAAGTTCTAAATTAAAATCTACGGGACTTCGGAAAAATGTGGATTCTATAGCCATAAATGTAAAAAATCCCATTTTTGGGAATTTTGATTAGTTTTTTTGGGAATTCAGGAAAACCCTACCCATGATTGAAATTTGGTTAATGCGCATTTATTTATATTAATAAGATCCACATTTCCTGCAAATTTCCTTAAGATATCTTTATAAACAAATATGTTATTACAATTAAAAAATTTGTATTTTCTCCAAAAACCCCAAATTGGGCGTTTTGTTTGATTTATTTCTAAATAGCGAAAGAAATTTAAAAAATATGTATTCCAAATTAAGCTTATCCTTTAGCATATATAATTGCCGATCTTTTTCGAAAAGATTCAACTCATTTCAGAGATATGTGCCTTTAAACTTTTATATTTCCAATTTATTGTATATATGACTCTATTTTTACAAACTTGCAACTTTTGCCTTTAGTTTTACGTGAATAATTACTTAGAAAATTATGAATATTATAATATCTTATAGTATAATATAATATAGTATAATGTAGTATAATATAGTATAATATAGTATAATATAGTATAATATAGTATAATATAATATAATATAATATAATATAATATAATATAATATAATATAATATAATATAATATAATATAAAATAATATAATATAATATAATATAATCTAACAGATATATATAATAATATAATATAATCTAACAGATATATATAAATGCGCAGCTAATCCTTATCAACATCATAACGAAGTAGTGATTACATTGAAGCATGAACAATTGTGTTGTGTTCTGTGGAGTTTATCTAAAAATGATCTTAATCGTTTAGAAGTTATAGTGGAATTCATAAAACATATCATGCAAAAGTCGACGTCATTGGTAAATCTCAGATAGAGAGCTTTTTAAAGTTGTATGACGTAAAAATGAAGTCCTTGAATCAGCGTACTAACAGATTAAAAATTAAACATTTCGATTAGATGGATACTGATATAGAAATATCGGTGCGCAAAATATCAACTGGAGAACCCTGCAAGACATATGATGATTTAAGTACAAGATCTAAGAAGAAAAGACTGGCCCATAAGCTTTCTACAATTTCGAATGAAGAAGTTTCTGATACATTCAAAGAAATGTTAAAAAAGGAGAAGCAATCTAAGAGTGCAATTAATATTGCTGAAATACTTCCAACTGTATCACCAAAATGTTTTAAACGGATTGCCGAAAGTGTACCTACTCCAACATCACAATCCAATTTTACAGAGGAAGAAGCAATTGCTTTAATGCTTGAACTGGACCTCAGCCGAAACAAATATCAAATTTTAAGAAAATCTCTGATTGAAAAGGGACACTCAATTGTACCATCATACAAGGATATTCAAGAAAAAACGCAAACTATTTTACCATCCATTTCAGTTACCGAAAAGGAAGCATGTGTAGAGCTATCTTCTTTGCTTGAGAATACAGCTACCAGGATAGTTGCAGATTTTTCTGCAGATCAGTTGTAAAAGGAAAAAACAACGACGTTGTATTAATCTGTAAGTGGTGATGTGACGGACTATCAGCCCTTCCTGAATACAAGCATGCTAGTGGGAGTAAGAAAATGACGGATTATAAAAGCGTATTTATAGCATCTTTGGTGCCATTAAGAATGCGATCTTATTCCTTAAACCCATCTTCATCAAAGTGTAAAAACTCATTTGAAGATATATGGCTTAACACCACTCCAGGATCAAAACATTTTTGCAGACCTATTTGGTTCGAATATACAAAGGAGTCGAAGACAACAACAAAGGATTTAGTGGAATATATTAAAGATGAAATAAATGATTTACAACCTCTTTCAATAACCATATACCAATACACATTCGACATATCCTTTCAACTTAGTCTAACAGTGATTGATGGAAAGGTTAGTAATGCCATTACGGAAATGCTCACTATGTGATGAGACGAAATCACAATTTTCGGATATTGGTAAAGCAAGGAGTATTAATGAAGAATTTCTGTCTTTCGGAATATCTCCACTTCACGCCAGAATACGGTTCATTAAGCATTTTCTGCACATGGCATATGATTTAAAGTATAGAAGTGGGCTAGAAAATTTAACAAAACCTAAAAGAAACAACGGATTTAAAAACACTTAGAATATATGAGAAAAGTAGAATCCAGGATGAATTCAGAGAAGAGACGGTATTAAACATCGATAGACCCCTGCTGACTGGTGGTTGTACAAATGATGGAAATACAGCAAGGAGGTTTTTCGGAAATTTCGAAGCTACATCAAAAATAACTGGTATTAATAAATCAAAAATTACTGGTACCTGTTTCTCTATATCCATGGAAAGAAATGATACTAACAGTACATAAAGTATTGTGCCATGGCGAAATTATAATTGAACGAAATATTCTTCCACTTAGAGAGCTTACAGAAGAGGCTCAAGAAGCAAGAAACAGAGATTTTAAGCACGTTCAATTATTCAGCTCCAGGAAATGCTCCAGAACGTCACAAAACGAGGATATTTTTAATAGCCTATTGTTATCATCAGACCCTGTACTATCATCAATGAGAAAACGTTGGATTTATTATGAGCCTTTATCAACTCAAAATACTGAAGACTTGAAAGACCTTTATTATCTTTATTATATACAGATACAACAGATTATTTTATAGAAAATAAGTAGTATAAATTTAAAATATTAGAAAAATTGTCTACATAAATTTAATGTAAATAAATAATAAAAAGGCAAAAAAGGCAAAAAGTTGCAAGTTTGTCCAAATATAGTCATATATACAATAAATTGGAAATATAAAAGTTTAAATTCGCATATTTCTGAAATGATATTGACTTGAATCTTTTTGCAGAAGATCGGAAACTATATATGCTAAAGGATAAGCTTAATATGGAATACATATTTTTAAAATTTCTTTCGCTGTTTAGAAATAAATCAAACAAAACGCCCAATTTGGGGTTTTTGTAATAACATATTTGTTTATAGAGGTATCGTAATGAAATTTGGAGGAAATGTGGATCTTATTAATATAAATAAAAGCGTGTTAACCAAATTTCAATAAGGGGTAGGGTTTTCCTGAATTCCCAAAAAATGAAAATTCCCAAAAATGGGATTTTTTACATTTTTGGCTATAGAATCCACATTTTTCCGAATTCCCGTAGATTTTGATTTAAAACCTTTAACAACATATCGAAGATTCTTAAAATATATTCCGCTTGTCGATTCGTGCTTTGGGATTTGAGAAAATATGGTCTAAATTAAAACTTTCATATAAAATGGGTCGAATTCGGGAGGGCGTGTACCATGACCAATTGAGTTATTGGGCTAGTTTTTTATCTTAAAGTCATCTCTGTGAAGTTGCCTTTCAGAAAAGTGTAAAATTATTATATGTTGCTAAAGAAAATTTTATTTTAGATAAAAAAGAGTAGATAGTTTTTCGGATAAAAAAAAACACAAAAAGTCGTCTTTTTTGCAATTTTCAAATTCAAAATCGTTTATTTTTGGACTCGGTAAAGATATCGACTTTAAATTTTTTTTATTCAATAGACAATTTTGTTCTTTAACTAGTTAAGAAAAAAAACTAATAAAATCGGTCTTAAATACTAGGATATATAGGAAAAAACTGGACAAAGAACATGCAAAATTATGGTGCTTAAAAATTCAAACTCAAATAACTCGAAAACTATAAGAGATAAATAGGACATGTGAGCATGTTTTTTATATGCCTTATCAGGGCCTACAACAATATATAAAAATATTTGAAATCGGACGAGAAACAAAAATTTGGCAAGCGATTAAAAATTTTTTATGTCAGAGGTACCCTTAGGGGTTTTTTGTGCCCCCCCCTTCCAAACTTAACATTGCACGCTACTCTGCTATGTCTATACCAAATTTCATGAAAATCGAACCAGCCGATCAGAAGTTACAGATTTCCAAAAAATTTCGATTCTGCCCCACCGTGCAATACAGTGTAAATGATGAGATGGTTTTTGATTTTAGCAAAGCTGATTATTCCAAATTAAATCACCTACTTTGTTCTGAAAATTGGTTTGAATATATTCATTACAATAAAGTATGCCCTCGTATTATTGACATCATTTTGAATAAATTCTATGATGGCTTATTTAAATGTTTTAAGAAATCAATTCCAATGACGAGAAAAAGAATTGTACATGGACCGCCTTGGGTATGCTGCTTGATTGTAAACTATCCTTTAATTCCCACTTTTCGCAAATCGTTAGAATGGTAAAAGGAGTTCTAGGTTTCCTCTAGCGCTGGGGAAGAGAATTAAATATTGCTGGAATATGCTACCGCGGTTTGGGATCCTCAATAAGAAGTTCATACAAAGAAAATCATATAAAGAATATTTTGACTTCTTAATTTTCGACGGAATCCTAATATTAATTTACCATCATATGAAAGTCGATTAGAGCTTATTGATCTCCCTACTCTTGAAAGTAGGAGAAAATATATGAATATTTCATTTGTAATTAATTTATTAAACGGTTCAATTATTTCCAATTTCCTGCTTCGTAGGGACGAATTCGTAATCCCAAATCGTCCAACTAGAAATTATACTCCTTTGAAAATCAAATTTATGTATATGCAATCAATTCAACAGTTTTTATCCATATATTGATTTCTCAGTAAATGCAATCCGCATTAAGAGGAGTATTGTTAACTTAGGTAAATGATTATGAAAGATATTTAATTGTAAATAGCTTTAAGGATAATATGTATGCTAGCCCTTAAGAGATTGCCATTTCATTGGCTATTAAATAATTAAATAAAAAAAGACCTATAACTTTTGACTCCGTAAATATTTTTTTTCAAAATTCTTTCTTTAAACGATTTTGCGTTTGTTGTCGATGAAATAATGCAGCGAAAAATGTCCACCAAGGCAGTGTAAAAAGTAAACATTTTAATCTTTGAAGCCTAATATCTCTTAAACTAAAAGAGATAAGATATGCAGAATGCTCCTATATAAAAATCCTTCAAAACGGTTCAGATACATTTCATTGAAATCAAAATTTCGAAATTCCATCATCATTTCCATTTTATTTTATGAATCGCACACCGTGTGACGTAAAGATTGTCTATACCAAATTTTATTAAAAGTGAAGGTGGTGAAGGTGCGTTTTTTGTTAGAAAATTTTTTTTCTCCCTACAACAAAAGGACAAAAGTAGTTGTTATTCTCTAAAATGGATGTATTTTGGTAAAATCTCTAATGATTTTTGTTGTTTTATGTTTATTTGTTTGACTCCAACTGTCGTAGCTATTTTACCGGATTTTACAAATTTTCCGTTCATGTGCATTTTTGTCTGCAAGTTTTTTCGACAGTAAAATCTTAAATTTACTCAGTAAATACTCAGTTTACTGTAGTTTAATGGAAAAGCACAAGAACGGACCAACTGTGAAGATTATTTAACAACTATTCATTATTTATTTATTTATTATTTCATTTTACATTTTGTTTCATACAACTATTAAAAACCAAAATATTACAGTATTATTTTTTGTACATCTATATACAATATAAGAATGACGTTACTAAGTCCTTGATTGACTGATTGATTCATCATCGCACAGCCCAACACCTGAAGCTGATAATACGAAATTTAGATTGTAGGTTGCTGTACCAGCATATAAATCCACTAGGACGGGATTTTTAGAAATTTGAATGTTTAGGGGTTAAAAAAAAGTTAAAAACGTGTAAACTAATACAAATACAAACACAATTCTGGTACTTTTTTCAAATTCCTGTTTTTAAGGGAGAAAACTGTATTTCGGTACACCATATATATCTTTCAAACCTGTAAACATAGAGATAAAATTTACGTCGTATTCGTCATTTATCAAAAAATTACAAATATGAATTTGGTACATTTCAAAATTACTTTTTCATGATTTTATTTTTTATTATTAACATATACATATGAATATTTTATTTCGGGATCCCATTACAATTTTGAAATTTTTTCGAATATAATTTTTGTTACATCCTTGGGAAAAAGTTAAAAAAAGGGGTAAAATGGTTAAAAAAAATTAAAACTAAGTCAGATTTTATTCATAACTTATTAAGCAAATTTTGACAAAATTTTAAGGATTAGTTGGTTTATTTAGTCATACAAAATAAGCTAATAGGGCGTTATTTCAAATTCTGGTGCCAAAACGGACATTGAACCAAATTCACGTAAATAGTTTGGTACTTTTTTTAAAACATAATTTTTCTTAAGTAATTGAAGGCAGATTTTTAATATTTGAGTTATATATGTGACATGAGCATTTTGAAAATTTAAATATAACGGATCTGTTCAAGAGCGGAAAATGGAACACTGTACCTTTTTGTTTATAATGAATAAACTTTTCGAATTTTCTGTAATATTGAACCTAGAAATATGAAATCAAAGATGAGTGGGGACTCACAAGGGGAATATTGTGGCAGCTTTTTGTTCTTCTAATGGTACTTTTTGATTTTTTTATAATATTAAACGTAGAAGCATGAAATTAAACATAAACGGTCTCGAGTGAATAAGATCATTAAGGAAATTTTTGTTCATTTTTCGTTCTTCTAACGATACTTTTTGCATTTTCTATTATACTGAATCAAGAAAAATTAAATTAAAAATATATGGTTCCAACTGAATGAGAATCCATAATGGGGATTTTATGGTACTTTTTCGTTTTTCTATTGGTACTTTTTTCAGTTTTCTATAATATTAAACGTAGAAGCATGAAATTAAACATAAATGGTCCAGAAATCCTAAATGAAGTGTTTTTATTGTACTTTTTTGTTCTCAAATGATACTTTGGAATTTTTGAGATAATTAACCTATAAAAAGAAAATTAGAGTTATATAGTCCCATATGTATGAGAATCTCATATGGTACTTTTTCGAACTTCTAATAGCACTTTTTTAATTTTATGTAATATTGAACCTAGAAACGTGAAGTGAATATTGGTCTGTTCTTATATGATTCCCAAAATATCACATTCTAATGTTTAAAGTTACGTGAGCTGAACTATTTTTAAAACACTCTCAAAATAGCATTATAATAATCTTCGTTATAAAAAAATTTACTTCAAAATATTATAGAGACATATACCATTTATATGCTACAAAAATTAACTTAACCTATTATGGACCGGTGATTTCAAAATATTACTTTTGTTACTCAATGGTTAAATTAATACATATATCAATAGTACTGAATAAGACAATTCCAATGAAAAATCTAAATTACGATGATGTCCGAATTATTCGAACTTTAATAAAATAATACTGAAAAAAATTCGTAGAAAATTGTACTAAAATGTTCATTTCGCAAGAATGAAAACTAATTTTAAAAACATTTTGCTGATTACCTATAAGTCGACATGTGTCTATGCATATTGTAATTTTTTTGACAAAAAGTTAAAAATTATATACACAGTTTATTGAAAACCATATTTTTTAGGTATTTTAAAAATGATCCAGCTCATGTGAACGAAATAATTTATAACATATCAATCATTTATAACATATCAATCTTTCATCTTCAATTTTTGTCTTCATACAATTCGATGCACTTTAGTATACAATATAGATATTGCATTATACATGTGTTAAACATGTCAATAATATATTGCCTGTTGTTTCAACCCATATCTGCAAGAAAGTAAATTAATCATTCAGATAAAAAAGTTATTTTGCAAATACCTTAAAAGAAGAATCAACTTTACTTACCGATTTTTCTAAAATTTTAACGTATTTTTTACTAAAAATTTCTCAAAATATAACAAAAATCTTAAATTTTAAAGCGCTATGTTTTACAACCAATGAATTACAACTCAAAAATTACACTCTGTACTCTTTTGCATGCACAAGCAAGATAATACGTTGCTTTTTCTTAGCACAAATTATCGAGAAGTTATGAAGAATTTGTAGATAATTTAGTTTCTAGACTATCGAGAAATGTTGAATATTGCTATAGTCATATTTTGAGAACTCGAAAATTACTCTAATGCTTACTATCGATAAAATATCAAAAATTCCTTGACATATTTTCTACAATTGTCGATAATTTCTCGAATACATATTTTTGTTCCTAGAATTCCATTCTAGAAACATTCACTAATTTCGAATCTCAGGTCAGGCGGGATGGTTTATAAAAATGCGTTGTTTTGTTTTATTTAAGTACGCGGCTGTTAAACATTTTCTATTTAAAACTCACTTACCTTCTCAAAACAAGTCGATAAACTTTTTGATGCAGTAATTGTTGCATTTGAGTTAATGTAAAGTAATGCTGCATTCATATTAATCATAGTAATGATATGAAAATACGCAATAGTATGCCATAGTAAAAAGTCTGAAATAAACATTTACTTATTAGTAATAAACAGGGACAAGAAGTTCATGCACTTAAAAAGTGTGTTGTAGGCGCTTAAAACTTGCATTAAAAATGATAAAATATGCTCTAAAAAAAATATGCACTTATTTTTGAACTTTTTTAAGTAAAAAATATAAAATTTGCAAACATTTTAAAATGTAAAATTTACCTTATTCGACATCAACATTTCAAAATGATTTTATTATGGAAAGCATGGTATTATCGGTAGGATGACCATGTGGTGTGTCTATGAGGGTATGATCACTATCTAGTGTTATAGGTAGAGTTTCTTTTTATTTTCCTATAGTCCTTGGTTATTTTTAATAGCTGTCAGGGTTTCAGCTGATTGAAAGGCGTTCAAAAGAACTGCCGAATTAGATGAGCCTTTTCAATTAAAAAACTTAGGCAGGTTGTTGCCGGTTTAGTTTAATAATTTCAAGTCTGTTTTATTTTGTTTATTGTAGGTGCTTATAAACTAATTTACAAAATTAATCCTAGCTTTTCTCACTTATTCTATTTTATTAAAATATTACATCTGTCTCGTTCGGTATCATGGAGTTTGCAATGATATGAAGTAACTTTCGTTCCTTGACCAATCACAACATTTCCTACTTGGAGTGCACTCATTAAAAGTGTGTCACTCAATTATGCTCATGATTAGTCTGCATTAAGTATAGAACAATGTATGTAGTAATTTGATATCTATTTAAATGTTATTTGCTTCATGCATTGTTCATACATGCAGACTTGTGTGGTACACTATGTGTTTATATGTGGGGTACACTGCACCCACACCCTTAAGAGAAAAATTATGAAAGTAATTTTTCTTTCCATCTCCATAATATCGTTACAAAATTTATTAATATGTATTATTTATTTAGTAATTACAATGGATATTTATAACAGTTAGTTTAAAAGTATATTTATTTTTATTAATTTTATAATGGGGTATTATATGGTTTCAAATTATTGTGTATTTTTTTTTATTCCATTATAATCTATTACGGTGTTTACTTCGTTTCTTTTTACAATTTTATATGGCCCTTTATATGGACTTTGGTTTTTCTTTCTATTTTCTACTTTTATTAAAACTAAATCTCCTATATCTAAATTAAGTTTATTTTGGTATTTGTTGTATGAAATTCTAGTTTGTTTAGTTTTTATTATTAATTGCTTTGCCTTATTTACAGCGTATTGTAATCTTTGTTTTAGTTCATTGACATAGTTGTCGTAATTATAAAATTTTTGTTTGTTATTTATATTATATAGATGGTAAACTTGGTAATTTACCATATACTAATTCAAAAGGCGAGTAGCCTGTGTCTATATGTGGTGCCGTGTTGTAGGCAAAAGTAAAGTATGGTATCCATTTGTCCCATTCATAATCATTTGCTGTTGTTACTAAAAATTCATTCAGAACTCTATGATTTCTTTCTATTGAACCTAATGTTTTGTGGTGATAAGGTGTTGAAAAAATTTGTTTAATTTTTAAGAATGAGCAAATGTTACTCATAAGTTAGTTTGTAAATTTATTTACTTTAGCTACCAACCATCATATGTTAGAGGGAATTAATAATTCTCATTTAGCTAGTTTGATTTTTCACATAAGTATTGTAAGGTTGGATGAAGTAGTTGCGATTCGAGCGCTCTAGAATTTGCCAAAAACTATGACAGCTGATCTTACAATATAATCTGCCTTGTTCCCAAGACATCTGATATTCTGAAATCAGCCACTGTTTCTCTGGTACTCGGAACAATTCCGAGCGTCAGGGCGATACCTTGCACAGCGAGTTCGGTTGACTGTTTTGGCACAGCGGCTTCGGCTGACTGTTTTGGCACAGCGGCTTCGGCTGACTGTTTCTCTTAGATTAAGTCTGAACTTTGTAACCTAGATTTAAGGAATTGTATTATTTAAATTAGTATTCGTAAGACATCTTTAAGTATCATAAACGATCCGGCGTGCTGCATAATACCCGAGGGAACCGAATCTTCGACCCAGCATCTACCAGTAATAGAACCCGATTCACCTGAGAAGTACCCGACTGAATCCCTGCGTATCATCGTGCTGCCGAATCTTCGATCCAGCATCCACCAGTAATAGAACCCGATTCACCTGAGAAGTACCCGACTGAATCCCTGCTTATCATCAGGCTGCTAGTAATTTATCTAACACAAAATATTTATAAATACTATCGATAACTAAAACATTGAGATTAAGGGAGAGATTAAGGGTCTGTGATCTGTCACTACTATGAATTTTCTACCGTATAGGTCTGGTCTGAAAAAGTTAATACTCCAATGTATTGCTAAAAGCTCTTTTTTCAATTATTGGTTTGTTTATGTCATGTTTTTGTAATGATTTACTTGCATATGAAATGGGTAAATCCTGGCCTATTTCACCTTGAGACAATACAGCACCTAACGCATAATTTGAGTCGGTTGTTAAAATAAAAGATTTTTCAAAATCAGGGTATTGAAGTATGGGCGGATTCATTAGCTTGTTTTTTTAGTTCCTCAAAGGCATATTGGCATTGTTCTGTCCATATGAATTCTGTCGATTTTTTAAATAATGCATGTAGGTCTTTTGCTATGTCAGCAAAATTGGGTATAAATCTTCTGTAGTAGTTGCAGAATGCAACAAATCGTCTTACTTCATCTGCGTTGGATAGTTCTTTATTGTTTCATATTTAGAAGAGTCTGTTTTTACTTCGTCTTCTGATATTAAATGTCCTAAATAAACTAATTCTGATCTTAGAAAACAACATTTTTTTGGATTAAGCTTTAAGATGTATTTTTGTAATCTGTCTAAGACTTTTATTAAATTTTGGTTGTGATGATTTGGACTACATCCATATACAATTATGTCGTCTATATAGAGAAATGCTTCTGATTCTAGTTATGATAGTGCTATTGTCAGCATTCTTTGAAAACTGTTTGAAGAGATTTTTAGTCCGAATGGTAGTTTCTTACATTGATAATGACCTTGTGATGTAGAAAATGCAGTAAGTGGTCTAGAATTTTTGTTTAATTGAATTTGGTGGAATGAACTGGTCATGTCTAGTGTGGAAAACCATTTGGCTCTGCCAAGTTTGTCTAGGATATCTTCTAGTCTAGTCAATGGAAATTTGTCATTAACGATTTTATTATTTAGTTTCCTAGAGTCTACTACAAGTCTCCATTTCTTTTTATCTTCCATGTTTTTCTTTGGGACTAAAAGTAGTGGAGAATTATATGGACTAACAGATGGTTCTATTATGTCGTCACTAAGCATTTTTAGTACTCGTTCATTTATTACGTTTGTAATTTTTGATGTATACTGGTGTTTTGTCTGAGGTCGTAATTGTTTGTTTATAAAAATTGTTCGTTGTAAGTTTTTCATTTTCTAAATGAAAAAAATTTTGATATTTTTGAAAAATATTTATTAATTCTGTTTTCGCATAGTCATCATTATTATTTAATTGCAAGTCATTCAATATTTGTTGGGGTTATTGTCATTATGGTAACTTAATATGTCGTAGTTTTTTAGTGAGTCAGTTTGGAGTTGAATGCCCCTTAAATTTATTTTCTCGTTTGTTGTGTTTAAAAGTCTAATGTGGGTCATACCGTTATTAGGTGCTATTGAAATACTTAAGCATAATTCAATTAAAAAATTCATTATTAAAAATTATGCAATCTTCGGTGAGGTTTAATTTTATTGTCTGTATGATTTCTGTTATTGGTGGTATTTTTTTTTTTTGGAAGTGCTGTAAGTGATTTTCTATGCATTGGAAGAGTTATGGTTTTATTATTTATTAATAGTGATATTGTAAATGTTTCCTAATCTTTGGGTTCTGAGTAATTGCCTATGGCCGTTTTGACTTTTGAAGTTAGTTTTGCATGATAAATGTACTGAAGGAAATCTATTCTTGCTTCAGATTATAGTGATTTGTGTATCAATAGTGAGGTTATCAAAAAGCTTTCTAATTCCAAATAGTTACCGGAAAATAAAGGTATTGCTTTGGAAGCGGTTTCTAAATTGAATGATGCCATTGTATTATCCTTAAATTCTAGTTCTTTAATATCTAATATTAAGTATTCTTTAATTCTTTCATAAATGTTACTAAATTCTAATTTTAGTGCTACAGTTTTGTTTTGTCTCTTCTTCTTCGAGTAAAGCTGTTTGAAATTCTTGCTTTACACTATCTATCATTTCTAATTTATTTTTTATAATTTTCTTTGAATATGTCCTTCCTGGACTTTTCTTTAAGTTTTTTAATATATTTTTTAAAATATTTATATTTTCTTCCATTAAGCCTTATATAAAGAAATGTATATATATATATATATATATATATATATATATATTTTTAACATTGATAATTGTGTTATTATTATTTCTGTATTTCAATACATAATTTTGAAATATTTATTAATTTTATATGCTATCTATAAAACCATAATTACTATACCCAATGTAATAACATGTTCTGGAAATATTGATTTGTTGTTATTTTCTAGGTTTCCATTATTGATTATATTTTCTTGGATATCCATCTTACTTTGTGGTTTACCCATTCTGCTATTTGATTTATTTCTTTTTTTTATTTTGAATTTTATTTTATTAAAAAAAAAAATATTATTAGTGTTTGAAGTTTTTGAATTATTTTTTTATAATTATTCTTCTCTTTCTCTTTTAACAAAATTTTGATAAATTTTCTATATACATATATATATATATATAACTTTAATTTTTTTTATATTAGTTTGATCTTCTAATGGAGCTTTTTTATTTTTCTCCTTATTATCTTCTGTTGTTCTTTCTCTGTTGCAAGGTTTGAGTCCTTGTACAGTATCGCCAGCGTCTTTCGTTTCTGGTACTGTTTGCCCGCCCTCTTCTTCTGTTTCTTTATTTGAGCGTTCTCCACGGTTTCTGTTGTTGTCGCTTCTTGTATTCTTCTATTGGGATGGTTCATAAGGTGGTGCTACACAACTTGCCGGCTCAGGTTCGTATTCTTCCTTTTGTGTGTATATATATATATATATATATATATATATATATATATATATATATATATAATATATAATAATATAATAATATTTTTTTTAAATAAAATAAAATTCAAAATAAAAAAAAACGAAATAAATCAAATAGCAAAATAGAGTATGTGGGGTACCCTACAAAACGGACGACCGATATTAAACGAATTTTTCGGCCTTTAGATGGATGACTGGAAATTTTACTTGAGGGCACACTGTGACATTGGGCCAATTTTGATTGAAAAAAGTAAAAGATTTGTAATAAAGATATGAAATTTTATACATTTCATAAATATTTTTTTTTATTTTGAATTAAAACTAGTTTATCCATGTGTTATATCTTACATAACTTCAGCCGGTGTGTGTAAAGTACAGAAAAAATAGTCGTACTCCCAGAATCATTTTCTGATTCGATATAACAATGTCCGTATAGCCGTCAGGCTGGCTATCTGTACGTGTGAAACTTGGAACAAAGTACAGTTTGCAATTTTGAAAATATGTTGATGATATTACACGTGAATAATTATTTTGATTAGGGTGGAAAGCCTGTTGAAATTGCTTATACTCAGTCCATTATTTTACCTAGACATCATACAAATACCTTATCTTATATACTTCCGGTAGCTATATCTTCAACCATTAATGTAAATTCTTATTACACGCCTATTTCTAATATATTTGAAGCGTTTTCTAACACATACCAAAAATTTCAATCGGACAACTTTTAATTTTCCAATTTTGTCAAGCTAGATTGGCCAAATGTCACAGTACACAGTGGGCCAGAATCGAAATTTTTTGGAAATAAATCTGTAACTTCTGATCGGCTGGTTGGATTTTCATGAAATTTGGTATAGGCGTAGCAGAGTAGCGTGCAATGTTAAGTTTGGAAGGGGGGGGCACAAAAAACCCCTAAGGGTACCTCTGACATAAAAAATTTTTAATCGCTTGCCAAATTTTTGTTTCTCGTCCGATTTCAAATATTTTTATATATTGTTGTAGGCCCTGATAAGGCATATAAAAAACATGCTCACATGTCCTATTTATCTCTTATAGTTTTCAAGTTATTTGGGTTTGAATTTTTAAGCACCATAATTTTGTATGTTTTTGGTCCAGTTTTTTTTCATATATATCCTAGTATTTCCGACCGATTTTATTAGTTTTTTTCCTATCTAGTTAAAGAAAAAAATTATCTATTGAATAAAAAAAATTTGATATCTTTACCGAGTCCAAAAATAAACGATTTTGAATTTGAAAATTGTAAAAAAACGACTTTTTGTGTTTTTTTTTATCCGAAAAAATATCTATACTCTTTTTTATCTACAATAAAATTTTCTTTAGCAATATATAATAATTTTACACTTTTCTGAAAGGTAACTTCACAGAGATGACTTTCAGATAAAAAACAAGCCCAATAACTCAATTGGTCATGGTACACACCCTCCCGAATTCGACCCATTTTATGTGAAAGTTTTGATTTTAGACCATATTTTCTCAAATCCCAAAGCACGAATCGACAAGCGGAATATATTTTAAAAATCTTCAATATGTTGTTAAAAGTTTTAAATCAAAATCTACGGGACTTCGGAAAAATGTGGATTCTATAGCTAAAAATGTAAAAAAATCCCATTTTTGGGAATTTTGATTAGTTTAATTGGGAATTAAGGAAACCCTACCCCTGATTGAAATTTGATTAACACGCTTATATTTACATTAATAAGATCCACATTTCCTGCAATTTTCATTAAGATATCTTTATAAACAAATATGTTATTACAATTAAAAAATTTGTATTTTCTCCAAAAACCCCAAATTGGACCTTTTGTTTGGTTTATTTCTAAACAGCAAAAGAAATTTTAAAAATATGTATTCCAAATTAAGGTTATCCTTCAGCATATATAATTTCCGATCTTTTGAAAAAAGATTCGAGTCATGCCTCATTTCAGAAATATGCGCCTTTAAACTTTTATATTTCCAATTTATTGTATATATGACTATATTTTTAAAAAAGGAGAAGCAACATAAGAGTGCAATTAATATTGCTGAAATACATCACCAAAACGTCTTAAACGGATTGCCGAAAGTGTAGCTACTCCAAAATCACAATTAAATTTTACAGAGGAAGAAGCAATTGCTTTAATGCTTGAACTCGACCTCAGCCGAAACAAATATCAAATTTTAAGAAAAGCTCCGCTTGAAAAGGGACACTCAATTCTACCATCATACAAAGATATTCAAGAAAAAAAGCGAACTATTTTACCATCTATTTCGGTTACCGAAAAGGAAGAATGTGTAGAGCTATCTTCTTTGCTTGAGAATACAGCTACCAGGATAGTTGCTGATTATTATGCAGATCAGTTGTAAAAAGTAAATAACAGCGACGTTGTATTAATCTGTAAGTGGGGATATGACGGACTATCAGCCCTTCCTGAATACAAGCATGCTAGTGGAAGTAAGAAAATGACGGATTATAAAAGCGTATTTATAGCATCTTTGGTGCCATTAAGAATGCGATCTTATTCCTTAAAGCCATCTTCATCAAAGTGTAAAAACTCATTTGAAGATATATGGTTAACACCACTCCAGGATCAAAACATTTTTGCAGACCTATTTGGTTCGAATATACAAAGGAGTCGAAGACAACAACAAAGGATTTAGTGGAATATATTAAAGATGAAATAAATGATTTACAACCTCTTTCAATACCCATAAACCAATACACATTCGACATATCCTTTCAACTTAGTCTAACAATGATTGATGGAGAGGTTAGTAATGCCATTACGGAAATGCTCACTATGTGATGAGACGAAATCACAATTTTCGGAAATTGGTAAAGCAAGGAGTATTAATGAAGAATTTCTGTCTTTCGGAATATCTCCACTTCACGCCAGAATACGGTTCATTAAGCATTTTCTGCACATGGCATATGATTTAAAGTATAGAAGTGGGCTAGAAAATTTAACAAAACCTAAAAGAAACAACGGATTTAAAAACACTTAGAATATATGAGAAAAGTAGAATTCAGGATGAATTCAGAGAAGAGACGGTATTAAACATCGACAAACTTCTACCGACTGGTGGTAGTAGAAATGGTGGAAACACAGCAAGAAGGTTTTTCGGAAATTTCGAAGCTAAATCGAAAATAATTGGTATTAATAAAGAGTTATTTGAAAGGACTAACATACTATTAATGGCAATAAATAGTAGGCACAAAATTAACTCTTCTCCATTTGGAGAATATGCAACAGAAATATCTAAACTACTTGTTTCTCTATATCCATGGAAAGAAATGACACCAACAGTACATAAAGTATTGTGCCGTGGCGAAATTATGATTGAACGAAATATTCTTCCACTTGGAAAGCTTACAGAAGAGGCTCAAGAAGCAAGAAACAGATATTTTAAGCACGTTCAATTATTCAGCTCCAGGAAATGCTCCAGAACGTCACAAAACGAGAATATTTTTAATAGCCTATTGTTCTCATCAGAACATGTACTATCATCAATGAGAAAACGTTGGATTTATTATGAGCCTTTATCAAATTAAAATACTGAAGACTTGAAGGACCTTTATTATCTTTTAGATATGTATACAAATACAACAGATTATTTTATAGAAAATAAATTTAATGTAAATAAGTAATAAAAAATTGTATTAGAAATAGAATATTATTATATTAAGGAAGATGATAAATACCAAAAACAATAATATTGATTAAGTTAAAATAGACATTTTTTGTTTGTCTTGTTATTTTAAATTTATTAATAGAAATATATGAATGCTTAGAAAAGGATAAATATTTACTTAAATTTGGGAAATGTGGCCACCCTATTGAAAATAAAAAATATTTCTTAATTATTTTTAAAAAAATATTTTGTGTATAGATATTAGTAAAAGTATACAGAAATATTCATAATTTTCTAAGTAATTATTCACGCAAAACTAAAGGCAAAACTTACAAGTTTGTAAAAATATAGTCATATATACAATAAAATGAAAACATAAAAGTTTAAAGACGCATATTTCTGAAATGAGGCACGACATTGACTTGAATATTTTTGCAAAAGATCGGAAATTATATATGCTAAAGGACAAGCTTAATTTGGAATACATATTTTTAAAATTTCTTTCGCTATTTAGAAATAAACCAAACAAAAGGCCCAATTTGGGGTTTTTGGAGAAAATACAAATTTAATTGTAATAACATATTTGTTTATAAAGATATCTTAATGAAACTTGCAGGAAATGTGAATCTTATTAATATAAATATAAGCGTGTTAATGAAATTTCAATCAGGGGTAGGGTTTTCCTGGATTCTCAAATAAACTAATCAAAATTCCCAAAAATGGGATTTTTTTACACTTTTAGCTATAGAATCCACATTTTTCCGAAGTCCCGTAGATTTTGATTTAAAACTTTTAACAACATATTGAAGATTCTTAAAATATATTCCGCTTGTCGATTCGTGCTTTGGGATTTGAGAAAATATGGTCTAAATTAAAACTTTCATATAAAATGGGTCGAATTCGGGAGGGTGTATACCATGACCACTTGAGTTATTGGGCTTGTTTTTTATCTAAAGGTCATCTCTGTGAAGTTACTTTTCAGAAAAGTGCAAAATTATTATACATTGTTAAAGAAAATTTTACTTTAGATAAAAAAGAGTGTAGATACTTTTTCGGCTAAAAAAAACACAAAAAGTCGTCTTTTTGCAATTTTCAAATTCAAAATCGTTTATTTTTGGACTCGGTAAAGATATCGACTTCAAATTTTTTTATTCAATAGATAATTTTGTTCTTTAACTAGTTAAGAAAAAAACTAATAAAATCGGTCGGAAATACTAGGATATATATGAAAAAAACTGGACCAAGAACATGCAAAATTATGGTGCTTAAAAATTCAAACGCAAATAACTCGAAAACTATAAGATATAAATAGGACATGTACGCATGTTTTTTATAGGTCTTATCAGGGCCTACAACAATATATAAAAATATTTGAAATCGGGCGAGAAACAAAAATTAGGCAAGCGATCAAAAATTTTTTATGTCAGAGGTACCTAACTTTGAGCCCCCTTAGCTCCGGCGCTGAGGGGTTTGTTGTGCCCCGTTTCGAAACTTAACATTGTAGACTCCTCTGCTACGCCTGTACCAAATTTTATGAAAATCGAACCAGCCGATCAGAAGTTACAGATTTCCAAAAAAATTTCGATTCTGCCCCACTGTGCAGTATGGAGAGGCTATATTTACCTCTATGTTTTAGAATATCCAAGTGGTGATCTACAAAAATTTTTTTCAATAGGTTTGATGAATATTTTAATTCTCCATCAGCTTTAAACTTTTTTAATTTTTCTATACGTATTTGATATTTTCATAAAAAATATTGTCTTAATTAACAATAATGTGTATATGACCTTCTATGTTAAACTTGCAATAAATTTATACCAAAAGATTTAATAAATTAGAGAAAACGTAATTATTTACTCTTAACTCAAAAATTTTTATAACGCATCCTTTACTATAATCAATGTTCTTCTGCGATTTTTAGTTTGGGATATAAAGCTTACCAAAATTAACTTTCCTATAGTATTTTTCAACATTTTAAAAAATGGATGTAAGTCGTTTTATTAAAGGTTCACAGATTCATTTCCTACACAAAAAATTATTTCAAACTGCAATTTTTACAAAATATGACACAAATATATGCACAAATATGCAAAAACATGTATTTTTAACAAAATATGCAAAAATATTCACTAACAAATTTATGCCATTTTAGAGCAAATTTTCTGATACGCAAAGATAATTAGTTTACACTGTTCTGTTGGGGTAAAGATAACAATCGTGTATTTGCATGAACTTCCGTTCCTTGTTAATAAACAATAACAAAGGTACATAAAGTGCTAAAGATTGTTTTAGCACTAATATCAAGTATTAAGATTTATCAAAAATTCGAATATCATATACAAATTTATCGTCCAAGCGCAAAGTTTTTGATTATGAAAAATACATGTGATTTTTTTTCGATATAATAATGGTGTTTTCAAGATTTAAAAGAATAATTACAAAACATTTGATTTTCATATGTATCAATAATGTGCATTAGATTGTCCGAAAAAACAACCACTTTCGACCGTAACTCCCGCAGGATTGTTCTTTTTGATGTAAAAGTGTGCAAAATATTAGAGCGAAAGTCGGCTTTTTTGAACCAGTCCACAGTGGGACAGAATCGAAATTTTTTGGAAATAAATCTGTAACTTCTGATCGGCTGGTTGGATTTTCATGAAATTTAGTATAGTCGTAGCAGAAAAGCATACAATGTTAAGTTTGGAAGGGGGTACAACTAGCCCCTCAGGGGCAGAGCTAAGGGGGCTCAACGTTAGGTACCTCTGACATAAAAAATTTTTAATCGCTTGCCAAATTTTTATTTCTCGTCCGATTTCAAATATGTTTATTTATTGTTGTAGGTCCTGATAAGACATATAAAAGGCATGCTTACATGTTCTATTTATCTCTTACAGTTATCGAGTTATTTGCGTTTGAATTTTTAAGCACCATAATTTTGCATGTTCTTGGTCCAGTTTTTTTTATATATATCCTAGTATTTCCAACCGATTTTATTAGTTTTTTTCTTAACTAGTTAAAGAACAAAAATTATTGAACGAAGAAAATTTGAAGTCGATATCTTTACCGAGTCCAAAAATAAACGATTTTGAATTTGAAAATTGCAAAAAGACGACTTTTTGTGTTTTTTTTTTAACCGAAAAAATATCTATACTCTTTTTTATCTAAAATATAATTTTCTTTAGCAACATATAATAATTTTTCACTTTTCTGAAAGCTAACTTCACAGAGATGACTTTCAGATAAAAAACAAGCCAAATAACTCAATTGGTCATGGTACACGCCCTCCCGAATTCGACCCATTTTATATGAAAGTTTTAATTTAGACCATATTTTCTCAAATCTCAAAGCACGAATCGACAAGCGGAATATATTTTATGAATCTTCAATATGTTGTTAAAGGTTTTAATTTAAAATCTACGGGACTTCAGAAAAATGTGGATTCTATAGCCATAAATGTAAAAAATCCCATTTTTGGGAATTTTCATTAGTTTTTTTGGGATTTCAGGAAAACCCTATTCTTATTGAAATTTTGATAACACGCTTTTATTTATATTAATAAGATCCACATTTCCTCCAAATTTCATTAAGATATCTTTATAAACAAATATGTTATTACAATTAAAAAATTTGTATTTTCTCCAAAAACCCCAAATTGGGCGTTTTGTTTGATTTATTTCTAAATATATAAAGAAATTTTAAAAATATGTATTCCATATTAAGCTTATCCTTTAGCATATATAGTTTCCGATCTTCTGCAAAAAGATTCAAGTCAATATCATTTCAGAAATATGCGCCTTTAAACTAAACTTTTATATTTCCAATTTATTGTATATATGACTATATTTTTACAAACTTGCAACTTTTGCCTTTAGCTTTGCGTGAATAATTACTTAGAAAATTATGAATATTTCTGTATACTTTTAATAATAATACACAACACTTTTAGTTAATAATACACAAAATATTTTTATAAAAATAATTAATAAATATTTTTTATTTTTAATAGGGTGGCCACATTTCTCAAATTTAAGTAAATCTTTATCCTTTTCTAAGCATTCATATATTTCTATTATTGAATTTAAAATAACAAAACAAACAAAAAATTTCTATTTTAACTTAATCAATATTATTATTTTTAGTATTTATCATCTTCCTTAATAAATATTCTATTTCTAATACGATTTTTTATTACTTATTTACATTAAATTTATGTGGACAATTTTTCTAATATTTTAAACTTATACTACTTATATTCTATAAAATAATCTGTTGTATCTGTATACATATCTTAGAGATGATAAAGGTCCTTCAAGTCTTCAGTATTTTGAGTTGATAAAGGCTCATAATAAATACAACTTTTTCTCATTGATGATAGTACAGGGTCTGATGATAACAATAGGCTATTAAAAATATTCTCTTTTTGAGACGTTCTGGAGCATTTCCTGGAAGTGAATAATTGAACGTGCTTAAAATCTCTGTTTCTTGATTCTTGAGCTTCTTCTGTAAGCTCTCCAAATGGAAGAATATTTCGTTCAATTATAATTTCGCCATTGCACAATATTTTATGTACTGTTGGTGTCATTTCTCTCCATGGATATAGAGAAACAAGTAGTTTAGATATTTCTGTTGCATATTCTCCAATTCGAGCATAGTTAATTTTGTGCTTACTATTAATTGCCATTAATAGTATGTTAATCCTTTCAAGTAACTCTTTATTAATACCAGTTATTTTTGATGTACCATCGAAATTTCCGAAAAATTTCCCTGCTGTGTTTCCATAATTTGTACAACCACCAGTCAGCAGAGGTTTGTCAATTTTTAATCCCGTCTCTTCTCTGATTTCATCCTGGATTCTACTTTTTTCAGATATTCTAAGTGTTTTTAAATCCTCGTTGTTTCTGGTAGGTTTTGTTAAATTTTCTGGCATACTTCTATACTTTAAATCATATGCTACGCGTAGAAAATGCTCCATGATGCGTGAAGTGGAGATATTCCTAAAGACGAAATTCTTCAGTAATACTCGTTGCTTTACCAATATCCGAAAATTGTGATTTCGTCTCATCACATAGTGATCATTTCCAAAAAGAAGATATTTCCGTAATGGCATTACTAACCTTTCCATCAATCATTGTTAGACTAAGTTGAAAGGATATGTCGAATGTATATTGGTTTATGGTTATTGAAAGAGATTGTAAATTATTTATTTCATCTTTAATATATTTCACTAAATCCTTTGTTGTTGTCTTCGACTCTCTTGTATATTCGAACCAAATGTTTTGGTTTGAGTGGTGTTAAGCCTTCAAATGAGTTTTTACACTTTGATGAAGATGGCTTTAAGGAATAAGATCGCATTCTTAATGGAACCAAAGATGCTATAAATACGCTTTTATAATCCGCCATTTTCTTACTTCCACTAGCATGATTTT
Organism: Protocalliphora azurea; assembly: GCA_932274085.1. Lineage (NCBI taxonomy): Eukaryota > Metazoa > Arthropoda > Insecta > Diptera > Calliphoridae > Protocalliphora > Protocalliphora azurea. The sequence continues at coordinate 92,803,796 of OW026519.1, read as the reverse complement.
ATTCAGGAAGGGCTGATTGTCCGTCATATTCCCACTTACAGATTAATAAAACGTCGCTGTTATTTACTTTTTCCAACTGATCTTCAGAAAAATCTGCAACTATCCTGGTAGCTGTATTGTCAAGCAAAGAAGATAGCTCTACACATGCTTCCTTTTCGGTAACCGAAATAGATGGTAAAATAGTTTGCTTTTTTTCTTGAATAGCCTTGTATGATGGAAGAATTGAATATCCCCTTTCAAGCAGTGCTCTTTTTAAACTTTGATATTTGTTTCGGCTGAAGTACAGTTCAAGCATTAAAACAATTGCTTCTTCCTCTGTAAAATTGGATTGTGATGTTGGAGTAGGTACACTTTCGGCTATCCTTTTAAGACATTTTGGTGATGCAGTTTTCAGTATTTCAGTAATATTAATTGCACTCTCAGGTTGCTTTTCCTTTTTGAATATTTCTTTGAATGTATCAGAAACTTCTTCATTCAAAATTATAGAAAGCTTATGGGCCAGTCTTTTCTTCTTAGATCTTTTACTTAAATCATCATATGTCTTGCAGTGTGCTCCAGTTGATATTTTGCACGCCGATATTTCTATATCAGTATACATCCAATCGGAATGTTTAATTTTTAATCTGTTAGTACGCTAATTCAAGAACTTCATTTTTACGACATACAACTTTAAAAAGCGCTCTATCTGAGATTTACCAATGACGTCGACTTTTGCCTGATATATAGTTTTTACGATAATTTTTAGATAAACTCCACAGAACACAACACAATTGTTCATGTCTCACTGTAATCACCATGGTAATCAACTTTGTTATGATGTTGATAAGGATTAGCTGAGCATTTATATATATCTATTAGATATATCGCACAGGTATATATATTTACAGGAATTCTGTGAATTTTCATTAGGTAAAATATCTGAAAGTGTCAATTTGGAAGAGTACCTATACCGAATTCATTGATATTATATGTTGCTGTTAGGTATCACCGGAAAGGATATTACCTGTGCATTGTCACTAGCTCATAAAAATATAGATTTTGAACCGTCAGTAATAGATAAATGCTGCAGCTAGGTATCACCGGAAAGGATACCTGTACATTGCCACTAGATCATAAATATATAAATTTTTAACTATCAACAATAGATAAATACATTTGTTAAATTTAGGTAAACACCATAAATGTAAAGTAATAAAATACTTATTGATTAAGTTAAATAGACATTTTTTGTTTGTTTTGTTATTTTAAATTCATCAATAGAAATATATGAATGCTTAGAAAAGGATAAAGATTTACTTAAATTTGGAAAATGTGGCAACCCTATTAAAAATAAAAAAATATTTATTAATTATTTTTATAAAAATATTTTGTGTATTGATATTAGTAAAATTATACAGAAATATTCATAATTTTCTAAGTAATTATTCACGCAAAGTTAAAGGCAAAAGGTGCAAGTTTGTAAAAATATAGTCATATATACAGTTAATTAGAAATATAAAAGTTTAGTTTAAAGGCGCATGTTTCTGAAATGAGGCACGACATTAACTTGAATATTTTTGCAAAAGATCGTAAATTATATATGCTAAAGGATAAGCTTAATTTGGAACACATATTTTAAAAATTTCTTTCGCTATTTAGAAATAAACCAAACAAAAGGCCCAATTTGGGGTTTTTGGAGAAAATACAAAATTTTTAATTGTAATAACATATTTGTTTATAAAGATATCTTAATGAAATTTGCAGGAAATGTGGATTTTTGCAGCCTAATTTTAGCATTTTTTACTCCGATTTAGCCTCAAATTTTTCATTCAGCATATGACCTATTATTTAACAGTTTTTAATAATATATTTGGCATTTTCTAGCATACTTCAAAATAAGAACAATATTTAAATATTTTAATTTAAATATTTGTATAAACCTTTTAAATATTTATATTGTTACGTTTTTACCTTTTAAAAACGGTTGTTTATTTCCTTTAAATAAACTTGTACTTTGATTGCAAAAATAACAGCAGTTTAGTAGTTTAAAAATTGTAACGACTCTTTATTTTATTTAAAAAATGTAAAACAACACAGTTTATAAGTCACTTTGTGTTAATACACACACACACTTAAATTACACGCTTTATACAGCACACTTTAATAATGTACAAGATTATACAGCCAAGTCAGTTAATATGTCTTTACTTAACGACGCTTCCAACCAGACTGACTCAATGGTGTTCTCACGGCCAATTTATATACACCGTATTACCTACTAGATGTTTCTTGAAAGCTCTATTTCTTTCTACAATGTTCTTAACGGACAAACTAGAGCTTTTGATGATAATGCCAGCAGCATAAACATTTAGTGATGCCAAACTAGCTTTTGATGATAATGCCAGCAGCATAAACACTTAGTGCTGCCAAACTAGCTTTTGATGATAGTGCCAGCAGCATAAACACTTAGTGCTGCCAAACTAGCTTTTGATGATAGTGCCTGCAGCATAAGCACTTAGTGCTGCCACACTTAAAAACAATGGTGAAAGCTTTTTATTCAATGTTGTATGTTTAGAACTATGTTAATAATTTTACAGCTATGTTAACTGCTGTTAACATAAACGGAAATGTCTGGAAGCATTGAGAAAGATTTAAACCGGCCGTTAAAACCGTTATATTTGAATTCAATTACAATTTCGTAACACTGCCCCCCGCTTAAGCCTGTTCGTCCCGAATAGGCACAGAATCACTTCTCTCATAGGTAGCTAGTTCTTCATTTTAAATCTCGGCCTCTTTTCTTTCCGTATTCTGTACACCACGCCGTTTAATTTATTAATCACCTTGTATGGTCCATCCCAATGGGTTTGTAGTTTGGGGAACAGTTCTTTCTTACGTTGTGGGTTATATAACAGTACAAGCTGGCCTTCGTTAAATCCTTCAGAATTCGCTGCTCGATCGTATCTGGCTTTTATTTTGTCGCTGGTCGTTTTCATTCGTCTGGGTACGAATTCATGAAGTTCGTTTAGGTCATCTTGCTCTTGGGAAGTGTTTTCATTATTTGTTGATGAGCACCTAACGAAGGTTTTTGCTGTTACAAGATCACTTGTTATTTCTGATGGTTCTATCACCCTCAAACTATTGTCCTTACAATCTCCCTCCATACGAGCCCATACTAAAGTTTCTGACTGTGGTAGCTTCTGGTGCTCGACGGTAACTAGCTTTCTTACTTGAGTTCTATTCTCATATCCGACGTCAAGGGGTATCTTCACATTTCGCAAAATCATAACTTTTTGTCCCATATCCAAAGTAATGCCATGGCTAATCATGAAATCAGCAACAATGATAACTTCGTCCACAATATCGGCAACAATGAATAGATGATTGACGGTAACGTTGGCAATGGTTAATTTCACATTTACTTTACCATAGACAGTGACCGGCTCCCCAGTAGCTGTGCGCAGGCTTACCCCAAATAATGGTTCAATTGTTTTCTTAACTAAATCTGGCCTAACGATAGCCTGTGATGCGCCAGTGTCTACAGTAAAAACGTGCTTCTGACCGTTGATGTACCCCGAAGCAGTAAGATTGCTATTTTTCTGTTGCATTACGGATATGGAGATGGTGGGACCCTCAGATGTGGGATCTAGCTCTTGCCCCATAGTGCTAGCTCGTTTTAGTTTTAAAGGTGATTCCTGTGATGATTGATGATTCGACTGCTGGTTACTTCTTCGAGGCGAGGCAGATCTGGTTCGTTTCCTTGGTGCTTTGCAGTTTCGCTGAATATGACCAGATTTACCGCAGTTATAACATTTTACTCTGACTTTGCTTTGTTTCTCAATAAACGTCTTCAAAACCTTTTTTAATTCGTCGATTATATTTCTCTGATTGTCAGCTACAACTTCGACATTTCGCACATAACATATTTGGGGCTTTGAAATTATTTTCGCTGTTTCTTGTGCCAGTGCGAATGAGACGGTTTCAGTAAATGATGGTTTAGGTGTGGCACAAACCGCGTATTTTATTTCAGGATCGCGAATGCCATTAACAAATGCCTCTATCTTGAAATGGTCCAAAAACGGGCTGTTTTCCCCTGGATAAGAAAGCTGCATCAAAGGTTCGATTTCAAACGCAAAGTCTTGAAGTGTCTCATTGGGCTTCTGCACTCTACCACGCAATTCCATTCGGTATAATTCCTTTTTATGTTCATCACCGTACTTACGTTGTAGCGCCTCCATTATGACATTATAACTGTTTCTGTTACACGCTGGTACGCTTTCTAGAACTACTGCTGCGTTTCCTTTTAAGGCCAATATCAACTCTATAGCTTTTTCTTCGTCGTTCCACATGTTTCTAGTGGCAATTGTATCAAACTGGAACTTGAATACATTAAATGGTGTGGTGCCATCAAAACTAGGGGCCTTTATTCTACTAGAGGATTCTGGTATAATTCGCACCTGTCCATCTTGGCATTGAAGATTATTAATCTTTACTTCTAGGTCTTGTAGTTTTTTATCAACACCTGTGGCTATTTCATTCTCTAAATCGGATAGCTTTTTATCAACGACTTTGGCTTGTAAATCTAGACAGTTCTCTAAGTCGGACACCTTTGTCTCAATGCTATCCACTCTGCTGTTTATAACATCCGAAATTTGCTGAAGTTTTTCGTCTGTCGCTCTAGAAGTTTCTTGAAATTTCATTTCCATTATTTTATTTTCTTCTTTAACCTCAGCAAGAAGTTTCTCGTTATTTGCTTTAGAAGTTTCTTGAACTTCAGCTAGAAGTTTCTCGTTATTAGCTTTAGAAGTTTCTTGAACTTCAGCCAGAAGTTTCTCGTTATTAGCTTTAGAAGTTTCTTGAACTTCAGCAAGAAGTTTCTCGTTATTAGCTTTAGAAGTTTCGTTAGCTTCTTTAAATTGCTCCATCATAGCAGAAAACATTGTGGATAAATCCATGCTGCTTGTTGTTGCACGGGTAGAAACTTCCAATTCTTCTTTATACTCGAATTCGTAAGCTCCGATGTCAATATTACGCCGCTTAAATTCATTTATCAGCCTCTTTTGTAATTATGCTTTATTACCAGCAGTAGGTAACTCCAACTTATTCAATTCTCTCTTGAGTTGCTCCACTTTCAGCTCTTCAAACTTCATGACTGCTTATTATTCTGCAATCCCACTTCTGACACCAATTGTTACGTTTTTACCTTTTAAAAACGGTTGTTTATTTCCTTTAAATAAACTTGTACTTTGATTGCAAAAATAACAGCAGTTTAGTAGTTTAAAAATTGTAACGACTCTTTATTTTATTTAAAAAATGTACAACAACACAGTTTATAAGTCACTTTGTGTTTTAATACACACATACACTTAAATTACACGCTTTATACAGCACACTTTAATAATGTACAAGATTATACAGCCAAGTCAGTTAATATGTCTTTACTTAACGACGCTTCCAACCAGACTGACTCAATGGTCATATACATATAGTAATTTTATACTTTTCTGAAAGATGTGATTCCAAAATTAAAATCAAACTCAAACACCTAATGGGGCTAAGTACAGACCCTCCGGAATTTTACCTATTTTATATACAAATTTTTAATTTAGCCTATATTTTCTGAAATCCCAAAGGCCAGTTCTGCAAACCGAATGCAGTTTCGAAAACTCTAATGTGTTCCAGAGAGTTTGCCAACGGCCTTTTCTAAATATGCAACAAATGTGGACTTTGTGGGCAAAATTCCAAAAAATCCCATTTTTGGAATTTTCGCCGCTTTTATTAGAATTGTGGCATTCCTCTGATACGTCTATGTGAAATTTTATGTAAATCCAACTAGCAGATTCGAATTTACAGATTTATTTCCAAAAAAATCGATTCTGTAATGTACATAACTGTAGGCTTTATTATGTGAATAGAATGACTTTTTCTTATTCTTCATCTTATATTATTTTCTTTCTACTACTGTTTGTATAACCTATGCTGTTTTTATAATTACACAAGGTCAACATTATGAAAAGTTAACAAGAAATAAAAATATACCACTGAAAAAAGTACTTTATTAATTTAGCATTATTTTTTTTGGCATTTTTAAATAATTTTTAGCATTATATAGTTTTATTTTAAACGCGATTTAGCTGAATAATTTTTCGCATCTGGTCACACTGATTTAAATATTTCGTGAATCTCTTAAATTTTGCACTTTAAAATTGTTATTGGAGGAAAAATCACTACTGTTATTTTTACAACGAGAACTTCTATATTTCTCAGTGAAGGAGTGTGTATTCATTTATGTTTTAAATCGACAATAAAAAAACGTTCTGGATTTCCTAACTTGCACTTTTTTCCTTTAAGTCAATCCGCTGCTATTTGAGTTTAACAGATGAAGGTACATCATTTCCTTTAAAAATACAATAGAAAAAACTAGAATTATTATAATAGTTTCCAATATTTATAAATTTACTCTGTAGAAATTAACCTTGTAATAACATAAAATTTATTTTTATATAATATTTGGTAGAACCAGCCTCATTTCCTACCACTCCAACACATCTGGGACCCACTGGATTCAAAAGTTTGCTGCAAATTCTTGGGGTATGAAATGTCACCCTTCCTGAACTATTTCCCACCGTTAATACGTATTTTGTGGATCGGAAAATACCGAATAACATAATCCATTAGTGCTTTATATGATTTGGATCAAGTCACTGCGATGGCCACTTCATTATCTTCACTTCATTTCAGTCGAAGAAATTCTTCAAAGGATGCGGTGGATGCTTAATGTCATTGTCCTGCGAAAATTTTCGTATTATTGGAAACTTAAAGGAATCTAAACTAGAGGCGCATGGAGGGTACCACTGTTATGCAATCGAAATAAGAGAAAACGACTCGACCTCGCCCTCGCTGAAAAAATGTATTAAGGTCCGATGAATCCGAAATAATTGTTTTTTTGTTACTGACGGTAAAACCTATATTTGATGTCTATCGAACTCGTTCCAAGGCCCAAAGTACACGAAGAATATTTTAGCCCAGTTGACATTTTTCTTATCTCATAATCAATAATATTTTTCTATTTGCATATTTCGTGAACCTCTTAAATTATGCACTTTAAAATTTTTATTGGAGGAACATCATCGATTTTGACGTTATCGTCAATGTATTTCTTTTTAAGTAATACACACATGTAAATTATTATTTACAGAACTCTATATTTCTCAGTTAAGGAGGGTGTGTTCATTTACGTTTTACACACATGTAAATTATTATTTACAGAACTCTATATTTCTCAGTTAAGGAGGGTGTGTTCATTTTCGTTTTGAATTGACGATAAACAAGTGTTCTGGATTTCCCGATTTGCACTTCTTCCCTTCTTTAACTCAGTACGCTGCTATTCGAGTTTAAGAGATAAATAAACCTCATTTCCTTGGAAAAATAATGGAAACAAGTATAATTATTCTAATGGTTTTCAATATTTAAAAATTTACTCTATACAAATTAACTTTGTAATAACATACAATTTACCACTCCAACAGATCTGGAACCCACTGAATTCATAAGTTTGCAGCAAATTCCGGGGTATGGAATATCACCTTGGATTATTTCCCACCGTTAATGCGGAATACGATGTTTTTCTTTTAACGTCGATGGTCAAAAATATTGGCTTGATGGGAAAAAATGCATGAAATATAATTCATCGACATACTAAAGACGAAAATGCTTCCATTTGCGAAAGAAAAAATGCCAATAGTATGGGAATTTATTTAGGACAATAAGCACCCATCCCATCATGTCAAGATAATAGTGTGGCACTATATGTGGTCAAAAAATTTTGGAAATAAATTTGTAAGTGCTAATCGGCTGGTTGAACTTACATACAATTTCACATACGCGTAGCAGAATTATGTAAAATATAAGTTTTGAAGGGGGTCCCCACATATGCATCAGGAGCGGAGCTGTTGGACCTCAAACTAGGGTACCAATGACCAGCTAAAATCCCAAAAATGGGACTTTTCATATTTTCGCTCAAAAATTCCACATTTTCCCTATGTCCCAGAAATCAGGATTGCAAATTCTTAAGGGATTTTATAACATATAGACTAAAGTCAAAACTTTCATATAAAATGGGGATTGTGCGTACCGCTTGGTTTATTGAAATTGTTTTCTACTTTAAAATAATCCTTGTGAAGATACCTTTCAGAAAAGTATGAAATTATTATACGTTGAAAATTGAATTTTAGAGAATTTTAGAGTGTAGACATTCTTTCAGCAAAAAATTTCAATTTTTGAATTTTTTAAATTCAAAATTGTTTGTTGTTGGGCTCGGTGTTACGTGTTATGTTATGTTATGTATTAATATGTTTTTAAATTCATTATATTATTTGATATTTATTTCGACTTTATTTTGCATTTTTTATTGTATTTAATTTTATTCATATTTTTGGGCCACTCATCCGTCTGTAATTTGATGTAAATTTTGTTAATATGGTATGCTGTAACTTATTTTGGTTATTAACCGTTAGGTTATATTTGTTTTCTTATTTTCTTTTATATTTACATTTCACAATTAGTGTTGTTATGAACAAGAATTCAATATAGGTACATATTTTATTTATTGTTTTTTTTTTGCATATATGTACATTACTAGTGGTGAATTTCTTTTATTTGTCTGTCAACAACACAGTGGCCCTTATTTACTTATTATTGTGCTCGTTTGTTTAGCTTTAGTTGAAGAATTTTGGGAATAAAGATTTTTATTGTTATAGTTGAAACTGAAAGGCCAACATCTCTTGTTTGTTATTTTCGTTTTTCTCGGGTCCCACGGTCGCAAGTTCTTCGGTATAATTAAGAACTAATTACTCGGCTCAACAAACATTTTAGTGGCAATATAAATAACAAATCGAAAAAACTGATTTGCTCTATATTACTGCCGGTAAGGAAAAAGCTCCTTATCGTACACTCGGTAAAGATATAGATTTCAAATTTTCTTAATTCTGTAGATAATTTTATTATTTAAATGGTTAAAAAAAAATTATAAAATCGGTCCTAAATACTGGGATATATATATGAAAAAACTGGACCACGATCATCATTGAGGAAAACTATAAGAGAGCATGTTTTTTATACGCCATAACGAGGGCTTTAAGCAGGTGTAAAAATATTTGAAATCGGATAAGAAATTGGCATACGTTCAAAAAATTTCTTTGTAAGAGGTACCCTAATTTGAGCCCTCATAGATCCGCTCCTAAGGGGTATATTGCTTTCCCTGCCATGCCTATGTGAAATTGCATGTAAATTCAATGAGCCGATTAGAAGTTAGAGATTTAATTCCAAAAATATCGTGGCTGCGGCCAAAATTTCAATGAAATTATCTTTAAAAAGTAAATACTAGATATTGTTCTTCGGACTATAATAAAGATTCCAACAAAAATATCCAATTTTATTTTAAGTGTTTTATTTATTATAAAAAAAAAAACTAAATGAACCACTCTATATACAAATATAGTAACTGGATATGTGAAAGGGCTAATCAACACTTCACTATTTCACAGGAGGGATAAAATAAAAACGATTTTCTATATCTCAACATAAATACACTATTTGAATTGGAGAGTTCTGATAAGTTTACTTTGTTTGAGTGATATAATATATACCTACGCCTTTTTTTCTGTGAAAAATAAATCTATTTAGCGTTACTCCACACATTGTTCCCAAAACTCTCTTTTTCTAAATAATTCTGTAATTTGTGAACCGTTAGAGATATTTACAAAATTTCACATGATCAAATCTGAGGTATTTTCGAGTTGATTTGGGGTAGAGGGTAAACCACCAAAGTTGTTCACCTCGTGTTTTTTTTTTTATTTCGCCAAAAATTCCTTTATGATTTGAATGTAAAAATTTTAGATATAGGTAGTTCTTATAAATGCCTACAAAAAACATGCTTATATGTGTAGGTTATCTCTTTTAGTTTAAGAGATATTTAGGTCGAAGTAATTTGTTGCCTAGTTTTTTTTTAATAACCACTAGATTTCTTACAAAATTTTAAATAATATTGCTGCAAGAATCATATGTAAAAATATCTATTCGATAAAAAGTTATATAAATATGAAATAAACGCAAATGCGTGTAAAGTAAAAACGGAGTAATAGTTTCACCCAAGCCCTATTAAAACTTTGTCAATTTTGAAAAAGTTTTTTTTTATTTTTTGTAAAATTCTCAAATGACAAATCTCTCATATATTCTTTAAACACACAGAAAAAGTTTTCTGAGCCACGTCTTTTACAACAGCTGGCTGATATTTGTTGTAAAGATAAATAAGAACTCACTCCCTATGGAAGAAAAATGATTTATATTGTTCTCCAAAATATTACTGCTCTACTGATGACCGTTTGTGAGCTGGACCATTTTTAAAAAATTACATACCCGAGGAGACCAAATTTAAAGGTCTACCCTCTACCCCCGTGACCCGCTAGGGGCCTGTGCTCCAACCAAATCAACTCCAAAGCACCGAAATAGCTCTGACCATGTGAAACTTTATTTAGATATGTTCAACTGTTCACAAGTTACAGAATTATTCACAAAAATCATTTTACCTCTGTTCGCCATTTCTTTAACAAAGCTTGTATCTTTGAAAATAAAACTTTAAAGGCTCTACCTTACCCTACCGTAAATGTAACGAATCAGCTGGTATGTTTTTTAGATGAGAGTTGTGTGCATATGTACTCATAAACGTAAATGTAACGTACTGACCTAATAAAATTAGGTCTCACTGTGCCAGTTGTAAGAACAGTGTAAACAACTTTTTTTTAGAACACTAAATCAGCGTAAAAATCGATGTAAAAAGTAAATTAATTGGTATTTTTTTTGCAATTTTCTTCGCAAAAAAACTTGTTAAAATGTTTTGAAATAAACCGTAGACTTAAAGTAATATATTTAGAATTAAACATTTTTGTTATAAATAACCAAATCATATTTTTTTTATAAAATTGCTTGAATTAATGTAACGATTTTCAAATTATAAGGAAATATATCTATTTGATATCACTGATGTTGATATATACTAGGATATTCACTCGAATAATATCTGTTCCATTGATCGGCAACGTAAAATCAAATAATTGTTCGATTAAATTAAAATCAATAATTTCGAACAGTAATTTGTTCGAGCAAATTATACCGATTAATCGAATAATTTGAGTAAAAAACTATTTCAGAAATATATTTAACTAGTTTTAAACATGTTTTTAATTTAAGTTTTTTAACAAATTTTGCTTGAAAACAAACAGTTGTTGTATAGACAATTGGATTAAACAAATTTTATTCAGTGAAGAGTACCGAATAAATAAATTAAATCAAATACATGAATGTCATTTTAAACAATTTTAATGTAAGATTTAAGTTATTTGTAATTTTAATTTGGGTTTAGGGGAGATAAAAAATTCACCTTTTCATATTATTACATATCATTTGTTCTGTTTCTCTCATGACAAACAAACGTATATTTTACTCGCTCTGCGATTTTTAATACCAGTGTTATATATATAATACCAGATATATACATTATATTTAATTGTATTAAATATAAATATACAAAACGTGAAAATTTAAATAAAACAAAACTAATTTGTATAAATAAACAAATAAAAGAAAATTAGCGATAAGTAGTGTTATACTTCAGTTATACCTAATTTAAGAGTCTATGAGTTCTCAGTTTTAGAGTCGAATGCTTATATATTTATCAATTTGGAGAGCGTAAAAATAAAAGTATTTTTGATCCACAGTATAAAAAAAAACTATTTAAACGCCAAACCACTTAAGAGAGCTCGCTCTTGTTACCCCGAAATTCAATTACATGAAGAAAATACACAAACAATATCACCAACCAAAAATTGTTTCGAATAAAACATAAAAGAAAATATTGAAAAACAACAACTCCCACGAATTTAAAAACAACACAACCATTGTCTGTTAATACACAAGCTTTTAAACCACTACCAAGAATAACTAGTGAGAGTTTGAAAGTATTTAACCCTACTAAAAAAACGATGGTACACATAAAATATATATAAAATATATATATATATATATATATATATATATATCTTCGTGAGCCTAGCTCCAATAATTTGGTTGAAACGTTTATTGAACTTATTGGAAAAAACAATTTTCATATTGTTCCAATAAGAAAAGGTGGCGTGCAAGAAACAAAAAAAGTAGTAGACACTGAGGATTGTTACAAATTATACATATCAACATAAAAGTAGTAAAGGCTTGACTGTTGTTATTAAAGGAAAAGAGTCCAGTCTAGAAACAAGCAGCAGGCCCTGAATCCTATATATTCTATGCGATACCTATTGAATCGAAGAGTCACTATAGAGTAACTTCTTAAGAGAAAGAGGCCTGTCCAATGTGGTAATTGCCAGGAGTTAGGTCATTCTAAAAATTATTGTACCCTAGCATGCGGAGATCTGCATCTATCATCACATTGTGATATTGTGAAAAAAGGTCTTAAGAGAAAATGTGGATGCGGTGGCGATCATTTAGCCAATTACCGCGGTATACAGTATATAAGGAATTATTGAAAAGATTAAGAGAGAGTTAAAAGCTAAAAAGAAACGGCGTTGTTGAAGTAGAACCTGTAAATACCATTACTAACCAAATAAATTCTGGAGTAAGCGTTAGTAATGAGGGTAGCGTTTTCAATGAGAGTATAGCCAAACCTGGAAATGTATCCTATGCCAACGTTTAAAGAATGAGCTTCCAACAACCTAATATCCTAACTGTTTGCACAGTTACCTCTCTAAACCAAAATATGACAAACTTTATGTCGTCCATGCAAAACACAATACAAAAGATTTTAAGAGCACAAAACTAAATGATTCAAATCCTTTTAATGAAAAAATTAGTTATTTATAAGTATGTTTCTGGATTGCAAATTGTTTAAATCAACACAAATCGGTAATACCATACTTCATGAAAAATAAAAATATTGATGTGATGTTAGTCTCAGAGACTCAACTCACAAATAGATAAATTTTTATATTATTCACAACTAATTCTATTTTACAAATCATCAGGATGGCAAAGCACATGGTGGCACTGGTTTATTAATTAGAAATCGAATACGACATTTTGCCCTAAAAGAAATTTCAAAAAAATACCTGCAGGCAACTTCTATTCACCTTAAGTGTTTCTCTGATGATTTAACGGTAAGCTCGGTGTATTATCCACCACGATTTTCATTGACCAAGGAGAAATTTAAGAATTCTTTAACACACTAGGAGATCGTTTCCTGGCATGTGGCGACTATAATGACAAACACACTTGCTGGGGTTCTAGATTGATAAATCCCAGAGTTTGTCAGTTTTATAAGGTACTAGTTAATCGAAAAAATGGCATAGATTTCGTGTCCCCTGGATATCCAACGTACTGACCGGCTGATTCTGGAAAAATTCCAGATATCGTAGATTTTGCTATATCTTAAAATATAAACCGAAATTCTGTAACTACAAAAATTTCATAAGACTTAACTTCTGACCATTCTCCAATAATAGTAACATATTATGGAAGAACTAACCATACTTTTTATAGGGTAAATTGGTTAAAATATAGAAAATATATCAGTAGTCTCATCCACACATATTAATATTTTCAGTGTGAGGAAGATATAAACAACGACTTTGCGTCGTTAATTTATTTAGCCTTGGATCATTTATAAATTCAAACTTTTAAAAAAGACAATAAGCATATTTCCAATTATGATATTGATAAACTTCTTCTTGAAAAAAGAAAACTTAGAAGAAAATGGCAGATCACCAGCTGCAAAGCTGGGGCTGTCCACAATAATTAAAAAGCTAAGAAAAATCCTTCAAATAGAAGAGGATCACCAGAGTAGAAATTAAATTGAAAGTTTAACAAATAATAAATATACTAATTTTTCCTTATGGAAGGCAGCGAAAGATATTAAGCCACCGGTAGAGGCACAAAGTCCGTTAAGAAAAGCTAGCGGTGCCTGGTCTCGGAGTTCAGAAGATAAAGCCAATTTATTTGCATGTAATTTAAGCTCAGTCTTCCAACCGAATCCCCAAACAAATAATTTTGTATTGGAAGAGACACCTGACACTACATCAAATTACGATATAATTGGTGTTAGCCCTGAAGACATTAATACAGTTATCAAAGAAAATATAGATGATGAAAATATAGATGATCCATGATGTGACATACTGTGGATACTGAATGTGACAATAATCGTGCTGAAAATAATTCTCAATGCGTTCTTAAAACTAGGAGTTTTTCAAAAAATATGGAAAACTTCTCAGATTAAAATGATAGCAACGCCAGGAAAGGATTCAACTATACCATCTTCTTATAGACCTATTTTGTTTGCCGAAGGTTTTCGAGGAAGTATTTCAAAAGAAAATTGTACCATTCTTGAATGATAGAAATATCGTCGCAGTTCACCAGTTTTGTTTTCGTAACAAACATGGAACCATAGAACAAGTGAATCCCTTAACTGGAGAGATAAGGAAATGTTTTGAATTAAAGAAGTATTGTTCAACTATTTTTTTTTAGATGTGCGTATACTTTCTATAAAGTATGGCACAAAGGTTTAATATATAAAACTAAATGTTTGTTACGACCATGTACCCACAAATTGCTGGCATCCTATTTATCTGACCGTTTATTTAGAATAAACTATAACAAATTTGTGACAGAAAAATTTGAAATAAAAACAGGTACTCCACAGTGAAAAGTTCTTGGATCTACCTTGTATTTAATTTACACTTCTGACTTACCAGTAAGCGGTGAACTGACAGTTTCTACGTTTGCTGGTGATACGGCAATACTCAGTTCCAACGAAAACTTTCACATAACATCTAGCCAACTTGATATTTACCTCCGACGTGTGGAGACATGGTTGAAAAACTGGCGTATATGAGTAAATGAATTGAAAAGTAACCACGTTACATTCATCCTCAGAACAAAAAATTGTCCTCCTGTTACACTTAATAACATAAGTATACCTCAGTCAGATCATGGTACATATGTCGATACTCATTTAGATAGGCGATTAACTTGGCGCCGTCATATAGAATTCAAGAGACTTCATATGAAGTTTAAAGCTTGTAGCATTCACTGGTTAATAAACAGCCAATCAAAACTAAACCTTGACAATAAATTCATTCTGTATAAAATCGCTTGAAAACCAATTTGAACGTATGGCATCCAATTATGGGGAACATCCAGTAATACGAGTATCGATATTATACAGAGGGACCAATCAAAAATTCTTAGAACCACGACGGGTGTATCATGGTATATAAGAAGTGAGAACATCCACAGAGACTTAGAGGTTCCATTTGTAGAAGACGAGTTTAAAAAGCACAGTAAAAATATTTTATAAAACTGCAGACTCAGCCTAACTCCCTTGCAAGACTCCTTACTAAAGTTCTATAAAATTCAAGGCTTCGTAGAGTCGATTTTTCACCCCGTTGCTAGAAGGACCAATTGTTCACCTAGATATGCTCTCGTTAAAGATCAATTAGTCTTAGTCTAGTGTTTAGTTTTAAGGTTTAAATCAGACAAAGGCGCCCATAGAACACCAGAGTCGACTGATTTCGGCATTTTCACATACACAATACGAATGTTAACGAAGTTCTAACTCCAACAAAGCAAGATCATGTATAGTTAAGCAAAAAGCGCAAGAAATAATTATTATTTTTTTGTGTTCTAGATATTAGAAACACATTCGCAACAAAGAACGTAAACAAATAAAATTCACAAACACATTCAAATTTGTATGTCCCTTTTTCTGCTTTTCGCTGATTTAAATGCATATGTGAGGCCTTAAAAAACGCATATTCAAAATATAAATAAACCGTTAAAAAAAACATTTTTATATTAAATTTTCCGTAAGAAACAAATTGGAAGATTTTGAACTTGATTTTGAACTTCTACGAGTGGGGGTGATAGTTGTAAATGTTTAGTTAATGTACCAATAGAGTTTCAGCATGGTTTAGTTAATATATTGATGAAACTTGTGATATAGAAGGGATTTGGACTTCAAATTCAGTTAAGCAGTAAACTCTTATTTTAAATTAAGAATCACCGAACTTCTTTATTTAAAGTAAATTTTATGGACAACAATAGCAAGTTTAGGTGATACTCATTGGCCTTAAAACACAAGAGACACAAATTTAAATTTTTATTACATATTATTTTTGAATGACTATTTCAGAAATAAAATTTAACTGTTTCTTGTAAATTAAGTGATCTCAATTAATCCTGCAAGGCTACACTTCGTTGAATCGACGAAGCTGATTGTAAAAAGTATAATATGGATAACTTACACATAAAAGATTTGCAAATTCAAACTTTTTGAGTTACTTATCTTGTATGCAAATGAAATAAAATAAAAAATATTATTTTTGCGTGCATTTTATTATAAATTACTCAGTATTACTTTTTTTAAACCAGTTTTTCGAAACATAATACAAAAAATTTAAATATAACAAGCCAAAAAAAATCATGTGTAAACTATTCAACGATCTTGTTTTTTACTGTAATTCATATACCAATAATAAACTTCATTGTAAAAGTATATATATTACATTGTATTTATAAAAGTTTTATTTATTTCTTAATCAAATTCAGTTTAAGAGTCAAATCTCGAAGATTTAACAATTTTTCTTCCAACTCTTGTTGAACCTTTTAAAATTAAATTATTTAGAATCGTTAATTTAACTTTTATTTTAAAGTAAGGAACTTTCTTATCAATCAGTTTTTAAGATTTTGGCTACCCGTCTTGAATATATTGCCTAATTTTGATGCAAGTTGGATGAACATTAATTTGTTGTCTTATTTCATCGATATTTGAAAATGGAATATCCATGTGAGTTTTCAAGAAATTACAATGTAATGACACTTTATTGTGAAATTCTACCAAGACATTTTCATTCAAAGGACATCTAGATAACGTATCAGCAATAAATAAATATTTTCCTGGTTTATAAACTACGTTGAAATTGTAACATTGAAGCCTTAACATGAAACGTTGTAGCCTTGAATGTAATTTGTACAAGATTTTAACAAACAATGTTACTAATGGCTTATAGTCTGTCTCAACGTTAACTTTATTTCCATAAGTATATTGATGGAACCTTACACAGCCAAACAAAATTGCGAAAAGTTCTTTTTCGATTTGTGTATACTTTGACTGTGCACTGTTTAAAGAGGCTGAGGCGTATGCTATATATATATATATATATATATATATATATATATATATATGCACCTACTGTATATTTAGATATATCAACAGTTAATATTAATTGTTGGTTGGAATCAAAATATCTCAACACTACGTAAATTCTTGCTTTTTGAGGACAGGTTTTCAATAAAACCTCGAAGGTAGTTTACCATACCTAAAAAACGTTATAACTCTGTTATATTTTCCGAAGTTGGTATTTCCAAAATGGAGCTATTTTATTTGTATCTGGTTTAACACCATCTTTGTTGAAGACATGCCCTATAAATTTTATTTCGTCTAACAAAAATTTGCATTTTGTTTTATTAAATTTTACACCAACGCTTCTTGCTCTCTCAAGTATACGTTTTAAAATATTATTGTATTCCTCTACAGTCTTCGAATAAATTAAAAAATCATCAATATAAATTAAAAACCCATTGATATCCCCAAACATTTTAATCACTTCCGAATGGAAAATTGCCGGAGCGGCATTTATGTAATCTGTAAAAATCTGTATCTCCCAAAAGGGGCGTTGAAAGTGCATAATATAGATGAATTTTCAGTAAGTGGAAACATCCAAAATCCACATGAACCACTTAACTTAACTTTACAATCGTCAATGTTAAGGAATTAAAAATGAGGTCGCAGGATGCCTTTATTTAAGTTTCGAGGGTCTAAGCAAAGCCTTAACTTCACATTTGGCCTGAATACCAAGACAATTTAACTAACCCATTATGTAGGTTCCTCAACACGCATAATTACATTTAAATCAAGCTTTCTATTTAACTCTAACTTTAGTTCATTATATAAAGAAAAGGGTATCTTTCTAACTAAGTTCATGTGTATAGCCAAATTTAAGCTAAGTTCTTACATTCTAAATTTACAATATAAAAATAATGAAAATAATGTTTACCTTCTTGTATAAATTTAATACCAATTTTACCATTTATCGGTAAGTGTTGACCACTAAACGTGTTTATAGTTGTATTTGTTGTTTCAGCATGACCATTGAGACCCAACTTTTCAGAAGTATTCTGTGATATAATGTTGGCATCAGCACCAGTAACAACTTGAAATTCCACCTCTATATTTTTGATTATAACTGCAACGAACCATCCTCTAGTTGTCGTTTTAACAGTTTGTTGGTGATTTGATAATGTGCATATTTGAGTATTTTGTTGATTAGTATACCTATCTGAATGAAAACATATTTGACGTTGAGCATTATATTCATTTTATTGTTGACGACCACCAATGTTTAGATATTTTTTCTGACAAATATCAATATTTGAATTTGGCCATTGTTGTTCCTGATGACCACTTTAATTTTGTTGTTCCTGATGAATCCCATAATTGGATTTGAGCATGGTTGTTGTTGAGGAATACCAATATTTTGATATTTTTCTTGACGAATACAAATATTTTAATTTGGACTTTGTGGTTGTTGACGACTACTTTCATCTTGTTGTTCATGATGACTACCAATAATTGGATTTGTGCTTTGTGGTTGTTGATGACTACATGATAATATACCAACAAATAATTCCGTTGGTTCTGTTTCAAGCATGTTCGACAAATTCTTTACATATTTGCCTTTTTTTTTGATGACCTGACGACTTATAACTAGCGGTACCACCCTGGTATTGTTGTATTTTCCAAAAACATACTTTTGCGTAAAGACCTTTTTTGCTGCAGTTATGACAAATAGCATTTTCTGCTGAACACTTATTTGTATGTAATTGGTCACTTGATTTAATTACATTTTTGTTTTTAAACCTTTTCTTTTTGCTTAAAAAGTTGACTCCTAGATCATCTAGTTGAGCGGTACCTCACGTGCTAAGTCTATACATTTTGCAATTGTCATGGCTCTATCTAGTTTAATTTCACCTTCATTTAATAATCGTTCTTTTATGTGCTGCAAGTTCGGAGATAATTCACAAATAAAGGAATCTTCTTCGCCGCCATTTTGTTTGCGTGTGAAAAACGCATGACGTTCAACTGCGCTGTTCTTTTTGTTGTTGTTGAAGTGTTGAAGCATCAACGGAACTCTCCTTACGTCAGTCTCTTAATCTAGCTTTAATGCTGTTATATAAATGCTGAATTGTGCTAGCCAACATTTGGAAGCGTTCAAATTAATTTTTATCACAGCATTCATTGTTTTTGTCTTTATTTTATACATCACCTTCATTTATACAATTTCTTACTTTTGTATTATTTACCAAATTATATATTTTTAATTTATTCACTTAACTTTTATTTTTCAAGTATTCAACGATTTTTATGCAATTAATTCAAAGTTAGAAGTGAACTGAAATCTACAGTTAATAAATGCACATTGATGTATACAGTACATTTACATGATGTTACAATATTCAGAGTAACATTTTAAAATTATAAAGTTAATAAATAACATCATGAAATATACTTGCATATTAAAATAGATATAGTAAACTATATAGGAAAATATTTTCAACAGTTTCAGTCTTCATTTTACACAAGAGGCACAAAGACATAAGCTTTAATGACATTTTGCACAGGATTTTCATTCGTCATTCGTCGCAAAGTAAGAAAGGCAAAGAGCACAAATTTATTCATTCTTTAGTAGCATATTTGCAATATTTTCTCGCACCTATGTCCTCAATATTTTTATCTCCCGCCTATCAGCCAGCTTAAGTTTTTTTTTTTTTTTTTGAAAAAATAGAGTGAGTATAAATTTTGTTGTTATTTATTAAAGCCATAAAATTCACACATCGTTCACCTACTGGTTTTTCTAGAACAGCTCATTACATTGCACATTTGGTCGAAGTTATATACGCCACCTTTTGTTTTGTTATATAATTTGTTTGTTTCTTGATTAACTGCTGCTTCTTAATCACACGATTATAATAAATATAACTTTATTCGGTTTTGCCTTATAAGAAAGAAGCATTAATTCCTTGCCATAATAAAAGATTGAAATGTTATTTTCGATCCTTAAAGTTTCTTAATATTCCAATTAAGGTCGACTTATATGGTTCACGAAGAAGAGATTTGGCTAGAGGAATCGATGTGAACCAATTATCCATAGCGATATTTTAGTTAGAGCCATGAACAGTTTTTGTTAACTCCTTTACATAGTATTAACCAAGTGGTACATGAGTTTGGTTTGAACCAGAAGTTCAAGTCGATCGGCTCCAAGCCGGCTTTGCCCCGCCGCTGACTACTTATTACAAACAAGAGCCGCCGCCAATTCTTTCGGCTTATTTCGGCTAATATTTTTGTCTGACTGAATCAGCTCGGCCGATGTGTTGATTTTAATAATAGCTTTTGTTCATTAATCAGTTAATTCTTTACCAAATTTTAAAAGGGAATCAAATTTTCGAAAAAAAACGAATTATAACACTCTGAAAACAGAATTCTATTGATTGCATAAATTTTTGGGGTTTCTAACTGTTATAAGAAGTATCTGTATCACCTTTTTAAATCTTTGATTTAACCCAAAAGCGCACATGAACGAAAAGTCGGCAAAATAACGCTCACAATTGTTTTCATTTTGTTTTGGGTGTCATAGCTCTTGTTCGAACAAATCATAATTTTTTGTTTGGCTTGAATACCGCCTCTATACTTCTATATATCGTCATAAGCCGCATAGAACATTTTTGTAAAAATTAAGTTAGATATCGATTATATATAATTTCCGCAATCCATTTTTCGATATCTCGAATATTTTTTAAAGACATTAGCTCAAACTTTGCAACTAAACAATATTTTATATATTAAATTAAATGCCATTTTTGTAAATTAAGGTTCTCATGTGTGCTCCGACTGGCATCTTTTATGAGTAATTGCATATTGTTTATTTTATATTAATTTGAAAGAACATAAAAACATAAAAAATGTTTGTGCTTTGGCACAGGATAAGTGGAACAAAGAAATCTGTGTTCATTTAGTTAAATCTCAATAAATGATATAATTCAATTCAAAAAGTTTTAAAAAAATATAGGTTTTGTTTTTAACTTGTGTAGCAATCGATATTTGTCTTTAAGAAGAAATCTAGACGTGACTTTATCATATGACGATATAGCAACCTTGGAATTAATTACGACCGAAATAGCTTTAATTTTAATTTATATCTTATTGTTATCATTTTGTTTTAATTTTCTTTTCCCTTGAGGGGCATCAGCATCAGCTGGATAAGAGCTGCCGCCGATAATTTTTGCTGAGCTTGTTTGAACCTTTTCACAAGTATGATGGAGCATCAACCATGTACTTTGTGCCGGCGTCACCAATCGTGACCATTTTTAATCCATATTTTGCTGATTTGTTGGATATGAATATTCGGAGGTAAGTGCCTCTGAATCCCAATAATTGTTCATCTATCGTAAGGTATATCCCAGGAACATAATTTGCTAGACATTTCTGAATAAATAGCTCCCATACTTTTCTAATAGGGGAAAATTTGTCAGTAGTATATTTTCTTCCGTATGGGAATCCCACAAGAAGGAATTTTTAAAGAGGAAATTGTCTTTATGAAATTGAAATGCTGTTTTTGTTTTTAATGAAGAGTAATTTTGAATAGAAATTTGATGAGAAATTTGTTTTTATGAAATTGAAAACTATTGAATTTGTTTTTGTAATGTGTTGTTTTATTGTGTTGTTTTTTTTTTTTTTTTTGTATTTTTTAAATTAAAAACCAATATATTTATTTTTCTATGTACTTATATTAAAGTACATACACATAATTTAATAGGAAGAAAAAATTTTTTTGCAATCTTAATTGTGATGAAATTAAAAACTGATGACGTGGATATGTAGTGTGAATATTTTTGGATTATTTATCTACATTTATATAGTTATTTCTGTTTTTGTAAAGTGGAAAAATAAATTTGAGAATTGTTTTGTTTATATGGAAAAAATAAACTTGTGAAAGATTTTTGACATTAATGAAGATATATTTGATTTTGTTGGGTATGGTAATGATCAATTTTGAATATTCTAATAACAAATTAAGAGAGAGTATTTTTATTCACATTAAAGATTTTCATATACAGAATACTTTCAAAATTATTATAAAACTCAATATTTACGTATGGAACCAAAATTAAGATTTTCTCAATTTGAAATATTAAAGAGAAATACCCAAATTATTCTCACTTTGGAGTTAAAAAAATAAGGAACTTTTTTTTATTTTTTTATAATTTGTAATTGTATAAAACAATTATAATATGAGAAAATGTAAATTTATTTCTTTTAGTGATTTTTATATTTTTTTCTTTAATATGTTGCAATAAGATACATACTTATTTGCCTTTTTTTTGTGTAATTAATATGTATATTAAACTGAATGCTGGCTGACTATATTTTTATATTTTTTACGAATTTCAAAATCTATAAATTTAATTTGAATAATTTTTAGCAAAACTTTTGTAATTTTTCTTATGTTTTAGTGTTGTTAAGTAAGAAGATGGAAATTAGAAGTTTTTTTTATGAACTGCAGAATTGTTTTTTGTTATTTTTTTCATATGCATAAAATAATATTTTATAAGGTTTTTTACTTTAATGAAAAGCTATGTTTAAGCTTGTTAGGTATTGTCATATATAATTTGTTCTTAATATTTTATTAGGAAATTGTTTTAAGAATGAGAGTATATTTTGCAGTGAAATATTTTTATATATTTCGTGAAGTTGAAAACCAACCATTTTTTATATTTTTGTTAAACAACTTTATATATAGCATTTGAGTATTTTTATTTTATGTATATATATATATATATATATATATATATATATATGTGTATGTATATAGCATTTGAGTATTTTTTTTTAATGTATATATATGTGTATGTATGTATGTATGGACATTGGTGCATATTCCTATAAACGCATTTAAAATTTTTGTTTTTCTTTGAGGTATATTCGTTTCTCTTAACCAAAAAAAAAGAAATGCTGTGTTGTTACAATAACTCGCGAAATAACGGTACTTTTGTAAGAAATATTTGTTTCCTAATTTTATTGTTTTCTTTAAATTAGCAATTAGAACATAGAACATATTCTTGATCAAATTTATCTAGCAAATATGTTTCGCGAACATAAAACATTGGTTAAAGACTTTTTAAAATAATGAACTTACAGCTACTATTGATGATTTAATAAAGAAAAAATAGTATATAATACTAAGCTTGCTATAAAACTTTAGATGAATTTCTAATTTCTTTAAAGAATTTGTATTTTATAAAATTAAGAAAAAAATAAGTTTTAATAATTCCTTAAATATTAGCTTCTACATTTTTAATAGTATTATTTCATTACTAAAAGTCAAAAACCTTATGCCGTTTTCACATTTGCGTACATCTTGGGGGTATGTTTGAAAGATGTTGAAAATGTGAAGTATTTGTTCACACTGGCAACATCTACCATCCTTCATCAATAAAAATGTCACATTGTTGAAAGAAAATGCTTGACAAAAAAAGAGAAATTTCAAACAGTCATTAAAAATAATCAATAACTTTTACGTAATATTGCAATTAAACAAAGCAATTATTAATATTATAATTTTTAATTTTTTTACATTTTTTTTTTTTCAATTTCATATAATTTTTTTATTGATTATACTAAATTTATAGGGCTCATAACTCAACATCTTCAAAAGGTGTTTCTATCTCATTTTGTTCCACCTAACATCTGTTAGGTTAAAAATATTAAAAATCGTTGGTTTTCAACTTCATGAAATATATAAAAATATATTTTTAAAACATTTTCCTAATATCTAAATTTCTTAATATAATATTAAGAACAAATTATCTAGAGTTCATAGATATTTTTTCATTAGTCTAAAAAAAGTCAAAAACCTTATACAAGGTTATTTTATGCATGTGAAAAAGAATTCTCAACTTCATTAAAAAAAACTTCTAATTTCCATCTTCATACATACTAAAACATATGAAAAATTACAAAAGTTTGCTAAAAATTATTCAAAATAAATTCATGGGTTTTGAGTTTCATAAAAGAATATAAAAATATACCAGTCAGCCAGCACTTAGTTTAATATACATATTTAGTACACAAAAAAGCAACCATGTATTTTATTACAACATATTGTTACGAAATTGTACTTGAATTCAAATATAACGGTTTTAACGGCTGGTTTAAATCTTTCTCAATGCTTCTAGACATTTCCGTTTATGTTAACAGCAGTTAACATATCTGTAAAAATTATTAACATAGTTGTAAACATACAACACTAATAAAAAGCTTTCACCATTATTTGTAAGTATGGCAACACTAAATGTTTAAGCTGCTAACATTAACATCGAAAGCTCTAGTTTGTCCGTTAAAAACATTGTAAAAAGAAATGGAGCTTTCAAGAAGCATCTAGTAGGTAATACAGTGTATATAAATTGGCCGTGAGAACACTATTGAGTCAGTCTAATTGGAAGCGTCGTTAAGTAAAGACAAATTAATTTCCTTGGCTGTACAATCTTGTACATTTTTAAAGTGTGTTGTATAAAGTGTGTAATTTAAGTGTGTGTTTATATTAGAACGCAAGTGACTATTTAAACTGTTATTGTTGTAAATTTTTAATAAAATAAAAAGTCGTTACAACTTTTAAACTACTAAACTGCTGTTATTTGCAATCAAAGTACAGGTTTATTTAAAGGTAAAAACGTAACAATATTAAAGAAAAATTCTCTTCAATGTATACATTGAAATGCAAAAATTTTTATAAAAGTCACTAAAACAAATAAATTTACATTTTCTCATAAAAAACAAAAGTTCCTTATTTGTTTTACACCAAAGGAAGAATAATTTGGATACTTTTCTTCAATATTTCCAATTGAGAAAATCTTAATTTAGTTATATAATAATTTTAAAAGTATTCTAGATATGAAAATGTTTAATGTGAATAAAAAAAAACTCTCTCTTAATTTGTCATTAGAATACTTAAAATTGATTATGACCATACCGTACAAAATCAAATATATCTTCATTAGTGTAAAAACCTTTCAGAAGTTTTTTTTTTCATATAAATAAATAACAATCCTCAAGTTTATTTTTCCTCATTACAAAAACAAAAATAACCATATAAATGTAGATAATAAACAAAAATACTCACACTACATATCCAAGTCACCGTTTATATGCAAATTACATAAAGAAATATATTTTCTTTCTTATTGTGCTAGATGTGAAAAATATAACTCTTGTCATAGATAATTCTATAAAGGTAAAAGGAAGTGAAAACGTCGCACTTATTATTTGAAATCAATTACACTAATCGCGATTACTTTTCGTGAGTTACTAACTTGCAAAGAAAAATTTAACTCACCGTTTATACGGCAAGATTTTCATATCACAATATTTTTAAGTATGATGTGCGTATAAACGCTATAATAACTACATACATATTATTATACAAAAATAAATACATTTGTTTTCAATTTCAAAAAAATGCAAAAAAAACATGTAAAAGAAAACATAAAAAAACAAATTCATTGGTTTTCAATTTCATAAAAACAAATTCCTCATCAAATTCATATTCAAAATTCTTCTTCATTGAAAACAAAAACAACGTTTAAATTTCGTAAAGATAAATTCGGCTTCAAAATACCTGTTAAAAATTCGTCCTTTTGGGAATATACTACTTTTTTCATCAACTATTTCCATACGAATTGCTTAATAATCGAATCGAAGACAGGACAAAAGGAACTTAAACTTAAATTTTTTTTTTAATGATTTTGTCATTGCAGCTACATATTGCGCTCCAGAACAAGATTGATCAAATAATTCATCAGCGGATAGATGCTGATCCTTCTTGGCATCAGTCAATACAAATATTCCTGTAAGTGCTACTATTTCTGATGATGAAGTTTCACATTGTTGGGTTTCCTTATTAAAGTTATATTTACGATTATTTATTTCAACATTACTCCATTTCACCGATAATTTCTTCCTTTCCGTTATAAACATTTAATACTAATATTTCTACATTATGTCTACTGCGATGAGATTTTTTTTTTTTTTTTTTGTAGATCACTTGTGATTATTTTTTCCACGCAAGATGGATTTAGTGGACGATATTATATTTGACTTACACTACGTTCACACGATGATTTTTAAGACGTCGTTTTATTTTAATTCTCTTTTGAAGTTGCTACCAAAAATCATTTGTGTTCACATGATGATTTTTTTTTTGTTTCAATGTTTTTTTTTATATTTTCTCTTTTTCCTTAATCTGGGTTGATTTTTCTTGTTTGTAGCAATACTACTAGTTCAATGGAGAAAAACGAATAAAAAGTAATGAGAAAAATACCAATGAGTGTGGAGAGAAATAACAAAAAAATCATGAAAACAGAAAACGTGATTTTTTTCTCAATCCCTCTTTCAACTCTACCCCGCTCGTTAACAAACAAAAAAATGATTTGAAATCATGGTTTTAAATCATCGTGTGAACGTAGTGTTAGTTGTTAAAGAATTTAGAGAAACATCTTATTCATCTATGTCTGTTGTCTTCTGACAATCTATCAGATTTTAATAAATCTTGGTGTTCCCCTAATTCTATGTGAGATATATCATTATCATTACCGTCATCTTTTAATTCAAACTCTGCATAAAAAACAGTCAATTTCGTCATCATTTATGAGCATTATATTATTAATTTTATAATACTCTTCCATAAGCCACGTATTAACACCTAAAACAAACAAAAATGTAACGCAAAGAGCCCAAACACAAAAATTATTTAAATGTGTGTCGTTTCGTCGACGAATATTAAAAAACAAAAGAAAAAACACACACGAGGTTTATTTAGCTAATGACGTTTTCAGACTTGCGCTCATCTTAGGGGAGAAATTATAAACAATCATTAAAAATATTAATATTACAATTAAACAATTAAATAATTATTTATACTACACTTTACATGATCTTTGTTAATATTTGTATTTTTTGAAAAGTTTTAGTACAGATGTTGCTGTTGTGTTCCCATGACTTTTTTTGTTTCTTTTTTTTTTTTTGCTTACTTTTTTTTTCAATTTCATGTCATTTTACTAGTGGTGATACTAAAATAATTGAAAGATGTTAGGTGGAACAAAATAACATAGGAACATCTTTTAAAGATGTTGAGTTCCGAGTACTACACAATTTATATAGGAAGATGTTTTGTTTATATGGAAGATGTGAGGATACCACATATAGCTTGTATGACATGAACTGTTGCTATGCGAAAATTCATGAAAAAAATTATAAATAATAAAGCAGAAAATGCGACGTCGATTCGACGAAGTGTAGCCATGCAATGTAGATATATTTTTGACGTTTTAAAAAATTTTTAAATTTTATTATAATTAATTGTTAACATTATTTTTGGTGTTCTTTTTTAATGAAACACTAAAACAATACAGATTGCCTCATTTATTTGTTGATAAACATATAAAAAACGAGCAAGATGTTAAGGCATAATTTATTTGAATAACTCGATTATTTGATTCGCACAATGAAAAAGTCGAGTGAAATGAATACTCTAAAGTATATAAAACAACATTTACATTTACGGGAACTTTAAAAATTGTTGATAATATGTATCAATCTAAAAACCAGTGTTGAATTTTTTTGGTTTCCATTTCAGGTGACGAAATGTATTGCTTTTGAACTCTCTCTCTCTCTGTGTTTTGGTGGTGGATAATTTTTGTTTGTTTTTAATGTACTGACTGCAACATCTTTATAAATATAGTCTTTGGTTACACCTTTCTTTTCTTTGTATGCTTGTGCTAGCTGTCCAACTACATTGACAGTTCAAGTCCAACTAAAGTTGTAATTGAAAACAGTGATGTGATAATTTAAATTTAGAGCCAAATTGGAATCGAAAATGTGCTAAAAAGAGTGCAGAATTATTAATCTCTTAGTAATCGAACAAAAATAAAAGAGAACTAGTTTTATTCCATAAAAATTAGTTTAAAAAACATTATTAGTTTAAAAAACATAATACCGACAGTAAAATGACATTAGCATATACTAAGTATAATTTCGTCTTAGTGTTCTATATAAGATTTTGAATATTAAATATAAAAATATTACTGACATTTTTCATTGTAATAGTTGTCGCGAAATCACTCAGAGTAAACTTTTATATCTTCAGTGGAACTTGGTGCAATTACTCTAAGAGTTAAGAGGTATGTCCCGAATGTACAAAAATGAGCCAAAGTACTTTCCAAAGTACTGTGATACCACTACAAATGCAATAGTGTCAAAAACGGCACAATTGTGCCATAAATCTCATCACTCGTAGAAACCCTACTGCATCATCAGATATCATTTGAGTAGTATTGAGTTATAAGAAGGAATTGCAACAGTTATGACCAGGGAAATCAAAAATATTCATTTTTTTGTTTTTTTCTGGGCGTTGAATAAAGCCGTCGATAAAATATTTATCCGTCTCGGAACGAATAAAGCATTTTGACATCGATTTTACCTTTATTTTACCTTTAATGGCATTTTTTACATTTAACCCTTTTAGAGTATATTTTGTAATTTTGAGAATAATTTTTTTTTATACCTCATGGGATGTTTTTCCAATTTGATTTAAAAAAATAAGAAATCCCAACATTTTAATATTTAAAATGAGGTACTTGACTTGTAGCAACAAGATTAAATATTTAGAAACAGATTAATTGATTTTACTTAAGCCAATTTTAATTGATCTTCATTAAAGCTGTTTTTGAAATGGAATATAGTGGACGTAATACCTTCTAAACTTGCTGGAATAGCATCAGTTAATATTGTAAAAACTATTTCTTTTTATGAAAGCATATGATAATTTTTATAATTTCTGAACTTATAATAATGTCTAGAATTGGATATGATATAACAACATTAAAATATCAATAAAACACTTTGTTTTAATGAAAAACATAATTTTTGTTTAAAAATTACAATTTTTTGTTTTTTAAGTGCATATGTTCGCGTTTTTAGAGTATATTTTTAGTTTTTTATTGCGAATTAAATGCGCATAAAAGCCGTTTTTTAGAGCATATTTGTGGTTTCCCTGGTGGCGGATTTTATGCAGTTATCTATTATCCAACCACATACTTTACTGTACGATTTGTTAGTTCTTTTTTGTCATATTTTTCGTAATAGTGTATTTTAATTTACACATTTTTTCAAATTTTATTTTAAATTTTTTACTTTTTTTTAAAGTATTGTATCAGCTTGAACTCTATACCAGCGGATCAAACGCGGTTTAAAAAAGGAAATGAGCACTTTACCAACAGAAGTTCTAATAAAAAGTTATTTTTTCTTCTATTATTCCCAGACATTAAAAAATTTAAACCTAATAAAATTGAAATTTATTGTTATGGGGATAAGCTAGTGCCGATGCGCTGGTTGCTTAAACCAGCTTGTCTGGAAGCATTCAAAAATTTTAGGAAAGCAAAAATGTCTTATACAAAAAACAGATTTAAACTCACTGAAAGTTAAATATGTTTTAAGTATAAAGCATCAAAACTTTGACAAAAAACAACAATAAGCCAAGATTTAATCCTAGCGGTACAAGATGGGAGTGGGTTGACCTCCAAAGTTAATCATTTAGGGCATGCATTTTTTTAAATCGCCAAAAATTTATTTATGATTTCACAGAAAAAAATTTACATATAGATAATCCTTGTAAATCCCTATAAAAAAATGCTTACATGTGCAGATTATCTCTTTCAGTTTAAGATATATTTAGGTCGAAATAAATTTTTCACTCATGTTTAGACTGTCTTTTTTTAAGTTTTTTAATTTGGCGGCTTAATTTTTACCCTATTTTCTATTATTCATCGGATTCCTTACAAAATTCTAAATATATATATATAGACCGTTTAAATATATAAATTAGATAAAAAAAACATATTAATCTAAAGCTTTAAGAAAATATCATATTTTTTGGGTTTTTTTTTTTTAAGGTGGCAATATTTCTTTATAAACTTGTTTCTTGTTCTGGCCCATATAATTTTTTTAATCTTTTCAAAAGGAATCTTAGTGTAGATATGCGTATGAAGTAAACACGAAGGCGCTTGGGGCAATGGTCTCCCCACAAGCCCTATCCAAACTTTTTAATTTTTCCAAATTTTTTTTTAATTTGTTTGCAAAATTCTTAAATCGCAAAGCTGGGATCAAACAAAAATTATTGTATTGCGTAATTTATTCCCGACGGACGCCTCTTATAACGAAAGTTAATTATTAAAACACGTTTTTTTCCGGGTTGAGATTTTTGAAATTTTGGCACAAAACAGTGCCAAGTTTAAAGAGAAGTCTGTATATTGTGCTAAAATTTTTATTTTTATTGTTTCTAAAAAATATATTTAAATTTTAAGTTTTTCAGGACATGACCTGAAGAAATTTTACTGTATTTAATTTATTTTACTATTTATATTTACTAGATGTACTTATAAGTTCAGAGATGCTAAATACTTATATACACATCTTACGTCTGAACAATAAACTTTATAAGTTTTTACAATTTTTCATATTTTTGTATGAAAAATTCTGCAAAGATGGTACAAGTACAACCTGTAATATATGTTTAGTGATGTAATATTTGAGATTGAAAGAATCGCTTTGTTTAAAGTTTGGTTTGATAATAATTATTTTATTTTAGTTTTCCATTGCTTATAAAGTAAATACATAATTAAATCTTAATCTAGAATAGAGTGAAATTCTAAATTCACTCAATAACTTAAAATTTAGTTTACAAATTATTTAACATATTGCCATGCACTTGTACAAGACGTTCATAACTTTTAGCAAATCTCAATTTTGACAAAAACCAATTGTCCAAACTACCTTGGACACTCTAATTAAAAATAATAAAATTTGTAATTATTATATTAATGATAGATAAATACCTAAAATAAATACCTGTGCCATCCCTGGAAATAAAGGTGAGAATAATTCTATCTCAAGAACAATAGTTAAAAGAAATATTAATCCCCATTTATTTCTTTTATTCCCTAAACCCACAATTATAATTACTCAATCTATGAGTAATTATAATTACCCTCTCTTTATAGATTGGTCTCATTTGATTATCTCATACTCTACCCCGCTACCACATCTATAAAGGAGACATAAAAATAGTCGCCAAACTATTTCATGGTCCATTCGAGTCTCTAAAAGATATCATCAAAAAAAAAAAAGAAAACAACTGTCTCTAAAGAAAACAACAAAAAAGGAACGTCATCAACAAGAGGAACAATGAGGTAAATTATTTATGACAAACGCACAAGAATATCAGTCACAATTAAGAAGGCGAACAAAAGTAAGTAAAAAAAATAAATAAACAAATAAAATTGTCAGCATACCCATAATCATACACAAAAACATATAAAAAACAAATAACAATAACAAACGCGAAGTATTTAAAATCTTTTATATACAAAATCGTTTAGTGGATAGTTAAAAAAAAAGTAATAAAAGAGGTAAAAACTCGAAAAAATATAGAAAAACACGAAAAAATAACTTAAAACGAAAGAATAACGTTGAAAAATACTATAAAAAAAAGTAATAATAAAAGAACAAATTTTAAAACCTAGAAAAATTAAAGTGAAAAAATTTGAAAATTAATCAGGAAAATAAAAAAGTACAGCAATAGTATTGGCACAAAATTTTCGTTAATTCCTTTTTTAGAAAAAATAAAATACAAGAAGTTCATTACTCCCCAGTTTTGTTCAATAAAACAAAAATTTGACAGTTATATTCAGTACAAAAGTTAAGTAAAAAGCACAAATTTTCGACAAATAAAAAATCTAATAAAATAGTTCTGTTTCTACAAATCCAAATACAAAAAAAAAGAAAAAGTTAAATACAAAAATTTGTCCGTTATATTCAGTCCGAAAATCAAATAAAGAACCTGTTTCTAAAAATACAAAAAAGGAAAAAGTGAAATATAAAAATACAAAAAATCTGACAAAAATCATTAAACTGTGAAAAATTATTTCTAAAAACACAAAAAAGGCAAAAAGTTAAGTACAAAAAAAATTTATAACCGAAATCATTAATGTTAAAATTTGTTATATATATATATATATATATATATATATATATATATATATATATATAAAGAGGAAACACATTGTAAAAATAGAAAAAAAATCTCGTTTCTTAATACACATAAGTGAAAACTGTGTAACAAGATTATAAAGAAAAAGCCGTTAAAAACATAATATATATAACAAGATTTTTTTTTACAAGGAAAAAAAATTCGTTAGTCTTCAAAGTGTCTACCCAATATTTTTCAAAAATTGCAAAAAGAATATTTACAAGAAAGAAAAAAAAGGAATAAGAAACAGTTACTTTCGTCTGTTGTATTTAAATTTTCGATAAAAAATACAACAAGCCACTCAAAAAGAAAGAGAAAAGAAACCGGTTCTGTATACATAAAGGTATTTATCGTTTTGTTTTATTGTATTTTTTTATACAGCTTAAAAAAAATATAAAAGGGAATAAATAAACAAACATTAAAGAGAAAACATTAAATTAAATTTTGTGGCCTTTTTGCGAAAGTAAAAAAGAGTAAATATTTATTCTCCACTGATTGTGGTATTATTAATCCAACGCAATAAAGTACTTAATGTTAGTTCTTAAAACGAAATTTTACTAAATTTTCGAATTTAATCCTCACATAAGGTAATAAAAATTTGAAAGTTATAAACAATTTTTATAATTCAATCTTTCAATTAATTGATACAAAAATTATTTCAAATTTTATACAATTAACGTATGAAATGTTATTACATAAAATGCAGACAGAATAATAAGATTCAATTTGGAAATTCATCAATTAGATAAAAGGTAGTACTTTTTGAAAATTTTATTACAACTCTCAAACACTTGATACTGTGTGAAATTTTTTAGTAGAAAAATACTTCTAGATTTTCTCATTATCTTATAGTTATCAATTTGTCATTTGGTAACTAAATGTTTAGTTTTGCTCATTTGCAGCCCCATACTATATTTACAAAGAATATTGAAAATTTTATTTTTTTTTTAACTAAATATTTAGTTCTGCATAATCGCAGCCCTATTCCTATATTTTAAACTAAATATTTGGTTCTGCTTATTCGCAGCCCTATATTAAAATTTTTCAATATATCCTGTAAAAAATTAAATTTAACATCTAGTTCTGCTCGCACGCTTGGTTATTCAATATCTCAGTGTGCTATTATTCTACACCCCATTGCTCTATTAAGCAAATAATTAATAAACTAATCTTCTTATTTAAACTCTAATAATTTAAATTTGATACGTTTTCAAGTCCCTTAATACAATATGACTTCTACATTTCGAAATGACTCTCAATCTTCCCCAAAAGAGCGGTTAGTATTTGATTGCGACCACTTGCTACAATTTTGTAATAGATTCAATTGAACTCCCATAGAAGAACAAAGTGAGTCAGTGTTGGAAATAAAAATGAAATATTTGGATTCTAGATGGAACAAAGTAGAAGCGTCATATGAAAGAGTTATGCTTGCTCATGATTACGTAGTAAAACCCGAATTCAAAGAAGAAGCGAAAAAAAAATTATGATGCTTGCGTAGACGCATATTACCTTTGTAGTTCTCAAATGCTAGACTTAGTGAAAGCAATCCGATTAGATACATCTAGTGTTCCAGGGCTTGATGCAGCTCGGCAGTCTCTCCCTCTGACTCAAAATTTCGTTTCTGACAGTGATACTAACTGTATTAAACTTTCTCCCTGCGATACTGAAGTATTTAAAGGAAGTTATGAACAATGGCTCTCCTTTCGTGACATGTTCACGGCCGTATATATAAATCATTCGAAACTTTCTCCCGTCACAAAATTGTATCAGCGTCGGAACAAAACAAGAGGTGAAGCAGGTGACAATGTTAAAAGATATCCCTTATCGCATGAAAACAAACGCGTTCTGGTAGATAACCAAATTAAAATCCTATTTAATATACCCCCAGCTACTCAGTTAACGACTCCCTAGCCACTCTTAGAACTCTTGGTTTTGAAGTAGAGAGCTAGGATCCTATTTTGATTCGCTTAATCTCAACAAAACTACCAGATTTCACTCTTTCTCTTTGGGAACAATCCTTAACTTCACCTCGTGAACTCCCAAAATGGTCCCAAATGTCTCAGTTCCTTGTTGACAGATATGAAGCTGCTGAACGCCTAACATGTATAAGAACTTCTAAAGGCTGTTTCAGTATCACAAATGTTTCCCAAAATAATATACAGACTTATATATCTCAAGAAAACCTTGACGAAGTACTATGTAAACTTTATAATGAAAACCACTCTTTAAGAGCATGCCCCAAATTTCGAGCCTTTACGGTTCAACAAATAGTTGATTATGTATTAAAAAATAAGTTTTGCAACAATTGTTTAGCCTCATGTCACCTCAAATCAAGTTGCAAAAGTATACACACTTATCTGTATTGCAAAAAAGCCCATCATTCTTTGCTACATATGACAAAAAGACCTCAAAAATCAGAAAATGTTCAACAAAATATTTCGTTCAATAAAAGCAATAAGGCGCAAAATCCCACCTCAAAAGTTGCTCATGTTACGCAAAATGAAGCACAAATCGAACGCCCAACCACATCCAGTCAAGTTCAGGCAAATTGCTCTACAAGTAATGAAAATATTCTGTTAAGAACTCTATTAGTGCAAATAGAGTACGGAGGTGAATTCTTCACAATCAGAGCTTTAATCGATCCTGATTCTCAGCGTACATTTTTGACTGAGAAGATTAGACATCGCCTTCAACTCCCTTATAAAAAATCCCATTTTGAAATTGTTGGCATTGGTGGTCAAAAACAGGCAGCTAGCAAAGAGTGCGAGTTCGTGTTATATGCTAAAAGGCACAATTTAAGAATCCGGTTAAAAGCAATTGTGTTACCTAAAGTGACAAAGCATCTTCCAGCTTGTACCTTTAAAATTCCCCTATCAACTGAACTCAAGAAATTAGATCTTGCAGACCCAAGTTTCAATAAGTCGTCCCAGATAGATCTCATTATAGGTAACGGTTTGTCAATATAGATGGCATAAAGAAAAATATCTGTGGCCACACCTCGGCCTACAATACAGTTTTCGGTTGGGTACTTAGTG
The DNA here is from genome assembly GCA_932274085.1 of Protocalliphora azurea. Classification (NCBI taxonomy): domain Eukaryota; kingdom Metazoa; phylum Arthropoda; class Insecta; order Diptera; family Calliphoridae; genus Protocalliphora; species Protocalliphora azurea. The sequence goes on along the minus strand of OW026519.1, from coordinate 92,768,488 downwards.
GTCCCATGAAAGCAGAAACTGATCAATCGTTTTTGAATTCAGTTTCTATGCCCGAAACCTTAGAGCTCAACACTCTCCTAAAAAAGTTTTGGGTGCAAGAAGAAATTCCCTCAACTAAACCGCTCTCACAAGAAGATGAAATATGTGAAAGTTTCTACTCTCGAACAACAACACGTCATGAAAAAGGTAGATATATCGTTAGGCTGCCTTTTAAGACAGAATATCCCGAAAAAGTTATTTCTCAAGGCAAATACGGCTCATTTTATTTACCTCATCATGCAGTGATTCGCCCCGAACACAAAACCACGAAAGTGAGAGTAGTTTTTAATGCTTCCAGAAAAACAAAATCTCATTTCTCTCTCAATGATGTACTTTACACGGGTCCCACATTACAAAACGACTTGATAAGTATAATTCTCAATTGGAGAAAGTACAAGTATGTGTTCAATGGGATTTTTTACAAAAGATGTATCGCCAAATACTAGTACATCCTTCTAATAGACCCTTCCAGAGAATACTTTTCCAAAATCAACAAGATGGCCCTATTAAAGATTATCAGTTAAAGACTGTTACTTTCGGAGTAGATTGCGCCCCTTATCTCGCAATTCGAACACTGTCATCTGATTCCGAATCTCAGTATCCGAAAGCAGCATCCATCTTGCGTTCTGAAACATATGTGGATGATATTCTCTCAGGAGGTTTTTCTTTGGAAGAGACCCTATCTCCTCAAACTCAACTCATTAACACATTAAAAATAGCTGGATTGCCTCTTAAGAAAATAACTGCAAATCATTCGCAATTACTATCTCATTTACCAAAAGAGGACTTGTACGACTTAGAATTTCTTCGTTTTCACGAATCTAGTTCCACCAAAACTCTTGGAATTAAGTGGAATGCACTCACAGATTCATTTAGTTATAGTTATTCTCCAATCCACCAGTCCACAAAGATCACTAAACGGCAAATTTTATCCTCTGTTGCCAAACTCTTTGATCCTGCAACAACTGTAAAATCCTAAAATCCTCATGTAACAACTATGGTTAGAAGGGCTAGATTGGGATGAAGATATCTCATCAGAATCTCTACAAAATTGGAACAATCTCGTTCAAGATTTCTCAAAAATAGAAACAATTTCCATCCCTAGATGGCAACTTCACGGATTCTCTGATGATTCTAAAGCTGCCTATTGTGCCACAGTTTACATTCGATGTCAAACTGAAACACACAACACTTTTTCAAATTTATTGCTAGCGAAAAGCAAAGTAGCTCCGGTCCAAACTGTTTGTCTCCAACGCTTAGAACTAAACGGCGCAGTATTATTAGCCAACACAGTGAATTATGTAACGTCATCCCTAAATTTCACCACCGCAGAAATATTTCTGTGGAAGGACTCCTCAATAGTCCTAGGTTGGCTCTCTAAAACCCCTTCTACATGGGAAACTTATGTTGCAAATCGTATTGCTCAAATTCACCGTTTGCTTCCAAATCCATCATGGCATCATGTTTCAACCCATCATAATCCGGCAGATCTTGGAGCACGTGGCTCGAAGCCTCAAGATCTGGCGCATAACACCCTTTGGTGGCATGGACCACCATGGTTACACAAACCCTCATCTGAATGGCCAAAGCGAACCCCTCTCAAAATACCCGAAAAACCAAAAGAAACTCTAACTTTACATACTCAAGCTCAAGAAGATGATATTCTTAACAGATTTTCATCATATAATAAAGCTTTTCGTGTTATCTGTTATGTTTATCGATTTTTTACTAATGGTATGAGAAAAATAAGGTCAAATATATCCCCTATAACTCAAAAGGAATTAACTCATAGCGAAATGAAATTTGTAAAATACAGACTGCTCATGCTCTCTCAGAAAATATTCTATTATGAAGAATATCAATGCCTATCTAGCTCTCAAACTTTAAGTACTAAAAGCCCCTTAAATCCATTAAATCCATTTTTAGACTCTAATTCAATTCTTCGGGTAAATGGTAGACTATCTCGATCGTCTTTGCCATACAATGAGCGTTACTTTATAATATTACTAGGCAATTCCCGACTTTGCCATCTATATCTCACTCATTTGCACAAGTTTCTCGCTGAATGCAGTCAAATGTGTCGAATGGTGCAGACCGAATTTTACATTGTGAGACTCAAACCTCGAGTAAAAAAGATAATACGAAATTGTAAAACTTGCATCATTCATAAGAAACAGCCATGTTCGCAGATAAAGGCTCCCTTACCTCCAGAAAGATGCAATCTGTCACTTCCATTTCAGATCACAGGCATTGACTTTGCTGGCCCGTTTGACCTAAAGACTTCACCCCTACGAAAATCTACCTTGATAAAAGGATACGCTTCTGTTTCGTTTGTTTCAGTACAAACGCTGTTCACTTAGAACCGTGTTCAGATTGAACCTCCGCGGTATTTTCTCGCTTCGTTGGGAGGCGGGGGCTCCCCCGAAGGGTAGTATCTGACAACGACAGAAACTTTCTAGGTGCCAGCAAAGTACTGGAGCATGAGTTTAAGAACTTTGTGAAAACCGCAGCCCAAGATATATCTCAAAAATATATTACACATGGGTTTGAGTGGAAATTTATACCACCGCACGCTCCCCACATGGGCGGCTTATGGGAAGCCGCCGTAAAGAGTTTTAAATTCCACTTAAAACGTGTCACAGGAGCTCAAAAATTTACTTTTGAATCTGCCCAATATCTGCCTTGTCGGAAGACCCATCGGATCTAACCGCATTAACCTCCGGACATTTTTCACGAGGTGCTTCTATAATCGCTTTCCCAGAGTAAAATTATGAAAATATATCTCTGATAAATAGATGGGAAAAGCTAAAAGGAATCCACCACCAATTCTCCATCCGATGGAAGGAAGATTACTTGAAATCACTACACAAAAGATATAAATGGAAAAACTCTCTTCCGAATCTGGAAGTTGGAAATCTCGTGGTAGTCATCGATGATCTGCAACCACCATATGAGTGGCGGTTAGGACGAATAGTAAAGACTTACCCCGGTTCTGATCAGAACGTCCGTACTGCTGACGTTCGTATTACTTCAGGAATTATTACTCGTCCCATTGTAAAATTATGCTACCTTCCTTATATGGATAATGAAACTTCTAAATAACTCATGTTAAATTTACTCATTACTTTACTTATACACAACTCTATTAAAACTTAATTTGAAATGCATTTTATTATCACCACTTTTATATGACACTCAGATATCAATAATATAATTTGTTTCCTTTCTCGTTTTCTTTAGCCCTAGGAATAACAGAAGACTAACGTCTACGCACCCAAATTCTCGTCCAGCCCAAATAAACGGTCGTGCCCACACATCTCGTGCTCAACGTCGGGATACGGAAATATACAAGTGTGTTTTATGAAAAAGCTTTCACGCTCTACGATTTTACCGCAAATTCTTGAAAATGAGCGTCAAAAAGAGGGAAGACTTGGCCGAAAGACACCGCCATTGTGTCAACTGTTTGGCAAGAAACCAAGATCTTCGATCGTGTTCTTCTATGGATACCTGCAGAAAGTGTGACAGGTTCCACCGCACCCTTTTGCATCCTCAGTTTCAACGGTCCAGCCGCTCCAGAACTACTACCATCAGTCAACAAAGAAACCAACAACTACCAACAACTCAACCACAAATAACTCAACAAGCAACACTCGCAACAACCCCTGACGCCAAGTTAATTGTTGAAGCAATCAAGTCGCTAGCCCAGGTTCTATGTGCCAGCGATAATAAGTCGTCATCAGTTGCCTAAGGGCAAGGTCGGCGCCATGTCCAAACTACCTTGGACACTCTAATCAAAAACAATAAAATTTTTAATTATTATATTAATGATAGATAAATACCTAAATTTATTAATATAAGCAAGTGTAGCTAAGTAGTTGTAATTCATATAATTGAAGTGCTACTGTAATTCTATTACAATATGGAAATACTAAAATTATAGCATTAATTAAGCTATCGAAAACTTCGCGTTTTCCTAAAAAACCGAAGTTGCGCCCAACTAAACTAAAATTTAAAGAGCCACTTACTTTACAAACCATCGTGGAATCCACTACTTTCTACTACTTTATAAGCTTACTCCAAGTTACCTGCAATAAAGAAATGTTGTATACACAAAAAAAGAATACCTACTTTTTGTGACTGTGCCATCCCTGGATTAATTCCCTGGGTTTATTCCCTAAACCCACAATTATAATTACTCTATCTATGAGTAATTATAATTACCCTCTCTTTATAGATTGGTCTCATTTGATTATCTCATACTCTACCCCGCTACCACATCTATAAAGGAGACATAAAAATAGTCGTCAAACTATTACACCAATATTGAGCGAACTTTTATTTCATTTGCTTCAATTAAGACTCCGTTCAAAGTCTTGCCAAATTCCTTTTGGTAAATTAAAACCATTGCTCCCAATATAGAGCGACGAACTAAACGAGTGAAGTCATATTCACAAAAAAAAAAAAAAAACGAGATATCCTACACCATTGTGTACGAGCATACAAATTTGGCAAGGGGACTTATATTACACCTGTGGCCAATTTTACTAAATGTAAAATAAAATATAGAAATACAGAATAATGCGTTGATACTAACATCTTGATGATTTTCTGCACTTTAGGGCGATTCCTAGAAGTGGGTTTATATGGGAGCTATTGTAAGTTATCGACCAATTCTCATAAAATTTGGCAATGTTGTTTCTACTTACATAAAACTTATTTGTGTCGAATATTTACTTGATAATAACATTCGTATGGGATTTATGCACGTTATTTTATGCAGCTATGGTCAATTGTGAACCGATCTTCATAAAATTTGCTACAATCATTGATACATGTACAGAACTTCTTTGCACCGAATTTCATTAAAATATTCTTCTTTCTAAGGCATTTTTGAGTGTGTAAACTCTATTTCGTGGGGGCATTTGTATGGGGACTATGTGAACAAATATTTCTAAATCCGACCATAGGTATGTTGGAGTGTTTTCAGCTCGTATTTCCTTTTTTACTCTCCTGGTAAGTTCAGTCCCTTCCTTAAAGGTGCGATTCGTGATTTGGAACATAACAATCTGACTATGATTCGATTATCCTTCAACTTGGAACGTATGTAGACTGCAGCCCCATAAGCTCTTTCTGATGCATCTACAAAAGTGTGTATTTGCGTGTCTTTTGAAACTTGGCCATCAAAAATATGTCTCTTAGTAGATAAATTGTTTATATGTTTTAAGTTTTGCCGGAATGACCACCAATAGTTATAAAGATCTTCTGGGAGTACGTCATCCCATGCTAGTTCTAGCTGTCATAGCTGTTGGATAAACATTTTTGCGGCAACTATTACGGGACCATCGACTCCCAATGGGTCAAATATCCGTGCCACATCTGATGTTACTGTTCTCTTTGTGATTCTTTGGGTTTCTTGGATATCTGCCTTGAGGCAGAAGACGTCTGCCTTGGGATTGCATGTTAATTTCAAGATTTTTGTGCTTTGATCGTCGAAATCTAGGTTTAGCACCACGTCTTCAGGGTGTATTCCAGACAGTAGCTGAGGATGGTTTGCGCACCATTTCCTCAGTTTAAACCCAGCCTCTTGTAACAAACTACTCAATTGTTTTTTCATATCGACTGCTGTTATTAAACTGTTTGAGCCACTCATGCCATCGTCGACATAAAAATCGTATCTTAGAGGATATTTCTTCATATTTTTGTCAGCGAGCTGCTGTAGGCATTTTGTGGCTAAGTATGGGGCTGCAGACGTTCCATAAGTTACCGTATTAAGCTTCTATGCTGCATTGTATCAGTCGGATCCCTTCTCCAATATATGAGTTGCATATTTCGATCAGCCGGATCCACCAGAATTTGCCGATACATTTTCTTCATATCAGTGCAGAACACAAATCTGGGCAATCGAAATCGTAACAGCATGCCAAAGAGATCTCCTTGAGTTGGAAGGCCAATGCTTAGTATATCGTGGGGGGAGAGACCTGTCGAGGATTTTGCTGACGCATCAAATACAACTCGAAGCTTCGTGGTCTTACTTTCTGGTTTCAGCACACAGTGATGGGGAATGTAGTAATGGGGTTCATTCACTTCAGAAGTATCTATGCGAGTCATGTGGCCTAGCCTTTCATATTGGTCCATAAAATCAACATATTGAGCCTTGATGTCTTGGTTTCTTGCTAATCGGTGTTCCAGGGCTATAAATCTTGAAAATGCAAGCTTCCTTGTGCTGCCTAAACTACTTGGGTCTTCCCAAAATGGTAGTCATACTACGAATCGACCTTCATAGTTTCTTTCTGTGGTTTGAATAAAGTGTGTTTCGCATCGCCTTTCTCCTTCCGTGAGTGTGTCATTTGACTCAAACCCATATATTTTCCAAAAACGCTCAATGAGTTCCTTTGTGTCTGGGCTACCTTTAGTATTTATTGCACATGTTGCTGATAGAATGGAGCCATGTCCTAGCCTTCCACTAACAACCCAACCGAGCCTTGTATTTATTAAAATTGGTAGTTCCAGTGATAAATTGATTTTACCGGAAGTTATAAGATCATGGTAGTATTCGGCACCTAGTAGAACGTCAATGTTGTTAGGTTTGTTAAATTCAGAATCAGTTAATTGTATATTTTCTGGAATTGGCCAGAATGTGCAATTGAATTCCTCGGAAGGTTGAATTGGAATAATGTTGGGGAGTACAAATGCTTCTAGTCTTGTGCTGAAGTTGGTTGAGGTGGAATAAAGCCCTACGTTGATGCGTTGATTTGTTCTGCGTGATTGACTGCCGATACCTTCGATGCATAGAGATGTTTCTGTGGGCTTGAAGGACAATTGATTTACTAGTCGGTTGGTCACAAAGTTAATTTGTGAGCCTGAATTCAATATGGCCTTGAAAATACTAGATTGCCCGTTATTGGCAGTGATTTTTACGCGTGCTGTTGCTAGCAGGACGTAGCCTTCCCGGGCCCCATGCTACTGTTGACGGTGCTGGTACATTGGTCGCTGGTATGTTACTCACAGTGGACATCTTTTTTGATGTTGATGGTACAGTGTTTGTGTTGTGTTGATATATTTCCAGGTGAAGTAGCGTGTTGTGCCTTTTCTGACATTTTCTACAGCAACTTGTTGTGCAATGTCTTGCTATATGGCCAGGCTTGAAACAGTTGACACATAGTTGCTGCTGTTGAATCCATTTTAATCGCTCGGACGCTATATTTGATAAGAATTGTTTGCAATGATACAACTGATGATTTCCATTTTCGCATAATTTGCAGGAGTAGGTATCTTGAGACGTGGTTGCTGCCGACACAGTTCATTTTTGCGTGTTTTGAATTCGACCGACTGCTTCTAGTGACTGGAATCTAGTTTCTAGGAAACCCAATAGGTCTTCTAAAGATGGTAAAGATTTGGGAAGCTGTATGGACTGCTCATACAGTACATGCGTTCCCTGTTCTAGTTTTTTAATCAATATATTGACTAGTATTGGATCCCAAGTCGATGTATTGATGTTTAAATTGTTTAGTGCTGCAATAGATTCGCGCGTCGTATCGTGCAGCCCTTTTATAGCTGCAGCAGAGGGATTTTCTGTTATTTTTTGCTGGCCTAACAATTTATTTATGATATTATTTGTTAGAATTCTCAGATTGTTAAAGCGATGTTGAAGGGTATTCCATGCCGTCTCATAATTGGTTTCTGTTGGAGATAGATTTTGTATTAGTCTTGCGGCCTCACCTGTCACATTTGTTTTTAGAAACCACATGTTTTGTATGGATGGCATTGCCTTTTTGTGTATCATTTCGTTGAACATGTCATAAAATGGTTGCCAGCTCAGATAATCCCCATTGAATTTTGGTATTGTTACTTTGGGAAGATGATGCGGATGGGTATTTTGATTAATTCTTGCTTGGTTAACAGCTTCTGGTGTCAAACTGGTTTTTAGGTCTTCAATTTGCATTATCTTATCCGTTATTTCTGTTTGTTTTGCCAGAAATTGGTATATATCGTGCTCGATATTCTCCGTACATATGTTATCCTGCAACTGCTGTATAGTTTTCATGTTGTATTCGATTTCCTTTAGTTTCACATCAATCTGCTGTCTTGTAGACTGAACACCTATGGATAACATATCGTCCAATGTGCTGATAATTTTGGATATGGTGGCGTTCTGTATGTTTATCAAATTGTTCATTGTTGTCTCCGATGCCTGCTTCCCAGCGATGCCTGAGTTGCTTGCTTGCATCTTTGATTGTTCCCTTATAATTTGAATTTGTTTTTGGATGTAGTCATCAGCCTCTCTAAACCTTTGACTCGTCTCTTCGTATAGTTTTTGTAAAAAATATGGATGATCTTCCTTTGCTGTCGAATCACTTTTTATGCGATTGTCTATCTTTTCGAAGTTCTTCCACAATTCTTCGAGCTCCTTAGATTTTCTTTCATAATATTCTACGGATCTCCCTTCTATAGGTGTCTTCCTTATAGTACTAATCGCCCGATTTATTTCTTCCGCCTTTCCGTCTTGTATCTTTACAAGATCGTTTAATGTCGTCATTTTGTTTTATAGCTCTGTGCTACTGTTGTTTGTTTTGTAAAATTTTTGTGCAGCTCTTGCACTAGTGTTGTTAGTTTTGTTGAAACAAATTTTTCTGTAGCTCTTGTACTACTGTTAGTATTTCTTTTGTTTCTTCACTCCAAGATCTGAAGGGGTCACCAAATGTTTTTGGTGCCTTAGGATTGTTGCGTGTCCTGAAAAATATGATGGTCACCAAATGGTTTTTGGTGCCTGTTGTAGACTGATGTCTCGCTGAATACGGTCGCCCGGTTGACCGTTAAATAAAGGATGAGTGCCTTTTGTGTTCAAAGGTCCCTAAACGCTCTTAGGAGACTCAAAATCTTCAACAAAATGGCTGGAACTAGGGGTCACCATGTTTAATTGTGATATGAATTGCGGCTATAATATGATTCAGTTCAAACGCATGAATCTGAACTGATATATTATTTGCCTTAATTGTCCTCCAAGCACCTTAACTTGTAGAACAATAACAGATTCAATTAATAAAACACCTTAATGCATTATGGTAACTGAACGACTTTCTTTATTTTTGTTCTTTCTTATATACTAAAATTTAATACATTAATTACAGCACAATGCAGGAATGACCCAATTAATCGTTTGCATAATTGCTGACTAACATTTCAATGTACAAAACATGAATTATGATTCAAGTAAACAACATAAAATAATTCTATGTCAACAATTGTTTATAAACAAAAGTTAAAAATAAAATAAAAATAAATTATGTTATGTCAGCGGTAAACTGAACTTATGCAGTTCATTAACATAGTAAAAAAATAAAATTAAAAATTAAATGTATGTTGATGTGAATGTCAACATTAACTAAGATTTGTATGTATTCAATTCTACAATTAAATAAATCCTTCCTTCAATAAAAACGCACGGATTTTTAATATAATTATTTATTTATTTAATTATTAAAAATACACTGCCTGCCACTTGAATAAGGAATCACATTTTTTTAACTTTAATTAAGTATATCTCCTAAACTAAAGTTCAGAAAAAAATAATTTTTTGCGCAACCAAATTTCAAAGTGTTGGCTTTAGTTTCCTGAAGTAATAAGAAATATACATATTTTGTTATACTAAAATTATGCATTTATTTAAATACATGTATTTCTGTGGTACTTTCTCGTGTGTCACTTGAATAAGGAATTCTTATAATATTAATATTGTGAATAAAAGCGAAACGCGTCCATCGATTTTCATGATCTATGATATATCTTTTATCCTCTATAACTTTTAGGATCAGAAACTTGTATTTGTTATACAACCATTTTCTTAAGATTTTTATAAATCTGAAAAATTAATCAAAAATTTTAAAAATATTATATTTTTTAAGCAGAATTAGTTATGCGCCTCCATTGCCATATTGAATATTAAGCGCAAAAATATAAAATTTTTTGTAAAAAATTCTGGTAGGTTTTCTTTTTTGATAAACTACTAAAATAAAAAAAATTAAAAAAAAAAGAAATTAAAACGACTCTATTTTTATTATCTCAAAGTTTGGCAATTTTAAACAATTAAAACAAATAAAAATTAATTTTTCTACGGAACAAAGCTTTTGTTTGTTTGTTTGGAAAGCTTTTGTTTTTTAATAAATCATTAACATATTTTAACAATTAAAAAATATACATATTTTTTCTCTTTTCTAATCCTAAGGTTTGCCCATTTCTGAAAATAAATTAATTAATAAAAATGGCGTTAATGAACATTTTTCTCGACTTAAACAAAAAACTGGCGGCTGTTCTTTTGTGGTTATCACTTATTCAATCCCAATGATGAAAACAAACTGAAAAAATATTTAGCACATTTTCTTCTTTTTTACGTCAAATTTTGCCCCTTTTGGAAAATTAGCATAGAATACCTTAAGCTTCTGACAAAAAATCGACTTTTCATAAGAACGTCCTTCTCGACTTGAAAAAACTGGTAGCTGTTCTTTTTTGATTTCCATTTATTGAAAAACAGTTTAAAAATTGTAACATATTTTTGCCTTTTATTTACCTCAAATTTTGCCTCTTGATTTCCTGACAAACAAATGTCTTTGTAAAGGAGTGCCTGTTTTATTTTATGTCAAATGTAGGCGGATTTTTATTATATCAATTAATGAATTACAAAAATGAATGGGATTTCAGAAACTGAAAAATATATTACACATTTCCGCTTTTTTTAACCTCATACACCCATTTTTAACCAAAAACAGCTTTTACAAAAATATGGTGATTTTAGCGCCCTCTGCTGGCCTCTATAAAGTTCAAATATTTTCTAGACATATTTTTTTCAATGTACATGTATTAGCTTCTAACAAACTTAGTTTCAATCCATTTTATATTTTCCGTCTGTTTATTTAAATTTGATCGAAATCTCTTAATAATAGTTTATCCTAATTATCTAAGATAATTCTACCAAAGTCCCTATATCAGGGATCGGCGCTCTTAAAATTCATATTCTGTGTTTGTATATCAGTGTTGCCGTTTTGTTACATTTGTTACATTTTTCGTAACTTTTCAACGCTCCATGTAACATGCATTTTTTTTTTTTTTTGTTTTTATCCGCATTTTGGATCCCTTCAATTAAATACTATGTATAAAAATTATATCATTAACGTACATAGATCATGTATATAATTACCAATATTAGGAAGTTTTTTGCGACTTTCTCAAAATATTTACCTCGTGGCACATTACTTCTGTTGTTCTTTTCTTGTACGTGGCTATCTTTTTATTTTCGAGGCAGATCAAATTACATATTTCGTTTTTTATGCATTTTCGGTCTACAAAATTACACAAAAAAACCTTTAGCTATGTTTTCATTAAAAACAGTATTAACTGGTTAAAAAGTTTTCATCATATAAAAAATATTTAGATGAATTATCACACTTATAAAATAGTGTCTTTGATAAATTAAAATATTTTAACAATAATATTTTTAAACCATAAAAGTAGTTAACCTTTACAGGGCCCCATATTTGGCTCAACTGATTTATTAAATATATTTCCTAATTTAAAAGGTTTTATTTACAGGAAACATTTTGCAGCATATCCTTCTCGATAACAAGACATTATTTCAGTGCCCACGACTATTGTCGTTGTTCAAGAATATAAAAAAGCAATATGTATTTTAAAATGCATATGTCTGGGGAATACGAGTGTTTAGCCAACAAAACTTATAAAATCAGACCATTGTAACCGGTTAAATACCAAAAAATATGAACCTTCTAAAGCAAATTTTGGAACAAATCAATATTCCAGCACTGTTGAAATTAAAATATTTCTTTAAAAGTTAATAAAGGTTTCTCTTTGTTTGAGGCCTTTGACCGTACTCAAGGACTTTCTACATATATATATCGAACACTTCGCTGAATAAACTTTGCTTGAAAATCAAAAATGTTTATTCAATATATTTATATGATATTATTCAAGAATATCAATAAAAATATAATTTTTCCTCTTAAAGACTTATTGAATATTTTCATGTTATATATTATTAGAAAGATATTTTTACGTACTTTTAAACTTTTAATATAATTTAAATTGCATGTGTATTAATAAAAATATATTATATAAATATATTAAAACTTTAGAGTCACATACCTCGTAAACTATGAGCTGGAGCAGGCAACAATGTTTATATTACTTTAACCATAAGTAAGAGTACTACTGAATCATTATTTAAATATCAACTGTGCTTGCTGGTTCGTAATCTTGATTTATACCCATATTTTTGCATATTTTTTTTTTTATAAATTTTAAATAGAAAATAAATACCTATTATTTTTCCAAATTCCGAAAATGTAACTTTTTAGAAAAAATTATAACTTTTTTGACAAAAAAATGTAAATTTTTTTCACGCTACCCCTGGTAACACTATTGTATATATTTCTCATAACTCTGCCGCTCTTATATTGTACACGAAAATTTTTAAAATTTATAATTTAATGCTATGCTTAAAAAATGTAATGAAAAATGAATAATACAAAATTCTTTTAAAAAAGTATAAAAAATATGTAAAATTTATTAAACAATAATTCCGCATATCTCATTAAATTTCTTTCAGTGTTTTTCAAAAATCATGCGGCAACACAACCTCACAGTTTAAAAGCTTAATCGAGACTGATTGATTTTGCTAATCTATAAGAGAGTGTATACTAATTTGCGGGTCTCTGCTCTATATTTATAAAAATGTTGCACTGTCATACATTGTACTTACTGTTGCCAGATTTACCGATTTATTTGCATTTTGACGATTTTTTATTATAAAAATTCCAAAGTGGGGTTTTACGATTTTTGTTCAAAAACATATGCCAATTTCCTTCTTTAAATCTGATTTTGTATTGTAGTAGATAGAGAGAGAGAGAGAAAAGGACTATAAGAAGTTTAAAATTTTAGTTCGAAATTCGTTTACAATTAAACCAGGGGGTATATTCCGTTTTCATGAAAATATGAGATGAGGAATTTTGTCATTATTTAACAGAAAATTTGATTCTTATTTCAATATTCTTCGAAAATATTTGCCAACATTTTTTCATGTGAATAATTTTTTTTTTTTTTTTTTGACAAATTAACGTCTATGAAAAAAATTATGTGATGTTAATCAAGTGTATTTTTAAATGCTTAGTTATTGTTAACACACAATATTATGTTTTTACTATTTGTGTGTTAAATATTTTAATTTTTTACAAATATATATTTATTGCATTTTTTAGAATGTAAAAAGCATATTTTTTTGTGAAAATTAAAAAAAAAAACTTTACTTTTTTAATATAATTTTGTTTGCACCATTGAATTTTTACATACATACACATTCACAAACATTCAAAAATAACACAAAAATTGTAAGTTGAAAAAGTAGAGATTTAAAAAGATCTACTAATACATTCAAAAGCAATTTCTAAAAGGTTCACTACTTTTTCGTGTTTAAAATTAAACCCAAAGACATTAATTATGTTTATTTAAAAATATGTATTTTCTTATTTTTGAAAAAAAATTATTGGAATGAAACAAAATAGACATAATATTTTTATACGATTTTTATTTTTCATAACTAATTAGAATAGATCAAAATTAAAAAATTAAATGAAAAATTTCTTTGAAATGAAAATTCAAATATTTTTATCATAGGAAAAAATTCACAGAACAACAATCGACCCGCAGTATTGGTGAAACAAAATTTTTGTGTGAAAAGAAAAATGTTATTTTATATACATATGTATATAAGTATAGAAGTGAAAAGTTTAAAAATATGTTAAGTAATAAAAAATGTATTTGCAAATATAACCTATTATATTGGTTACAATATAATATATATGATTTTTTGAGTAATTATACCCTACACCACCATAGGTGGTTCGGGTGTTATGCTGACGTTTGTAACGCACAGAAATAATCATCTAACACGCACCTTAAGTATACCAATCGGATCAGAATCACTCTTTGAGTCGATCTAACGATGTCCGTCCGTTCGTCCTTCTGGCTGGCTGGCTAGCTATCCATGTAAACCTTGTGCACAAAGTACAGGTCGCAATTTTGAAGATAATTCAATGAAATTTGGCACACAGGAGTTTCATGAGACAAGAAAGAAGCTTTTTGAAGTTGGTTATGATCGGTTCATTATTTCACCTATCCCCAATACAAATGTACGGTAAACAAAAACAATTTTTGAAACTTTGTTTTTGTTTTAATGGAAATTTTCACTACTTCGACGTATTTTCAAGAATAGCCACCAATAGTGACACTATGTGACATAATGGAAATGCCTACTGTGGGCTGTAGGTTTAGTTGAGTAGATAATTTTGTAATTTTTATATTTTTCTATACACCCTCAAAATTCGAATTTATCGATACAAACGTTTTTTTACGACTTGACTTTTTTTAAAGTGACGAAAAAGTAATAAAAGTATAAAACCGAAATGAGTGCAAATTGTCCAGAAAATATCAATTTATTTTGTTACGTTTGTGGCAAAAGAGCTTTTTCAACAAATGCTGCATTACTCACTGAGCAAGTGGAGCGCGCTTTTAAACTTTATTTTGATTGCGAAATAATTTGCGGCGTTTCGTGGGTCCCAGACAAAATTTGTAAAACGTGCTACAATGGTCTTAACATGTGGATCCAAGGGAAACGCAGTTCACTTCGTTTTGGTGTACCAATGATTTGGACTGATCCAGGAGAGCACAATTCCGACAACTGTTACGCATGCGCAAACAAAATATGTGGAGTAAATCGTAAAGGCCTTAAACGAAGAGTTTACATATCTGTTAAAAGTGCACAAATACCTCTACCGCATTCGGATGAAATACCAATTCCACCGCTTCCAAGTCCTGACAGAGAAACTTCTTTTTCTATTGAAACAATGGATCAATCGGATTTCACCTATAAACCAACACCAGAAGCTGGCCCATCGAACAAAATAATTCCAATATCACAAGCAAAAATGGACAAGATTGTTGCAGAATTAAACCTTTCTCAACGTGAAGCAGAAAAACTTGCCCAGCTTTTGAAAGAAGGCAACAATTTGGAGCCTAATGTCAAAGTCACCGGATATCGAAAACGGTACTACACACTCAACGAAGGGAACACATTTGTTTACTGCCACGATATAAAGGGACTGATGGAGGCGATGGCCATTAATTATGTCGCAGCTGATTGGCGAATGTTCATCGATTAATCGAAATCAAGCCTGAAAGTCGTTTTGCTACATAAATATAATAAAAAACCAAGCATTTCCATTGGCTACAGCACAGACATGAGCGAAACATACGATTCCATGAAAATAATTTTTTATAAAGTTTCCTACACTGATCACATGTGGCGGATCAGTTGTGATCAGAAAGTCGTGGCGATGCTAAGAGGTCTCCAAGGAGGCTATACGAAAAACATGTGTTTCTTGTGTCTTTGGGATACCCTATTTAAAGGAAACCAATACGAAACGCATGAGTGGCTTGCTCGAGATCCAACGGAGAAAGGACACAACTGCGTAAATGATCCACTGGTGCTAATGGAGAACGTCCTCATGCCCCCTCTCCATATCAAACTGGGAATCGTAAAAAATTTCATCAAGGCCATTGTGAAGCAACCGAAAATTCTTGATTGTTTGGAAAATATTTTCCCACGAATCAGCGAAGCAAAATTGAAGGAAGGTGTTCTGAATGGGCCGGATATACGAAAGCTCATGAAATCAAAGGAATTAAAAGGTGCTTTAGACGGTAATGATTACTTTGCGTGGAGGGCAGTGAAGAAAGTCATACGATATTTTTTGGGAAGTACGCGAGCTCACAATTACCCCGCTCTTGTGACCAAGATGTTGCACTACTTCCAGAAAATTGGAGTGAATATGTCCATCAAAATTCACTTCTTGCATCACCATCTCGAATACTTCAGCAAGCAACTAGCCTCAGAGTCGGGTGAACATGGCGAGCGCTTCCATCAAGTGGCAATGCCAATGGAAACGCGACATAAAGGCAAAAGGCTCTATTCGCTGGTGGCTGAAATTTGTTGGTGGTCGCAAAAGACGTACGATCCCGACAATGAAGATGAAGAAGAAGAATATACAATGGGAGTTTCCTCCGAGGGTAAGTCACAAAAATGAAGTTAACTGACTGATTAAAAACAATTGATTTTTTCCAGATGAAGACAGATCTTCATCCGATACAGACTCTGAAAAAGTGGGCGAACTACCACGCAAGAAAGTAAAGGGTGCAAACAAACGAAAATAAGTTTTGCGTTCATCG
Source organism: Protocalliphora azurea (assembly GCA_932274085.1). NCBI lineage: Eukaryota > Metazoa > Arthropoda > Insecta > Diptera > Calliphoridae > Protocalliphora > Protocalliphora azurea. Next base: position 92,752,162 of record OW026519.1, on the reverse strand, counting down.
ATTTTTATAACCTATGTATCTATGTAATAACCTAATAATTACATGTAATAATTTTTAATTTTACGTGCTAATAATTATAATAAATAATATATAATAAATATTATCCAAATTCATTGAAACATGAAATCAATATTCTTGTCAAAATGAGATACCTTCACTTAATTGTGAATAAAAGCGAAACGCGTTCATCGATTTTCATGATCTATGTCTCATTTTGTTTAAAGATTATGTGACTTTACGTGAAAGTAATAGGACTTGACACTTTTTTACCGTTTTGGATTTTTTATGAATGAAAAGTAAAAAAATTCAATTTTTTAGGCAAAAAATATTTTTGTTTTTCATACATTTATTTATAACTGCGAAACTGTTGCTTATGTAGCGAAACGTTGCATGAACAGATTAAAGGAATTGTAATTCCTAATTTTTTTTAAATTTGTTTTAGCAAAATCGGACTGGTGGTTCTCGAGTTATGTCAAAAAAAAGACCACCAAAGGTCACAATTTCTCCTATATGATAGTTACTAACTTCAAATCGATATATCTCGATTCCTAGACGTGACCCAGCGAAACGCCGGGACACGTATAACTTCTTTTTTACCGATATAAAATTTCCCGTTGGTTTCATCCCATCCCGATTTTGACTGTCGCATAGTGTAATCGGATAATTCTAATATAATTCTGGAGCTAGTGTTCTTATGAAAAAATAATGATCTCACACTGTGACAATATTGCACAGGTAAGCTTCAGACTCTAAGCCAGATAAATCTTTAGCTCTATCACGTGTGGACACACGTGCTAATGGAAATTTATCATTAACAACTTTGTCATTGAATTTTCTAAAATCAACAAGTCAATCTATCACTTCTTTGGAATTAGCAATAGCGGGGCATTATATGGACTAACCGTAGGCTCAATTACGTTACTTTTTAAAAGACCTCGTACCTGAGAATTTATTTCTTCTATGTGCGTGTATTACAAGCTGTATTTTTTTATATATACAGGATGTTTATCATATAAATTTATTCTTTGTTTATAGAAATTTTTTGTTGTTAATTCTTCGTTATAAAGATGAAATGTTAATTGATATTTTCTCAGTATAGATATAATTTATTTCTTATTTGCATCACTCAAATTATTTTGTCTCCTTCTTGCTTGCTGTATTTAAATCTTTCCTCTGCTTCTCTGCCCGCTGCTATCTTACACTCCTTTGTATTTCTCTCTGCTTTTCCTCTCTACTGTGGTGCTCTCGCTTCTACCTCCGTGATTTGTCAGTTCTGCTACTTGCCTGCTCAGCTGTGACGATGTAGACATTGACCTCTTCACTCGGCTTTTCTCCCTGCTGTTTTCTACTGCTACTTCTGCCTGCTGCGTTTTCACATAATTAACTCTTAAATGGCTAGCATGACCATTTAAGGTCAAACGCACCACCTGCCCCTGTCCTGAATGCTTTGCCTCCTGTGTACCCCATCGACCTGCGGAACATTTCGTTCCATCCTTTACCCCGTCGACCTCCGGAACACCTGAAATTAAAATAGTTACATAGGCGAATGTAATTCGCCCCCAAATCTGGATGGATGTAATCCATCTCCCGATCAGTAAAACGCCAATGTATCGTTTATTTTATTCCTGTGTTTACATTTCAAAAAGTTATTCTTTATAATTATGTGGCTCAAAATTCCAAGAATTTTGGACCTTACAATATATTTCCTCTTACTCACACCAGTGGCCATTGGAAATGTCTCATTATTCCACAAAGCAATACTTTCCACTTTTATATTATTTATGACTATTATTTCGTTTGCAACGTTGAGTGACTGATTTCCATCTTTTGGAGTAATCATATTTGACAAAAATACACCCTTTATTATTTCTCAATTCAATACCACTGCATCTTCTTCCAATTTTATACCATTCGTTTTTACTGACTAACGTCTTACTCAGTACACTATCTCGCACATAGCATCCTAAGCGACAAAAACTCTATTAAGTTTAAAATATCTTTTTTGACATTTTGTTATAAAAACTAACAGCTTCAGAATGTGGTTGAACCAACAAACTTCTGGTTGTTAATCCGGCGCTATAGCCAACAATCCACGTGATTGCAGTATTACTGCACTATTATACTATTGAGTACTTATTAATGTAATACAGAGTAGGCAAATAATAATGACGCCTCATTACCAAGAAACTACATTAATAAGTAGTTGTTATTACCAAAAACCAAAAAGTTTTTGCTGGGAAGCGACAAAAGCTCTATTTAGTTTAAAATATCTTTTTAGACATTTTGTTATAAAAAACTAACAGCTTCAGAATGGGGTTGAACCAACAACCTTCTGGTTGTTAATCCGGCGCTCTAGCCAACTCATCCACGTGATTGCAGTATTACTGAGCTATTATACTATTGAGTACTTATTAATGTAATACAGAGTAGGCAAATAACAATGACGCCTCATTATCAAGAAACTACTTTAATAAGTAGTTGTTATTACCGAAAACCAAAAAGTTTTTGCTGGGTTATTATACTTAAACAAATGAACGTGCACAACATAGTGTATTTATATTTGGTATACTACAAACCTCACTGTAAAGGTAACAGAGGAAGTTAACATTACACCGCTACTCGTGCTGCTGAGTGGACCCAAAACGCGTTTTTTGGAAATAATTCTGTAACTTGTAAACCGCTGGAGCACAGGCCCCTACCGTGTTATGAGGGTAGATCTCCAAAGTTTATCACCTCGAGTATGAAATTTTTTTTAAGAATTTAAAAATTAATTTATGACTTGAATGTAAAAAAAAAATAATTTTACAAAATTTTAAATCTCTACAAAAAACATGTGCTTAAAATTCGGATTATAAGCATATTAAAATAATTTTAATATTTTGACCTAAATAAAATTTAAATTTAGATGTATTCCAATGAAAATTTTAAACAACGTAGACAAACTTGTTTTAAGATCAGTAAATTAAAAAACTTCTCACTTTTTCGTCCGGGGAAAACTTGTTTAAAAACTTGATTATAACCCATCCCTTTACAAAATCGCAGGGTTGTGGCTTTGGGTGGCTCAGAAAATATTTTTTGTGTGTTTAACCAACATATTGGGGTATGTAGTCAATATATATTTTACAAAAATATTAAAAAACTTTTTGGTTTACACACATTTTAGTAAATCTTTCTTTTGAAAACCTTAAATAGTTCTACAGTCCGGAAAAAAATATTTCAGAAGTGAAAAAATATTACCGACTTTTTGGAAAATAGCCAAAAAATGCGATTTTTTTTTAAGTTTTCTCTTCAGATTATGATAACTTTTAATCGGATGGATATATTTATATGTCTCTTGTAGCAATGTTTTTTAGAATTTTTTCAAGAAATCTTTTTTGAATATTAAAAAATTTGCTTTGAACTAAATACCTCTTAAAATAAAAAAGATAACCTATACATCTATTATGTTTTTTGCAGAGATTTACTGAATGTAAATTTTTTTTACATTCGTAAATGAATTTTTGGCGAATTTAAAAAAAATTACATACCCGAGGTCACCAAATTTGGAGCCTGTGCTCCAATTACAGAATTATTTAAAAAAGGCGTCTTGGGACTACTGTGCGCTGTGTTTCTTCATAAAATACATGAGAAAAGTGCTAAAAATTACCTAAAAAGACAAAGTTTTCGTTAGTTTTCAAGCAAAATTATAAACACTTTATGAAAATATTTGATTTCATAGGAAACTTTACAATATGGAAAATCTGAATTAGTGAAAATACATTAAATACGGTCAAATTTCTTCAAACCATGACCTGAAAAAATTTTAATTTAACACTTTAGTGCGCAAATTTTTGTTTTTGAGTAAAAAAAATGTTTATTGAATGCAAAAGTTAGGAAATAATAATTTTTAATAGAATCATTTTTAATAGAATTTTTTGAAAAATAAATAGTATGATTTATATATATGCATCAGTATGCTTTTCTATTATATTACTTTATAACAGCACAAATTATAGGAAAAGTTAATATCTGATGCCAACATTGTTCGATTAAAATATAATAACAATGAAAAGTATTTGATTCATATGTGCATCTTCTCGTACTAAAGGGTTAAATTTTAAATATATTTTTTAGAAATAATGTTAATATTTGGACCTAAATAAAATTTAAACGAGTAGAGTTATTCAAATGAAATTTTGACACAGTATAGATAGAGCTGCCCCAAAATCACTGTTTTGTACCAAACAACCCAAATTAACAACCCGTCAAAAACGTGTTTTAAAAATTGACTTTTTCAATTCAAATGGTCACTCTGTCGTTGTAAGAGACGTCTGTCAGAAAATACTTCTTATGTGTTTATTCAACATATGGAGGTGTTTAATTAACATAATTTTTGTTTGATTTCAGCTTTGCGATTTGAGAATTTTACAAACAAATTTAAAAAAAATTTGGAAAATTTACAAAATTATGAGGTTGCCCCAATCGTCTTCGGATTTACTTTACACGTATTTGCGTTAAGATTCCTTATGAAAACTTTAAAAAAATGATACAGCCCAGAAAAAAAACCAAATCTTATAAGTGAATAAATATTGCCACCTTTTTGGAAAAAACCCCAAAAATATGAAATTTTTAAAAGTTCCATATTCAGATTAATATACATTTTTATCGGATTCACATATTATTTAGAATTTTGTAAGAAATCTGGTGAATATTATATTGACCCACACTTTATTAAAAAAACATATTTTCCATACTTTTTCAAAATACTATGTTTAATTAGAAATAAAATGAGCTATCGGTTGATAACATCAGATGAGAATTGTAGAACATATGATTTTTTCTAAGTAACGTTTATTTTGTTGTTGCCATTATTTTGCATCATAAGTATGGTAACAATAAAATACACGTAAAATAACAAATTTTGTATGAGTTTTACAACTCAAAAAAACATATGTTCTACAATTCTATTTTGATTTTAATAAATACAGTATAAGGAAAACACAAGTATTAGGAAAAAATAATAAAAAAATATGGGTCAAAAATGGCTGAAAAGTACAAAAAATAGGAATAAAAAATTGAGTTTGAGTCCTTAATATCTTTCATACTTTTTAAAAAGGGTAAAACCTTTTATTTCAAATGAATAACATGTATTCGAGATGCAAAATTTTAAGGCCGCGATGTCCGAAAAAATGGTTTTTTAGAAATATCTCCCGATTTTGGGTATATATTGAAAATTCTAAAAGCTCTGAATAATCTACTCACCCATACCTACAAACTGCACTATGTGACATTTCAAATGTATTCTATTTTTATATTTTGTAGCGCCATGTAATTAGTGCTAGTTTTCATTAAATAAAGATTATTTAGGTTAATTTGGTAAGAGTGCTACATTAAATTATAAATAAAAGTTTATTGAAAATATTCTTTAGACTAAAGTGCAGAAAGCAATCAGAATGCCTCACAATCATCTTTGAAATAATATTTAATCCGATTTTATTGCATTTTCAAAAGACAACACAAATGAAAGCATTCCAGGATGAAATCATAGGTAATGTTTGTACCAATATATTGTAAATATAATTGTTGGAATTTTGGATCACAACTAGAGTGCGGGAATTCACGGAATTTTTGTGGATGCAAAATATTTATATTTTCTAACTCATATATGGTTATTTTAGTATATAATATGTTTTTACATGTGTGATTCCATGTCAAAACGGACAGTAATCGAATTCGACATCTCCGATTTCAGTGAAATTCACTACAGACATTGGCTATTGGAAGTGTTTTTCAAATCTTAAACTTTTAAACCCTTTCCGGTCCAAAAATATTACGTTTCGAAAATCGAAAATAAGCTAAAAACTTCACAAATGTGTATTTGTTTAAGTAAAATTGATGCTGCAAGTTGTATTCAGATGATATCTCAAATTTGCTCTCATTACATTATTGACGTATGAAGGTCATTTTCTATGAATAAAAATTTTTAACGCCAAAATATTAATCAATCTTATCAACCTTACTAAATTTTTATCAAACTCAGTGCCACAAATATAAGTTTTAAACAAGTAAGAAAGATATAGTCGGTCAAGCCCGACCATATGATACCCCTCACCATTGTGCATGTCCATCAAAATTCGTGGAAGGGTCTTATATTAGACATGTGGACAATTGTGGACCGATACTTTTACTAAGTGGGAAATAAAATACAGAATTTTACGTAAATACTAACATTTATATTAAGTTTTTCACTTTATGTTGATTCCCGAAAGTGGGCTTATATGGGAGCTATGGTAAATTATGGAGCGATCCTCATAAAATTTGTCATTGATTTCTTCTTATATAAAATTTATTTGTGTAGAATATAAACCTGATACTAATAAGTATATGTGATTTATGCACGCTAAAGTGATTTTCGGATTTTCCATCAAAATTCATGGAGGGGTCTTATATTAGACATGTGGACAATTGTGGACCGCCAAGGCAGTTAATTTGTCTTTACTTAACGATGCCTCCAATTAGACTGAGTCAATGATGTTCTCACGGCCAATTTATATACATTGCATTACTTTCTAGATGCTTCTCGAAAGCTCTATTTCTTTGTACAATATTTTTAGCGCACAAACTAGTATATTCGAATTCTAGAGCTATCGATGTTAATGTTAGCAGCATTAACATTTAGTGTTGCCATACTTACAAACAATGGTGAAAGCTGTTCATTCAATTTTGTATGTTTACAGCTATGTTAATAATTTCTACAGATATGTAAACTGTTGTTAACATAAACAGAAAGGTCGAGAAGCATTGAGAAAGATATAGAGAGGTTGAGAAGCATTATTTAATTTTAAACCAGCCATTAAAACCATTATATTTGAATTCAAGTACAATTTCGTACCAATATTTTTTTAATTTCCAAGAATGTAATTTGAATATCTAACATGATGGACTAAATAACATGCTAAATCATTAAATTATCTTATTCATGGTGAATATTGTAATAAAATATCAAATTCTTTGAATATAGCCTTATTCTTGAAACAAAATTAAAGAAATCCTCAAATATCAATTGCTTAAAATCGAGTACTTTAGTTTAAGTTTTGTTAAAAAATAATACATTACATAATATTTTTGAAATTTGAGACATTTTCACTTTCATTGAACTTTGATTTAAAAAAAAATAAAAGCTTAAAATTTGTAGGTGATTATTTTTTTAATTTTATATGATACCCCACATCATTGTGCATGTCCACCAAAATTCGTGGAGGGGCCTTATATTAGACCTATGAATGATTGTGGACCGACACTTTCACTAAATGTAAAATAAAATATACGAATACAGAATATTACTTGTATGGGAGCTATGGAGCGATCCTCATAAAATTTGGCACTATTATCTCTACTTATATAAAACTTATTTGTGTAGAATATTAACTTGATACTAACATTCGTATGAGATTTATGCACGTTAAAGTGATTTTCGGAAGAGGGATTTATATGGGAGCTATGGTCAATTATAAACCGATCTTCATAAAATCAGAAAGATTGATACTTATACAAAACTTTTTTGCACCGTACATTAAAATATTGTTATATTTAAGACATTTATGATCGTTAAACCCTTATTCCGGGAGGACATTTGTATGGGGGCTAGGTGAAATAATGGACCGATCATAACCAATTTCAATAGGCTTTGTCCTTGTGTCATGAAAGTTCACCTGCCAAATTTTTAGATAACTTTTTCTATGCATTACAAACATCAGCACAAACGCATAATACCTCAACCACCTAAGGTGGTGTAGAGTATAAAAATCCTTAAAAATATAAAATTAAAACTATGTATATAAATTCACTTATTTAAAAATCCATGTTAATATTGTAAAATCAAGTGTGTGTTCGTTTGTTTATGACACAATAATGTCTAAATCGCTGAACCGATTTTAATTAAATTTTAAATACAGATGAATTTTATTACTTTTAAATTTTTTATTACTTATAAATTCATGCAAACTAGGCGCATTCTGCTAGTTTAAAGTAAGCTACGGGTATTATTCTAAATGTTTTAGTCATATTTAATATTTGTTATAATTTTATAACTAAAAGTACACAAATTACACTGGTCGGCAAAAGAATCCTTTCTTAAAGGCGGATAGTTGTACTATATGGATTTTGATGTGCTAAACACGAATCTGCTTTCCTTTTTTCATTCACGTCTGAATTCTTTTTATGGGCGTGTCTTATATTTCGCCTACCATTTATATAAATGATACACCGAAATAGTTATTTAGAAAACGGTGTACGATTTTTTTTTCTTGCAAAATTGAAGATTTCTTTTTCTTAAAAGTTCCTTTAGAAAGTGAAAACGACAATCATAAAGTTGGTAGTGCTACGAAAAAATAAAGCATGTATCATCAAAACTGATGCACAAATCTTCACATAGACGTAGCAGAAAAATGTACAATTTAAGTATTTATATTAGAGTATCCAAAACCGAAAGAAGATTTCCGGTTTTTTTCAAAACGCTGTCGGCTCGGTTTTTCCTAATTTTTGGTTTTATTCGAAACCGGTTTTTTAATTTTATTTAGAAAAAGTGTTAAAAAAAGGAGAAAATAAAAATTACATGACTAAAAATAAATGTTTTATGTAGCTTGCAAAAAGGAATAAAAATGACAGAGCTTACTTAACTTCGATATTTACACTGATCGGCAAAAAAATAATAAATAAAATCAAGATTTGCGTGTTACTTTTGATGATATTGACTTATTTTATTCATAGTTATCATTTATGAATTCTAGGGATGGTGGTATTCTTCCAAAAATTAGCTCGAATGGACAATACTCATGATCCGTTGACGGAGCTGTATTATAATAATACAAGAAAAATTTTAACCTAAAATTTTCTACTGTACCAAGTATCTCATTTCTATTTCCATGAGAGCACAAAGCTCCTGTAAGATTTGGTTTATGTATTCCGTCCATGTCCGTAAATATTTTAGTAATGGGACCGTGTATCAATACAAAGCCTTCCATGATTGTCTGTGCGAAACTTCTGGCTGATTTATTTTTTATGGGCACCGCCACCAAATATTTAGTGAGATTACACATTATAGTAACTGCATATTCATGTTGATAAAGGTCCAATGGTATTTATTAAGACTATCTCAAAAAGTTTAATGGGGGTCGGAGTTAGTACAAAGGGTTCTTTGCCCCTGATTATAGGTTTGGCATGATTTACATTATTTAACATATTTAGTTATATCTCTAGTCATACCTTTCCAATACTAAAGAAGTCTTATTTTTCTTATCATGCGAGTGATTCCGATATGACTTCCGTTAACAGATTCATCATGATACTTTTGCATGATAGAAATTTCTTCTGTGCCGGTAGTTATTTTCTTCAATTTTGGAATGAGCACTAAGGTCAATCTTTTTAAGAGACCATTACCTTTATTTTTAAAGGTTTCTATATCTATCCTCGGGATATTAAACAAACAATCACTTAATGAAAGTCGTATCGTTGTCAGACCAATGTTATCAGCTATTTTTTCAAGCTTTAGAAAGAGGTGACCTAAGTCGACATTTCCATTAATAACTAGGTTATGCAACATATATTCGGAAAGTTTTTTTTCCTTTAAGAATAACTAGTTTATCCTGAGTAAAATGCAATTGTGGCATTTTAAGGTGCTCTTGGGCATTTAGAGTCTCGTATACCTCTAAACTAACCGATTCGTTTGATTGTGATTAATTCTTTATTTTACAAACCTTGTTATGTTTGGCCTGAAGTCTAGTTGTTACCTTCAGTACTTGTTTGACTTCTATATTTTATATATCCGTAAATTCTAACCGTCATAAAGCATCAGCGGCATGATTATCTTTTCTCCTAAGAAACTCGACTGTAAAGTCGTATTCCTCTAGATCCAACCTCATACGTGTTAATTTAGATGATGGATTTTTTAATGAAAACATGTAGGTGAGAGGTCTTATAATTACAAACTTTTTGCTATGTATATATGGTCTGAAAGATTGTATTGCTCAGTGAATAGCAGTGAGTTCCTGCTCAATCGTTGATTTGTTGCTTTCGTCTTTTGTAAATGATTTGGACGCATTGGTAGTTGAATTCCATGTTTTTCTTGGCTAAGAACAGCTCCGCACGCAAATTTACTAGCGTCCGTTGTTATATAGAATTCTTTTGTGAATTCAGGATATTGTACAATTTTTGGACTAAAGAATTGGTTTTTCAAATATTGAAAAGCATCCTCACATTCTTTTGTATATATGAAAGGCACATTTTTCGTAGATAATCTAGTAATGTGGCGGGGCCATTCTGCAAAGTTAGGAATGAATCTTCTGTAATAGTTGCAAAATGCAACGAAGCGTTTAGCTTAATCGCTATTCTTAGGCGTGGAATAATTCTTAATTACCAAGAATTTGCTGTCGTCTGGTAATATACCCTTGTCTGTACATTTTTGTGATAAAAATGTCACTTCTTAACAGAAAAACGAAAACTTATTGTAACTTAAGGTTGCACTTTCTGCACAAACCAAATAGATCTCTTAAATTTTGAAACAGTGTTCCGTAGAACAACCAATCATTATTAAATCGTCCATATAAATGAAAACTTGTGTGGGTGATAACCCAGAAAAGGCTAATGACATCATTCTTTGGAATAAGTTTGGAGCTATTACCATAAGGTAATCTTTTGAATCGAAAAGAGCTTTTATCGGTTGAGGGCAAAGTAATGCCTATTGAGTTTTCTTCCAATTCAATTTGATGAAAACCTGATATCAGATCCAAGCATGAAAAGTATTTTGCTCTACCTAATTAATCCAATATGTCATATATTCGAGGTAAAGGAAATTTGTCAGCTATTAATTTCTTGTTGATTCCTTTATAATCAACCATTAGTTTCTATCTCTTTTAATTAGACCCTGGTATTGATTTTTTGGGTACTAAAAGGATTCGGCTGTTATATTCTGAGATTGATGGTTCTACTATATCATCGGTGATAAGTTTATCAACCTGCTTGTTTACTTCATCTTTATGAGAATGAGGTATTCTGTAGTTTTTTTATATAAACTGGTTTTTTATCATGAAGTCTCAGTTTTTGTTTTCTTTTTGAGATCGCAATTTGGTTGGACAATTTTATAGTCATTTACATTTTCCGATATTATGTGGACATTTTCAATGACTAAATCTTGGCCAGATGTGTTTATAATTTTGACCAAAGGTTGGGATTTAGATGTAATTGCGTTTGCTATATATACACCGCTATGAATAGTTTGTTGCGGTACTAATATATCTTCTTCTACTGTTTCAAAGGTATTCGGTATTATGACTTCTGATCTGGCTGATATGGAATTTATTTTCGAAGCATTCATCAGTGTTATAACTTTATTATTAGGAACATCACCCGTTTTAGTCAGGATTACATAGTCCTGGAAATTTCTTTGAGTACCGACAATGTTACGGTTACCATTGTTGCGGTTATTACGGCGGTTATTGTTAGGTCGGCTATCTTGCCATCTATTAAAATTTGTATTTTGTCCATCGAATTTTGTCTATGAGCAGATCTATACGAAAGGACTGTGTTCGGTTGATCGAAAGCCTCCGTACAGCTACTTATAAATTTTGACAACAACTCATTAAGATTAGTGAAAGTTCCTGATTCCATTATCAGTTTCACTCTTTCATTGAAAGCATTCTTAATTATTGCTTTTGTAGTAGATCTAGTAGCATATGTGGTTGCTACAGGAGTTGGAAGTCCATCGTTTATATATGCTGTTTCTAATTTTTCAGTTAAATATTCAAGTTCTTTAGCACATGTATTCAGATTCACCCTTGATGGAAGTCCGAAGTTTTGTTATTATATCTTGGAGTGTTATCTCTTTCGAAATTAAGTTTCGGGCTGACCCTTTTAGTTTGGTCTTAACCAAATTAACAGCTATTGCCGTATAGGCTTCTGTTACAGAGTCAACAAGACGCAAAGCATACAGAAAACTCTGCAGATTTTCTGCTGTGCCATCAAAATCTGGGATGAGTCTTGAAGCAGTGTTGAGAAATTCTACAACCGTTTGAGGCATGGTTGTGATTACTTCAGGAGTGACGTCCTGTAAAGGTTTAAACACAATTTTCTCGTCACAATTGTGTTAATATGCACGTTTATTGTTTCTCGGTCATTATTAGTACATTTATGGGATTTTAAGAAATCCTCAGGTTGTTTTGTTTGTATATATATATATATATATATATATATATATATATATATATATATATATATATATATATATACCTACACAGCAAATTACTCATATCAATTAAAAGTTTGTTTGATTTTGCTTCAATCATCAAAATAATAATATTAATTGAGAGAAAATAATTGATTTTTTCAAGAATCTATTAAATTATCAAATAAATGAAATTTTTGATTGAAATTATAGTTAAAATTGGCTAAAATATTAATTAATATTTTCAAAAAAATATTTCTGCTAATAAATATATATAAATTTGAATTAAAATATTTATTGCTAAGCCATAAATATTATTTGAGCAGGTAATATTATTTATAATAAACAAATTTAAATCAAATGTGCGAAAAGTAGGGAATGAATTTTTGTATTGTTCTTTAAATTAATACACATCAATAAAGCATTAAATATGTGTTGTTGGTTGTTTGAAATATGGTCTAAATGTAATAATGTGTACTTATCTTTTATACAAAAATATTATTCCAAGGATAAAGTGAATGCAACACATTTTTGATATGAATTAGCTCCATAATTTTGCTCAAAGGAAAATCTACAATAATAATGTAATACTTAGAAGTAGCACCAAAAAATTAAAAACGTACGCTTACCGATTTATTAACAAAAGTTCTGTATTAAAAGTAATTTTTAAGTGAAAGATATCCTAAGATAAGGGAGTTATCCCCATCAGCGTTGCCCCAAAGAAAATATTTTTACTACCAAAATTTTCTCCAGAAAACCTACCAAATTGCGCCAACACTTAAAATAAGCTTTTTTGCGAAAATTATGTCTAAAAATTAGTGCAAGCAAACTGTCCAATAAAAAATAGATTTTGATCAAAGAACTCCCCGCAAAATATGAATATGTATATACTTTTCATAAAATTAAATTTTTAGCCACTTCGAAAATAACTTTTAAAAAGTTAAAATAGTTAATTTCAGTTTTAGCACTTTCGGTAAACTATTTTTATTTAAATATTTATGCTCAAAAAAAAAAAAAAAAAAATGGGATAAAAAACCAAAAGTTTAAAAACTATTTTTATAAAGGTCTATCACTTTTTCAGTAGACTTTCTTCTCTTACAAATAGTATATATATATATATATATATATATACATTTTTATAATACAAAAATTAGTTGAAGACTTTTTGCAAAAATATACCGGAAAAAGATTGAGCCGAGATTTTGTGCTATTATTCATTCTTAACATTTTTGTTAATAGATATTTTAAATGAAGTTTGCTGTATAGCCTTTTGACGCTTAATTCGAAACTAAATTTATTTTTGTAGATTTGTCAACAAAAATTCCGCCATTCTCAAAAAACTTTAAAAAATTTTATAAAATGGGATTTTTCTTTTTTTTACGGTATCTTCACAACCGATGTCGGAAAGCAAAAATTTATATTATAAAGAAATTAAAAATATATTAGATATTATAAAAAATATTAAATTTGTTTGATTCCAGCTCTGCGATTTGAGGAATTAAGGCGAAAATTTGAAATTTATTGAAAAAATTGGTCCTCTTTGAGAAAAATATAAATACTGAGTATATAACAGAAAAATAATGTGACCTCTTTTTTGGCAAAAAACGGAAAAAATCTACTTTTTTTAAAGATCAAATTCAAATCCATATAACTTTTGATTCCGTCAAGATATTTCAAAATTCTTTCTGTGCACGATTTGTTGTTAATAAAATAAAAAATAAAAATAGGGTGAAACTAGGACCCGCTATAGCAAAAAAAACTTTACCAAATTAAATTAAAAAATAAAATGTAAATCAAAAATAAGATATGCATGAGACGATGATTTTTGTAGATCTTATCCAGCAGAATAACTTCATATAAAAATCTTTCAGATATAAGGAATCAGGATCGTTTTAAAAAATGTTCATGCACGAGGTAACCAACGCAGTAAGTCTATATGGTCCGAACTAAAAAATTTAACTCGCCACACCATTACTTTTCTGGATCGCAAACTGTAAATTACCAAAAGAACACTAGAAGTTAAAAGAACCTTTTGATAGTGCATAAAGTATCTAAGGATATACAATATACTATCTAGATACTATATGTTTAAAAAAAACTACAATTAATTGTATATGAAACATATTAAAAAGCTTTATTAGTATGTACTCTAGTATAAAACAATCTTAACATTGCAAAATTATATTACTATAAAAGTAGAACTTAATCTAAATATATTGATTAATTGTGATTGATTTAGGCTCATTGCTGACCAGTTCCAGAAAGCTATATCAAGAACTTGTATTATTTTTTTAAACTACACTACTTGTGACGCTTTTCAAGCTGCACAGTTTAGCATGTAGGAGGTATTTTTGGTTCTAATGAATGCTTATGAACTTCAAAAAGAGTATTGTAATCTCTAGTATCTCCTTGGAGAGAATTTTCTTTGCAAATCAAATTCCCAATTTAAGCTAATTCTTTGTTCTTGTAGACACTTTTATGCTTTTTGCTTCTTTTATGAAACTTTGAAGACCGTTTAGACTTTTTGCTTCTTTTATAATATTTTGAAGGCCTTGTGATATTTGATTTGAAGGGCTCTAGATATTTCAGCAGATTTTCGTAATAGTTTTATTCGATTTTTTCGTGATTAATATAACTGATAATAATGTGCAAATTGTTGGACTTTTTACCCATTTCTACGTCAAATGCTCACACTAAAGTAGCGCTACTTTACTTAAATTTATTTCATATTCGGAATTTAAGTTATAAATTAATTTTTTTAAAGGTTGCTTTGACTTTTATATTTTAAAGTGGGCTAACTTTTTGCTACTCAGTACATTTTTAAAAATAACGTTTTCATTCAAATAATAGCTTCAGTACTTCGAACATTGCCTAAAAAGGATTTAGTATATTATGGGCAATATATTAAAGTAAAAAATATATTAAAGTAATAATACTATAAAGAAAAAGTAAAGCCAGAAAATCATGAACACCACTGTATATTTAAAATTTTCATTTAGCTGGGTGTATTAGATATGTAATCAAAAATAAATGCGGCGATAAATAGTACAAAAGCTTGAATTATTTTCAGAAAACAGAAAATCGATAAAATTTTACACTTCCACAATATTGGAGTCGATCCTGTTACAAAATATTCTGCATAACTATTTATAAATACCAAATTCAATAATTTGTAAAAAAAAACATCTATTTCAAAAGGCTATTTAAAAAGTCATCACTCCAAAGATCTGTTTTTGTTGGATTCAAATTTGGAACATCTTATCGCTTCCATATAACAAATGGTGTCTATGTTAAATTTAGATGTCAAATAAGATTAAATTTTCACATGCAGGTGACGATAAATTTATTAAGTAAATATCTTCAATAACATTCTCGTTAAATTTTTGTGAAGTAATTTTTAATCTCGTTTTTGTAATGTGCAGCTTTTACTTCCTAACCTTATCATCTATCTTTAGATAAATAAAATAAATAAAGAAAAGTACAAAACTTCCCCATTTTGTAAAATTTTTGCATTATATACTACCCAATGTGCTCTGTGTTTTCTTTAATTTTGGTTTACTTATATAACATTTCCTTAAACAGCTCAGCATTGTTTCCAAATCTTTAAAATAGAGGACTTCCTTTTAGTGGCATTTGAAATGGTAAATATTTTCATGATTAATGTAAATAAAATTATCAGATTTAGGAGAAGTATAAAATCACGTTATCGTTACGTTTTTGTTTTTTAGTGTCAATATCGCACAAATAAATTCAATATTTACTTCAGCATCAGTAATAATTGTTACAGATGGCTTAAAGTATTCGAGCTATTATTTTTAAAACTATGCTTTTATATGTATGTATGACCTATATATATACTTACCATCCATTAATCGACTTAGACTGTATAAAAGCACTATCGATAGTAAGACGCAACCAATGAAAAGAATTATAATTAACGCATTTAACGTTGGAAAGTTTAAAGTTGTTCCAGTAACACGATAGAAACGAATCTAAAAATGAAGGTATATGGCATTAAACTTTGTAAGGAAAAAAACAAGTTAGAATGATAAAGATGTTACATAAATTAGTTTTATAAATTTAAAAATTAACGGTTTTAGAATTTTCTATTTTTTAACGTCTCACAGTGATTCGTTCCCATAAAAAAATGGCAAAATAGAAGTAGTTAGAGTACAAAAATATTAAAATAAAAAAATGGACTTCAATTACGAAATTGCTTATATTAAATTTCTGTTTAACTTTTCTCCAATCACCAAAATAATAATATCAATGAATATGAATGAATATTTGATTTTGGCTTTAATTTCAATTAATTTTTTTGATCAAATGAATTAGAATTATGATGTTTGCCTAAAATTAACTGTTTAATTGTGATATGAATTGCGGCTATAATATGATTCAGTTCAAACGCATGAAGCTGAACTGATATATTATTTGCCTTAATTGTCCTCCAAGCACCTTAACTTGTAGAACACTAACAGATTCAATTAATAGAACACCTTAATGCCTTATAGTAACTGAACGACTTTCTTTATTTTTGTTCTTTCTTATATACTAAAATTTAATACATTAATTAAAGCACAATGCAGGAATGACCCAATTAATCGTTTGCATAATTGCTGACTAACATTTCCATGTACAAAATAGAAATTATGATTCAAGTAAACAACATAAAATAATGCTATGTCAACAATTATTTATAAACAAAAGTAAAAATAAAATAAAAATAAATTATGTTATGTCAGCGGTAAACTGAACTTATGCCGTTCATTAACATAGTAAAAAAATAAAATTAAAAATTAAATGTATGTTGATGTGAATGTCAACATTCTCCCCCGCGTTGACCGCTGGACGATGATAACCTATATGGGTTAGGTGTCTATGATGTCAATGGTGACAGGTCGGGGTAATGGAACTGGATGCGGTGTTGGTTGGTTGGAGTTGTAGCCTATTCCTTCTTGATGGGTTGAGCTTCTTTTAATTAGGGTTATGGTTACCGCGATGAGCAAGGAAATTATGAGCGCGGAATAGCTTACTATATGATGATGTTGGCTATTAGACTTGATTAGCTCTGGTAGACGTGTAATTGTTGTTTTTGCAGGTTATTGAGTTGATTAAGTTGAGTCTCAAACTGGCTGTCTGTAGTGTTAAGAATCTGTTTGATTTCCTGTGGTCTGCTTATACGGTCGATGTGTTTAAGTTGAACGTATGATGTGTACAAACTGTTTGACGCGCTAAAGTGACCTTGAATCGTGATGAAGTTGGTTTTGATTGTACAAGTTTGGTCTATTTGCATTATGCCAGTGCCTCTTATAAGGTGTTGTGAAGTTTCTGTGCCGCAGACTGCTGAGATTTCTACTTCTGTGGTGGAAGCAAAAATCCAGTTGTTAGGATTTTTCAATTGTGTCCATGTTGTGTTGGATGGAATTCGGATAAGTTTGCAGTTGGTTGTATTCCGGTTGTTAAAAATGTTTATTTCTTATTGTTGGAACCGGAATTACATTGAATCCACCGAAATGTGGTGCCCTTGCGGGTATAAACTTGAATTCGATACCACTATTGTTAAAAGTTCTTTTGATTGTTTCCTGCAAATGCTCAGAAAATATGACGTCATTTAATTCTTTTAGTTGGTTTCGTGCTCCTACAAAATTTGTAGCGTTGTCTGAGTATATGGTTTGGCAGCGTCCTCGGCGGGCAATGAATCTCTTGAAAGCCCCAATAAATGCTTCTGTTGTAAGGTCGCTTACTACCTCTAGATGTATTGCTTTCGTTGAGAAACAAATAAAGACTGCTATGTGTACCTTGTGAGGCCTCTTGCTTCTTAACTTGTAGTGCACCCAGAGTGGGCCACAGTAGTCTACACCTGATATCATGAATAGCCTTGTTGGAGTCACTCAAGTGACTGCATTAGTATTGGTCTTGATTTTGTACATCGGACACAGTTTTGGACGATGCTTCTGGCTACCGACTTACCCTTGATGATCCAAAACTACTGTCTTGAGATGGCTAACAGCGTTTGTGGACCGCAGTGGTGGTTGTCGATGTGTAGCATCTTCATTATAAGCCTTGCGATCGGGTCATTGTATGGAAGGAGTATTGGGTGTTTTACGTTGTATGAGAGGCAGGAGGCCTTCAGCATTCCCCCTACCCTTATAATGCCATTTTCGTCCAGAAAGGGAGATAAAACTTATTTGACTTGATTTTTCGATTTCATGCCCTTTCCTTAACTTGTTGACCTCAATTTTGAATTCTGACGCCTGAATGCCTTTGGTGATTAGTTTAGATGCTGAAGTGAGTTCGTGAAGGGTGAGTGTTTTGCTTAATGGTCGGGCGGCCTTGGATGTCTTAGCATTTTGGATGAAACAAAGTGTGTATGCTACCATCCTTTGAAGAGTCTTGAATGAGTCGTGATTATTAATTTTGTAGATTATCTCTTCCAATCCAGTTGAAGTGGTAGATAGAGCCGTCACAGGATTTAGTTTGAATTCTTCGGAATGAGGAGGTGATTGAGATTTATTAAATTCTTTAGGCCACACCTTTTCACTGCCATGTAGGAATATTGGTCCGACGAACCACAGGTTGCATTGAGACAGTTTTTCTGGACTTATACCTCGAGAAATTAGATCAGCCGGATTTTGTTTCGAGCCAACATGTCTCCACTGGCTGTTTGTTGTTTGCTCTTGAATCTTGCTTACTCGATTGGCGACGAATGTACGAAGTGACGATGTTGACGATGTAATCCAGTGAACAAATATTTCTAAATCCGACCATAGGTATGTTGGAGTGTTTTCAGCTCGTATTTCCTTTTTTACTCTCCTGGTAAGTTCAGTCCCTTCCTTAAAGGTGCGATTCGTGATTTGGAACATAACAATCTGACTATGATTCGATTATCCTTCAACTTGGAACGTATGTAGACTGCAGCCCCATAAGCTCTTTCTGATGCATCTACAAAAGTGTGTATTTGCGTGTCTTTTGAAACTTGGCCATCAAAAATATGTCTCTTAGTAGATAAATTGTTTATATGTTTTAAGTTTTGCCGGAATGACCACCAATAGTTATAAAGATCTTCTGGGAGTACGTCATTCCATGCTAGTTCTAGCTGTCATAGCTGTTGGATAAACATTTTTGCGGCAACTATTACGGGACCATCGACTCCCAATGGGTCAAATATCCGTGCCACATCTGATGTTACTGTTCTCTTTGTGATTCTTTGGGTTTCTTGGATATCTGCCTTGAGGCAGAAGACGTCTGCCTTGGGATTGCATGTTAATTTCAAGATTTTTGTGCTTTGATCGTCGAAATCTAGGTTTAGCACCACGTCTTCAGGGTGTATTCCAGACAGTAGCTGAGGATGGTTTGCGCACCATTTCCTCAGTTTAAACCCAGCCTCTTGTAACAAACTACTCAATTGTTTTTTCATATCGACTGCTGTTATTAAACTGTTTGAGCCACTCATGCCATCGTCGACATAAAAATCGTATCTTAGAGGATATTTCTTCATATTTTTGTCAGCGAGCTGCTGTAGGCATTTTGTGGCTAAGTATGGGGCTGCAGACGTTCCATAAGTTACCGTATTAAGCTTCTATGCTGCATTGTATCAGTCGGATCCCTTCTCCAATATATGAGTTGCATATTTCGATCAGCCGGATCCACCAGAATTTGCCGATACATTTTCTTCATATCAGTGCAGAACACAAATCTGGGCAATCGAAATCGTAACAGCATGCCAAAGAGATCTCCTTGAGTTGGAAGGCCAATGCTTAGTATATCGTGGGGGGAGAGACCTGTCGAGGATTTTGCTGACGCATCAAATACAACTCGAAGCTTCGTGGTCTTACTTTCTGGTTTCAGCACACAGTGATGGGGAATGTAGTAATGGGGTTCATTCACTTCAGAAGTATCTATGCGAGTCATGTGGCCTAGCCTTTCATATTGGTCCATAAAATCAACATATTGAGCCTTGATGTCTTGGTTTCTTGCTAATCGGTGTTCCAGGGCTATAAATCTTGAAAATGCAAGCTTCCTTGTGCTGCCTAAACTACTTGGGTCTTCCCAAAATGGTAGTCATACTACGAATCGACCTTCATAGTTTCTTTCTGTGGTTTGAATAAAGTGTGTTTCGCATCGCCTTTCTCCTTCCGTGAGTGTGTCATTTGACTCAAACCCATATATTTTCCAAAAACGCTCGATGAGTTCCTTTGTGTCTGGGCTACCTTTAGTATTTATTGAACATGTTGCTGATAGAATGGAGCCATGTCCTAGCCTTCCACTAACAACCCAACCGAGCCTTGTATTTATTAAAATTGGTAGTTCCAGTGATAAATTGATTTTACCGGAAGTTATAAGATCATGGTAGTATTCGGCACCTAGTAGAACGTCAATGTTGTTAGGTTTGTTAAATTCAGAATCAGTTAATTGTATATTTTCTGGAATTGGCCAGAATGTGCAATTGAATTCCTCGGAAGGTTGAATTGGAATAATGTTGGGGAGTACAAATGCTTCTAGTCTTGTGCTGAAGTTGGTTGAGGTGGAATAAAGCCCTACGTTGATGCGTTGATTTGTTCTGCGTGATTGACTGCCGATACCTTCGATGCATAGAGATGTTTCTGTGGGCTTGATGGACAATTGATTTACTAGTCGGTTGGTCACAAAGTTAATTTGTGAGCCTGAATTCAATATGGCCTTGAAAATACTAGATTGCCCGTTATTGGCAGTGATTTTTACGCGTGCTGTTGCTAGCAGGACGTAGCCTTCCCGGGCCCCATGCTACTGTTGACGGTGCTGGTACATTGGTCGCTGGTATGTTACTCACAATGGACATCTTTTTTGATGTTGATGGTACAGTGTTTGTGTTGTGTTGATATATTTCCAGGTGAAGTAGCGTGTTGTGCCTTTTCTGACATTTTCTACAGCAACTTGTTGTGCAATGTCTTGCTATATGGCCAGGCTTGAAACAGTTGACACATAGTTGCTGCTGTTGAATCCATTTTAATCGCTCGGACGCTATATTTGATAAGAATTGTTTGCAATGATACAACTGATGATTTCCATTTTCGCATAATTTGCAGGAGTAGGTATCTTGAGACGTGGTTGCTGCCGACACAGTTCATTTTTGCGTGTTTTGAATTCGACCGACTGCTTCTAGTGACTGGAATCTAGTTTCTAGGAAACCCAATAGGTCTTCTAAAGATGGTAAAGATTTGGGAAGCTGTATGGACTGCTCATACAGTACATGCGTTCCCTGTTCTAGTTTTTTAATCAATATATTGACTAGTATTGGATCCCAAGTCGATGTATTGATGTTTAAATTGTTTAGTGCTGCAATAGATTCGCGCGTCGTATCGTGCAGCCCTTTTATAGCTGCAGCAGAGGGATTTTCTGTTATTTTTTGCTGGCCTAACAATTTATTTATGATATTATTTGTTAGAATTCTCAGATTGTTAAAGCGATGTTGAAGGGTATTCCATGCCGTCTCATAATTGGTTTCTGTTGGAGATAGATTTTGTATTAGTCTTGCGGCCTCACCTGTCACATTTGTTTTTAGAAACCACATGTTTTGTATGGATGGCATTGCCTTTTTGTGTATCATTTCGTTGAACATGTCATAGAATGGTTGCCAGCTCAGATAATCCCCATTGAATTTTGGTATTGTTACTTTGGGAAGATGATGCGGATGGGTATTTTGATTAATTCTTGCTTGGTTAACAGCTTCTGGTGTCAAACTGGTTTTTAGGTCTTCAATTTGCATTATCTTATCCGTTATTTCTGTTTGTTTTGCCAGAAATTGGTATATATCGTGCTCGATATTCTCCGTACATATGTTATCCTGCAACTGCTGTATAGTTTTCATGTTGTATTCGATTTCCTTTAGTTTCACATCAATCTGCTGTCTTGTAGACTGAACACCTATGGATAACATATCGTCCAATGTGCTGATAATTTTGGATATGGTGGCGTTCTGTATGTTTATCAAATTGTTCATTGTTGTCTCCGATGCCTGCTTCCCAGCGATGCCTGAGTTGCTTGCTTGCATCTTTGATTGTTCCCTTATAATTTGAATTTGTTTTTGGATGTAGTCATCAGCCTCTCTAAACCTTTGACTCGTCTCTTCGTATAGTTTTTGTAAAAAATATGGATGATCTTCCTTTGCTGTCGAATCACTTTTTATGCGATTGTCTATCTTTTCGAAGTTCTTCCACAATTCTTCGAGCTCCTTAGATTTTCTTTCATAATATTCTACGGATCTCCCTTCTATAGGTGTCTTCCTTATAGTACTAATCGCCCGATTTATTTCTTCCGCCTTTCCGTCTTGTATCTTTACAAGATCGTTTAATGTCGTCATTTTGTTTTATAGCTCTGTGCTACTGTTGTTTGTTTTGTAAAATTTTTGTGCAGCTCTTGCACTAGTGTTGTTTGTTTTGTTGAAACAAATTTTTCTGTAGCTCTTGTACTACTGTTAGTATTTCTTTTTTTTCTTCACTCCAAGATCTGAAGGGGTCACCAAATGTTTTTGGTGCCTTAGGATTGTTGCGTGTCCTGAAAAATATGATGGTCACCAAATGGTTTTTGGTGCCTGTTGTAGACTGATGTCTCGCTGAATACGGTCGCCCGGTTGACCGTTAAATAAAGGATGAGTGCCTTTTGTGTTCAAAGGTCCCTAAACGCTCTTAGGAGACTCAAAATCTTCAACAAAATGGCTGGAACTAGGGGTCACCATGTTTAATTGTGATATGAATTGCGGCTATAATATGATTCAGTTCAAACGCATGAATCTGAACTGATATATTATTTGCCTTAATTGTCCTCCAAGCACCTTAACTTGTAGAACAATAACAGATTCAATTAATAAAACACCTTAATGCATTATGGTAACTGAACGACTTTCTTTATTTTTGTTCTTTCTTATATACTAAAATTTAATACATTAATTAAAGCACAATGCAGGAATGACCCAATTAATCGTTTGCATAATTGCTGACTAACATTTCAATGTACAAAACATGAATTATGATTCAAGTAAACAACATAAAATAATTCTATGTCTACAATTGTTTATAAACAAAAGTTAAAAATAAAATAAAAATAAATTATGTTATGTCAGCGGTAAACTGAACTTATGCAGTTCATTAACATAGTAAAAAAATAAAATTAAAAATTAAATGTATGTTGATGTGAATGTCAACATTAACTAAGATTTGTATGTATTCAATTCTACAATTAAATAAATCCTTCCTTCAATAAAAACGCACGGATTTTTAATATAATTATTTATTTATTTAATTATTAAAAATACACTGCCTGCCACTTGAATAAGGAATCACATTTTTTAACTTTAATTAAGTATATCTCCTAAACTAAAGTTCAGAAAAAAATAATTTTTTGCGCAACCAAATTTCAAAGTGTTGGCTTTAGTTTCCTGAAGTAATAAGAAATATACATATATAAGAAATATACATATTTTATACTAAAATTATGCATTTATTTAAATACATGTATTTCTGTGGTACTTTTTCGTGTGTCACTTGAATAAGGAATTCTTATAATATTAATATTGTGAATAAAAGCGAAACGCGTCCATCGATTTTCATGATCTATGATATATCTTTTATCCTCTATAACTTTTAGGATCAGAAACTTGTATTTGTTATACAACCATTTTCTTAAGATTTTTATAAATCTGAAAAATTAATCAAAAATTTTTAAAATATTATATTTTTTAAGCAGAATTAGTTATTGGGGCATATACTATTTGATTTGATTAATGTTACTTATGCGCCTCCATTGCCATATTGAATATTAAGCGCAAAAATATAAAATTTTTTGTAAAAAATTCTGGTAGGTTTTCTTTTTTGATAAACTACTAAAATAAAAAAAATTAAAAAAAAAGAAATTAAAACGACTCTATTTTTATTATCTCAAAGTTTGGCAATTTTAAACAATTAAAACAAATAAAAATTAATTTTTCTACGGAACAAAGCTTTTGTTTGTTTGTTTGGAAAGCTTTTGTTTTTTAATAAATCATTAACATATTTTAACAATTAAAAAATATACATATTTTTTCTCTTTTCTAATCCTAAGGTTTGCCCATTTCTGAAAATAAATTAATTAATAAAAAATGGCGTTAATGAACATTTTTCTCGACTTAAACAAAAAACTGGCGGCTGTTCTTTTGTGGTTATCACTTATTCAATCCCAATGATGAAAACAAACTGAAAAAATATTTAGCACATTTTCTTCTTTTTTACGTCAAATTTTGCCCCTTTTGGAAAATTAGCATAGCATACCTTAAGCTTCTGACAAAAAATCGACTTTTCATAAGAACGTCCTTCTCGACTTGAAAAAACTGGCAGCTGTTCTTTTTTGATTTCCATTTATTGAAAAACAGTTTAAAAATTGTAACATATTTTTGCCTTTTATTTACCTCAAATTTTGCCTCTTGATTTCCTGACAAACAAATGTCTTTGTAAAGGAGTGCCTGTTTTATTTTATGTCAAATGTAGGCGGATTTTTATTATATCAATTAATGAATTACAAAAATGAATGGGATTTCAGAAACTGAAAAATATATTACACATTTCCGCTTTTTTTAACCTCATACACCCATTTTTAACCAAAAACAGCTTTTACAAAAATATGGTGATTTTAGCGCCCTCTGCTGGCCTCTATAAAGTTCAAATATTTTCTAGACATATTTTTTTCAATGTACATGTATTAGCTTCTAACAAACTTAGTTTCAATCCATTTTATATTTTCCGTCTGTTTATTTAAATTTGATCGAAATCTCTTAATAATAGTTTATCCTAATTATCTAAGATAATTCTACCAAAGTCCCTATATCAGGGATCGGCGCTCTTAAAATTCATATTCTGTGTTTGTATATCAGTGTTGCCGTTTTGTTACATTTGTTACATTTTTCGTAACTTTTCAACGCTCCATGTAACATGCATTTTTTTTTTTTTTTTGTTTTTATCCGCATTTTGGATCCCTTCAATTAAATACTATGTATAAAAATTATATCATTAACGTACATAGATCATGTATATAATTACCAATATTAGGAAGTTTTTTGCGACTTTCTCAAAATATTTACCTCGTGGCACATTACTTCTGTTGTTCTTTTCTTGTGCGTGGCTATCTTTTTATTTTCGAGGCAGATCAAATTACATATTTCGTTTTTTATGCATTTTCGGTCTACAAAATTACACAAAAAAACCTTTAGCTATGTTTCCATTAAAAACAGTATTGAACTGGTTAAAAAGTTTTCATCATATAAAAAATATTTAGATGAATTATCACACTTATAAAATAGTGTCTTTGATAAATTAAAATATTTTAACAATAATATTTTTAAACCATAAAAGTAGTTAACCTTTACAGGGCCCCATATTTGGCTCAACTGATTTATTAAATATATTTCCTAATTTAAAAGGTTTTATTTACAGGAAACATTTTGCAGCATATCCTTCTCGATAACAAGACATTATTTCAGTGCCCACGACTATTGTCGTTGTTCAAGAATATAAAAAAGCAATATGTATTTTAAAATGCATATGTCTGGGGAATACGAGTGTTTAGCCAACAAAACTTATAAAATCAGACCATTGTAACCGGTTAAATACCAAAAAATATGAACCTTCTAAAGCAAATTTTGGAACAAATCAATATTCCAGCACTGTTGAAATTAAAATATTTCTTTAAAAGTTAATAAAGGTTTCTCTTTGTTTGAGGCCTTTGACCGTACTCAAGGACTTTCTACATATATATATCGAACACTTCGCTGAATAAACTTTGCTTGAAAATCAAAAATGTTTATTCAATATATTTATATGATATTATTCAAGAATATCAATAAAAATATAATTTTTCCTCTTAAAGACTTATTGAATATTTTCATGTTATATATTATTAGAAAGATATTTTTACGTACTTTTAAACTTTTAATATAATTTAAATTGCATGTGTATTAATAAAAATATATTATATAAGTATATTAAAACTTTAGAGTCACATACCTCGTAAACTATGAGCTGGATCAGGCAACAATGTTTATATTACTTTAACCATAAGTAAGAGTACTACTGAATCATTATTTAAATATCAACTGTGCTTGCTGGTTCGTAATCTTGATTTATACCCATATTTTTGCATATTTTTTTTTTATAAATTTTAAATAGAAAATAAATACCTATTATTTTTCCAAATTCCGAAAATGTAACTTTTTAGAAAAAATTATAACTTTTTTGACAAAAAAATGTAAATT
Source organism: Protocalliphora azurea (assembly GCA_932274085.1). Classification (NCBI taxonomy): domain Eukaryota; kingdom Metazoa; phylum Arthropoda; class Insecta; order Diptera; family Calliphoridae; genus Protocalliphora; species Protocalliphora azurea. Next base: position 92,725,706 of record OW026519.1, on the reverse strand, counting down.
TTTTTCACGCTACCCCTGGTAACACTATTGTATATATTTCTCATAACTCTGCCGCTCTTATATTGTACACGAAAATTTTTAAAATTTATAATTTAATGCTATGCTTAAAAAATGCAATGAAAAATGAATAATACAAAATTCTTTTAAAAAAGTATAAAAAATATGTAAAATTTATTAAACAATAATTCCGCATATCTCATTAAATTTCTTTCAGTGTTTTTCAAAAATCATGCGGCAACACAACCTCACAGTTTAAAAGCTTAATCGAGACTGATTGATTTTGCTAATCTATAAGAGAGTGTATACTAATTTGCGGGTCTCTGCTCTATATTTATAAAAATGTTGCACTGTCATACATTGTACTTACTGTTGCCAGATTTACCGATTTATTTGCATTTTGACGATTTTTTATTATAAAAATTCCAAAGTGGGGTTTTACGATTTTTGTTCAAAAACATATGCCAATTTCCTTCTTTAAATCTGATTTTGTATTGTAGTAGATAGAGAGAGAGAGAGAAAAGGACTATAAGAAGTTTAAAATTTTAGTTCGAAATTCGTTTACAATTAAACCAGGGGGTATATTCCGTTTTCATGAAAATATGAGATGAGGAATTTTGTCATTATTTAACAGAAAATTTGATTCTTATTTCAATATTCTTCGAAAATATTTGCCAACATTTTCTCATGTGAATAATTTTTTTTTTTTGACAAATTAACGTCTATGAAAAAAATTATGTGATGTTAATCAAGTGTATTTTTAAATGCTTAGTTATTGTTAACACACAATATTATGTTTTTACTATTTGTGTGTTAAATATTTTAATTTTTTACAAATATATATTTATTGCATTTTTTAGAATGTAAAAAGCATATTTTTTTGTGAAAATTAAAAAAAAAAACTTTACTTTTTTAATATAATTTTGTTTGCACCATTGAATTTTTACATACATACACATTCACAAACATTCAAAAATAACACAAAAATTGTAAGTTGAAAAAGTAGAGATTTAAAAAGATCTACTAATACATTCAAAAGCAATTTCTAAAAGGTTCACTACTTTTTCGTGTTTAAAATTAAACCCAAAGACATTAATTATGTTTATTTAAAAATATGTATTTTCTAATTTTTGAAAAAAAATTATTGGAATGAAACAAAATAGACATAATATTTTTATACGATTTTTATTTTTCATAACTAATTAGAATAGATCAAAATTAAAAAATTAAATGAAAAATTTCTTTGAAATGAAAATTCAAATATTTTTATCATAGGAAAAAATTCACAGAACAACAATCGACCCGCAGTATTGGTGAAACAAAATTTTTGTGTGAAAAGAAAAATGTTATTTTATATACATATGTATATAAGTATAGAAGTGAAAAGTTTAAAAATATGTTAAGTAATAAAAAATGTAATTGCAAATATAACCTATTATATTGGTTACAATATAATATATATGATTTTTTGAGTAATTATACCCTACACCACCATAGGTGGTTCGGGTGTTATGCTGACGTTTGTAACGCACAGAAATAATCATCTAACACGCACCTTAAAGTATACCAATCGGATCAGAATCACTCTTTGAGTCGATCTAACGATGTCCGTCCGTTCGTCCTTCTGGCTGGCTGGCTAGCTATCCATGTAAACCTTGTGCACAAAGTACAGGTCGCAATTTTGAAGATAATTCAATGAAATTTGGCACACAGGAGTTTCATGAGACAAGAAAGAAGCTTTTTGAAGTTGGTTATGATCGGTTCATTATTTCACCTATCCCCAATACAAATGTACGGTAAACAAAAACAATTTTTGAAACTTTGTTTTTGTTTTAATGGAAATTTTCACTACTTCGACGTATTTTCAAGAATAGCCACCAATAGTGACACTATGTGACATAATGGAAATGCCTACTGTGGGCTGTAGGTTTAGTTGAGTAGATAATTTTGTAATTTTTATATTTTTCTATACACCCTCAAAATTCGAATTTATCGATACAAACGTTTTTTTACGACTTGACGGAATAAAAAAAATTAAATTCATATTTTTAACAATAGGGTGAATAGGTCGAAGGGTGTAACAGCTCCCATATAAAGCAAATATTAGTTATCGCATCAAATAAGGCGGCGAAGCGCACCGGTAAAAGCTCGTAAATAACAAATTTAATACTTTGGAATTTTATAAAACTTGGCACATGTTTAAGGAGGATATAATCACTTCGGAGCAGAATAAATATTTTATAAATATAAGACAATATTAAATTTTATTTATTTATTTTTTATTTATTTTATAATTACAATGCAATTACAAATTATATTCTAATTCTAACCGAGCGGAGTAACGAAGACAATAGCTCGTTGTAGTGATACAGACCAGAGTCTCTGGTGGGAATCGAACCCACAACCCCCAGACTGACCGACTAGCTCACTACCAACTAGGAGATCGGGGCACCCAATATTATGAATTAAAAAAGGGTATGGTGAAAAATTTATGGACTGATTTGATCATTTTAAAAAACCGAATTTCAAAAAAAATATTTGTGATAGATTTGTGTAAGAATGAGGTCCATGGTTTATATAGAAGCTTCAAGATTTCTACCTTAGTTTATTATTGTTGTTTTTCAGTACCCAAGAAACAATAACTATAAGTGAGCAGACATTGGATAAATAAAAATTATTTGCCAATAACTTGAAATTCAAGAAAAATATTAGTGATCGATTCGTAGCTTACTTAACATTTGGATATCAGTCAAAAATGAATTTTGGCCGCTATCTTTGTAACTAATTAATCATTTCTTCAGCGAAAGAATTCAAAAAAAGTCTTCCGGCAAAAACGAAGACCCTAATTTATATAGGGGCTTCAAAAAAATTAAAAAAAAAATTTAATATCTCCGCTATTTTTAACCGATTTTATCCGGGTTTGGATGGAAAAGTTCTGGAAAAAATATCTGATCTTTTGATATAAATATAATATATATGTCCTATCGAGAGCCTTCATAAATACTATTTGAACCATTATATATAGTAGTTAACGGTAGGCTTCACAAAAGTATCATTTCATCATTTCTTATAAGGTTCCAGAAAATATTAACTTACTTTTTTGCACTCCGACGAAAATTGTGGAAATTACAAATGGAATGACAAACTTATATATACCCTTTACACCCTGTGGTGAAAGAAATTTCCCACCTTGTTTTGCAAAAACAAAGTCCCTAACTTATATCAAAAACCACTTTTAAAAACTGGTTCTTTATATCCGCTTTTGAACCGGGGTTTTCCGGGTTTTGCTGAATTTCAATAGCAATATTCTCCAAAAGCTTTATATATATATATATATATATATATATATATATATATATTGATGAAAATGTCATATCTTATAAGATTTATTAGAATATTTAAGATTTATCATAATATAATACGCGATGAAATTGCATGTCAACATCATGTACGTGTGCATGACTCGTATTCTATACGTATATAATTTTATTTTAGCAATTATGAAATTCTATCTCTCTCTTCAAAATGTTACTCGTGGACCAATAAAAAAATCTATTGCGCAACTTATTTTGTAACAAATGTTTAAACACAAAGTTGAGCAATAATGTTTAACATAAGCTGTCAAATTTAATAATATTTTTTAATATTTTGCTCTTTTTACCAAAAACAGGTTGCATAATTAATTAATATTGTTTTAGAAAGACAAATAAAAAATAAAAACGGAAAAAATAAAATTTTTGGAAAAAGAGGCAATTTAAAATTTAAATTTCACATGTACATATTCTTCACCCTTTAACACAAAGTTGGAAGTACTCGTACTAATTTGTCCTCATTATTCTGCCGACATTATTTTTTATGTTGGGAAATAAAAATGTCTTCTTGTAGTCGTACAGTGAAGCGTTCATAACAGAGATTTTAGACAATTTTTTATCAAAAAAGAAAAAAAAAATTAACGCGAATTTATAGAAGGTTTGAACAGTTGCACAAAAACAAAAATAAGGTGAATTCATTAATGTTTTTTATATATATAGTTTGACAGTTGTAATAACCTAAAATAATAATCGGCTGTTTAACCGAGGTTACCTTGAATAGATTCACACTGATCTTTGATGTTTGTCTTGACATAAAATTGTCTAATATAGATATGAGTGAAATATGTACTTATAAATATAATGAGTTTATTCATGAAAATTTATTCGACGAATTATTTGAATTTCACTAATTTCAGTTTAATTTTTTGTTCACCATCTGTCACTTCTATATAACCTTTCGCTCTGAAGTCACATCATAAATTATTAAGTGCATGACATGCAATGAAATAAACACAAAAATTCGAATGTCATGCAAACGAAAAATCAAAAAATTTGGATTTTCTTTCATGCATCGTAGATGTGACGCATATACTCAAATTTTCATTTATATCACCTTAATGCATATCATGCAATTTTATCGTGTATATGCCGCTTAAACAAAATATTTACTCTCTTTCGTCGGCGTTATATCTCAGATTATATCAGCATTAATATCAGTTGCAGACCTGGGGTAATTGTCCATCCACACGTAATAAAATATGTAAGATTTTTTTGACAGTGTTAAATTCCCTCTCTGAGAGAACTATCTTACTTGTAGATTAAAATATTAGTATTATAAGACTGTTGTCATGAGATTTCGCTACTCAACTATTTTTTAAGACGAACTGCCACAAAAAAAAAAGAATACACATATACGAATGTTTGCTTCTGTACGTACATGTGTACTTTGGAAATAACTTAAAAAACAATATTTTTTATAAAATTGTTATAGTTATTTTACATTTAAAAAAATATTTTTCTGAAAATTGTGCTTAAAATGTGCGAATTTCTTAAATAACAAGTTAGAGCGCTATATTCGGTTTTCCGAATCTTTTATAACAACGGTTCTCAAATGGGGTCCGCGACCCACATGGGGGGGGGTCGCGAAAACTGTTTACTTAAACACAAAAATTAAGGCATTTTTATTTAAATTTATTTATAGAATGTTCTGAAATTTAATACAGATTTCATCGAATTGATAAATTCATGTAGAAGTCGAAACAAAATTATAATTATATCTGTATTAGTGATTAAATTATTGATGTCCAATTAAATCAACATATTCTTAGTTCCAAATGAAATACAAGGCAGCAGACTGATAATACTTTAATCCCAATTTTTGTAAACTATATATATTTTTAATATGAAATTATGATCTCAAATTGATGACAATACCTAATTAAACAACTTCTCAATTCATATTATGGTATGTACTGGCCCGTAATATGAATGTTCAGATCATGTGTATTATATCAGAATCTAGAGTTCCACAGAATCTCTCGGGGACCAAATAAATGCAGCGCACTTTAAACTCAAGGTGGTAGGCAGTAGTGCTGAGGACCTTAACGGTTAGTTGGCTTACACGTGGGACGAAAATTGACAATCGTAATATAAACTTCATTCGAACAGATGACGAACGGTAGTAGGACGACATGACCGAAATGGACATTATGATGATAGGAGTTCAATGAGATATTCTAATACAGGAAAGTTAATTGTTGGGACAGCTACCAGAGACGGATGAGATTCTGGGCACCTCGAGGGATTCCTTTACTGGGAGCAGCGCCACAGAGAAGCTCGGGGATTTTTCTCTTGGACCTGAAGATGAGCATGAGTTCACTGTGATCTCAGCCCGCGCTCAGAGTCAAGAAAGGAAACGGAGCGTCGAGGCGGGGTCGGAGCGGCTTAGAATGTCATACGTCTGCCAGTTCCGCTTTAGTTCGGTAAGACGCGGTAATGCGTGATGCGACAACCGATGTTATGTGCCGAACTAAAGAGGAGAAAGCTGGGAGTGGCCTAAGAGCATCTTTTATCTATCTGCATAAGATAGATAAAAGTGGCTCCTTACCACTTGCAGGCAAGTATAAGTAACTTGTCAGAAAGCACACGAGGAACGTTAAAAGCTTCGAACGGAACTACGGACCTGCGGATGAGTACGGGATTCAAAAAGTGCCTCATGAGAGCACAGGAGAAAAGTTAATATCCTCACCGATCAATGCCGGAGCAATTTTGGAACAGCAGGTAAAGATTGCAAGCCAATAACTACCACGGGTGGGGCTGATCATATACCATCCGTCAAATCTGACAATTCACAAAAGGTTGTCAGGGATGCTAGGCCTGAAGATGATCAGCCATCGACTAGCAAGAAGGCAGACCGTCAGAGGCCGACCAGCTCTATTGGTGAAACCCGCAAAGACACCACTAATGGTATTGTCTCTCTGGCATTCGATCTTCTTCATTGAGTGTTGATGATCAAAACCCATACGGCTCTATTAAGGGTCCCCAAAGGGGGTCGCTTAGATACTCTAAATCTGGTAAACCCAAAGATGCTATTAGTGGTGCAAATAAATTGCAACAGCCTCAACCGAATTGACGGAGCTCCTTATTGACTCCAAAGTGGACGTGACCCTTATCCAGGAACCTTGAACTAACAACACCAGGGTATGTGGTTTAAGGTTTATGGAGTATAACTTGTTAATACCATTCACACTAGAGAAGGTACGAACATGTATACTGGCTAGAATGCTTTCTTTTAGTAGTGGGGACCTTACGGTTGTCCAATGGGAAGCCACTGGAGGCAGTAGGCTCATACTGGCATCCGTGAACAAGCCATATAGTAACTCCAGAAGGATGAATGGAAAGTCCTTCCGTGAGTTAGTTAATAGAAATTTGAGGGAGGAGAAATTGAGCTGAGGGTATCGAGGAAGTCGTTAACAATTTCACGGATGTAATTAGGAATAGTTTTGAACTCAGTTGTCCGGTGATTTATCCTGGCAAACGGAAGCAGCCGAAATGGTGGATCAGGGAACTTAGGGACCAACGGTCTACAGTTAGGAGGTTCTTTATTAGCGCCAAGCTAACGAGGAGTAATTATGATGGAAACAACTATAAGGAAAGCTTCATCAGATACAAGAGGATCATAAGACGGAATAGGAAGGAAATATGTGTGAATTTTTGTGAATCCGTGGACTCTGTGAACGAGTTGTGTAGATTCAGGAAGGTATTATCCAAGGACTCTGTGATACCTGGATACATACAAAGTGCAGAAAACTCGTAGATGGAGTCTGGCTCCGAGTCTCTCAGCTTAAGATCCATCCCGATCTATCCAGGCTGTAGGGATATAGGATCTGATGCGCGGGCAAGTAGTGTCAATGAAAACCTACTGTCCGGATCAGACGAGGGTAATATTGATACGATAGAGGAGATAATCAGTAGAGACAAGGTAAGATGGACGGTAAACTCTTTCGGGCCTTACAAGCCACAATGATAGTGCCATCTCACTACTCATGCAGGTATTCAGGGAATGCCTCAGTGTGAGATATATTCCTAGGGGGTTGTGGAGAGGTTAGGGTCATCTTACCCGCTTTGGGTATGAAAATGACCCTAGCCTCTCTATACCGATCAGCCTATCGTCTTTTCTATTTAAGACAATAGAAAGACTGATCCATCTGTATCATAGGAGGAATATAAGAATTCAGGTCATCAGTGACGCTAAACATGCCTATCTTAAGGGTAAGTCTGTTGAGAGTGCTCTGAATTATATGGCAGCTTTCCTCTATATGGAAGGAGCCTTTAATAACATTAGGATAGAGGCGATCAGCGAATCACTTGCTTCGTTAGGTATAAGCGAATTCCTAATTGAGTGGATTACCCTACTGCTAAGCAGCAGGGTTATCAACTTGAACATGGTAAACACTTGTATAAGGAAGCTTGTGAAGAAGGGTGCACCGCTAGGAGGGTTCTCACTCCATTATTGTGGCTTTTGGCTGTGAATGTCATATTGAGATAGTTCGATCCCATGGGACGAAAGCTCTTAGCTTTGGTCTCGGGTATTAGGAAAAGGAACTTATAGGAACCTTCTCTCTAAATTTCAGAGATGTGCTTCAATTGGCATTACAAGAGCCATCAGAAATACACCTTAGCACTGGACACCATTTTCCGCCTTCTTACAATTGAGAAGTTCGTGAGAGGAATGGTTATCCAGAGCATATTTAGACTGAAGGAATTTGGGTTAAGAGGGAACTTCAGATCGGGGCATGCTAGCATACTTGACGAAGTCGAATTTGATGCTCTGATATTATCCAAGGTCGCCTCTACGGATTATATCTGGACTATTGACTTCGGGGCTACTCCTGATATTGAAATCCCTAGTACGGACATATTGGCTGTGGCGTAATAGCTCTATGGAGGTTGTGCTGCCTTCACAGACGGCTCGAAGATGGAAGTAGGCACAGGGGCGAGTGTCTACACTATTGGAACGGATATCAGATCTTATAGATTGTCTGATAGTTACAGTGTTTTTCATGAAGAAATTCGAGGCATTTGCAAGGCCTTAGGATTATTGGAAAGAACGTTGAAAGAGACTCTGAGGTAACTATCTATGTGAATAGTCAGACAGCACTACTGACAATGAAAAGCCATTTTGTTAGATCCATATTAGTGCTTGAGTGCAGAAAGCAATTGAGAAGTCTAATGGATGCCTCCCGGATAAGAGTCTGTTGGGTTCCAAGTCACATTCTCGGTTATAAAATTAAAAACTTAGTAGGACTTAGTAAGGTTCGTAATGGGAATAAAGTGGCTTAGAGGTAATCGTTCTTGATTGCTAGGTTGTAGGTTCCACACTCTTCCAATGCTTAACCAATTAAAGTCTTTCTGTTTTTTTCTCTGTCTCTTTTGTATTTTTTGGTCCTTCTTCTGAACTTTTAAAGGGATCACAATGTACCGACTTGTCTCTGGGTGAAGGCGTGAAGACGCAAAGCTTTTAACGCAACGCTTTTAACGCAACCTAAGACCTTGTACAATTTTTGGAACTACGGGTCTTTTTCGAATGACTAAGAGGAAGTAACTTATTCAGACCCATAAATTATGATAGGAATATAATATATAAAAACTGTAAAAATGTCCTTTTATTATAACAACAAGAATCTATCTAATGAAATTAGATGTAATAAACTATTAAAACTAACTGATAGGAAGAAATCCACACATTTTATGAACAAAAGGACTTATGATAATAAGTCGTGGTTTGGTCGGAATGCTTATGTCTAAAACATTTCAATGAAAAGAAAAATGTGAAGTTCTTGTGCTGGGATTTATTGAAAATAATTGTGGGACGCTAATCGGAGTAAAATATTCCACTCTTTTAGAGAGTTTGGAAGGATAACGATTTGAATCGTTTATCAAGTCTGATTTATTTTCACTAAAAGCCGAATTCAACAATTACAGTTTTTTATTCTTACAGAGGTTTCATAGTATTGTTTTGTAACGTATTTTAAGCTTTGCTTCCATTTGCTGATTTTTTAGTAGAAAATAGTTTTCAAATGAAAAAATCTTGTCTAAAAAAATCTCTCTTATTCTACTTTACTTTTTCAATACGATAAGAAATATGTTTGCAGGTTGGCTACCTTACCGCTAGAAAACACATTCAACTTGACTACCAAAATAATTGGAAATATCGCTACCGCTAAAATACCTTTACCGAAATAGTCCAAAATGCTCTTACGAATATAATACAAAATGACCATACCGTTTCTTTTAAAACTTTTCGAATCGGTTGCCAACGTTGGAAAAATTTGTTTTATCGGGTACTAAAATATTTGAATTGTTTGTAATATAAGGCACTCAATGTAAAAAATTTAGACGTATGTTAAATCGCGAATTCTTTAAACTGAGTGTTTGATAAATATAAAATAAAATTATATATAAAATATAATATAAAATTATATGTTTATTACTACCATGTACCTAAAAAATGCCGGAATCATACCGTATATTTAAAGTAAAATATGATGACTTTATTACATAAGAATTTGAGATAAAAGCAGGCGTTCTACAATGAAGTATTCTTTGACCTACCCTATATTTAATTTATATTTCTGACTAGCCCATATGCGATAAATTAATTACTTCTATATTTCCAGATGACACAGCAATAATGAGTTCCCATGAAAGCCCACAAATAGTATCTAACCAACTTGGTATTTACATCCGACATGTAGAGATATGGTTGAAAAACTGGCGGATACGAATAAATGAATTAAAAAGTAACCATGTTACATTCACAATTAGAAGTGGAAAGTGTCCTCCTGTTACATTTAATGATATTTCATGTTACATACCTTGGTTTTCATTTAAATAGGTTATTAACATGGCTTCGTCATATAGAAAACAAGAGACTTCATAAGAAGTTATAAGCGTCTATAGCATTCGGTGGTTAATTAACAGACAATCAAAATTAAGTCTTGACAATAAAGTCATCCTATATAAAACCATTTTAAAACCAATTTGGACATATGGCATCTAATTATGGGAACGGCCAGTAATACGAGTATCGATATTAAACAGAGAGCCGAATCAAAAATTTTTTAGAACTATGAGATTTAGAAGTGCCATTGGTAAAAGAGTTTAGGAAGCTCAGTCACAAATACATTCTCAAACTACTGTTGTGATGGCAGACTCAAGTAAATGAACATTTTTTATTTGTTTTCGTATAATATCATCTCTGCTGATTAAACACAATAAACCTAGCATCCTAAATTCTATTATATTCAGTCACTTTTTGTTTGGAAAGTAACAACAATAATTTCAAACCATTGTTATATTTTAGAATATTATGAAAGTATGACATGATAGCACACATTGTGAATCCCCCAATTGTGACGCCTAAAATAAGGCAGATTCAGTATATAACTAAAACGTATAAAAAAAATTTTAAAATCATATAAAAATAATAGTTAGCATTAAATTTCAAATTCGAAAAAGAAACATAATTAAAAATCATCAAATTAGTTTAATTAATTTTATTTGAATTCTTGTTAAAACCGTTACTAGGCTTTAAAAAACTTTATCTTGGTGATAGTGAATAAAAAATCATATTTTGTAGGAAAAAATTATCAAATCATATATCCTTAAAAAAATCATCAAAAATATGATAAAATCCCCATTCAATTACGTGGTGTCTATACTAGACAAATTTTTATCAAGACAAACGTCATAACCAGTGAATCCCCCAATTGTGAGGCCTAAAATAAGGCAGATTCAATATATAACTAAAACGTATAAAAAAAATTGAAAAAAAGCATATAAAAATAATAGTTAGCATTAAATTTTAAATACGAAAAAGAAACATAATTAAAAATCATCAAATTAGTTTAATTAATTTTATTTGAATTCTTGGTAAAACCGTTACTAGGCTTTAAAAAACTTGTTCTTAGTGATAGTGAATAAAAATAATATTTTGTAGGAAAAAATTATCAAATCATATATCCTTAAAAAATCATCAAAAATATGATAAAATCACCATTCAATTACTTGGTGTCTATACTAGACAAATTTTTATCAAGACAAATAAGGTGACCTCAGTTAAACAGCTGATTATTATTTTCGGTTGTTACAGCTGTCAAACTGCATATTTAAAAAAACATTTATGAATTCGCTTTATTATTGCTTTTGTACCACTGTTTCCAACTTGCATAAATTCGCGTTGATTTTGATAAACATTTGTCTAGTATAGACACGTCGTAACGCTGATATAATACGAGAGATAGCGCCGGCAGAAGTGGGTAACCATTTTGTTTATATTTTGTTAAATTTTAAATAACGAGTATATACATGTACTCAAAACAAAATGATTACTCTCTTCTGCCGGCGTTACCTCACATATTATATCAGCGTTACGTCGTGTCTATACTACTATCATCATTTTTATCAAAATCAACACGAATTTATGGACGATGGTAATAATGTAAAAAAACAACAATAATGCGAATTCATTAATATTTTTTTTATATGTTGTTTTACAGCTGTAACAATCAAAATTAACAATCAGCTGTTTTACTGAAGTTGTATAGATTTGTCCTGATTTTTATGTTTGTCTTGAAAAAAATTTGTCTAGTATAGACTCGACGTTAATATCAGGTGTAGTCTTGGGGTAAGAAGCACAAAATTTTTGGTTGCTTTAAATTATTATTAGGCATCACATACTACTTGCTTTGCGTTTGGGCATACAATTGCTATGATGTTCTCATTACATTATCAACATTTTTGGGTAATTTTAAGAAATATTGAGTGTAGTTTTCCGACAAAAAATTACATAAATGAAAAACAAATACATAAAATGAGGAAAATTTTAATAAAACAATTTAAAAAACATATTTTTAAATTTAAATACATTCAGATAAAACAAAGATATAGCAAGAGCTATATATTGATAAACATTTATCTAGTATAGATACTACTCTCCATCTGGATAATAATCTTGACGCGATGTGGTGGCTTAAGTGTAAGCTGTGGTCTATTCTATGAGGTTTCCTTTCCTGGAAGATACTGAGTCTTCAAGACCTATAACCTAAAGGCTTGCACAACCAGAGGTTGTCCTTCCCCTATCCTCTTTCTCACTACCCTTCTACTGACCTCTTATTCCTCCATCTTTTTTCCCCACTTGTAAGGTTAAGGAGGTTGGAATCAGTTCCAAGAACCTGAACGTCTAGTCAGTGGTTAGAGAAGATAGCCGCTAACGGCTCCTTCCGGCGCCAGAACACGGGCGGGTTGTAATTCCTTTGTCTACCTCATGTACACCGTCCCTGCATGGATGGTCCATTCCTTACGTGCCTACTCGTGGGATCCACATGGAAAATATTTATAAAGACAAAAAAAACAATTAAAAGCTGTTGGAGATGGTTATCTCCTCTGAAGAAGACCTCCTGGCCTCCAGTGAAGAGACTTTGGTCGATGATCTTGGTAGCATGAGCGAAAGCCATAGCACCCCGTTGTCAGTACAATACTCCAGTTAAACGTCTCCTCGACTGGACGTCAAGTCTGATGGTCAGTCGAAGAGGAAAACAGGAAGAAGAAAGAAATTCTTAGGCAACGGTAAGTCAAAGCTTGTTTCATCCTCGACAAAATTGCCAAGATTGATGCAAATGGCACTCCACATGAGCGCAGTAAAGAAGATCGTGTCAAATACCAAGCGGTGGTTGACACACGAAAAAGTACCACAGAAATACATGTCTTTAAATAAATGCATAATTTTAGTATAACAAAATATGTATATTTTTTATTACTTCAGGAAACTAAAGCCAACACTTTGAGATTTGGTTGCGCAAAAAATTATTTTTTTTTTGAACTTTAGTTTAGGAGATGTACTTAATTAAAGTTAAAAAATGTGATTCCTTATTCAAGTGGCAGGTAGTACATGATTTTGTTTGCAGTTATCAGAATAGTTAGAATGATGTTTTTATCACATATTTTATCATTTTTTTAAGGAAATATGATTTGACGATTTTTTCCTACAAAATATGATTTTTATTCACTATCACTAAGACAAAGTTTTTTAAAGTCTAGTAAAGATATTTAACAAGAATTCAAATAAAATTAATTAAACTAATTTTTAGATTTTTAATTATTTTTCTTTTTCGAATTTAAAATTTACTGCTAACTATTATTTTTATATGTTTTTTTTATTATTTTTTCTACGTTTTATTTTATATATTGAATCTGCCTTATTTTAAGCCTCACAATTGGGAGATTCACAAGGCGTGGTATCATGTCATATTGTCGTAATATTCTAAAATTTAAAAATGGTTTAAAAGTATATTGTTGCTTTTGAAACGAAAAGTGTCTTAAAATAATAGAATTCTGTATACTATGTTTATTGTGCGGTCGTACTTAATCAGAAGATTTTATATAAAATAAAAAAAAGAATGTTTATTTACTTGAGTCTGCCATCACAACATCAAAAATATACTTTTCGCACAAACTGGCTATTATTTTGGTTTTTTCACTTATTTTTGGCTGATTTAAATTCAAAATAGAGGGGGTTTTCACAATAGTCGTATTTTTTTATGCTATTACTATAGGACACATGATTTTATGACACTATGTGAATTCCCTAAATATTGTTACGAAATTTTACTTGAATTCAAATGTAACGGTTTTACGGCTGATTTAAATCTTTCTCAATGCTTCTAGACATTTCTACTACTGTTAACAGCAGTTAACATATCTGTAGAAATTATTAACATAGTTGTAAACATACAACATTGAATAAAAAGCTTTCACCATTGTTTGTAAGTATGGCAACACTAAATGTTGAAACTGCTAACATTAACATTAAAAGCTCTAGTTTGTCCGTGAGAACACCATTGAGTCAGTCTAATTGGAAGCGTCGTTAAGTAAAGACAAATTAAATGCCTTGGCTGTATAATCTTGTACTTTATTGATATATAAAGTGTGTAATTTAAGTGTGTGTGTGTTAAAACACAAAGTGACTATTTAAACTGTTATTGTTGTACTTCTTAAATAAAATAAAGAGACGCTACAACTTTTAAACTACTAATCTGCTGTTACTTGCAATCAAATTTACCGGTTTATTTAAAGGAAATAAACCGCCGTTTTTAAAAGGTAGAAACGTAAGTGGGATTGCAAAATAATAAGCAGTCATGAAGTTTGAAGAGCTGAAAGTGGAGCAACTCAAGAGGGAATTGAATAAGTTGGAATTACCTACAGCTGGTAATAAAGCAGAATTACAAAGGAGGCAGATAGATGAATTCAAGCGGCGTAATATTGACATCGGAACTTACGAATTCGAGTATAAAGAAGAAATGGAAGTTTCTACACGTGCAACAACAAGCAGCATGGATTTATCCACAATGTTTGCTGCTTTGATGGAGCAATTTAAAGAAGTTAAAGAGGAAAATAAAATAATGGAAATGAAATTTCAAGAAACTTCTAAAGCAAATAACGAGAAACTTCTTGCTGAAGTTAAAGAAGCCAAAGAAACTTCTAGAGCGAGTAACGAGAAACTTCAGCAAATTTCGGAAGTTATAAACAGCAGAGTGGATAGCATTGATAAACAGGTGTCCGACTTAGAGAGCTGCATAGATGTACAAGCCAACGTCGTTGATAAAAAGGTGACCGACTTAGAGAGCTGTCTAGATATACAAGCCAAAGTCATTGATAAAGTTGATAAAAAGCTGTCCGACTTAGAGAGCTGCCTGTCCGATTTAGAGAATTAAATAGCTAAAGGTGTTGATAAAAAACTACATGATCTAGAAATAAAGATGAATAATAATAATAATTCAATGATAAGGTGGACAGATGCGAATTAATCCAGAATCCTCTAGTAGAATAAAGTCCCCTAGTTTTGATGACACCACACCACTTAATGTGTTCAAGTTCCAGTTTGATACAATTGCCATTAGAAACATGTGGAACGACGAAGAAAAAGCTACAGAATTGATATTGGCCTTAAGAGGAAATGCAGCAGTAGTTCTTAAAAGCATACCAGCGTGTAACAGAAACAGTTATGATGACATAATGGAGGCGCTACAACGTAAGTCCGGTGGTGAACATAAAAAGCAATTATACCGAATGGAATTGCGTGGTAGAGTGCAGAGGCCCAATGAGTCACTACAAGGTTTTGCGCTGGCAATCGAACGTTTGCTGCAGCTTATTTATCCAGGGAAAAACAACCCGTTTTTGGACCATATCAAGATAGAGGCATTTGTTAATTGTATTCGCGATTCTGAAATACAACACGCAGTTTGTGCCACACCTAAACCATCATTTGCTGAAACCGTCTCATTCGCACTGGCACAGGAAACGGCGAACATAATTTCAAAGCCGCAAATATGTAAGGTGCGAAATGTCGAAGTTATTGCTGATAATGAGAGAAATATAATCGACGAATTAAAAAAGGTTTTGAAGACGTTTATTGAGAAACAAAGCAAAGTCAGAGTAAAATGTTATAACTGCGGTAAATCTGGTCATACTCAGCGAAACTGCAAAGCACCAAGGAAACGAAGCAGATCTGCCTCGCCTCAAAGAAACAACCAGCAGTTAAATAATCAATCATCTCAAGAATCACCTTTAAACTAAAACGAGCTGGCACTATCGGGCAAGATCTAGCTCCCACATCTGGGGGCCTCACAATCTACATATCCGTAATTCAGCAGAAAAATAGCAATCTTACTGCTTCTGGGTACATCAACGGTCAGAAGCACCTTTTTACTATAGACACCGGGACATCACAGTCTATCGTCAGGTCCAATTTAGTCAAGAAAACAATTGAATTGAAATTATGTGGGGTAAGCCTGCGCACAGCTACTGGGGAGCCGGCTACAGTCTATGGTAAAGTAAATGTGAAATTAACCATTGCCAACTTTAGCGTCAATCATGTATTTATTGTTGCCGACATTGTGGACGAAGTCATCATTGGTTTTGATTTCATGATTAGTCACGGCATTACTTTGGGACAAAAAGTTATGATTTGGCGAAATGTGGAGATACCCCTTGACGTCGGATATGAAAATAGAACTCAAGTAAGAAAGCTAGTTACCGTCGAGCATCAGAAGCTACCACCACAGTCAGAAACTTTAGTATGGGCTCGTATGGAGGGAGATTGTGAGGACAACAGTTTGTGGGTGGTAGAACCAGCAGAAATAACAAGTGATCTTGTAACAGCAAAAGCATTCGTTAAACCCTGCAACAACAAAATAGTTCCTGTAAGAGTGCTTATCCTGTCCAGCTATGAAAGAGTCGTTAAGCCAAATTCCGAAATAGGTCAATGCACTTCAGCAGAGGCAGTAATCAATTGTGAGAAAAACCCAGAACCTGCCAATAAATCCACCAAAGAACACGAGCTACTAGCGGAATATGTGGGGAAATGGGTAGAAGGTTTAGCGCCGCCAGACAGAAATAAGGCCAAACAGAAGAAATATACCTCTGTATTCGCCTTAAAAAGTCAAAGCCATGGTAGAACGGCAATTGTAAAGTATCAAATAAGTACTGGCGAAGCGAGGCCAATAAAACGGGTGACCAGAAGTGTTCCTCTAGCAAAACGAAGTGAAGTGAAGGAGTTGGTCAATGAAATGGAGCGGAACGGTATAATCGAACGATCTTCAAATCCTTGGAGCTGGCCTGTTGTTTTAGTTAAGAAGAAAGGCGGCACCAAGAAAGACAGCTACCCGTTACCAAGAATTGACGACACCCTGGATACACTAGCTGGAACACAATGGTTCTCCACATTGGACTTGAAAATTGGTTATTGGCAGGTAGAGATTTCAGAAAAAAACAAGGAAAAAACCGTTATGGCAGTTTAATGTAATGCCATTTGGACTCTGCAATGCTCCAGCCACATTCATGCTTGGTGTACCTCGATGACATAATTGTCATGGGTAAGACTTTTTATGAACATCTGAGAAATCTAGAAGAAGTCCTTAAAAGAATATCAGCGGCTGGACTCAAACTGAGTGTAAAGAAGTGTGCATTGTTCCAGAACGAAGTCAAATATTTGGGACATCGGGCACAACAATTCCCCCAGGGGCGAAGCTAAGGATGCTCAAAGTTAGGTACCTCTGACATAAAAAATTTTTAATCACTTGCCAAATTTTTGTTTCAAATTTTTTTATGTATTTTTATATATTGTTGTAGGCGCTGACAAGAGCTATAAAAAACATGCTTACGTATCCTATTTATTTCTTATAGTTTTCGAGTTATTTGCGTTTGAATTTTTAAGCACCATAATTTTGCATGTTCTTGGTCCAGTTTTTTTCATATATATCCTAGTATTTCCGACCGATTTTATTAGTTTTTTTTAACTAGTTAAAGAACAAAATTATCTATTGAATAAGAAAAATTGAAGTGGATATCTTTACCGAATCCGAAAATAAACGATTTTGAATTTAAAAATTGCAAAAAAGACGGCTTTTTGTGTTTTTTTAGCCGAAAAAGTATCTTCACTCTTTTATATCTAAAATAAAATTTTCTTTAGCAACATATAATAATTTTACACTTTTCTGAAAGCTAACTTCACAGAGATGACTGCAAGATAAAAAACAAGCCCAATGGCTCAATTGGTCATGGTACACACCGTCTCGAATTCGACCCATTTTATATGAAAGTTTTTCTTTTAGATCATACTTTCTCATATCCCAAACAACGAATCGACCAGCCGAATATATTTTAAGAATCCTGAATATGTTGTTAAAAGTTTGAAATCAAAATCTAAGGGACTTCGGAAAAATGTGGATTCTATAGCCAAAAATGTAAAAAATCCCATTTTTGGGAACTTTCATTAGTTTTTTGGGAATTCAGGAAAACCCTACCCCTGATTGAAATTTTGTTAACGCGCTTTTATTTATATTAATAAGATCCACATTTCCTAAAAATTTCATTAAGATGTCTTTATAAACAAATATGTTATTACAATTAAAAAATTTTTATTTTCTCCAAAAACCCCAAATTGGGCCTTTTGTTTGGTTTATTTCTAAATAGCGAAAGAAATTTTAAAAATATGTATTAAAAATTAAGCTTGCCCTTGGCATATATAATTCCCGATCTTTCGCAGAAAGATTCAAGTCAATATCATGCCTTATTTTAGAAAAATGCGCCTTTAAACTTTTATATTTCCAATTTATTGTATATAAGACTATATTGCCTTTAGCTTTGCGTGAATAATTACTTAGAAAATTATGAATATTTCTGTATACTTTTAATAACATCTATACGCAAAATATTTTTATAAATATAATTAATATATATTTTTTATTTTTAATAGGGTTGCCACACTTCCCAAATTTAAGTAAATCTTTATCCTTTTCTAGGCATTAATATATTTCTATTAATGAATTTAAAATAAAAAAATAAACAAAAAATGTATATTTTAACTTAATCAATAAGCTTTTTATTAGTTTACATTTATGGTGTGTACCTAAATTTAACAAATGTATTTATCTATTGGTGGTGGTTAAAAATTTATATATTTATGATCTAGTGGCAATGTACAGGTATCCTTTCCGGTGATATCTTACTGCAGCATTTATCTATTACTGATGGTTCAAAATCTATATTTTTCTGAGCTAGTGACAATGCACAGGTAATATCCTTTCCGGTGATATCTAGCTGCAGCATTTATCTATTGCTGATGGTTCAAAATCTATATTTTTATGAGCTCCGGTGATACCTAACAGCAACATATAATATCAATTTTTTTTAATATAGTATAAATTTTTTTTTTAATATAATATCAATGAATTCGGTATAGGTACTCTTCCAAATTGACTCTTTCAGATATTTTACCTGATGAAAATTCACAGAATACCTGTAAATATATATACCTGTGCGATATATCTAATAGATATATATAAATGCGCAGCTAATCCTTATGAACATCATAACGAAGTTGATTACCATGGTGATTACATTAAAACATGAACAATTGTGTTGTGTTCTGTGGAGTTTATCTAAAAACGATCTTAATCGTTTAGAAGCTATAGTGGAATTCATAAAAACTACATATCATGCAAAAGTCGACGTCATTGGTAAATCTCAGGTAGAGAGCTTTTTAAAGTTGTATGACGTAAAAATGAAGTCCTTGAATAAGCGTACTAACAGATTAAAAATTAAACATTCCAATTGGATGGATACTGATATAGAAATATCGACGTGCAAAATATCAACTGGAGCACCCTGCAAGACATATGATGATTTAAGTACAAGATCTAAGAAGAAAAAACTGGCCCATAAGCTTTCTATAATTTCGAATGAAGCAGTTTCTGATACATTCAAAGAAATGTTAAAAAAGGAGAAGCAACCTAAGAGTGCAGATAGTATTGCTAAAAAACTGCCAACTGTATTACCAAAACGTCTTAAACGGATTGCCGAAAGTGTACCTACACCAACATTGCAATCAAATTTTACAGAGGAAGAAGAAATTGCTTTAATGCTTGAACTGGACCTCAGCCGAAACAAATATCAAACTTTAAGAAAAGCTCTGCTCAAAAAGGGACACTCAATTCTACCATCATACAAGGATATCCTAGAAAAAAAACAAACTATTTTACCATCTATTTCGGTTACCGAAAAGGAAGCATGTATAGAGCTATCTTCTTTGCTTGAGAATAGAGCTACCAGGATAGTTGCAGATTTTTCAGCAGATCAGTTGGAAATCTGTAAGTGGGGATGTGACGGACTATCAGCCCTTCCTGAATACAAGCATGCTAGTGGAAGTAAGAAAATGGCGGATTATAAAAGCGTATTTATAGCATCTTTGGTGACATTAAGAACGCGATCTTATTCCCTAAAACAATCTTAATAAAAGTGTAAAAACTCATTTGGAGATATATGGCTTAACACCGCTTCAGGTTCAAAACATTTTTGCAGAGTTATTTGGTTCGAATACACAACAACAAAGGATTTAGTGGAATATATTAAAGATGAAATAAATTATTTACAACCTCTTTCAATAACCATAAACCAATACACATTCGACATATCCCTTCAACTTAGCCTAACAATGATTGATGGAAAAGTTAGTAATGCCATTACGGAAACATCTTCATTTTGGAAATGTTCAATATGTGATGAGACGAAATCACAATTTTCGGATATTGGTATAGCAATGAGTATTACTGAAGAATATGTGTCTTTCGGAATATCTCCACTTTACGCCAGAATACGGTTCATGGAGCATTTTCTGCACATAGCATATGATTTAAAGTAGTGTTCCAGAAAATTTTACAAAACCTACCAGAAAAAACCAGGATTTAAAAATACTTAGAATATCTGAGAAAAGTAAAACCCGGATGAATTCAGAGAAGAGACGGCATTAAACATCGACAAACTTCTGCCGACTGGTGGTAGTACAAATGATGGAAACACAGCAAGAAGGTTTTTCGGAAATTTCGAAGCTACATCAAAAATAACTGGTATTAATAAAGATTTACTTGAAAGGACTAACATACTATTAATGGCAATTAATATTACGCACAAAATTAACTCTGCTCGATTTGGAGAATATGCAACAGAAATATCTAAACTACATGTTTCTCTATATCCATGGAAAGAAATGACACCAACAATACATAAAGTATTGTGTCATGGCGAAATTATAATTGAACGAAATATTCTTCCACTTGGAGAGCTTACAGAAGAGCCTCAAGAAGCAAGAAACAGAGATTTTAAGCACGTTCAATTATTCAACTCCATGAAATGCTCCAGAATGTTACAAAACGAGGATATTTTTAATAGCCTATTGTTATCATCAGACCCTATACTATCATCAATGTGAAAAAGTTGGATTTATTATGAGCCTTTATCAACTCAAAATACTGAAGACTGGAAGTACCTTTATTATCTTTTAGATATGTATACAGATACAACAGATTATTTTATAGAAAATAAGTATTATAAGTTTAAAATATTATAAAAATTGTCTACATAAATTTAATGTCAATAAGTAATAAAAAATCGTATTAGAAATAGAATATTTATTAAGGAAGATGATAAATACCAAAAATAATAATATTGATTAAGTTAAAATAGAAATTTTTTGTTTGTATTGTTATTTTAAATTCATTAATAGAAATATATGAATGCTTAGAAAAGGATAAAGATTTACTTAAATTTGGGAAATGTGGCAACCCTATTAAAAATATTTATTAATTATTTTTACAAAAATATGTTGTGTATAGATATTAGTAAAACTATACAGAAATATTCATAATTTTTTCAGTAATTATTCACGAAAAATTAAAAGCAAAAGTTGGAAGTTTGTAAAAATATAGTCATATATACAATAAATTGGAAATATAAAAGTTTAAAGGCGCATATTTCTGAAATGAGGCATGATATTGACTTGAATCTTTTTGCAAAAGATCGTAAATTATATATGCTAAAGGAAAAGCTTAACTTGGAATATACATTTTTAAAATTTCTTTCGCTATTTAGAAATAAACCAAAAAAAAGGCCCAATTTGGGGTTTTTGGAGAAAATACAAATTTTTTAATTGTAATAACATATTTGTTTATAAAGATATCTTAATGAAATTTTCAGGAAATGTGGATCTTATTAATATAAATAAAAGCGCGTTAACAAAATTTCAATCAGGATAGGGGTTTCCTGAATTCCCAAAAAACTAATGAAAATTCTCAAAAATGGAATTTTTTACATTTTTGACTATAGAATCCACATTTTTCCGAACTCCCGTAGATTTTGATTTAAAACTTTTAACAACAGATTCAAGATTCTTAAAATATATTCGGCTTGTCAATTCGCGCTTTGGGATTTGAGAAAGTATGGTTTAAATCAAAACTTTCATATAAAATGGGTCGAATTCGAGACTGTGTGTACCATGACCAATTGAGTCATTGGGCTTGTTTTTTATCTTAAAGTCATCTCTGTGAAGTTACCTTTCAGAAAAGTGTAAAATTATTATATGTTGCTAAAGAAAATTTTATTTTAGATAAAAAAGAGTGAAGATACTTTTTCGGCTAAAAAAACACAAAAAGCCGTCTTTTTTGCAATTTTCAAATTCAAAATCGTTTATTTTTGGATTCGGTAAAGATATCGACTTCAATTTTTTTTCTTCAATAGATAATTTTGTTCTCTAAGTAGTTAAGAAAGAAACTAATAAAATCGGTCGGAAATACTAGGATATATATGAAAAAAACTGGACCAAGAACATGCAAAATTATGGTGGTTAAAAATTCAACGCAAATAACTCGAAAATTATAAGAGATAAGTAGGATACCTACACATGTTTTTTATAGGTCTTGTCAGCGCCTACAACAATATATAAAAAAATTTGAAATCGGGCGAGAAACAAAAATTTGGCAAGCGATTAAAAATTTTTTATGTCAGAGGTACCTAACGTTGAGCCCCCTTAGCTCCGCCCCTGTGGAGTTTGTTGTGCCCCCCTTCCAAACTTAACATTGTCCGCTCTTCTGCTACGCCTATACCAAATTTCATGAAAATCCAACCAGCTGACCAGAAGTTACAGATTTATTTCCAAAAAATTTCGATTCTGCCCCATTGTGCAATGGTGTGAAGCGCAAGAACTGGCATTTCAGAAGCTCAAGGATCTACTATGTACGGCACAAATTTTGTCATATCCTATAAGTTATTTTAATATTTAATTAAAACACAAGTTAATTCGAGTGCTTGACTACGACTAACAAGTCGTCAGTCACAATTCTTTATTCACACTTTCGATTTTACTTAACTAAATACTGCAGACATAGCGTCAGCAGTTTATTACAAAAAAACATAAATTCCCACGAAAACGTATCGCAACCAGGTTGCAGTATTTTAGAGAACTACAACATGAGAGCGACGCGTGGTTAAAAACTTACCTAGGCAAAAATATAAATAAAGAAAAAATAAAAGAACAATAACATTTTGTGTTAACTAGACAAAAAATATAAATAAAGAAAAATTAAAAGAATAATAATTTTTTGTGTTAACTCTTCCCCTCTTAGATTCCAGCGTCCGCGTTGGGATGGTAGAGATGATCGGTAGTTGGGGTTTCGGCTAGATGTTCTAATCTCTCCTGAACCTTCACCTCAAAGCTTCTTTTTCTTTTCACGAAACGCAAAATCAGCGCCAACACCATTACGATCACCAGTGCTCCTGGTATTCCGATACTAGTACCGAGGGTGATTTTATAGTTAGTTGCTAACTTCTCGATTTCAGCAGCATTATCAATGTGCAGCTCCTTTAGTATCTCCAAGGATAACATTTCCTCATAATTGGCCGCTAGGTTAGGCGCATTGATCATTGCCGGCAATGGTTTCATCATAGTCATTTCTGTGTTAGAATACGATCTCTTCCCTATGATGATTGTGGTATTATGATATTTTATCACGTAGGTGCCAAATAAGGTTAGCTCTTTATTTTCTATTTGCACTGTTCCGTTATATCCGTTCAAGAGCATTACGCCTGGTGATATTTCATTCACTACGGGTAAATGTTGATTGTTGGAGGTCGGACACTCGGATGGCATACCATTCAGTAACCTGGGTAAGCAACTTAAGTGGGTGATATTTTCAAGATTTTCCTTTTTGCAAACAGCTACGTCGTTGAATGTTCTGCATGATGATTTCACCTCGAGGACAGAGTTTTTACACAATATATAATTTTCATTATCTATTCTAATTGATACGTTCTCTTTTTTTATAGGTTTAACAAAAATGCTTTTACAAGTTTCCTTTTCGGTTTGTGGCAAGTTGATAATATAAAGGATCGTTGATCGGTTCACGCCTATTTTCACCTCACCGAACTCTAAACCTTCTATTAAATTTACATAAGGCATATTCAATCCGTTGAAATATTCTCTAGTAATGTTCAGTTCGTATGTCGAAAGTATAAAAGAGTTTATGACCCCTGATTTTGCCCATTGCACTGAGTAACCTATATTTGTCAACTCTTCCCTTACTATTGATAACTTCCTCTCGACACCCTTGATAATCTCTTCCTTAAAAGCATCGTTCGAACCTATATTGTTCAGTATAATATTCGTCATGTTCGTTATCTCTTGTATCCTAAGCTCCACTGCTCTATTAATGACGATCTGTTTGTCGTTGTTTCCCAAAAGCCTATTAATCCTGTCCGTGATAACCTGTAAATCCTCATGATCGGGCGAGCCTGCCACCCATTTCCACATAGTTCCTAAAGCGTCTATAGCCCTAGTCTCGCGTCTGGGTCTCAATTCGACAAGCATTTCGTAAAGTGCCTGTACCTGATGTATTAGGTAAGGGTAATTGTTGTTCTTCCTACCTATGTCACGTCTAATGGTAGTATCTAATTGGTCAATCACTCTTTCATATTGATCGAGGTCTATTACGTGGATTATTTTGAAATTACCGGTCACCAGTTTCGCCATTCCTGTCTCGATTGTCACGATCTGGGCGTTCGAGTAGTCAAGTACCTGTACCTCAGCTCGAGTCAGTACAAAAAATATGCTACAAACAAAAAGCAAAAAAAAATTATTCTCCATAAGTTTTTGTGGTGTATGTTATTAAAGCAGTTTCTGTCGACGACAGATCGCAGGAATAAAAAAAAATTATATAAATAAATAAAAGGTGGGTAGAAGTAGAGTATCCTCTCATATCCTAATGTTGTTTTTATGGACTACCCTTCCTCCCTCTGTTAGCACTGTAGTGTGCCTATTTTCCTTTACGATCTCTTGTTTATAATTCTTCGACAATTTCGTCCCTAATCTTTTATTCTGCTTTACGAAAATCTTATCTCCTACATTGTAATCCTTAGGTTCTTTCCTACCCCTGTTATGATAGTCGAGATCAGATAACTGTTTCTTTCTAAGGTCGTCAATCATCTGTGCCCTGTCCTTTGCCAATTCCGTAGCGTTACCACAGAATTTTTTCCCAAAAAACGCTTCGAATGGTTTCCGTCCCAATGTTGAGTGGATAGTGTTGTTGTACTCATAAATGGATTTATCCAGAACTTCGGCGAGATCATTTTGAGTCCCTTCTGATTTCAAACATCTCATAATTTCCGATAGGGTTGAGTGGAACCTTTCAATTTGGCCGTTGACTGTACTAGCGTATGGTGGTACGCGGAAAATTTTTACATTAAATTGGTTTTCCATCATAAACGTAATGGCTTTGGAGTTAAAAGACTTCTCGTTGTCCATTACAACTATCTCAGGCATACCAAAGTTCAGGAGTATTTCTCGCAAAGGTTGCTTTATGTCCTCTGTAGCCCGTGATTTAAGTATCCTCGCTTGAGCATATTTGGTCAGTTTGTCGATTGCCGTTAAGATAGATGTGCCCGATGTAATGTAAATGTCGATATGAACTATTTGTCCAGGGAACTGTGGTATTGGGGTTTCCTGTATGGATATATTGTTGGGATGTCGGTCGTACTTGTTCTCTTTACATATTCTACACGATTTAGTTATTTTCTTAATCTTCGCCATCATTTGTGGAAAATAGTATTTTTCTAAGAGTTGTGCTTTGTTCTCCTCGGCGCTCCTATGAGCTCTGTTGTGTTCGTTTATTATCTCCACTTCTTGTTCAGATTCGTTAAGAACATCGAAGACCATTTTCTTCGTATAGAGCACTTTGTATTTATGAAACCGATTAGAGAATATTTCCTGTGCCTTTCCTAAGATCGCGTCTGTAGTTTTCACACAATTTGTCACTGATGGGTTGAGGTATCTTTCGAAAATCTTCACCAATTTTTCTTCAGAAAAATCCGGTTCCAACACTATATGTCTGTGATAAGTTGGAAAAACTATTTGGAATTCATATGATGATGTGTTATGGGTTTCTATAATAATCTGGTTCTTAAACGCATTTATTGGTGCTTCTGTATACTGGATTGAATTTCCGGGAGAGCTTTGGTTGCTATGTTGAGTAGCGGCTGTTGAGTCCATCGCACATATTTTTTGTGGGAGTCTGGATAGTGCATCCGCTACTGCGTTCGTACTTCCAGGTTTATATTGTAGCTCGTAATTATACTCTTCCAATGTGGCTTTCCATCGCCTGAGCTTGCTGTTAGTGTTACTACTCGTCAAGGCGTGCGTCAGTGGTTGATGGTCCGTGAGTATTTTTATCCTTGCCGCTCCATAGAGGTAGTTCCTCAAGCTCTTGAGGGCCCACACGATTGCCAACATTTCTTTCTCATTCGTGGCATAGTGTTCCTCGGCTTTGTTCAGCGTTCTCGAGACGAATGTAATTGGTCTACCTTCCTGTTCGAGCACGGCGCCAATTGCGTAATTTGAAGCATCCGTAGTTAGTTGGAATTCTTTACGAAAGTCGGGATATGCCAGCATGACATCTTCCGATATTAATGTTCTTTTGATTTTATTAAATGCTTCCACTGCCTTGTTGTCCAAGTCGATTGTTATCTTACTAGACCTAAATTTGGACATTTGTCCCTCCTCCCCTCTCAAAAGAGCCGTTAGGGGCTTTGTCAATTTGGCAAAGTCCTTAACGAACCGGCGATAAAATCCTGACATGCCTAAGAAGGATCTTAAGTCTTTTATGGTTCTTGGTATCGGGAGATTATTTATTGCCTCTACTTTCTTTGGATTAGCTCGTATTCCCGATGTAGATATCAGAAATCCCAAAAATTCTACTTCTGGTTTTAGGAAATCACATTTGTCAAGTTGCACTTTCATATTGGCCGATTCTAGGGTATCAAATATTTTCCTAATATTCTCGCAATGTGCTTTTTGGTCTTTTCCGAATATGATGATATCATCGATATAGACGTAGCATATTTTACCAATATGTTCTCTCAAGATGTCGTCCAGGGTTCTTTGGAAAATTGAGAGCGCATTCCTTAATCCGAATGGTAACCTGGTGAACTCGTACTTTCCATTGAAATGCTGTTTTCTCAATGTCCCTTTCTCTTAAAGGTATTTGATGAAATCCGCTCTTCAAATCCAATACAGAGAAAAATTTATTTTCCCCTAATTGGGAAAGGACTTCATTAATTTCCGGTATTGGATAACGATCCGGGATTGTTATCGTGTTAAGTTTCCTGTAATCGATTACTACTCGATATTTCTTTATACCTGAGGCATCCATTTTCTTGGGTACAACCCAAACTGGCGAGTTGTATGGGGATTTGGAAGGTCGTATGATACCTTGGTCTAGCAATTCTTTGATTTGTTGTTCTACTATCTCTTTCAAATGCGTTGGATAGGGGTAACATCTAGAGTAGACGGGGTTATCGGTCGTTGTTCTTATTTCTCCTTCCACTGTAGTTGTGTAGGTTAATCGTTCGTTTGGTTCGGCAAAAAGGTTTGGAAATTCTGTTACCAATTCTTCTATCTTACGTTTTTGGTCTTTTGTCATATGGTCTGTCCTTATTGGGATATTATTATGTAGAATATTATTCACGTTCTCGGAAATTTGCTGTTTTAGTTTTATTGTAATACTGTCCTTAATAGTCATTAAACTTTGCGCTGTGTAAATAACGGCTGAAAGTTCTTTCAAGCTATCGTTTCCTAGTATAGCGTGGAAAGACTTAAGAGATGGTAAAACGAAAAATTTCAAGTTTGTAGACTTTAGTCCAAAGAGGTTAATGAAGGTATGTTGTGATATTAAGACTTCTCCTCCGGCGGAATTTGCGTAAAAGTTTTTTCTATTGGGTTTGGCTGATTTTACTAGTTGGGTTTGAATATAATTTTTGTTCGATCCGGTGTCTACCAAAATTTTTAGGATCCTACCGTCTGACGTCTTTGCTTCAAAATATGGCAAAGACGAGTCGCTTATTCTAAAAAATGTATGTCGGCAAATTCTTGTTCAGCGGCTGGCAACTCTTCGGCGATGTATTCGCTGAATGGTTCCAACTGTTCCGCTTCCTCATATGATATCAATTGCGTGTCATAGTCGGTCTCTTCTTTTATTTCGTTACCAACAGTCTCGATATTGAAGGTCCTTTGGAATTTTTGTGCGTTATTTGTTGGTTGTTCCAATGGTCTTTTTCCCGCAAATTGATCATTTGGTTTTGGTCGATTCATGTAGTTGACGTTTTTCGTCCGGATGGTCTCGGTTTCCATGGGCACCGGTCTTGGTTGTGGTTTTGGTGCATTTGGTCTTGGCGGAGGATTATTGTATTGATATTGTATTGGGTATTGGTTTGGGTAGTGATTTGTGTTTTGGTTTTGATATTGGATTCGATACTGCTTCGGGTATTGATTAGTGTTTTGGGTTTGATATTGGATTGGATACTGTACTGGGTTCTGATTTGGGTATTGTATTCTATTTTAGGATAGATATTGGGTCGGTTTCTGGTTTGTGTATTGTGTAGGGTTTTTATAGTTCTAGTTTCTGGAAACTGTTTGTGAATTTCGGGGGTTTGTGTTTAAAGCGTGGTCTTTTCTAAAATTCTGGTTCTGGAGCTTAAGACATAATTGGAGTGCCTGGGGTAAGCTTGTTGGTTCCCTGATACATAATAGCTTAGAAAGGTCGCCCCTAAGTCCTCTTATGAATGTATCCAGTGCTTTATTCCTGTATGTCTGGATAAGTGTGTCCATAGCTTCCCAGTAGTGTGTTTATGTACCTTCTGGACCACTTTTTTCATACAAATGCATGTTCAATCAGTGTTTGAAAGAATGTATTCTTTAATTAATTCTTTCGCGAGAGGGAGAGAGAGAGAGAGGGGAAGTGTGGGATGTGAGACAGAGAGAGAGAATAGTTAGTTGGTGTGAGAGTGAGAGGGAATATTTATTTGGTGTGAAAGAGTGTTGTCAGGTGGATTTGTGTGTGTTAAGGTTTTGAGGGTGTTGTCAGGTGAATTTGTGTGTGTTAAGGTTTTGAGGATTGATTTTGTGCGTGATGGAAGAAAACAAGTTTTAGTGTATAAATAGAAAATAGATAAATGTTGTGTTTTTAAAGATCAATATGATTGAAATGAGTATTTTCCTCGTTCGTGATTGATGGTTGGTTTTATGTTGGCTATGGCGGAGATAGATATTTATATTTTTGTTGGTGTTTTGTTGATTTAATTTTTCTATGATTGTTTACTATCTATAGATCTTTTTGGATGGGATTTTGTAACCTAAAATATTTGTATTTGTTGTGAGAGAGAGAGAAAGTGTGGGTTGTGAGAGAGAGGGGAAGTGTGGGTTGTGAGACATGAGAGAGAGGGAATAGTTATTTGGTGTGAGACAGTGTTGCCAGATAGATTTGTGTGTATTAGGTTTTGAGTTTTGATTTTGTGGATGATGGAAGAAACCCAGTTTTAGTGTAGAGAGAAAATGCTTGCCTGTTATGTTTTTAAAGATCAGTATGATTGAAATGTATGTTGTTTATGTTTTGCATCCCTGGTTAATAATGTGTTTGTAAGAGAAATGATTAGCATTTGCAGAAAGAGTTTTGTAACTTAAAAAAAAAGACAATGAGTTTTAGTTTCATTTATTTATTTTATTGATAAAAAATTTGTAATATGTTTCTATTAGATGTATTACATTATCTTTTTTTTAATTCAAATTTAATACAATCACACAAAATGTTTGATCTACAATCGCAAATGTTGCATATCGTAGGGCAGTTGATAAAATGTTTTCCATGAACAGAGGTAATTAACTCCATATTTTCATATTCGTCTACAAATTCCGTACCAGAAACAAGACCTATTCCCTACTTTGCGGTCTTCACAATTACGATAGAGTTCATTGAATCTATGGCTAAATATATTCATATTTTCACCGATTGCATTGTAAACTATTATCATAGCAGTTTATTCTTTACATTTTATACATACTCTATACCTTATGTCTTATAATTTATACCTTACACATTATTCTCTATAGTATATACCTGATACTTTTACTCTATACTTTATACATTATATTATTTATACCCTATAACATATATTTTAAGCCCTACACTTTATACATTATTCTTTATGCCTTATACCTTGTACTTTATAATCTATAATTTATGATATATATTTTATATTCTATACTGTTTAATCTATACTTTATACCTTATACTATATATCTTATACTTTTTATGCCTTATACCTTGTACTTTATAATCTATAATTTATGATATATATTTTATATTCTATACTGTTTACTCTATACTTTGTACCTTATACTTTATATCTTATACTTTTTATACCTTATACTTTATACCATATAATTTATACTCTTTACTTTATACTTTATATTTTTTACTTTATACCCTATACTTTACACCTTCTTCCTTATACTCTATACTATGTACTATTTCATATCTTATACATTATACTCTATACTTTATACCTTATATTCTTTATACCTTATACATTATGCGTTATACCTTATAATTTATACTCTATACCTTATACCTTAAATATTATACTCAACACTTTATACACTATACTTAATACCCTATACTTTATACCTTATACTTTATAATCTATACTTTATAATCTATATTTTATTCATAATATTTTATACATTATCTTTTATGCCTTTTACCTTATACTCTATACTTCATAACCTATACTTTACACTTTATTCTTTATACTTAATACTATATTTATTAATATTATATTTTATACTCAGTATCTTATATCTTATACTTTATACTCTATAATTTAGATTGATTGATAATTTATACCTTATACTTTATAATCTATACTTTATTCATAATTCTTTATCTCTTATATCTTATATCTTATACTTTATACTCTATACTTTGCACATTATACTTTATACCTTATACATTATACTCTATGCTTTATACCTTATAAAGTTGTGAAAAAGTCACTAATAGAAAATCTAATGATCTACTTCAATTATCATTTAAGCTACAGTATACCATGAATATAATATTCCCCAGAGAATATGAACGTGTAAAGACATTTGATTGGTTGGATAAGAACCAATTGACTATGACGAGAATGTTTTATACCAGCAAAAGAGATAGAACGAGATGTTATTTTTGTGTGTTGAGAACATGTTGATCTGCCTATATCTGAGCATCTGCGCTGATCATCAAATTGTCCTCTATTAAGAAGACGTGGGATCAACAATATATCAATACATTTTGAGTATTTGAAAAAAGTCTTACTACCAACTAGCTATGATACATATGGTCTAAGTAAAGGTATTGAAAAGAATTACAATGATTTTCCTGAGGGTATAATCCTATCTGAAAAACAAATTTTATTACCATCACCAGCAAATATAATATTAGTACTAAAAATCAAAATCTCAATTCATATCATCCGGAATATGTGGAATATGAAATTGAATCACCACACCTAATTATATTTACTGCTGTGTCCAGAAAGTCTAAAAGAACTCTATACCAATTAATAGATTTTGAAAAATACATGTTTATAATTATTTTTTTTTTCAATTCATATTGTTCTTACTTGTTTGTATATTCTTTATTTTTACATAAATATCTTTAATATTTTCTGTTAATTTTTTTCTTTTATACAAAATCTTTCGATTTCATAGTATGAATTATATTCTATCCCATATATGTGATTATTTAATAAAAGTTCATTATTTCTTTACTATCAATATTTCTTATAAATGATGAAATTAAAACATTAAACATTTTAAATTTACACTAAATGCCATGTTTTATTTTATTTTTTATTTTTATAATAGATACATACATATAAACACATTTTTTTTTTTTTTTTTTTTATTATATTTATTTTATTTTATAGTGGAGAATTAGACAAAGTTATGAACATATCTGGTAAAATTCAGTATATTATCAATAAATTAAAGGTCTTTTTAGTTTAGTTTGGAAATACGTTGTTGCTTGGAATCAGATAATAAAATATAAATGGTGTATTAAAATTTATATCAGTAAGAAATATATTCAATCATTATAACAAACCTTCACATCTAAATATTTCAAAAGTCACACTTAATTTTAATTACAATTAATTTCAATTATTTTAATATTTTTGTCTTTTGCAAACATACATTTACATTATTTTTCATCATTCCCTTAGACATCTAAAAGTACAGGGATGAAATATTATCCATAGACTTACTCTTACAATATATATTCTTAATGAAAATAGAACATAAAACTAGAATACAAATCGAAATAACAAAAAGTGATATGTCTCCTGGCATAGTTTTAACCTTTAAATTCTTTATCAGTATGTGGTTTCTCAATATGTTTGATATTGTTTAAAATGTTTATAGTAACTGGTTTTACAACTCTAATATTTATTTTATTGTAATCTATCAGCCATGACGATGTTTGAATAGATAATTTTTGTTTTGAAGTAAAATATGCCGAAGAATATAAGGTGATTCCTTCATGTTCAGCAACACATCCTGATTGTAAAGTTAACAAACCTTTTGAAGGTAGCATTATCGAACTGCGATTATGATTATCACAGTCTACCCTTAGTGTAAATGTATCAGAAACAGCAAATAACCACTGATTTTCTGTTGATAATTTAATCCAAACACTTTTCAACTTCTTTAAAATTACATTCAGCATGCCTCGACTGTTTTAGTGCTGAAATTTCACATGTTCGTTCAACAGCTGATTTCCATGAAAAATTATTTCTACAATTAAATTGGTCATCATTGTTTTTAGTACATGCATTAAGTTGTAATTGAGACATCAAAAAATACAAATTATTTGCAAAGTTATACACTATGTAATCATCATCTACCAAAGATATCACTGTACTATTGTCTACTTTAACTGGTAGTTGAATTATTTTGTAAACTTCAGAGCTATGATTGGTAACTAATGGTATTTCAGCTTGTATTAAAAATCGATTTTCTATCATAAATCCATTTACTTTAATAGAGTTAAAAATTTTCTTTAATTTAGTATCGGTGAGTTGTCCAGGAAAAATCAAATCATTTGGTAAGAATTATTCAATATGTAATAACTCGTCTTGTAATTGGTTAAATGTAAGAAGATCTGGATTAACATTTCCATGATTTATGTCAATTAATAGATTTGTAAAGGATAATTGAACTTTATTACAGTTATCTACTATTAAATGTAGTTGTTCTATCATAACTTGTTCTATTTTTATCTTCATCGATATTAATCAGCTTCAGTAGTTCATAAATTTTATTAAAGCTTGCATTTAATTCGTTACTAGTGTTTTTTAATATGTTCTTTGTAGAATCTAAAACTGATATTTGTTGAATCATAAGCTCATTCAAATCTTGCTGGTTGTTAAAATAGTTTTTTATTTTTGTTTGCAGAGTTTGTTGATCTTTGTTAGTCACGTCTACTGAGAACGTTTTCGATTTTAGAAATAAATTGTTTTGCTGCAATGAATAATATATTTTATCGAACCTTCGTTTCAGCAATTCACATATCTCTTTATCATATTTATTAATTAATAATTCATTTTGTATAACTTCTGTCATGATTTTTATTTTCTTAAGTTCATCGTGAAATTCATAGAAGTCATAGTAAATAAATAGATTTCATCTTGAATTAATCATGTTTATTGATCCTATATTATCAAAATATAATGCAGTATTTGATAGTATTTCTTGAACTTTAATATTATTATTATATTCTAACAATGCAGCATTTAGTCTTACAGTTGTCACGAGATGTGTCAAAAAGCGAAGTAAGTTATAATTTATAAAATTCATAATATTTAGTTATTGTTTATTTATTAAGCTTGATGTCTTATGTTTATATCTTTACTCTTGGAATATGCTATATCGTGATCTTTGCATGCAGCGTCCAAAAGGTTAATTCCTTTATCTCCTTTATAACTGATAACGAACTGGTTCTAATCTGCTTTATAACAGATAACGAACTGGTTCTGATCTGTTTTTTAACTGCTAACGAACTGATTCTGATCTGCTTTATAACTGATTACGAACTGGTTCTGATCTGCTTTATATCTTTCATCACTTATTTACAATTGAATAAAATTATCGAATCCCTTTCTATATCGACCTTTATTAACTAGATCATCCTTACTAACAACAAAACATGTAGATTTTATTATTAACCAACTGTGTTGTAGGAATTAATTCTAATTTCATTTTCATGGCTTTTATATCTCGGATTTGGATTACTAGTGCGTGGACTTCGCATATAATATTTATCCATAATCTTCGTAATATATTTCTTTTCCTCATTTAAATGAAAGCAGCGGCATGTTACTGCATTTCCATATTTTCTTTTGAACGATTGAATTTTCTGTAAAGATTCTTAAAAAAATCATGTTCTCAAAACTCACCAAAAAACACCAATATCAAATATCTTGTAACCTTCAGATCACTTAAATCACTAAAAGCAAAAGTTAAAAAGTGAACCATCCCTAACACCATAGTAAATAAAAGATTTTTCTCTTTTAATTTTATGTAGATAATTATTAACTTTAATATGAAAAAAATATGTATTATTAAAAGATTCCATTTATACCTTTAAAATTACAGGAGATGAAATATTAGCCATAGACGTACTATTACAATATTTATTCTTAATGTAATTAGAACATAAAACTAGAATACAAATCGAAATAACAAAAAGTGATATATCTCCTAACACAGTTTTAATCTTTAAATTCTTTAACTCAGTTTTGATTATATCAACATCAATATGTAGTTTATCAATATATTTGCTATTGTTTAAAATGTTTACAGTAACTGGTTTTATAACTCTAATATTAATTTTATTGTAATCTATCAATTTCAAGTGGTGGTTGTAAATCTCCAAAACTGTCAAAATATTCCTTATATTTGTGATTTTTATAATATGCTACCCAATGTGTTCCAGGTCCATGTTCATCATCTAAATTAACAATACCACATTCTTGAGTAAGTGGTTTTTAGGTACACCATCACTCATGAAAACAACTCTAAAATATCTGAGTTGTCTTCCATATTTCTGTAGATCTATATCAGTTAGGGGACGATTGGGTAGATTTTTTAAAAGTTTTTTAAATCTGGTCTATAATACAATCCATATCCAGTTTTATAAGGTTTAAGATATAAACCTTTTCCCATAGCTATTGCTTCCATATTTTTATTATGACGTGTAGCTTCTGCTAGTTGTTCTTTTCCATTCTTTATACTGTTCACAGCTTTAACTATAGCTGATCCACCTGTAGCTAAACCTCCCAAAGCTGATAATGCTGTTAAAACAGGAATTAGTGGTAGAAATCCACCAATTTTAGGTATTGGAATTACTCTTGGTATTTTTATATTAGCTCTCCTTTTGCTTTTAAAATTATTATGAACGACTTTTTGAGCAATTTTAACAGCGTCATGTATATTATCCGGTTTTTCTTTTTTCAAAAGTTTTAAGGTATTTCTAACAGTGTTGGTAAATAATTTTCTATTACAAACTTTTCTCATTCTTTTTTTCATTGTTTTTCTCGATTTACGATGTTTTTTAATATTTTTAATATTCTTCATACCTAATCCAAATTTCACTTTTGTCTTCATTGCATTCGTAACAAACCATGCATTAGCTCGTTCTTTAAAATCACTATCTTTAGATTTTACTCGTTGTCAAGCTTTTTCAGATAATATTTGATCAGCTTGATGTCGGCTATTTAAATCTTTTGATTGTGAGTATGCAATATCGTGTTCTTTACATGCAGCGTCTAATAAATTTATTCCTTTATCTCCTCTTGCTAAGCCTTCTTTAAGTTTTGTACCAGGTCCACAGAATTGATAACCAGGTAATAATGCAGTATTTGATGATATTTCTTGAACTCTAATATTAGTATTATAATTTGAAAATGCAGCATTTAGTCTTACAGTTGTCACGAGATGTGTCAAAAAGCAAAGTAAGTTATAATTTATTAAATTCATAATATTTAGGTGTTGTTTATTTATTAAGATTGATGTCTTATGTTTATATCATTACTTTTGGAATATGCTATATCGTGATCTTCGCATGCAGCATTCAAAGGTTAATTCCTTTATCTACTCGTTCCAAATGTTTTTATAATTTTTATCCAGGACCGCAAAATTTGTAACCAGGAAGATGTATTTTGTGTGAGTAGACATAAAAATGCTAATTCTTTCTATTTACGTCAAACATATACAAGAATCCCAAAACATTTAGAATCCAAAACATTTAGTTATATATAATAAGATTATTATATTTAAGCAAGTGAGACATATATATGGAGATCATGTGATATGAATTATGAAAAGTTTCATAAAATCTGTCGAGAATGATGGAAAGACAAGTATGGATTTCTGGTTGTAAGTAAAGATGATGATTTAAATAAATATTTAATTATCAGTATATTATTAGATATTAAACGTATTAGATCAGTATACACTACATCGATCTTGTATCAGCTATCAGATCTGATAGCTGATATCAGGTCTGACATCAGATATCAGGTCTGATATCAGATATCAGATCTGATAGCTGATACAAGATCGATGTAGTGTATACTGATCTAATACGTTTAATATCTAATAATATACTGATAATTAAATATTTATTTAAATCATCATCTTTACTTACAACCAGAAATCCATACTTGTCTTTCCATCATTCTCGACAGATTTTATGAAACTTTTCATAATTCATATCACATGATCTCCATATATATGTCTCACTTGCTTAAATATAATAATCTTATTATATATAACTAAATGTTTTGGATTCTAAATGTTTTGGGATTCTTGTATAAGTTTGACGTAAATAGAAAGAATTAGCATTTTTATGTCTACTCACACAAAATACATCTTCCTGGTTACAAATTTTGCGGTCCTGGATAAAAATTATAAAAACATTTGGAACGAGTAGATAAAGGAATTAACCTTTGAATGCTGCATGCGAAGATCACGATATAGCATATTCCAAAAGTAATGATATAAACATAAGACATCAATCTTAATAAATAAACAACACCTAAATATTATGAATTTAATAAATTATAACTTACTTTGCTTTTTGACACATCTCGTGACAACTGTAAGACTAAATGCTGCATTTTCAAATTATAATACTAATATTACAGTTCAAGAAATATCATCAAATACTGCATTATTACCTGGTTATCAATTCTGTGGACCTGGTACAAAACTTAAAGAAGGCTTAGCAAGAGGAGATAAAGGAATAAATTTATTAGACGCTGCATGTAAAGAACACGATATTGCATACTCACAATCAAAAGATTTAAATAGCCGACATCAAGCTGATCAAATATTATCTGAAAAAGCTTGACAACGAGTAAAATCTAAAGATAGTGATTTTAAAGAACGAGCTAATGCATGGTTTGTTACGAATGCAATGAAGACAAAAGTGAAATTTGGATTAGGTATGAAGAATATTAAAAATATTAAAAAACATCGTAAATCGAGAAAAACAATGAAAAAAAGAATGAGAAAAGTTTGTAATAGAAAATTATTTACCAACACTGTTAGAAATACCTTAAAACTTTTTAAAAAAGAAAAACCAGATAATATACATGACGCTGTTAAAATTGCTCAAAAAGTCGTTCATAATAATTTTAAAAGCAAAAGGAGAGCTAATATAAAAATACCAAGAGTAATTCCAGTACCTAAAATTGGTGGATTTCTACCACTAATTCCTGTTTTAACAGCATTATCAGCTTTGGGAGGTTTAGCTACAGGTGGATCAGCTATAGTTAAAGCTGTGAACAGTATAAAGAATGGAAAAGAACAACTAGCAGAAGCTACACGTCATAATAAAAATATCGAAGCAATAGCTATGGGAAAAGGTTTATATCTTAAACCTTATAAAACTGGATATGGATTGTATTATAGACCAGATTTAAAAAACTTTTAAAAAATCTACCCAATCGTCCCCTAACTGATATAGATCTACAGAAATATGGAAGACAACTCAGATATTTTAGAGTTGTTTTCATGAGTGATGGTGTACCTAAAAACCACTTACTCAAGAATGTGGTATTGTTAATTTAGATGATGAACATGGACCTGGAACACATTGGGTAGCATATTATAAAAATCACAAATATAAGGAATATTTTGACAGTTTTGGAGATTTACAACCACCACTTGAAATTGATAGATTACAATAAAATT
The DNA here is from genome assembly GCA_932274085.1 of Protocalliphora azurea. Taxonomy (NCBI): domain Eukaryota; kingdom Metazoa; phylum Arthropoda; class Insecta; order Diptera; family Calliphoridae; genus Protocalliphora; species Protocalliphora azurea. Next base: position 92,687,384 of record OW026519.1, on the reverse strand, counting down.
AATATTAGAGTTATAAAACCAATTACTGTAAACATTTTAAACAATAGCAAATATATTGATAAACTACATATTGATGTTGATATAATCAAAACTGAGTTAAAGAATTTAAAGATTAAAACTGTGTTAGGAGATATATCACTTTTTGTTATTTCGATTTGTATTCTAGTTTTATGTTCTATTTACATTAAGAATAAATATTGTAATAGTACGTCTATGGCTAATATTTCATCTCCTGTAATTTTAAAGGTATAAATGGAATCTTTTAATAATACATATTTTTTTCATATTAAAGTTAATAATTATCTACATAAAATTAAAAGAGAAAAATCTTTTATTTACTATGGTGTTAGGGATGGTTCACTTTTTAACTTTTGCTTTTAGTGATTTAAGTGATCTGAAGGTTACAAGATATTTGATATTGGTGTATTTTTGTTGAGTTTTGAGAACATGATTTTTTTAAGAATCTTTACAGAAAATTCAATCGTTCAAAAGAAAATATGGAAATGCAGTAACATGCCGCTGCTTTCATTTAAATGAGGAAAAGAAATATATTACGAAGATTATGGATAAATATTATATGCGAAGTCCACGCACTAGTAATCCAAATCCGAGATATAAAAGCCATGAAAATGAAATTAGAATTAATTCCTACAACACAGTTGGTTAATAATAAAATCTACATGTTTTGTTGTTAGTAAGGATGATCTAGTTAATAAAGGTCGATATAGAAAGGGATTCGATAATTTTATTCAATTGTAAATAAGTGATGAAAGATATAAAGCAGATCAGAACCAGTTCGTAATCAGTTATAAAGCAGATCAGAATCAGTTCGTTAGCAGTTACAAAACAGATCAGAACCAGTTCGTTATCTGTTATAAAGCAGATTAGAACCAGTTCGTTATCAGTTATAAAGAAGATAAAGGAATTAACCTTTTGGACGCTGCATGCAAAGATCACGATATAGCATATTCCAAGAGTAAAGATATAAACATAAGACATCAAGCTTAATAAATAAACAATAACTAAATATTATGAATTTTATAAATTATAACTTACTTCGCTTTTTGACACATCTCGTGACAACTGTAAGACTAAATGCTGCATTGTTAGAATATAATAATAATATTAAAGTTCAAGAAATACTATCAAATACTGCATTATATTTTGATAATATAGGATCAATAAACATGATTAATTCAAGATGAAATCTATTTATTTACTATGACTTCTATGAATTTCACGATGAACTTAAGAAAATAAAAATCATGACAGAAGTTATACAAAATGAATTATTAATTAATAAATATGATAAAGAGATATGTGAATTGCTGAAACGAAGGTTCGATAAAATATATTATTCATTGCAGCAAAACAATTTATTTCTAAAATCGAAAACGTTCTCAGTAGACGTGACTAACAAAGATCAACAAACTCTGCAAACAAAAATAAAAAACTATTTTAACAACCAGCAAGATTTGAATGAGCTTATGATTCAACAAATATCAGTTTTAGATTCTACAAAGAACATATTAAAAAACACTAGTAACGAATTAAATGCAAGCTTTAATAAAATTTATGAACTACTGAAGCTGATTAATATCGATGAAGATAAAAATAGAACAAGTTATGATAGAACAACTACATTTAATAGTAGATAACTGTAATAAAGTTCAATTATCCTTTACAAATCTATTAATTGACATAAATCATGGAAATGTTAATCCAGATCTTCTTACATTTAACCAATTACAAGACGAGTTATTACATATTGAATAATTCTTACCAAATGATTTGATTTTTCCTGGACAACTCACCGATACTAAATTAAAGAAAATTTTTAACTCTATTAAAGTAAATGGATTTATGATAGAAAATCGATTTTTAATACAAGCTGAAATACCATTAGTTACCAATCATAGCTCTGAAGTTTACAAAATAATTCAACTACCAGTTAAAGTAGACAATAGTACAGTGATATCTTTGGTAGATGATGATTACATAGTGTATAACTTTGCAAATAATTTGTATTTTTTGATGTCTCAATTACAACTTAATGCATGTACTAAAAACAATGATGACCAATTTAATTGTAGAAATAATTTTTCATGGAAATCAGCTGTTGAACGAACATGTGAAATTTCAGCACTAAAACAGTCGAGGCATGCTGAATGTAATTTTAAAGAAGTTGAAAAGTGTTTGGATTAAATTATCAACAGAAAATCAGTGGTTATTTGCTGTTTCTGATACATTTACACTAAGGGTAGACTGTGATAATCATAATCGCAGTTCGATAATGCTACCTTCAAAAGGTTTGTTAACTTTACAATCAGGATGTGTTGCTGAACATGAAGGAATCACCTTATATTCTTCGGCATATTTTACTTCAAAACAAAAATTATCTATTCAAACATCGTCATGGCTGATAGATTACAATAAAATAAATATTAGAGTTGTAAAACCAGTTACTATAAACATTTTAAACAATATCAAACATATTGAGAAACCACATACTGATAAAGAATTTAAAGGTTAAAACTATGCCAGGAGACATATCACTTTTTGTTATTTCGATTTGTATTCTAGTTTTATGTTCTATTTTCATTAAGAATATATATTGTAAGAGTAAGTCTATGGATAATATTTCATCCCTGTACTTTTAGATGTCTAAGGGAATGATGAAAAATAATGTAAATGTATGTTTGCAAAAGACAAAAATATTAAAATAATTGAAATTAATTGTAATTAAAATTAAGTGTGACTTTTGAAATATTTAGATGTGAAGGTTTGTTATAATGATTGAATATATTTCTTACTGATATAAATTTTAATACACCATTTATATTTTATTATCTGATTCCAAGCAACAACGTATTTCCAAACTAAACTAAAAAGACCTTTAATTTATTGATAATATACTGAATTTTACCAGATATGTTCATAACTTTGTCTAATTCTCCACTATAAAATAAAATAAATATAATAAAAAAAAAAAAAAAAAAATGTGTTTATATGTATGTATCTATTATAAAAATAAAAAATAAAATAAAACATGGCATTTAGTGTAAATTTAAAATGTTTAATGTTTTAATTTCATCATTTATAAGAAATATTGATAGTAAAGAAATAATGAACTTTTATTAAATAATCACATATATGGGATAGAATATAATTCATACTATGAAATCGAAAGATTTTGTATAAAAGAAAAAAATTAACAGAAAATATTAAAGATATTTATGTAAAAATAAAGAATATACAAACAAGTAAGAACAATATGAATTGAAAAAAAAAAATAATTATAAACATGTATTTTTCAAAATCTATTAATTGGTATAGAGTTCTTTTAGACTTTCTGGACACAGCAGTAAATATAATTAGGTGTGGTGATTCAATTTCATATTCCACATATTCCGGATGATATGAATTGAGATTTTGATTTTTAGTACTAATATTATATTTGCTGGTGATGGTAATAAAATTTGTTTTTCAGATAGGATTATACCCTCAGGAAAATCATTGTAATTCTTTTCAATACCTTTACTTAGACCATATGTATCATAGCTAGTTGGTAGTAAGACTTTTTTCAAATACTCAAAATGTATTGATATATTGTTGATCCCACGTCTTCTTAATAGAGGACAATTTGATGATCAGCGCAGATGCTCAGATATAGGCAGATCAACATGTTCTCAACACACAAAAATAACATCTCGTTCTATCTCTTTTGCTGGTATAAAACATTCTCGTCATAGTCAATTGGTTCTTATCCAACCAATCAAATGTCTTTACACGTTCATATTCTCTGGGGAATATTATATTCATGGTATACTGTAGCTTAAATGATAATTGGAGTAGATCATTAGATTTTCTATTAGTGACTTTTTCACAACTTTATAAGGTATAAAGCATAGAGTATAATGTATAAGGTATAAAGTATAAGGTGCAAAGTATAGAGTATAAAGTATAAGATATAAGATATAAGACATAAAGAATTATGAATAAAGTATAGATTATAAAGTATAAGGTATAAATTATCAATCAATCTAAATTATAGAGTATAAAGTATAAGATATAAGATACTGAGTATAAAATATAATATTAATAAATATAGTATTAAGTATAAAGAATAAAGTGTAAAGTATAGGTTATGAAGTATAGAGTATCAGGTAAAAGGCATAAAAGATAATGTATAAAATATTATGAATAAAATATAGATTATAAAGTATAGATTATAAAGTATAAGGTATAAAGTATAGGGTATTAAGTATAGTGTATAAAGTGTTGAGTATAATATTTAAGGTATAAGGTATAGAGTATAAATTATAAGGTATAACGCATAATGTATAAGGTATAAAGAATATAAGGTATAAAGTATAGAGTATAATGTATAAGATATGAAATAGTACATAGTATAGAGTATAAGGAAGAAGGTGTAAAGTATAGGGTATAAAGTAAAAAATATAAAGTATAAAGTAAAGAGTATAAATTATATGGTATAAAGTATAAGGTATAAAAAGTATAAGATATAAAGTATAAGGTACAAAGTATAGAGTAAACAGTATAGAATATAAAATATATATCATAAATTATAGATTATAAAGTACAAGGTATAAGGCATAAAAAGTATAAGATATAAAGTATAAGGTATAAAGTATAGATTAAACAGTATAGAATATAAAATATATATCATAAATTATAGATTATAAAGTACAAGGTATAAGGCATAAAGAATAATGTATAAAGTGTAGGGCTTAAAATATATGTTATAGGGTATAAATAATATAATGTATAAAGTATAGAGTAAAAGTATCAGGTATATACTATAGAGAATAATGTGTAAGGTATAAATTATAAGACATAAGGTATAGAGTATGTATAAAATGTAAAGAATAAACTGCTATGATAATAGTTTACAATGCAATCGGTGAAAATATGAATATATTTAGCCATAGATTCAATGAACTCTATCGTAATTGTGAAGACCGCAAAGTAGGGAATAGGTCTTGTTTCTGGTACGGAATTTGTAGACGAATATGAAAATATGGAGTTAATTACCTCTGTTCATGGAAAACATTTTATCAACTGCCCTACGATATGCAACATTTGCGATTGTAGATCAAACATTTTGTGTTTGTGTGCATAATCGGGTAACTAAACCCGTTATTGCTGCTTCCATCTGAGTAATATTCATATTTATTGGTTCTGGGGGATTTGGGGGATTGGGGGGATTGTTCGGCGGTGGTGGAACATTTAGAATTTGGGTCCTGATTAGATTATTAGGATTTGCCATGACCGAAAAAAACTGTAAATTAACAATTCTCTCTTTTTTTTAATTATGATTTTCCTTTCTTAAATTATAATTTTTCTTTCTTTTTTTTTTTTAATTTGCAATTTTTAGTTTTTTTATTTTTCTCTTTTTTAAGGTAATAGCTAAATTTAAAATAGTTAAAAATACATATAACTTATTATATTCTTACGTAATAATAATTAGTTGTTTTATCATCTTGTTTCTTGTTGCCGTGTTGATTATTTCTGGTGTTAGTTGTTGGTGCTGGGATTTGTGTTGTTATATTCCTTAATGTTCTGCTGGAGGATGTTAGGCGTTGTTTTAACACAAATATTGTTTTCAGTTGTTGCGATTTAAAAATTTTGTTAGTTAATTTTTTATTTTAATTGTTGCTTTTGTTTTAAATTTTTTTTTTTTAAAATGTCTAGTCATTTATTTGTTTATTACTTTTATTCTTGCAATATTTAATAAATATTTTTTTTTTTTAATTTCATATTTTTCTTTTATTTGTTTTTATAGAAAAGAAAATATTTATAAGAAATGCTTCCAGCCTGAGGTAGTTCGTATTTAAAATGGTAGGCTTTTTGTTTTGTTTAAAATTAGTGTTTGTTCTTGTTGTTATTAATTTATTTATACTTTCAATCTAATTTTTTATTGTTATTTTTAGTTTTTATTTGCTTTTCCACATTCACGTATCTAATTTCGTATACGATTTTAAATTGTTTTTTTTTTCAATTTCAACTTAAATATTAAATTTCATTTTTGTTTAATCTAAATCTATAGATGAGTTGTGTCCACCAGAAGAGTCTTTATTTAGTATGTTTCTTTTATGATTTTATGATTTGATTGTTTATGGAACTTTAAGTTTTTATTAAAATCGTTAGTTTCACAAGATTTTTGCTTAACTTATAAATTTTCACTATATTTTAAATTTTATTTTCAGTTCTTGTTTGGTACTATTTTATATTATTTAACTTTTTACTTATTGAGTTTTGTTTTAATTTATTTTTAATACTTAAATAATTGTTTGTTTCAATACGTTCACTTCACTTCCTTTTTAGTCCTTATTAACTTATAATTTATTTTAATTTTAAATGTTTCACTTCACTTCCTTTTTAGTCCTTATTAACTTATAATTTATTTTAATTTTAAATGTTTCACTTCACTTCCTTTTTAATCCTTATTAACTTATAATTTATTTTAATTTTAAATGTTTCACTTTCAATTAGTGTTTTTAGTTGGGCGCCAGTTATTTTAATATTTAATTAAAACACAAGTTAATTCGAGTGCTTGACTACGACTAACAAGTCGACAGTCACAATTCTTTATTCACACTTTCGATTTTACTTAACTAAATACTGCAGACATAGCGTCAGCAGTTTATTACAAAAAAACATAAATTCCCACGAAAACGAATCGCAACCAGGTTGCAGTATTTTAGAGAACTACAACATGAGAGCGACGCGTGGTTAAAAACTTACGTAGGCAAAAATATAAATAAAGAAAAAAATAAAAGAACAATAACATTTTGTGTTAACTAGAAAAAAAATATAAATAAAGAAAAATTAAAAGAATAATAATTTTTTGTGTTAACTTATACCTGGAGAAACGTTTGTAGTAGATAGCGATGCGAGTGGATACGGAATAGGCGGTGTACTTTCACAGGTGGTCGATGGCACTGAAAGAGTCGTTGGATACTTCAGCCGAACGCTTGCGAAGCCGCGACGAGAGCTTTTGGCAGTATTAGAGTGTGTGAAGCATTACCACAAATATCTGTATGGTCAAAACTTTCGACTGAGAACCGATCATTCTGCCCTCAGGTGGTTGCTGCAATTTAAACAACCTGAAGGACAACTGGCTCGTTGGATAGAGCGGCTTCAGAGCTATGATTTTAACATCGAGCACCGGAAGGGTTTGAAATACGGCAATGCGGACGCGCTGTCAAGACGGCCCTGCAACGTGGAATGTAAGCATTGTACAAAAACCGCGGAAAAGGAATGTATCATCGATGTTCAACTAATGCATATAGAGTCCAGTGAAGATTGGTCTGTAACGCAAAGAAGTGACCCCATACTGGCAAAAATAATATCGGCAAAAGAAGAAGGTAGAAGGCCAGCCCGCAATGAAATATCCGCCGAAAGTCCACTAATGAAATCATATTGGGCCCTATGGAATAGTCTACAGTTGTTAAATGGCTGCTTATACCGCATAAGGGAAAGTGCTGACGGTAAAACAGTGACAAATCTAATTGTAGTATCAACCTCTAAAATAAACGAAGTAATGAAAGAGTTCCATGACGGTCCCAGTGGTGGCCATCTTGGTGTGACAAAAACCTTAGAAAAGTTAAAACAACGTTTTTATTGGGTAGGTTGTCAGCAAGCAGTAGCCGATTGGGTAGCTAATTGTTCACAATGCATAGCAGCGAAGGGCCCAGTAAGAAGAAGTCGTGGACAACTTCAGCAGTATAACTCAGGCGCGCCATTCGAGCGGATTGCAATGGATGTAGCAGGCCCTTTCCCCGTCAGTGATGCCGGAAATCGTTACGTTCTAGTGGTTATGGATTATTTCAGCAAATGGCCACAGGTATATGCCATACCTGATCAAGAAGCTAAAACGGTTATAAGTGTATTTGTGAACAACTGGATGTGGCGCTATGGTGTTCCACTGGAGTTGCATTCTGATCAGGGTAGAAATTTTGAATCTGCCATATTCAAGGAAATGTGCGATTTATACGGAATAAGAAACACCAGAACAACGCCATTGCATCCTCAATCTCATGGCTCAATGTTAGGTACCTCTGACATAAAAAATTTTTAATCGCTTGCCAAATTTTTGTTTCTCGTCCGATTTCAAATATAAAAAACATGCGTACATATCCTATTTATCACTTATAGTTTTCAAGTTATTTGCGTTTGAATTTTTAAGCACCATAAATTTGGATGTTTTTGGTCCAGTTTTTCTCATATATATCCTAGTATTTCCGACCGATTTTATTAGTTTTTTTCCTATCTAGTTAAAGAACAAAATTATCTATTGAATAAAAAAAATTGAAGTCGATATCTTTACCGAGTCCAAAAATAAACGATTTTGAATTTGAAAATTGCAAAAAAGACGACTTTTTGTGTTTTGTTAGCCGAAAAAATATCTACACTCTTTTTTATCTAAAATAAAATTTTCTTTAGCAACATATAATAATTTTACACTTTTCTGAAAGCTAACTTCACAGAGATGACTTTCAGATAAAAAACAAGCCCAATAACTCAATTGGTCATGCAATTTTGATTAGTTTTTTTGGGAATTCAGGAAAACCCTACCCCTGATTGAAATTTAGTTAACGCGCTGTTATTTAAATTAATGAGATCCACTTTTCTTGCAAATTTCATTAAGATACCTTTGTAAACAAATATGTTATTACAATTAAAAAATTGTATTTTCTCCAAAAACCCCAAATTGGGCCTTTTATTTGGTTTATTTCTTAATATCGAAAGAAATTTTAAAAATATGTATTTCAAATTAAGCTTATCCTTTAGCATATATAATTTCCGATCTTTTGAAAAAAGATTCGAGTCAATATCATGCCTCATTTCAGAAATATGCGTCTTTAAACTTTTATATTTCCAATTTATTGTATATATGAATATATTTCTACAAACTCGAAACTTTTGCCTTTAGCTTTGCGTGAATAATTACTTAGAAAATTATGAATATTTCTGTATACTTTTAATAACATCTATACACAAAATATTTTTATAAAAATAATTAGTTAATATTTTTTATTTTTAATAGGTTTGCCACATTTCCCAAATTTAAATAAATCTTTATCCTTTTCTAAACATTCATATATTTCTATTAATGAATTTAAAATAACAAAACAAACAAAAAATGTCTATTTTAACTTAATCAATATTATTATTTTTGGTATTTATCATCTTCCTTAATAAATATTCTATTTCTAATACGATTTTTTATTACTTATTTACATTAAATTTATGTAGACAATTTTGCTAATATTTTAAACTTATACTACTTATTTTCTATAAAATAATCTGTTGTATCTGTATACATATCTAAAAGATAATAAAGGTCCTTCAAGTCTTCAGTATTTTGAGTTGATAAAGGCTCATAATAAATCCAACGTTTTCTCATTGATGATAGTACATGGTCTGATGATGACAATAGGCTATTAAAAATATCCTCGTTTTGTGACGTTCTGGAGCATTTCCTGGGGCTGAATAATTGAACGTGCTTAAAATCTCTGTTTCTTGCTTCTTGAGCCTCTTCTCTAAGCGCTCCAAGTGGAAGAATATTTCGTTCAATTATAATTTCGCCATGGCACAATACTTTATGTACTGTTGGTGTCATTTCTCTCCATGGATATAGAGAAACAAGTAGTTTAGATATTTCTGTTGTATATTCTCCAAATCGAGAAGAGTTAATTTTATGCTTACTATTAATTGCCATTAATAGTATGCTAGTCCTTTCAAGTAACTCTTTATTAATACCAGTTATTTTTGATGTAATTTCGAAATTTCGAAAAAGCTTCTTGCTGTGTTTCCATCAGTTGTACTACCACCAGTCGGCAGAGGTTTGTCGATGTTTAATCCCGACTCTTCTCTGAATTCATTCTGGATTCTACTTTTCTAGGATATTCTAAGTGTTTTTAAATCCTCGTTGTTTCTGGTAGGTTTTGTTAAATTTTCTGGCACACTTCTATACTTTAAATCATATGCTATGTGCAGAAAATGCTCAATGAACCGTATTCCGGCGTGAAGTGGAGATATTCCGAAAGACAGAAATTCTTCATTAATACTCCTTGCTTTACCAATATCCGAAGATTGTGATTTCGTCTCTTCACATAGTGAGCATTTCCAAAAAGAAGATGTTTCCGTAATGGCATTACTAACTTTTTCATCAATCATTGTTAGACTAAGTTGAAAGGATATGTCGAATGGGTATTGGTTTATGGTTATTACGAATAGGTTGTAAATTATTTATTTCATCTTTAATATATTCAACTAAATCCTTATGGGCCAGTCTTTTCTTCTTAGATCTTGTACTTAAATTATCATATGTCTTGCAGGGTGCTCCAGTTGATATTTTGCACGCCGATATATCAGTATCCATCCAATCGGAATGTTTAAGTTTTAATATGTTAGCACTCTGATTCAAGGACATCATTTTTACGTCATACAACTATAACAATCTCTCTATCTGAGATTTACCAATGACGTCGACTTTTGCATGATATGTAGTTTTTATGAATTCCACTATAGCTTCTAAACGATTAAGATTATTTTTAGATAAACTCCACAGAACACAACACAATTGTTAATGTTTCAATGTAATCACCATGGTAATCAACTTCGTTTTGATGTTGATAAGGATTAGCTACGCATTTATATGTATCTATTAGATATATCGCGCAGGTATATATATTTACAGGAATTCTGTGAATTTTCATTAGGTAAAATATCTGAAAGAGTCAATTTGGAAGAGTACCTATACCGAATTCATTGATATTATATGTTGCTGTTAGGTATCACCGGAAAGGATACCTGTACATTGCCACTAGATCATAAATATATAAATTTTTAAAAATCACGAATAGATAAATACATTTGTTAAATTTAGGTAAACACCATAAATGTAAACTAATAAAATACTTATTGTTAAAATATACATTTTGTGTTTGTTTTGTTTCTTTAAATTCATTAATAGAAATATATGAATGCTTAGAAAAGGATAAATATTTACTTAAATTTGGGAAATGTGGCAACGCTATTAAAAATAAAAAATTTTTATTAATTATTTTTATAAAAATATTTTGTGTATAGATATTATTAAAAGTATACAGAAATATTCATAATTTTCTAAGTAATTATTCACGCAAAACTAAAGGCAAAAGGTGCAAGTTTGTAAAAATATAGTCATATATACAATAGATTGGAAATATAAAAGATTAAACGCGCATATTTCTGAAATGAGGCATGGTATTGACTTGAGTCTTTTTGCAAAAGATCGTAAATTATATATGCTAAAGGATAAGCTTAATTTGGAATTTAAAATTTCTTTCGCTATTTAGAAATAAACCAAACAAAAGGCCCAATTTGGGGTTTTTGGAGAAAAAACAAATTTTTTAATTGTAATAACATATTTGTTTATAAAGATATCTTAATGAAATTTGCAAGAAATGTGGATCTCATTAATTTAAATAAAAGCGCGTTAACCAAATTGCAATCAGGGGTATGGTTTTCCTGAATTCACAAAAAAACTAATCAAAATTCCCAAAAATGGGATTTTTTTACATTTTTAGCTATAGAATCCACATTTTTCCGAAGGCCCGTAGATTTTGATTTATAACTTTTAACAACATATTGAGGATTCTTAAAATATATTCCGTTTGTCGATTCGTACTTTGGGATTTGAGAAAAAATGGTCTAAAGTCAAAACTTTCATATAAAATGGGTCGAATTCGGGAGGGTGTGTACCATGACCAATTGAGTAATTGGGCTTGTTTTTTATCTTAAAGTCATCTCTGTGAAGTTGCCTTTCAGAAAAGTGTAAAATTATTATATGTTGCTAAAGAAAATTTTATTTTAGATAAAAAAGAGTGTAGATACTCTTTCGGCTAAGAAAACACAAAATGTCGTCTTTTTTGGAATTTTTAAATTCAAAATCGTTTATTTTTGGACTCGGTAAAGATATCGACTTCAGTTTTTTTATTCAATAGATAATTTTGTTCTTTAACTAGATAGGAAAAAAACTAATAAAATCGGTCGGAAATACTAGGATATATATGAAAAAACTGGACCAAGAACATACAAAATTATGGTGCTTAAAAATTCAAACGCAAATAACTTGAAAACTATAAGAGATAAATAGGACATGTAAGCATGTTTTTTATAGGTATATATATATATATATATATATATATATATAGATATATATATATAAATATATATATATATATAAATATTTGAAATCGGACGAGAAACAAAAATTTGGCAAACTTTGAGCCCCCTTAGCTCCGCCCCTGAGGGGTTTGTTGTGGCCCCCTTACAAACTTAACATTGTACACTCCTCCGCTATGACTATACCAAATCCAACCAGCCGATCAGAAGTTACAGATTTATTTCCAAAAAATTTCGATTCTGCCCCACTGTGGACTGTTGTGATGAGATTTCTCTACACAACTATCTTATAAGATGAACTGTCAAAAAATACACATATACGAAAGTTTATTTGTGTATGTGCATGTGTATTTTGGAAATTACTAAAAAAGAACAATGTTTTTTGTAAAATTGTTTCCTTTTAGTGATTGTTTTACATTTTAAAAAAACATTTTTATAAAAATTTTGCTAAAAAAAAATTCGAATTTCTTAAATAAGACATATTTACTCTGTGACTGATTAAGAATAATGATATCTTGTAGGATTTATTAGAATACGTGTATCCCTTATTTAAGATTTAACATAATATAAATAAAATGGTTACTTTCTTCTACCGACGTTATCTAACATATTATATCGACGTTAATCTCACTTGCTTATTTCATACAAAGCAAAAAGATTTCTTGATACAAATTTTTGACCGATAAAAGTTTTTTTTATACAATTTTGTTTGAATTTGGATAAAAAAGAGGACATTTTTACATCTTAAGAACAACATTTCGATGAGTTTTGTAGAAGGTAAAAAAATAATACTTATTACATATCCTTTTGAGTAAAATACTGGAAAGATAAGTTTACAGAAAAAAAAATTCGAAAAAAATTTCTTTCACCAAAAATTTATTTAATAATATTTTTCCGCACTCACCTCATTACTACATCGGAATTGTATAAACGTAGTTTTCGGGACAATCTAATACATACAAAGAACATTTAACAAGAAACCGTGAGTAGATCAGATGATCCTTGCTACAAAATATTTAAAACATTTAATTGCCAAAAACGATACATAAAATTTAATCAACTTTTCGAGTAAACTTATCCTGCAAATTCGACTTATGTTAATTGCATTAATGTGTAGAGTTGTCAGTGTAAACAAAAATCAAATTATTTTTCTTAAAGGGGCCCATAGACACCTACTGCATAAGCTCATGCAATAAGTATGTATTAGTAATATTGAGAGAGCTTTTGAATGTGTGCACCACACAGCATCGTAATGGAAAAATTAAAATCGTTTTGGTTTCAAAATGAACTCATACTATTTTTCGGAATGAATTTGTTTAATTTTTTTTTTTTTTTTTGTTATTTATGAAAATTTTAGTTTATCATTTTAAATTTAAAGAAATTAAAAAAATAGTTTTAATTTTTTTGTTTTTAAACGCTTTTGTTCACAACAATAAAATTTTGATTGAAGAATATGCAGAAAAGTCAACAAGTACACACGTATAGAAGGATCCATCGGCAGTATCTCTCTGCAGTATGTGTCTATGGGTGGCTTAAAACTTAAAAAATATTGGTAAGAATTTTATAGAAAATGTTAATAAGGAAAATTGAATAAGAAATGGTTAGAGCTAAAATACGGTATTTTTTTAATAAACGGCGGAAAAATATTTTAAATGGGATCGAAGTTTAAAAAGTGGAATGGCTAGTCACGTTAGTGACGGCCCAGAATAATAGCGATAAGCTCATTATTATACAAATTTAACAGAAAACTTCGCTGTTCATAGAATTTATTTTATGTGGAATAGAATTTATTTTATTTTCAGAGACATTTCTTATTTCCCAATAAACCATAGTACGATGTGATTGCGAAAAAGATATCATCTCAGTTGCGGCTATAAGATCATAGTTTATTGCTGAAAACGATATTATTATGATATCGAAATTTCGAAATATTTGTTTCCAATAAAATCATGATATATTAAATAACAAGCTACAATTAATAGGGAGAACGTTCTCAAATTTATTTTCTCTGAAAAATCAGCCAAATGAAAATGTGAAAATATTGAAACAAATTAAAAAAATATAAAAAATAATATATATATATATATATATATATATATATATATAATATAAAATAAAAAAACACGAGAAAGAAAGATTTAGTCGGTCAAGACCGACTATATGATACCCTACACCCTTGTGTACGAGCATAAAAATTCGGGGCTGTGGCCAGTTTTACTAACTATAAAATAAAATATACAAATACAGAATAATGCGTTGATACTAACATCTAGATGATTTTATGCACTCTAGGGTGATTCCTGGAAGTGGGTTTATATGGGAGTTATGGTAACTGGACCGACTCTCATAAAATTTGGCAATGTTGTTTCTACTTACATAAGACTTATTTGTGTCGAATATTAACTTGATACTAACATTCGTATGGGATTTATGCACGTTAAAATGATTTTCGGAAGAGAGGTTTATGTGGGAGATATGGTCAATTGTGGTCCCATCTTCATAAAATTTGGTACAAAGATTGATACTTATACAGGAATTCTTTGCACCGAATTTTATTAAAATATTCTTATTTTTAAGGCATTTTTGAGTGTCTAAACTCTATTCTGGGAGAAATTTGCATGGGGGCTAGGTGAAATAATGAACCAATCACAACCAATTTCAACAGGCTTCTTCCTTGTATCATAAAGGTCCCACGTGCCAAATTTCATTGAATTATCTTTAAAATTGCGACTTTGTAGACAAAGTTTACATGGACAGCCAGCCGTCCAGCCACGGACGATGATAATTCAACAACGAAGAAAATATTTTCTTATATACTGTTACTAATTTTATTTTTACAGAATTATTTTTATTAGCACAAAAAAATCGAAATTATTTATATTTAATAAAAAATTTCGCCTACGGCGCTTCATTCTCCAAATTAAGGTGTTTCCAACAAATAAATTTGAAAATAACATATATCAAAGATACTAATATCCAGTTTCAAGTACGAAAGTTTCATTGTTTTAACTTTATTATTTTAATACATACAATGATTTATACAAAAGTATAAATTTAATTTTCAGCTTATTTTGAAGCCAGTGTATTTAATTTTCAAGTAATTTTTACTTTAAGTGTAGTATGACAATATTATTTGGTGACTTTAATTTAATTTAATTTTAAATTCTTTATTTGTATTTATACCATACACTACCATAGGTGGTTTGGGTATTGTGCGTTTGTGCTAATGTTTGTAACGCATAGAAAAATTTAATCGACTCAGAATCACTTTTTAAATCGATCTAACGATGTCCGTCCGTCCATCTGGCTGGACGGCTGGCTGTCCATGTAAACCTTGCGCACAAAGTACAGTTCGCAATTTTAAAGCTAATTCAATGAAATTTGGCACGTGGGACTTTTATAACACGAAAACGAAGGCTATTGAAATTGGTTGTGATCGGTCCATTATTTCTCCTAGCCCTAGAGTCAAACACTCGAAAGTGCCTTAAAAATAATAATATTTTAATGAAATTCGGTGAAAAGAAGTTCTGTACAAGTATCAATATTTGTACCAAATTTTATGAAGATCGGTCCACAATTGACCATAGCTCAAACATAAAACCCTTTTCCGAAAATTCCTTTAACGTGCGTAAATCCCATACGAATGTTAGTATCAAGTTAATATTCGACACAAGTAAGTTTTATGTAAGTAGAAACAACATAGCTCCCATATAAGCCACTTCCAGGAATCGCCCTAAAGTGCACATCTAGATATTAGTATCAGCGCACAGGCGTAATATAAGTCCCCTTCCCGAATTTTTATGGTCGTTTACAATGGTGTAGGGTATCATATAGTTGGTTTTGACCGACTATATCCTTCCTTCTCGTTTTAATCTGCGAAAGGACTGTAAGCTATGATTTTTTATTATATTTAATTTTCTTTTATGAATAATTACATGAAAAAAACCTTTTTCGGGTGAGCTCATTATATAGAAACTATGAATATATTTAGACCGATCCTTGTTAAACTTCATACCGCGGCTTATATACTTACATAAAACTTATTACTGCCAAATTTAATTCAAAAGCATCTTGAGTAGATCTTATATGGTAACTATGTTCAATTATGGTCGTCTCAAAATATGGTAGTGCGATTTTTAGTTATATAATTTGTCATTGTTAGAAAAAAAATCACAAACTAAATTACTTATATTCAGTTTATACATGTTAAAGTGACATTCTGGAATTGGTTTTATATGGGAGCCATTGTCAATTAAAGGCCAATTTTTGCGAAATGTGGTGACATGATTTACATTCAAATGCAAATTAAAATTAATCATGCGAAATTTTATTCAGATACTAACATTTTTATGGTATTTATACACTTTTAAATACTTTTTTTTGAAGGGGGCTCTTATGGAAACTATAGTCAATTATGCAACCAAACTCTTGAGATTTTATAGTATATCAAATGCCGATAAAAATCCTAGCTACATCGAATTTCATATAAATATTTACATATTATAGACAATTCTGATGACTTAAGCATATTTCCAGGAAAAATTTGTGAGGAAACTAAGTAAATTCGTCTTTAAGTTTAAAAAAATTTATTTCGAAGACAAAATTTATATAAACAGGACATTTTTATAATTTCATGAAATTTGAACTGTAAAAGATAAGGGACAAAATGCGGGGTTCTGAAATTTTATTATGATGTTTTTAAAATTAATATAATTTCAGAATAATTTGTTAGAAAACCACAAGGATACTTAAAAATATAATATTTCAAGGACATTTTTGACGTAATAAAGGCCTGAAGGGTTAAAACAAAAATTTTGATGGAATTTCTAAAACATATTCTATCATTTTGTACCCATACCTGCTTTGTTGAGCAATTAACAGATTTTAAAATAATTCAAAAAAATTAAAATCCTTTTAAAAGGATATTCGAACACGAAATGAAAAACAAAACAATAATAATAATGATAAGGTAACTTTTAGATAATTTTATTCAGAATTTTGGAGTTTTATTTATACGAATGTGGCTGCCTAAAAGGGGAAGTACGCCCATAAAAAAATTAAGATCTGATAGAAAAAAAACTGAAAGCAATTTCGTGTTCAACACGCCAAATTCCTTCTAGTCAACCTATTGGTGTTAAACGGAGGATTTTTCTGCTGACCAATGTAATATGTGCATTAAAAAATTTGTTCTGTCATAACTTACTTTATTGGAAAAATAATTTTTTTAACGCTATAAGCATACACAGTGAACAAAAAAATAGTATATTTTTAATAAAATCAGTTCTCTCTGCTTTAATTACTCTTAGTTTTCATAATAATATACATATCTTTTATTCCAGTTAATTACGAGATGTTACTTTTTTGGTTCCATATTTATTTAATTTTACTTACTTGAAATGATCCCCACATAGTTTTGTAATGAGCAACGCGGTGGGCTACGGTCCATCCAACATATGGAATCCAAAAGTGTGGAATCAAAAATATTATAAATATTATTGCATAAATATATTCGTCAAACTCGGTGATTGTCACTAAAATATTAAACCTTTCATAACCCACACGTATGACTAATGTTGTTGTAAATATATAGAAAAATAAAGCATACAACATCTGAGGCGATTTCCAAGCGAATGTCACTTTTCCAGCTTCTCTTGCAAGTGGCATTACACCGAGAAAAACAAATAACTTTAGTAATAGCTTATGGTCTCGATAGAACTAAAAAAAAAAAAAACGCATCAAAAAAATTATTATTAAGTAGAACTACAAATAAAACAATTAAAAGTTACTTTCGGTTCGACCGTACGACACCCTACACCATTTTATATATGATCTATGACGAATTGTGGACCAAATAATGTGAAACTTAAACTTCTGTAGAATACGACTGCTTAACTCTAAACAATTATTACAAATATTTCATAGAAATTGTATTTTTTGTTCTCAAAGAAATTTTCAATAACCTTCATTTTGTCAAATTTTTAAATAAATATAATCGTTATTTCACAATTGGTGACTCCGAAAACACAATATTAAGATGTCTCTTACGCACACTCTACCCAGAAGTAGTGCAATACAAGAAAGCAACAAGAATGTCGGATTGGATGAAACAATTGGTGCCTCTTCAAAAATTTCTGCAACATCAAGCAAATTCCAGGGATTTTAGCCAAAAAATTCATGTGTGTGGTTCTTACAGATAGAATAAACTTTCTCAATTGCAAAAATCTCATCAGATAAAACGAAATTTTTACACTTGGTTGCAAAAATTTAAGCTAGAACATTGTACTTGATGAGTGAGGATTATAAATTTATTCATCGGATCTGAAAAGAAACTTGAGAGACTTAGTGAAGAAATTACACAGGTCAATACTTAAAAAGTATTCTGAAAAATATGTTGCAGATATTGTAGGTATAGTCATTTCAATCACCAGGAACATTTCAGTTTTTCTACATCACGTCACATTTTTAACCCATTGAAGACCACAGAAAATATGCTTCCTCGAAGAGTTTTTAGGTTATATAAATTTCTAGGTAATATTAAGAGCAAATTAGTCATTCATGTTTTATAGGCAAGAAATTGTGCTACAAAAATGTAGTATAAGTCAGTCAAACTTGTCACACATAGCCCCCAGAAGTACTTAAACTTGTAAAAATTAAGAATTTGTCAATTAACCCTCATAAAGCCACAGAAATGAGGTGTAAGGAGTGGATGTAGAAAATTTGTATTTGATATAACCAACACATAGGCGTAGACCGGAAAAATGGTAACATTTTTAAAATCGCATTGACAGGAAATACGTATACATCAGAAATTTGAAAAAATAATAATTAAAATTTAATAACAGTGTCAACAAAAAATTAGAATGTAGAAAGTTATGTCATGTGTTAGTTATATCAAATACAAATTTCCCCTCTACACCTACTCCTTACACCTTATTGTTTAATAGTTTTATGAGTGTTAATTGAGAAATTCAACTTTAAAAACTTCTAGGGGTTATGTCTGACAAGTTGGAGTTTTTTGTAGCACTATTCCATGCCTATAAAACATGAGTGAATATGAGTAATTTGCTTTACCTACTACATAGAAAATTATAGCTTTGTTCGTTTGAAATTCTAGTAAAACTAGTAAAAAAAAAGAAATTAAAAAGTTCCAAAAAAAATAAACCTTTACTTGAAAAAGTAAGAAAACGGAAAATAGAAAAGTAAATTTTAGTGTCAATAAAAAAATAAAATTTTCATTAAATTTATTTATTTATATTAAATGGAAACTTGGTTACAGCATTATCACTACAACAAAATTATATTCTCAAAAATTATATGTTTTTAAATATTTTTACCAGAAAGAAAATTATGTTAATATGAAACATATCATTACTTCTACAATCATTAAACATTTGCAGTCTTTTTCCTTGTTCTTACACCATATTCGGTTTTTAAACCATATTAATATTATTATTCCTATAACAATAAAATGTTACAAATAAATATAATACTTATCCTTTTCACAAACTTAGTTGAAAACTTCAATACTTGTTTGTTTTTATATATTTATATTTGTTTTCTAACTTCAATATAATTCTCATTTACTTTATATATGAATAAATATAAATAGACAAGATATCAAGACAATGAATGATGTCTTGCATTTGAACCAAATGAATATAACTAATAATATGAAAATATTATATATAACTAATAATATGAAAATATTATTAGTTATATATATATATATATATATATATATATATATATATGTATATATTTCCTTTTTATAATAATAATAATAATAATTTTTATTAATATATGATGATATGACAAAATGAAATAATAATATGGTAAGTTTGGATAACTATATATATAATATGATAAAATGGAATCATAATATGACAATGTGGTATAATAATATAATAAGATTGTTCAATTATATGTAAAACTATATATGTAAAACGAATACAATATGACAAAGTGAAATCATAATAATCAAAATGGTGTCTATTCTTGAAAACGCGTCGAAGAAGTGAAATTTTCCATTGAAACAAAAACAAAGTTTAAAAAATTGGTTTTGTTTTATTATACGAAGTTTCTCGTTACATAATACATTATGTATATATATATATGTATATAGTAAAACAGGTGTTTATTATTTAACTTATAAGTATTTATCAAAATATTTATTTAAATTTTCAAAAATTGATATTACAGCTTCGTTGCATCAAAACCAACAGGAAACAACGATGTAAATTTTTTATGTATTTTTATGCCATTTTCATTTTCCATACGGGTTATTGCAAGTAGTTGATATTTAACTATGTTTATAAATATTTGGTATTTATTACTAGTAACGACAGGGTGCCACATCACCCCATTCGCTAGAACCTTACTGGGAGTTTTACCGGTCTGCCACTGACTGTTGTTTTGGAAACATCTTCAGGCACTGGCTCCTATAATTCGGGTAAAGACTTAGTGTGTAGCTGAGTTTTTGCTCGCTGACATTGTAAACAAGTTTTGACATAATTAGTGACATCTTTTTTCATGCCGGGTCAACAAAATCTTGTAGTGAGGTAAATTGTGTAATAATTTAAGGACTTGGCCACGAAAATCTTGATTACGAAGAAGGTCTTGAAGTTTCTCATCGTTTTCCTGGGCGTTTAACATACTTTTTAAATCTACAGCTTGCTCAACAGACTGTATTCTAGAAAGCGCATCAGCTGTTGCATTTTCCTTTCCAGGGGTATGTCAGTAGTGAACTGACTAATAAAATCAAGGTACCTTAAAGGACGTGGTGAAGCTTTTTCCATCTTTTGACTGAAGGCGAAAATTCGTCCTTCTATAGCGTACTGAAAATGGTATACCGCCTGGTTAACAGCGGGTTATTCTCTGTTGAATGTAGAATACTTCTGCTGCGTCGCTGTCAACTTTTTTGAATAAAAGGCTAATGGTTGCATATTGCCGTTTATGTTTTGGTGAAACACTGCTCCCATGGTAGAGTCTGACTCTTCGACATAAATGCGCAATTCTGCATAGGAAACGGGATGAGCTAGTAATGTTGCGTTTGATAACTCACTTTTGCAACGCTCAAATACGGCTTCGGTGACAGAAATCCACACCAAAGAAGTTGTGTCATTCTTTTTGTTACCTATAATCATATTCTGCAAAATAGATTGGTAAGCTATCGACTTAGGCAAAAATTTTCTATAAAAGTTCATCATGACGATAAATCTTTTAAGTTCATGTGCACTAGTCGGTTTTTTGTAATTCTTAATTACGGATGCTTTTTCGGGCGATGGTCCAATTCCATTTTCTGTGACGAGAAAAGTAATATCCTCCGCAAGTATCGGAATTTGGTGAAATGCTTTCTGAAGATCGATTTTAGAAAATATTTTCTTACCTTCTAAATTGTTCGTAAAGTCCATTAAATACGGCAGAGGATATCGGTCTGGTAATATCTACGCATTTAGAGCGCGGTAGTCGCCGCAAGGTTACATTGTATAACCTAAATACTTCACCTTATTTCAAAAGAAGCTACTGTTCTTCACGTTTATAGTAAATACTACCTTTCGTAGTTGTCAAAAGTCTATGATACTATAAGTAAGTCGTCCAAATAAACAAATACTTCAGTTTTTAAATAGTACGTAATAATCATGTCCATCAGTCGGCACAACGATTGCGGTGCATTACACAGTCCAAACGGCACACAGTGGGGTCAAACGCAAATTTTTTGGTAATAAATCTGAATCTCCTAAACTACTGGTCGGATCAAATTGAAATGTATGGAAGAGTTGTAGAGGAGGACCTAAGCTTTCAGAAAACTCATCTTGTAGTCACCCTGTGATAACACGAGATAAGCTACAGGGTGTCAAAGTTGACTACATCGAGTATGTAAAAGTTAAAAAAAATCGTAACTTGTGCAAATGAAGTCCGATTTTAAAGATTTTTATATTTCTGGAAAGTGCTTGGCAAGATAAAGAAAAAATAAGCTTACTCATCTAAGTTATCTCTTACAGTTAAAAAGATATTTACGCTTGAATTTTGAATTTTTGATTTTTTGGCTCGACTATCTTTCGTTTTTCGGGAATAAGTCCGGAGATATATGAGGCAAAAATTTTTTAAAAATATTCTGTAATTTGCTACATATTTCAAAATAATATGCTGAAAGAATTTTTGGATTATCTCAATTCGTCTAGACGTGAAAAATATTCAAAGTCAGCACTCTGAAATTGGCATGAAAAATGGCTATTTTTTTACAAAAATATAGTACAATTCATTCACTTTTTTCTCAAAGTTCCGTTATTAAAAAATTTTTTTCCTTATTAATTTCAAAAGATAAGGCTTCATAAATGGTTAATAAAGAAATTTTGAATTGATTTAAGTTTGCACCCTACATCCAGCATTGGCCGAAAATTGTCAATTTTAAAAAATTGTTTCATTTTTATCGATTAATAAAAAAAATGTCACGCGGGCTTTTTTATATTTGGTACACATATTTTTTATAGAAATAGATTTAGAATGATTTAACACTAAACTGCTTCCCGCCCGGCCAAAAACGAATACAGGAGTGGAGATTTTATGTTAAAAGTCAGTTTTTTTAACGACTATTTTTAAAAGCATATTAAAAGCATATTAGCATAATATTTTTAATATTATTTCTTATGTAATGTATAAAACACAAATCAAGCTTTCATTCCTAAAAAAATCAATAAAATAGCTCCAATAACCTATTTTTGTTAATTTTTAAAAAATAATTTTTTTTTTTAAATATCTGAAAATACAAAAAAATTTAATTTTTTTAATAAAACACCACTAATTTTGCAAATACTTTAAAAATTTTAAAAGAATATAAAAATAGACTTATTTACCAATTCAACGATATATAAAATGTTGATATAGGTCATTTAATAATAGTAATATAATGGCCTCAAAACTACCAAGTCACGTCAAAAGTTGCAAAATTCACTATTTTGTTCCGTATTTCCATATGTGTGTATACGTAACATTTTAGTTTTCTAATGTATTATATAGGTATATATTTATTATTATAAAGTAGTAAATTCTTTATTTGAGTAAAGTTTATTTAATTTGTTCTACATATTTACATACTTATTATACATATATCCCGTATATTTATTTTATTAAGAATATATTATCGAAGATATTATTACAGATTTTCTTGAAAATAATCAGAAACATCAAACGTTATCAAATTTTTAACTTCCTTAGCTTCGGAATCCTCTTTTTC
Source organism: Protocalliphora azurea (assembly GCA_932274085.1). Taxonomy (NCBI): domain Eukaryota; kingdom Metazoa; phylum Arthropoda; class Insecta; order Diptera; family Calliphoridae; genus Protocalliphora; species Protocalliphora azurea. The sequence continues at coordinate 92,663,953 of OW026519.1, read as the reverse complement.
TATTTCAAGAGTGATTTTTGGTAGCCATCGTGTTCTTATAGAATATATAACTGGATCTGATGATATTAATAAATATTCCATTAAGTCCATATTTTGCGCTATTTTCGAACATTTTCGGCTATTGAAGAGTCGGAAATGTTCAACATCTTTATTTCGGGCTTCCTGTGCTTCCTCTGTTGGAGTCATTGATTTCCAGGGGTATGTAATGTTAAGTAGTTCTTTAGTTTCGTAAGCAAAAATTTTAAATTTGTCCGCATTAATTTGTTTTTTGCTATTAATGGCTGCCAATATAATCTTAAAACGCTTCAAAATATTTAAGTCAATGCCTGTGATTGAAGATGTGAGTTCCGGATTTTCAAAGAAACGTCTTGCTGTATTTCCATCATTTGAGCTTCCATAGCCATGTAGAGGTTTATCAATTATTAATCCGAGTTATTCTTTGAATTCTAATTGAATTCTTTTCTTTTCCTCTTTTCGTAATTCGTGAAGTTCCAAATTGCTTTTTACTGTAGCATTTTCCTGCCCGGGAATATTTCTGTACTTCATATCATATGCAAGATGTAAGCAGAACTCCAAAAATCTTATCCTTGCGTGGAGTGGTGATATTCCAAATTTTAAAGAATTTTTATTAACAAGGACTTCAGAATTATCCTGAAATTGTGAACTTATTTTTCCACATATATTACATTTCCATGTAGATGTTGTATCTGTTATAGCGTTTGCAACTTTTCCATCAATCATCGTTAGTTGTTGTTGAAATGTAACTTTAATAGTTCTGTTTGATACTTTTACATATATTGGGGGCAATGCTTTAATTTCTTCTTCCAATTGGTTGACAATGCTGCTTATTATAACCGTGGTTTCTTTTGTGTAATCAAAAGGGATTGGACGGCACAAAAATTTGGAACCTGGAGTTAAATTTATCCATAAGCGAGTCATTTCTTGTCGATGAGGAAGGATTATTTAAGCGAATTCGAAGTGGTACCAGAGACGCTATAAACAGCGAGGAATAATTATTTCCAGAATTACTTCCATCCAGTTGTTTGTATTCCGAAAATCCTGATGTTCCATCGCAGCGACATTTGAATATTAAAATAAGTTCAGAGTTTTTGCATTTTTCAATGTTATCATTGCTGAAGGTAGATATAATTCTAGAAGCAGTGTTTTCAAGTAATTGCAATATATTAACTTTAGCACTTTTAACAGAAGAACCGGGTGCTCCATAGGCTGTAAAATATTACTTTGCGCTTCTTTCACTGATTTGCTACTGGGAAAGATATCATATCCTTTTTCGCTAACAGATTTCCTGAAAATCTCGTATTGGTTTATTGATAATCCTAAATTTAATATTAGAGCTAAAGCATCTTCAGAGGTAAAGGACGATGTTGATTTCGGTGTCACTATGCTTTGGATTATCCGATGTAATCGATTGGGAGAAGCTGTTGGTAACACATCTATAACTTTTTCTACTTCCTTTGGTTGCGTACTTGTTACTAAAGCTTTAAATGTATCTTTTATTTCGACATTCGTATGTGAATTTAGAATAGATTCCTGTTTGGTCCTCTTTGTTCTTAGCTGAACTTCATCGTAACTTTTTTTTGGTCGACCCTTTTTCTGCTTTCCGATGAAAATTGGTATTTTTCCCTCCAACCACTCTTCATTTTTCTTCTTGAACTTTGGTATTGACCAATCTGAAGCTTGCATCCTTTTTTCGTATGATTTATAAAAATTTTCGAGCTTTAAACTGTCTTCTGCAGTAAGAGTTAAACCAAAAGATACTACTGTATCAATGAATTTTCTTATTTTTTCTGGACGATTTATAATATCAGATAGATTATCCCAGATTACTTTGCAAATAGAAAAGTGTTTTAATGTAATCTCCATAATGGCAAATTCACTAATAAATCTGCATATTTATAAGGATACTTATATATAGAAAAAGAATATTTATATCAGGTAAATGGTGACAGGCAAAAATGAATTAAAAAATTTAAATTTTTGCTCAAAACCCCCAATTTCATTCAGTTTATTTTTATGACCTGTAGTGTTAAACAGGTACGTCAAAAAATGTACCTATGCGATTGTAAAAAAATCATTTTTGTTATAATACATTAATTAAGTAGCTAGGTAAATTATTTAAAAACTTAAACAAATGTAATAAAAAACGAAGGAAAATATACTTATTTATGTACTTAGGTAATTTTAAAAACCTTTTCAGTGCAAAAAAATTATGAACACTTTAAATAAATTCATTAATAAATATTATTATCTCGTAACAAAAATAAGCAATGCAGTTGAGTGTTACGTATACACACATATGGAAATACGGAACAAAATAGTGAATTTTGCAACTTTTGACGTGACTTGGTAGTTTTGAGGCCATTATATTACTATTATTAAATGACCTATATCAACATTTTATATATCGTTGAATTGGTAAATAAGTCTATTTTTATATTCTTTTAAAATTTTTAAAGTATTTGCAAAATTAGTGGAGTTGTATTAAAAAAATTAAATTTTTTTGTATTTTCAGCTATTAAAAAAAAAAAATTATTTTTAAAAATTACCAAAAATAGGTTATTGGAGCTATTTTATTGATTTTTTTAGGAATGAAAGCTTGATTTGTGTTTTATACAATACATAAGAAATAATATTAAAAATATTATGCTAATATGCTGTTAATATGCTTTTAAAAATAGTCGTTAAAAAAACTGACTTTTAACATAAAATCTCCACTCCTGTATTCGTTTTTGGCCGGGCGGGAAGCAGTTTAGTGTTAAATCATTCTAAATCTATTTCTATAAAAAATATGTGTACCAAATATAAAAAAGCTCGCGTGACATTTTTTTTATTAATCGATAAAAATGAAACAATTTTTTAAAATTGACAATTTTCGGCCAATGCTGGATGTAGGGTGCAAACTTAAATCAATTCAAAATTTCTTTATTAACCATTTATGAAGCCTTATCTTTTGAAATTAATAAGGAAAAAAATTTTTTATTAACGGAACTTTGAGAAAAAAGTGAATGAATTGTACTATATTTTTGTAAAAAAATAGCCATTTTTCATGCCAATTTCAGAGTGCTGATTTTGAATATTTTTCACGTCTAGACGAATTGAGATAATCCAAAAATTCTTTCAGCATATTATTTTGAAATATGTAGCAAATTACAGAATATTTTTAAAAAATTTTTACCTCATATATCTCCGGTCTTATTCCCGAAAAACGAAAGAAAGTCGAGCCAAAAAATCAAAAATTCAAAATTCAAGCGTAAATATCTTTTTAACTGTAAGAGATAACTTAGATGAGTAAGCTTATTTTTTCTTTATTTTGCCAAGCACTTTCCAGAAATATAAAAATCTTTAAAATCGGACTTCATTTGTACAAGTTACGATTTTTTTTAACTTTTACATACTCGAGGTAGTCAACTTTGACACCCTGTAGCTTATCTCGTGTTATCACAGGGTGACTACAAGATGATTTTTCTGAAAGCTTAGGTCCTCCTCTACAACTCTTCCATACATTTCAATTTGATCCGACCAGTAGTTTAGGAGATTCAGATTTATTACCAAAAAATTTGCGTTTGACCCCACTGTGCGGCATTCTTGTAAATTGATACAAGGGCCGGTGACAAGGGACCTTGAAAGCTGTCTTCGATTTAGAACTTTCCTCAAGTTTAATTTGTCAAGTCAATATTTGGAATATAGTAAACCAGAGGAAGTCTAGCAATAAGTCCGTCAATTTTACGTATTGGGTACGCCTCTTTAACTGTCACTGAATTTAATCAAGGCTTTATTACTACAACTGTCAGTGAAGACCAAGGCGAACTAGGTGCTTCTTGTATTACGCCAAGGGACAACATTCTATCTATTACACCTCTTAATTGTTTTTCAACAGCTGGTGAAATAGGATAGCAACGTTGCTTAATTGGTTTTGCACTACCTGTATCGATATAATGTTCAATAAGGGTAGTACGTCCCAATCCTTCTACTTCTGAGTTAGGGAACGCTGCAACTACTCTGTCTAGTCTCTGTTGTTCTTCGTAAGTCAATTTAATTTTGTACGGATCGTTGTCAGTACAATCAATTTCACCTATATTAGGTACAAAAATATTTAGTCCAAATATCGTCTAAATATCGAAACCACAAATTAAGTCCTGTTGTATTGTCGGTGCTAGTAAAAATTCAATCAATTTGGTTTGTCCTGGGTAATTTATATCAAGTGAAATAGTCCCTAACATGCTTTGTCTTTGTCCATCCGCAGTTCGTACGTTGGGTTTACATCTCTTAAATTGTTTCCTATTCTGAACTTGAATAGCTAAATCGCCACCTATTACGCTTTTGTTAGCACCACTATCAAGTAATTTATCACTAATTTTCAATTGTATATACAGCATACTATCCATATCCTTATTCACAATGACCGAAATGATATAAACATTAAATGACTTTAGTTTTTGATAAAAGTTTTGAATTAGTCTATTAATTGATTTGTGAGATCCAAAAATTCGTGATCGAGCTTTTTCATATTTTCTTAGTCTCACCATAGTATTGTTATCTTAAAGGATGAACGAGTTCATTAGTCCTATCAACTTCAGTAAACGAGTCCTGTACAATTGTCACTTGTCCAATGTTATTGTCCTTATTTTCGGATGTCCGTACTACTTCCGAAGGATATCCCTCTGTATGTTTCCCTGTTGTTTCTTAGTACAGTTGACACAAGTAGGTTTGTAAGTATCTTTAAATCCACATTCGTAACAAAATATTCGTCTTGTGTCCATGCAGTCGATGTACGAATGTTCAATTTTGTCGCAGTTCCAACATTTGTAATTGCTTTGTATAGCACAAATTTCACTGTCATTATTAGCTTTGACGAAGTCTAATTGTTTATCGTCTAGTTCAGTCAATTCCGAAATGTGTCCTTTTGTCATCTTTCGGTATTCAATATCTTTTATAAAATTCTCGTGTTTTCTATCTTCACATCGCAAATGTGCTACACTATGTATTTCCAAGTGAAGAAGTTCATGTCTGATTTCACTTTTTAAATTTCTAATCAAAGTTTCGCAAAGATCCTGATCGGATACAGGATTCTTCAATTTGTCCGTCATTACCGATATAACATCCAAGTACTCGTCAAAATTTTCTTGTGGCTTTTGTCTATGTCGACATATGTTATCTAAAATGTCAAAGTCACTGTAGTCCACTTTTTATTGTTTCATCAGTTCGTTCGTTAGTGTAATCCAATCAATGTCGTCGTGTTGTCTGTGAAATCTCCAAAACCATATCAATGCTATGCATTTAAATAAGCTATGAGCATGTTTGCAAAGCAGCTCGAAATCACATTTCAAATTATTAGTGGTCAGGATGTTAACACGACATATAAACTTGTCAACAGACATTTCGGATTACATTTAAAACATTCTCCGCAAAGAAAGGTTCTTGAGAATTAATAGAATCATTTCTAGAAGATGAATTTGTAATGTCTCTATTTTGCGAAACTGAAGGACTTGCATTATTATTCGGTCGATTATTTTTATTTGTCGAAATATTCTGAAAAACTTAACGAATTTCATTCGTTATTAAGGAAGTAGTTTCACTATGGAAGTTGTCTAAAGATTCGGAAATTAATTGTCTAACATTGTTATCATTCACGTTTTGTTTATGTCTTTGTGTAGTTCCATTATGAACAGCTCTACCTCTATCTCGTGGTCTAGTTTCCTGAACATTAGATGTAGTTTGGGTGCTATTATCTGATTCTGAATTAATTGTAAAACTAACATTAGCAGGTTGGCTTACATCCAAAAAATTCAAATTTTCCTGACTCCTTTAAAGCAAATTAAATTCTAAAAAAAATCACGTAAAATACAGCATATGTCACATTTCGTTACTCCATTTAAATACAGTTAAATAGGTCAAATATAAAAATTTCAAATAAAAAATATACTTTGCATCTAACAGAAAATAAATTAAAAAAAAATTATTATGTCTTGAATTTCAGTATTAGTAATTCATCAACATTAAAGTCATATGAGATAAATCTCAAATAACTGAAATCGAAAACCAAATAGAAAATGAAATAACTAGCTTCGAACATCTTATGAGAATAAGTATCCACTTTTAATACCAGATACAGAAATCTCAATCATAATCAATTCGAACCGAAAATTTAAAAGAATGTTTCAAAAGTTATTAAAATTGAATAGATATCGTGAGTTGAAAATCGATGAATTCTCAATATTTAAAATCTCTAACAATATCTAATCACATAATATAAAACTCTTCATATATAAAAGAAATTAACTGGTTTAGAAATTCAAAATGAATTGAAAATCTAAAATTTCGAAGTCAATTCTCCTAAGACTGTAATTTGTAATAAATGAAATAAAATAAAAATAAAGATGTTAACAGTCGATATCGCTATGTGAAATTATGAAGAACAGCTAGGTGTTAAACTTAGAAAATGCATCTCCCAAAAGAAGATATAAACGTTGTTGCCCCACGTTTGGCGCTATTAAATTTATGTAATGAATGTTAAACTGGGACTCCATTTATCCAAACACCAGCCCTGCTCAACAGTAAATGGGGAGATTCGTTTCTTTATCTAAATAGAGGTAGTTCATTACAATAAAATTTAAACTTAGGTAGTATTGTGAAAAAATCTGATACGACTATTAACTATAAACTAAAAGATAGATATCTTTATAAAATAATAAAGGAAATTAAAACTAGGATGCAGATATATATGTGAAAAGGTTAAAGAAGTTGACTATCTTTTTTGCTCTTAACCCGCCCATGATCTATGTTATTCCTTAAAATTTCTGAATAACCAATTACAAACCTATCTAACTGATTAACATGTTTCGCGAAAAGTAAAAAGTAATTATTTAAAGGTCCATATTACAATCAAAAATATAATTAAATATATAGTAAATGTTTTAAACTAAATTAGTGTAAGTTAATATAGGGTAAAGAGTAAAGTTTAAATGTAACTGTTTAAATGAAACAAAAAAATACAAGAAATTAATAATAGGTTATTTATACTTTAATATATTGGTGAACTAAGTAAAATAAAGTATCATTTTTATTTCATTTAACAATTTCTTTTATTTATTAACTGTATTAACCCGAAATTATGAATGTATATATATTTTTATTTTTATAAGTATGGTAACTTTCAGGTTGACGCACAGTGGGGTCAAACGCAAATTTTTTGGTAATAAATTTGAATCTCCTAAACTACTGGTCGGATAAAATTGAAATGTATGGAAGAGTTGTAGAGGAGGACCTAAGCTTTCAGAAAAATCATCTTGTAGTCACCCTGTGATAACACGAGATAAGCTACAGGGTGTCAAAGTTGACTACCTCGAGTATGTAAAAGTTAAAAAAAATCGTAACTTGTACAAATGAAGTCCGATTTTAAAGATTTTTATATTTCTGGAAAGTGCTTGGCAAGATAAAGAAAAAATAAGCTTACTCATCTAAGTTATCTCTTACAGTTAAAAAGATATTTACGCTTGAATTTTGAATTTTTGATTTTTTGGCTCGACTTTCTTTCGCTTTTCGGGAATAAGACCGGAGATATATGAGGTAAAAATTTTGACGTGACTTGGTAGTTTTGAGGCCATTATATTACTATTATTAAATGACCTATATCAACATTTTATATATCGTTGAATTGGTAGATAAGTCTATTTTTATATTCTTTTAACATTTTTAAAGTATTTGCAAAATTAGTGGAGTTGTATTAAAAAAATTAAATTTTTTTGGATTTTCAGCTATTTTTAAAAAAAAAAATATTTTTGAAAAATTACCAAAAATAGGTTATTGGAGCTATTTTATTGATTTTTTTAGGAATGAAATCTTGATTTGTGTTTTATACATTACATAAGAACTAATATTAAAAATATTATGCTAATATGCTTTTAAAAATAGTCGTTAAAAAAACTGACTTTTAACATAAAATCTCCACTCCTGCATTCGTTTAGTGTTAAATTATTCTAAATCTATTTATATAAAAAATATGGGTACCAAATTTAAAAAAGCTCGCGTGACATTTTTTTTATTAATCGATAAAAATGAAACTATTTTTTAAAATTGACAATTTTCGGCCAATGCTGGATGTAGGGTGCAAACTTAAATCAATTCAAACTTTCTTTATTAACCATTTATGAAGCCTTATCTTTTGAAATTAATAAGGAAAACATTTTTTTATTAACGGAACTTTGAGAAAAAAGTGAATGAATTGTACTATATTTTTGTAAAAAAATAGCCATTTTTCATGCCAATTTCAGAGTGCTGACTTTGAATATTTTTCACGTCTAGACGAATTGAGATAATCCAAAAATTCTTTCAGCATATTATTTTGAAATATGTAGCAAATTACAGAATATTTTTAAAAAATTTTTACCTCATATATCTCCGGTCTTATTCCCGAAAAACGAAAGAAAGTCGAGCCAAAAAATCAAAAATTCAAAATTCAAGCGTAAATATCTTTTTAACTGCAAGAGATAACTTAGATGAGTAAGCTTATTTTTTCTTTATTTTGCCAAGCACTTTCCAGAAATATAAAAATCTTTAAAATCGGACTTCATTTGTACAAGTTACGATTTTTTTTAACTTTTACATACTCGAGGTAGTCAACTTTGACACCCTGTAGCTTATATCGTGTTATCACAGGGTGACTACAAGATGATTTTTCTGAAAGCTTAGGTCCTCTTCTACAACTCTTCCATACATTTCAATTTGATCCGACCAGTAGTTTAGGAGATTCAGATTTATTACCAAAAAATTTGCGTTTGACCCCACTGTGTGGCGTTTAAGTATATTTATAAGTATTTATATTGATTGTATTTATTTGTATTTCATTTTAGGTGTGTATGTTTTGAATGTATGTGTGAATTATGTGTGTATTTGTATATAAAAAAAATAATTTTTACATTTTTTTAATTGAGTTTGGTGACTAATAAAAGATTAATATATAAGTAAGTATAATCAACAAAAATAAATAAATAAATTCTTATGTTTAAGTTACATTAGGTTAGGTTACAATATTTAAAATTAAGCTACGAAATGTTAATTTAGTTTACGATATAATTAGATTACGTTACTTTTAAGTTTGGAAAAGGTTACGTTTAAGTAGAGTTAAGTTTGATACGTTTACGTTGTCAGGCTAAGTTATACAATTTTTTTTATGTTGCAATTTAACTTGCAAATTCTAATTTAATTTTGTAAGGCTGTTTTTTTTCCTGGATTCCGTTAAAAGACTAGATTCTGTTGAAATACTTCAGCAAAATTTATCAGAATTTTTATTATTGGTATAAATCTTGTCGCAATGTAATGTAAGTAATAGTCTCCACTTAATTTCTTGTAAATTTCGGTATAAGACCACTCTTAAAAGATCTCAAATTCTGTATCTTCTCTCTTTTCTTTTCTAAATATTAATGAAACTGCGCGCAGGATCTTTTCTCTTGAATTCCTAAACACAAAAATTATAATTGTTTTGAAGACATTAAACAAATTTATAATTTAAATACCTTCTTTTCCGCGAAATTTCCTATTAATATTGTTTCCAAATCTCTCTTTAAAATTGTTTCAAAAAGTCCACGTTTTTTTTCTTAATTCTTAAAAAAATAGTTTGTTTAAAATTTAATTTAAAATTCCGTTTACTTCTTATATGTTTGAAAAATTTTCAATAAATGAAATTTTCTAAAAATTTTCTAAACTAAATTTCAATGCTAAGTATAAATAAAAAATATTTTTTTGTTCTTATATAATTACAGAGAGACAAAATATTTTAGAAACATGTCCTCACAGGTTGACTGCAAAAATTATATGTTTTTAAATATTTTGACCAGAAACTAAATTTTATTAATGTGAAAAATATTATTACAACCATTAAATATTTGTTGTCTTTTCCTTGTTCTAAAACCATATTCTGTTATTAAACAATATTAATATTATCATTCCCATGACAATAAAATGTTTTAGATAAATATAATACTTATCCTTTTCACAAACTTAGTTGAAAAATTCATTACTTTTTGTTTTAATGTTTGCTTTCCAACTTCATTGCAATTCTCATTTAATTTTTATATTATATGTTTATTTTTGAATTTCAACATCCTATTTGCTACAACATATCAGTCAAGGCTCATTCTACACAGGACACCTCAAACTTCCCAATTACAACGTCAGGTATCAACAAGTTCAAGATAGTTTAAGTGCTATATTGAACATTTTACATCATCAACAATCTACCAAATAACATTTTGGTGACAACAGGCCTTTAAAAACTCAGCAAGGCAGCTGGATATCAACTACGCCAATCACCAATCTACCAAAAAAAATTTTTTTAAAAAATTTTTGTCAACCATTTTGGCCCTGCAACTTTTTCTACAGGAATAATTAAATTATGGCATCTTTCGAAGAGTTAGTCAGCGGACAAAAACAAATTGGCGAAAGGATTGAAGCCATAATCCGAAATTTCAAGAAGGATCCTACATCAGGAAAGGATTCTATAAATTATTTCCAATAAAGGTTGAGACGACTCGATGCGGAATGGTCAGAATTCGAGACAACAAAATTCGCCTCAGTGAAGCCCTATAACTGGAACATCAGTACTTCACGGAAGACTACTACACCGCAATTATGAACATCGTCCAGCAATTCAAGGATATTTTCGAAAACTCAATAATAAGAATTACTCCACCTACCGACAATCAACAAATTCAAGCACCCGGTCAAGCAGCCGGATCAAAGGCAACTATATTTACCGCTGAGAAAGCAATTGAAGAGCTAGCCAAGCTCATGCGAAGGCAAGCCGCCTTACCAAATTTCAGAATTGTGTGCTGAAGCAAGCAAACAAGGCTATAATATGGATCCAGTTAGAAAAGAAGCTGCGGACGATGATTAAAACCATTGCAAATAATACAAATGATCAAGTCTACTCCATGCCCCACAATAATCAGCCAGATTCACTGACAGTCCCAATTCCCAAGATAACGCTTCCCAAATTTGAAGGAAATTATATGAAGTGGAACGAGTTTCATGATTTATTCTCTTCACTAATAATACAACAACGAATACCAAACATTCAAAAAATCTGGTATCTCAAGACGCATCTGGCTGGAGAAGCGGCAAATCTTATCAAGCACTTCGCTGCTGTAGGATATAATTTTGAGGCAGCATGATCAATAGTAATAGATCGCTACAACAACAAACGATTACTCGTTAGCAGACTGGTACAAGAGCTGGTCGATGTTCCAAACAGAACTTCAAGCGAAAATTACAAGTTATTGCATGACAAAACACAAGAGTGTCTTTTAGCACTACAGAATCTCCAAATAAACACATCCACCTGGGATCCTCTGCTACTACATTTATTATTAAAAAGGCCAACCGCCTCCGCTACGAGCAATCTCTATCACATCCACGCGAAGTTCCAACAATCAAAGAAGTTCTTGGAGAGAAACTTTCAGTCAATGGAAACAGTAGTAGAAAAACCAACAAAGGTTTGCACATCTAACACCATCGAAAGGCGAAACAATGAACTCTGTACAATGTGCAAATATGGAAGACATCCGCTATTCGCATGCACAGAATTTCTGAAGTTGTCACCATCAGCACGACTTCAATTTGTACAAAAACAAAGATATTGTGTTAACTGTTTGAGGCCAGAACATAATGCAAAAAATTATAGCCTAAGAAGTTGTATGAAGTGTTCCAACAAGCACAATACCTTGCTGCATTTCAAAGACTCCTAACAAAACATAAGCAAATAATCTCCAACTTCAAAAGCTACATACAGTCATTCAGCTGAGGTTACAAGGCCCGTACAAGTCTGCCATCATCACTAAGCGCAGCAACACACACCATTATCAAGTAGCTATATACTACTTAGCACAGCCATTGTACACATCAGATCCGGCGGAAAGAAGATACAATGTGGAGCCCTTCTTGATTCGGGCTCACAACTCAATTTCGTAAATGAACGCCTAGTTAAACGTTTTGGCATTTCAACAACACCAATATCAATTTCTATTAGTGGAATTGGATCCATCGACGAATCAACGGCGAGCTTTGCTCAAGATTCAATAACTACTCTACACGACTTGAAGCAGCTGTTCTTAAACACATCATCTCGCCTCAACCATCGCAAGTGATTAACATAAATCACTGGAAAATCAATGATAATATTGCACTAGCTGACCTAGGTTTTAACCGCCCGGATAATATAGATATTTTGTTGGGTGCCGAATTCCATCACCAATTATTGGCATACGGGCAAATCAAGTTAGCCATTAATTTAAACATCTTACAAAACACTTTACTCGGTTGGATCATTGCTGGAAAAATTAGGGAATAACAATCAACTACTGCAACATGTGGAATGTGTGTCGAGAATGAAACAACCTTAGAAGAAGACATCGCTCAACCATGGGAGCTTGAAAAGTTTAAGACAGTAGACAAAACACTGTCAGTGTCAGAAAGACAGTGTGAAAATCATTTAGCGCAGAACCGATGCATTAGGCGAGTCGCATGTAATAGCTTTTAATCGCTTCCTATCACTGGAGCGTCGACTTTCAATGGCACCAGAAGTCAAAACATATTACATACGATTTATGGATGAATACGAGCACTTGGGTCACATGATACAAATAGACATAAATTCTATTTACAAACCAAACTACTTCATTCCACACCTCAGTGTATTGCGTGATAGCTTAACTACAAAACTTTGATGCGCCCACAAAAACTTCTTCGGGCTTGGCACTAAATGATCTGATGTACACAGGTCCCAACATCCAAAGCGAGCTGTTTTCATTATTGCTTCGCTTCCGGTTACCACGCTTCGTATTTACAACAGATATTGAAAAAATGTATCGTCAGATGCTAATACACCCAGAAGACAGAAGGTTTCAAATTATTATCTGGAGACGTGACCAAGCTACTCCAGTCAAATATTATCAACTTAATACCATCATGGAATTGGCGGAAATGATAATTTAAATGTTACACTAACAATTCAGTAAGAGCTAAAATACATATTACAGAAGCATGGTCTGAATCTATAAAAATGGAATATCAATCACCTAAAATTACTCCAAAGCGTTGCAGAGAAGGAACATGAAGTCAATATTAATTTTAACAGTATGGAGGATCAAAAGGTAAAAATATTAGGGTTAACATGGATGCCAAAAGATGACAAGTTCTGTGTGAAGGTATATCCAGGAGAAATCAAACAAGTCACTAAACGAACAGTAACGTCAGATCTGGCAAGGCTCTTCGATCCCATGAGGATACTGTCACCAGTTGTAGTCACCGCCAAAATGTTTATTCAGGAGCTTTGACAAACAAAATTAGAGTGGGATGAAGCATTGCCAGGTAATCTCCACGAAAGGTAGTTGACATTTAGTAATGAGTTAGAACATTTAAATAACTTAGAGATTTCACGACATGTTTTTGAAGAACACATCACCTCAAACGCACAAATTCATGCTTTGCGGATGCTTCAGAAAGAGCATATGGTGCAGCTGTGTACATGCGGTCAACCATCAAGAACAGACAGGTAATAGTGAGATTGCTATGTGCAAAGTCACATGTAGCCCCTTTAAAACGCTAGACCTTACCTCGTCTTGAACTCTGCACAGCTCTGTTATGCGCCCAACTAACATCAAGAGTAAAGGGCGATTTGAAAATTGAAGATGCACTCACTTACTTATGGACAGACTCAGAGTTCGTGTTAGCATGGATTAACTTACAATCAGCAGCTTACCAAACGTTCGTGGCTAATCCAATCTCCGCAATACAGGAGACACCGCTGAGAAATGGAGTCACGTTAAATCGAAGGAAAACCCGGCTGATATTCCACGATGTCTTTCACCATCAAAACTAGCAGCAAGTAGTTTATAGCTCTATGGGCCACTATTTTTACGTGAACGAGAGGAGGTTTGGCCGACAAATATAACCAACACAATAACAATTACTACAAATGAGCACGATTTGGAGCGAAAGCAGGTGACCGTAACTACAACCGTAGATGACACGTCTACAGAATTTATCTATGAAATAAACCACAACGGTTAATTTCGAACACTCCAGAGGGTTGTAGCTTACATACTACGATTCATCAATCACACGAGAAAGATTAAACAACATCAAGAACTTAACTTAACTTAATGGAATGCAACGATCAGGTTTTCAAGAAGATTGGAAGCATTTGAAAAGGCATGTCAAAGTAAGCAGAGGCAGTCAATATAGCAATCTCATCCCTCTCCTGGATACTAACAGCGACATCAGAATGCGGGGACGTTTAAAATCATCAGTACTTCCGTATGATGCAAAACATCCCATGCTGACCCAATTACAAGGTTAATAATACAAATGACATATGAGAAGAATAGCCACTGTGGGCCTCAAGCACTCTTATCACATATAAGGCAAAGGTTTTGGCCAGTCAAGGGTGAAACAGCAGCACGATAAATAGTTCAACCCTGCATACGATGCACCAGAGCCAAACCACAATTGCTCAGTCAGATTATGGACAACTTACCATAAACCCGTGTCACACAAGCTCGACTTTTCATCAAATCCAGTGTTGACTTTGTGGACCAGTATGGGTTCAGTATAAGTTACGAGGCAAAAGACCTCAAAAGACATACATTGCCGTGTTTCGCTGCTTCGCAATTAAGGCTGTTTATTTAGAATTAGTTAGCAACTTAACTACCTCAGCTTTCATAGGAGCACTAAAGCTATTCATGAGCAGGCGACGGCATTGTATAGAGTTGTAATGTGACAACGCAACAAATTTTGTGGGCACAAAATATCAACTTACTGAATTATCAGATTCGATTTATGCAATTTCGGTCGCAAATGGGATCAGCAAAGAATGTTCATCAAGAGGCATAAAGTTTCACTTCATATCTCACTTTGGAGGCTTATGGAAAGCTGCGGGGAAGTCAGCAAAGAATCTTTTGCTCAAAAGTGTGGCAACAGCATCGTTGACGTATGAGGAACTCGATACCATTGTTATTGAAATTGAAGGTATTCTTAATTCAAGACCAATTACTCCTATGTCAAACAACCCAAATGATTTGGCTGCATTGACACCTCGCCACTTTCTAATTGGAGAACCACTAAATGCCCATGTAAACTTAGGTTCTGACCAAACAAAGATGAATCTTTTGACCAGATGAAAATTGGTTACCCACCTAAAGGAGGAGTTTTGGAGACGTTTGGTATCGGCACAAGTGGAAAACACGGAGTGCCAACATTAAACCCGGCGATATGGTCGTAGTGAAGGAAGACAACACACCTCCCTTGAGATGGCCGTTAGCTAGGATAGTGAAGGTGCATCGCGGAGATGACGGTATGGTCCGAGTGGATGTTAAGACAGCATCTGTGGTCTGTAGAAGGTCAACTACACGATTAGCACCTTTGCCAGTTAGCAACACAGAATTCGATGAAGAACATGAAGATAGGGATAAAAGTAATAGCCCGGAGAATCGTAGAAAGAAAAGGCGCATATCCATGCCTATTAATGTCATGACTGCCTTGATCTCAATAATATTACTGCCATTAGTCCTGGGAGCACAAGTTAACAACATGCACTTTGGAACTCTCTCTGGAAGACATACAAGATAAATCGATGTGTCAAAACCTTGTCAAATACTTTGAACATACCAAAAATGAATTACACATGAGCAGCACTCTACTTTCCGGCAGAAGACACAAAAGGGGAGCAACCAATTTAGTGGGAAACATCGCAAACTCACTATTTGGCGTACTGGACTCAAAATATGCAGAAGAGATGGCAAACACGATTTCAAAAGTTAAGCAAAATGAGGCGCATCTGCTTAGCCTGTTAAGAAATCAAACGTCAATTGCACAGTGGGGCAGAATCGAAATTTTTTTGGAAATAAATCTGTAACTTCTGATCGGCTGGTTGGATTTTCATGAAATTTGGTATAGGCGTAGAGGAGGAGTGTACAATGTTAAGTTTTGAAGTGGGGCACAACAGACCTCTCAGGGGCGGAGCTAATCACTTGCTAAATTTTTGTTTCTCGTCCGATTTCAAATAATTTTATACACTGTTGTAGGCCCTTATAAGACCTATGAAAGACATGCTTACATGTCCAATTTATCTCTTATAGTTTTCGAGTTATTTGCGTTTGCATTTTTAAGCACCATAATTTTGCATGTTCTTGGTCCAGTTTTTTTCATATGTATCCTAGTATTTCCGACTGATGTTATTAGTTTTTTTCCTATCTAGTTAAAGAACAAAATTATCTATTGAATAAAAAAAATTAAAGTCGATATCTTTACCGAGTCCAAAAATAAACGATTTTGAATTTGAAAATTCCAAAAAAGACGACTTTTGTGTTTTTATCTACACTCTTTTTTATCTAAAATAAAATTTTCTTTAGCAACATGTAATAATTTTACACTTTTCTGAAAGGCAACTTCACAGAGATGACTTTAAGATAAAAAACAAGCCCAATAACTCAATTGGTCATTGTACACACCCTCCCGAATTCGACCCATTTTATATGAAAGTTTTGACTTTAGACCATTTTTTCTCAAATCCCAAAGCACGAATCGACAAGCGGAATATATTTTAAGAATCCTCAATATGTTGTTAAAAGTTTTAAATCAAAATCTACGGGCCTTCGGAAAAATGTGGATTCTATAGCCATAAATATAAAAAAATCCCATTTTTGGGAATTTTGATTAGTTTCTTTGGGAATTCAGGAAAACCCTACCCCTGATTGAAATTTGGTTAACGCGCTTTTATTTATATTAATAAGATCCACATTTCTTGCAAATTTCATTAAGATCTCTTCATAAACAAATATGTTATTACAATTAAAAAATTTGTATTTTCTCCAAAAACCCCAAATTGGGCCTTTTGTTTGGTTTATTTCTAAATAGCGAAAGAAATTTTAAATTCCAAATTAAGCTTATCCTTTAGCATATATAATTTACGATCTTTTGCAAAAAGATTCAAGTCAATATCATGCCTCATTTCAGAAATATGCGCGTTTAACCTTTTATATTTCCAATCTATTGTATATATGACTATATTTTTACAAACTTGCACCTTTTGCCTTTAGTTTTGCGTGAATAATTACTTAGAAAATTATGAATATTTCTGTATACTTTTAATAATATCTATACACAAAATATTTTTATAAAAATAATTAATAAAAATTTTTTATTTTTAATAGCGTTGCCACATTTCCCAAATTTAAGTAAATCTTTATCCTTTTCTAAGCATTCATATATTTCTATTAATGAATTTAAAGAAACAAAACAAACACAAAATGTATATTTTAACAATAAGTATTTTATTAGTTTACATTTATGGTGTTTACCTAAATTTAACAAATGTATTTATCTATTCGTGATTTTTAAAAATTTATATATTTATGATCTAGTGGCAATGTACAGGTATCCTTTCCGGTGATACCTAACAGCAACATATAATATCAATGAATTCGGTATAGGTACTCTTCCACATTGACTCTTTCAGATATTTTACCTAATGAAAAATCACAGAATACATGTAAATATATATACCTGTGCGATATATCTAATAGATATATATAAATGCGCAGCTAATCCTTATCAACATCATAACGAAGTTGATTACCATGGTGATTACATTGAAACATGAACAATGGTGTTGTGTTCTGTGGAGTTTATCTAAAAACGATCTTAATGGTTTAGAAGCTATAGTGGAATTCATAAAAACTACATATCATGCAAAAGTCGACGTCATTGGTAAATCTCAGATAGAGAGATTGTTAAAGTTGTATCAGTGTACTAACAGATTAAAAATTAAACATTCCGATTGGATGGATACTGATATAGAAATATCGACGTGCAAAACATCAACTGGAGCACCCTGTAAGACATATGGTAATTTAAGTACAAGATCTAAGAAGAAAAGACTGACCCATAAGGATTTAGTGGAATATATTAAAGATGAAATAAATGATTTACAACTTACTCATAATAACCATAAACCAATACACATTCGACATATCCTTTCAACTTAGTCTAACAATGATTGATGAAAAAGTTAGTAATGCCATTACGGAAACATCTTCTTTTTGGAAATGCTCACTATGTGAAGAGACGAAATCACAATTTTCGGATATTGGTAAAGCAAGGGGTATTAATGAAGAATTTCTGTCTTTCGGAATATCTCCACTTCACGGAAGAATACGGTTCATGGAACATTTTCTGCACATAGCATATGATTTAAAGTATAGAAGTGTGCCAGAAAATTTAACAAAACCTACCAGAAACAACGAGGATTTAAAAACACTTAGAATATCCTAGAAAAGTTGAATCCAAAGAAGAGTCGGGATTAAACATCGACAAATCTCTGCCGACTGGTGGTAGTACAAATGATGGAAACACAGCAAGAAGGTATTTCAGAAATTTCGAAGCTACATCAAAAATAACTGGTATTAATAGAGAGTTACTTGAAAGGACTAACATACTATTAATGGCAATTAATAGTAAGCACAAAATTAACTATGCTCGAATTGGAGAATATGCAACAGAAATATCTAAACTACTTGTTTCTCTATATCGATGGAAAGAAAAGACAACAACAGTACATAAAATATTGTGCCATGGCGAAATTATAATTGAACGAAATATTCTTCCACTTCGAGAGCTTACAGAAGAGGCTCAAGAAGCAAGAAACAGAGATTTTCAATTATTCAGCTCCAGGAAATGCTACAGAACGTCAAAAAACGAGGATATTTTTAATAGCCTATTATTATCATCAGACCCTATACTATCATCAATGAGAAAACGTTGGATTTATTATGAGCCTTTATCAACTCAAAATACTGAAGACTTGAAGGACCTTTATTATCTTTTAAATATGTATACAGATACAACAGATTATTTTATAGAAAATAAGTAGTATAAGTTTAAAATATTAGAAAAATTGTCTACATAAATTTAATGTAAATAAGTAATAAAAAATCGTATTAGAAATAGAATATTTATTAAGGAAGATGATAAATATCAAAAATAATAATATTGATTAAGTTAAAATAGACATTTTTTGTTTGTTTTGTTATTTTAAATTCATTAATAGAAATATATGAATGTTTAGAAAAGGATAAAGATTTACTTAAATTTGGGAAATGTGGCAACGCTATTAAAAATAAAAAATTTTTATTAATTATTTTTATAAAAATATTTTGTGTATAGATATTATTAAAAGTATACAAAAATATTCATAATTTTCTAAGTAATTATTCACGCAAAACTAAAGGCAAAGTTGCAAGTTTGTAAAAATATATTGGAAATATAAAAGTTTAAAGGCGCATATTTCTGAAATGAGGCAAGATATTGACTTGAATCTTTTTAAAAAAGATAATAAACCAAACAAAAGGCCCAATTTGGGGTTTTTGGAGAAAATACAAATTTTTTAATTGTAGTAACATATTTGTTTATAAAGATATGTTAATGAAATTTGCAAGAAATGTGGATCTTATTAATGTAAATAAAATCGCGTTAACCAAATTTCAATCAGGGGTACGGTTTTCCTGAATTCCCAAAAAAACTAATCAAAATTCCCAAAAATGGGATTTTTTACATTTATGGCTATAGAATCTACATTTTTCCGAAGGCCCGTAGATTTTGATTTAAAACTTTTAACAACATACTGAGGATTCTTAAAATATATTCCGCTTGTCGATTCGTGCTTTGGGATTTGAGAAAAAATGGTCTAAAGTCAAAACTTTCATATAAAATGGGTCGAATTCGGGAGGGTGTGTACAATGACCAATTGAGTTATTGGGCTTGTCTTTTATCTTAGAGTCATCTCTGTGAAGTTGCCTTTCAGAAAAGTGTAAAATTATTATATGTTGCTAAAGAAAATTTTATTTTAGATAAAAAAGATACTTTTTCGGCTAAAAAAACACAAAAAGTCGTATTTTTTTGAATTTTAAAATTCAAAATCGTTTATTTTTGGACTCGGTAAAGATATCAACTTAATTTTTTTTATTCAATAGATAATTTTGTTCTTTAACTAGATAGGGAAGAAACTAATAAAATCGGTCGGAAATACTAGGATACATATGAAAAAAACTGGACAAAGAACATACAAAATTATGGTGCTTAAAAATTCAAACGCAAATAACTTGAAAACTATAAGAGATAAATAGGACATGTAAGCATGTTTTTTATAGGCCTTAGCAGGGCCTACAACAATATATAAAAATATTTGAAATCGGACTAGAAACAAAAATTTTGCAAGCGATTAAAAATTTTTTATGTCAGAGGTACCTAACTTTGAGCCCCCTTAGCTCCGCCCCTGAGGGGTTTTTTGTGCCCCCCTTCAAACTTAACATTGTACACTCCTCCGCTACGCCCATAACAAATTTCATGAAAATCCAACCAGCCGATCAGAAGTTACAGATTTATTTTCAAAAAATTTCGATTCTGCCCCACTGTGAATTGTAGACTCTACTATGAACATCCTGAAAGCAGACCAAGGGCTAATAAAACAGAAATTTGACCAAATCGAGCAACAAATATCGTAGGATACACAACTTCAGTAAGGAACTATACGAAGAAAGAGTCTACAGCATTTTCTCATCAATATCCATTCAACTAACGATCAACACATACAGTCTTCAATACTGGATATTCTTACAAATGCTCATCACGGTATTATAATCCCGCTTATCCTCACTCCGTACCAATTACAACAGGAAATAGACAAAATAAGAATGCATTTATCAGAGTCACTTGAATTTCCTGTAAAACAGAATGATACATTGCAATTGTACAGATTGATGAAAGTTCAAGGTGGACTCTCGAATAACACCGTCATATTTCGCGTTAATTTGCCATTAGTTGAGCGTGACCAGTTTTTAGTATTCAACCTTATACAAGCGAGTACAGTTCAAAAACACAAAATCTAACAGATTTACAGACCTCACTAAGGGCGCAGGAGATGCTTCAGCTACCAAATAAAATTGAGACTCATAGTTATCATCACATGACTCTCGGTTACTCAGCTTTAATCATCGTTTTCTGCATCTTATTTTATCTAATTGCAATACCAAAATGTAAACACAAACAAACTCCAGCACCTCGCAAGCAACAAACGACGTAGGACTTCACGGTGCATATTTGATCAATATCAGCAGCAGACTTTAACGAAGTTTCAAACAGAATTCAACACAATCTCTCATCAATTCAGCAGATTCCACCCACAGACTATATTTTGAGCTACACTCAACGGGGGGAGGGAGCCTGTTAATACATACTTTTATTGTTTTTTTATTTATTTTAAGTTTGTTGAACCTCTGCATATATTTTGCCTATTTTTTAGTTCATTGAATTGCACACTTTTTTATTCTTTGGTTTATTTATAATTGAAACTTGATACTTAATATTTTTTTGTTCTTTGGTTGTTTATCGTAACTTAATTAATTTCGCTTATTCACTTCTTTTAGAAGTTTCATTAACATTAAACTTAAAAATTATTTTGGATGTATGATAAATTGTAAACCCGGCAGAAATATGGTTAAACATATTATTAGCAAATTACGCATAACCCTTATTGTAAAATTTGTATATAAGTTGGAAATAATTACTAATAAAATCACACTCTCTCTCTCTAAGTTTGAAAGCAAAACCTAGTCTTTTAATTTAAGGTAACACAGTTTAAGTGCTGTTGTTGTAAAAATACAGTCCAAGTTCAATATAGTTTATGTGCCTTATTGAACAGAAAGGTTATTGGTAATTAGAAAGCTCAGATATCAGTTTTAATAGCTATCAATTAAAACAAGTGATATGTTGTAAAGTATTGGTGAACAGTTTCCATCCTACTACTCCCGCAGAAGACATTAAAGCCGAACTCCTTAATCTAGGTCATTCATATACGAAATGACAACAAAGCAACTATCACATATTTACTTAAGTAACCCACTACTAAAGTGCTGCCTCGTCATGGTGCAGTAGACTTTCCACTACAAATTTAAATGGACTTGATCTGCCAACATGGTCGGACGGACAGTTAGCACAAGTAAACATTTTCTATTGCGAAAGACAATAAGAAAAGTCTTACTCTTCCTCCAAACGACTTTTATTGTACTATTATATGTGTGTGGCTAACAATAAGTAATACGTTTTTACACAGAACCAATGAAATTCATGGTAATCGCTTCTGTAGTATAGTCTCTCTAGCTTTTCTGATTCGATAACTATTATATACTTTGTATATGAGCTACTATCCCCCCTCGACCTACCCGCTCTATTCAAAATATAATATGAATATTATTTGTATACAATTTTAAGACTTTCCTCTTTATATACGCTAAAATTAATATTTGCTTCGTATGGGGGCTACTACTCCTCCTTGGCCTATCCGCCCTATTTTTATTTAAGCGATATAATTTGATAAGAAAGAGGTCCCCTCTATAACATCTCTTTAGATATGCGATAATTCATATATTCTTTGTATGAAGGCTAACACTCCCCTGGACCTACCCACTATATTTTCATCTCAATTATGCAATTGTACTATACTTTGACAGTACACACTGCATACACTTTGTCAATACAATTCGATTCCTGTATGACAAATGCATTCCTCATGGTGCTAGTACAATGAATTGCGCAAAATAAACATAAACAAATGCAACTTTAGTTAAATATTACAATTGCGCTGTAAAGCAAATTGGTGTTTCAGTGACATACATAATTGTCACTCAATTATCCAACCCATGTGTATCTGTATATTTCGAGCTTTCTTTAAGTTATTAATAATTACTTTCAAAAGAGTGAAAATAAATGTATTTTTAACAGGAAAAAAGATTAATAATTTCTAATAAAATTAAAATTTCACAAATTTTAAAGCATTTTTATTACCTTTTGATAAGGCTAAAACAGATTTTTTATTAAAGAAATTTAGAAACATAGGTTTAAGAGAAGTACTTCAAAAGCAATGAACAAAAAGCATAAAAGAAGAACAACCTTCCAATGACAACCATGGGCTGAAAGAAGAACTTCTACAGCTCTTTTTCAGCACCAAGTACTTCCTTCCAATGACAATACAATGCTAAAATCATGTTAAAATTAGTGACAAACTGAGACGGTTGAAAAATATACTATTCCATTACTAACAAATAACATTACATGGCGATTCTGCCAAATTTAGAACACATTACATGGTCTCGCTATCAGAAGATTAAAAATAATAACTATAAAAAAATTAAGTGAGAAAATATTGTCGGTCAATCCCGACAACCGTTGGTCTTATATAGGACGTGTTTAAACGTGCACGAATACTTATATAAAGTATAATATGAAATTTGGCAAATGGATTTATACTTATATAAAACTTATTAGCGCCAAATTTCATTAAAATATTCCTATTTTTACGGCATTTATGGGTGTCAAAACTCTATATCGGAAGGACATTTGTATGGGGCCTAGGTGAAATAATGGACCGATCATAACCAAAACTGTTTATAGTATCAGTTCTCTTTAATCATTTTCGCTTCATCTATTTTTTTTATCGGTTACTGTGTTATTCAAATAAAAGGAGAAGAACGTATGGTTTCCTGTTGGCTGTGTTTGGGAAATTACCACTTAAAATGTAGTAGCTCGTGATGCTGATGCATTATCTGACAATGCCAAAAACTTACAGTGGACTTGTCCAAATTGCAGAGTAATTGGCATTACAATTTTTTCTAAAGCCATAAAGCAGAGTTCGATGGAATTAAAAAAGACTTTTCTTCTCTACAAGGAAAATTAACTAAATATGGTGAACTTTTTTCTAAATTCACAAATTTAGATAGTCTTGCTGCTTCCCCGAGACCAAAACGTAAATGAACTGCTAAGTCATCATCAACACCTCCTTGTATTCCTAAAAATACAGGGGTTATTACTACTAATAATGATTCTATTCCGTTACCAACCGCTAATACAAGTAGTTGTCCTGCTGCTGTTGTAACTCCTAATACTAATAATTTTTTTCCGCCTCATCATACTTCAAATGCTTCCAATTATAATATAATTCCGTCAGAGTCGACTTCAGTTACTCCTACGGTATCTAATTCGTCGATCTTGCCCATGATTCCAAATCTTGCTACCAGTAAGCCTCCAGAGCTTATTTTATTAACTCCCTCATCGTCAAACATCCCAACTAATTTAAATGTGGTCAACAATCCTCTTACAACAGTAACTCCAAAGCCTCTAAAAATTATTGCTCCAAGGAAAACCATATTTGCTAGCCGTTTTTCAGTAGATACAACAATAAATGATGTTGAATTCTATATTAAAACGAACCTTGGCATCGAAGATTATAATAATGTCCAAATTTACAAGATAAATGCGCGCAATAGAGCTTCATTTAAAATAATTGTTCCAGAAAGTATTTTTGATCGTCTCGTTAATCCACAATTTTGGCCAAAAAATACAATTGTTCGACAATTTATTTATCGTGATGGTAACAACGTAATTCTTCCCAGGGCTTCTGATCCAAATCCAAAAAACTAATTGAATTATATAATCCGTTAAATATTAATATTTGTCCAAAAAATGATTACAACTTCTCTGCTATCTCCATCGCATACCAAAATGTTGGAGGTATGAACACAAAGTTAAAATCCCTTTATTTAGAGAGTTTTGATATTGAGCATAATATCATTGTACTCACTGAAACGTGGCTCCGAAATAAATCTGATAAAGAAATTCATAATTCTGAAATAATGTGCAGTAAATTTCAAATCTATAGACATGATAGAGTGGGCAAAGAAGGCGGGGGACTTTTGATTTCTGTCTCAACTCTTTTTCCTTCAAAAGAAATATTTTTTAACAATGATCAAAATATTGAATTTATCGCCGTATGTGTTAAAGCTAAATTTAGAACAATTTTTATAACTTGCTCTTATATTCCTCCTGCGTCAAACATTCAAATTTATGAACAACATGCAAACGCGATAAAATTTGTAGCTAATCAATCCAAACCTGGAGACTTCATAATTGTTCTTGGTGACTTTAATATTCCAAATATTAAATGGTGCGAAACTCCTGATTCATTCATCAAATCTGTTTTGACAAAAGTGCCCCTTTTTCAACTATTAACGATATTTGACTTAAATTTATAATTTCGGTCAATTATAAATTTAAAAATACAGTGTAATTTTTTCGTAGTTTTCGAAAAGTTCAGAGAGTTTTTTTAAATTTATTTTTAATGCTCCTTCGCTATGCTATGAAAATTTTGGTTTGGGGATATTCAAAATACTTTGGGGATATTTTCGGAGAAATTATTTTGGACGAATTTATGTAATTCTTAAAATAATGTAGATAAATACATGTCATTACAAAGAACTTGTTCAAGCAGTCCTTGATTCTGGCTTTGCGATTTGAGAAATTAACGTGAAATTTTGAAATTTATAGAAAAAATAGGTCTAGTTGGTTAGACCATGGTCCTAGGGGGAATAAATTTTCTTAAGTCTTTTTTCCCTTTAAAATATTTTGCATTTAGTTATCTTTCAGAAAAATATAAATAGTGTATATATTACTTAAGAAAATTTGTATATAACAGAAAAAGAATGTGACCACTTTTTTGACAGAAAAAAAAACGGGAAAAAATTCGGTGAAATTTGGAAATTTGGTGAAAAAACTTCACTAAGGTACGTTTAAAAAATAACATTTTTAATCCTTGAAGCTCAATATCTCGTAAACTAAAAGAAAGATCTTGTCCAGCAAATCGGTTCACATATAACGAATCAGAATCGTTTTAAAAAATGTTCATATACGAGGTGTCCAAATTTGGAACTCTGTGACCCAGCCCCCGATGGGTTTATATGATCCAAACTAAAAACTTAAAACTATCCTGTTTGAAATTTTAACTAGACCTACAGCCCACACTAGCATCAGTTTGACCCAAAGTTTGTTTAAAGTTCATATATTTTGAAAAAAATTCTGAAAAAAGTGAATTTTGAATCGCATTAAAACCTAAACTACAACGACTTTGAAAATTTTGGAGAACCTTAAATTTACCAAATTAAATCGAAATCGGAGATGGTGTTCCAAAATTTTTTTTCTCCCAATAGCATACGTAATGAAAAATGCATTAAAATCCAATTTAAAAAATCTTTGTTATTTTCGAAATATTCGTATTAAAGCCGACATTAGCTAAACTCAAACGCAGTTTAAATCATTAAAGTTTACAATGCCTTCCTGGAGACATTGATATTTAAAGTTATATACTTTTGAAAATTTTTTGGTTTTTGAGAAAGAGAAAAAGCGAAATAAAATCGCTAGTTTTCGTAATTTCGCTAAATTAAAATCAATAAATGATTTAATGAAGATTGTGTATAGAAATTTTTATGGAAATTGAAAGACATCAGGTAAAAAATTACCTTTTTCGAACGTTCATTCACAGAATTTTCGATATATATTTATATATTTGTATACGTCTACAATAACATTATTTATATTATTGTTTCTATGGTTATATTTTAAAACATAATTTCTAAAGTATTTGTTTATTCTATACACTATATATGATTGCTATTATAACTAAAGTTACAATATATTCAGGGAAAATCTGTTTTTCTTTTACGTATAAAATGCCGATGTTTATTCAACCTTACTATGTTTTTATACCCTACACCACCAGAGGTGTTTCGGGTATTATGTGTTTGTGCTGATGTTTGTAACGCACAGAAGCATTGTTCGGACCCGTAATGTTCACGAACAAATAAATGATAATGAAACTTTACAGTTTCATACATTTCATATATTTTTTTTTCTAAATAGAATTAAAATCCACAGAATAGTCAAAATTCAGTTAAGGTGCGAAAGATTAAAAGATCTGCGGGAACCTATAATAGGTAGCTATCAGTCGGGTGGGGGATTCGTGATCTTTCTCTCTTTGCCTCAGTATCATTACAGCATTTTATTAAAGACTCCCTGATGGAAAATATTGAAGGGACCAGAAAGCATAGAAACACAATCACCTACTATGCTAAGGAGATTTACTATTAAACGTTGATTGATTTGGTTTCATATTTTCTTTTGTTTCTCAGATAATAGTGGAGAAACAGCACCTAATGACCCTCCCAAACCTTTATCCGTAAACTTTATTCAGGATCACTTATTTAGATCTTCTTTAAGTCCCAACAATTCAGCTCATGATTGAAAACGCGATGAAGTTATTTTAGCAATTCATTTTGCAAATGTTACAAAAGATTTATTATTTTTTTTTTTAGTTTTAATTCCAATTGATAAAAAAAAACTTATATTGTTTTTTTAAAATAGAAAAATCTGTTGTAAATTATACATGAAAAAATATTTAATTCTAAGATTAAATAACTTTCAAAAGTTTTAAAATTGTAGCAAAGAAAATTTTGTTATAAATCTGCATAAGGAAGGTAGTGAAATAAATTCTAAATACAATATATATAAAGGATTTCATGGTTTGTCATCATTATAAAATGGGATTACAAAAAAAAAAAAAAAAAAAAAATACTATAACTAAAAATGTAATACTTTAACAATTCGTTGAATAACTATTTGGTTTGATATAGTTATGATACTTTTTATTTTAATATGCTTTGTTGTAACTTAATGCTTAAAGAAAAGGGAATACAATAAATCAACAAAATTTGTTTTAATTTGTATATGAACATTTTTTAAAACGATTCTGATTCGTTATATGTGAACCGATTTGCTGGACAAGATCTTTCTTTTAGTTTACGAGATATTGAGCTTCAAGGATTAAAAATGTTATTTTTTAAACGTACCTTAGTGAAGGGTTTTCACCAAAGCGGGTCCAAATTTCACCGGATTTTTTCCCGTTTTTTTTCTGTCAAAAAAGGGGTCACATTCTTTTTCTGTTAAATACAAATTTTCTTAAGTAATATATACACTATTTATATTTTTCTGAAAGATAACTAAATGCAAAATATTTTAAAGGGAAAAAAGACTTAAGAAAATTTATTCCCCTTAGGACCATGGTCTAACCAACTAGACCTATTTTTTCTATAAATTTCAAAATTTCACGTTAATTTCTCAAATCGCAAAGCCAGAATCAAGGACTGCTTGAACAAGTTCTTTGTAATGACATGTATTTATCTACATTATTTTAAGAATTACATAAATTCGTCCAAAATAATTTCTCCGAAAATATCCCCAAAGTATTTTGAATATCCCCAAACCAAAATGTTCATATTTTTCTGCAACAAAAATTCCCCAAATATGGTAGCCCTGTCAATAGGGGCAACATATACTATATATCGATCTAAAAAATATATAAAAGTATAAGGCTTCATATTGAGGACTCACAACGGATGAATTTTTCTTGGCCAGTTCATATATGCTTTCATATATCGAAAGTTTGTTAAAATGTGACATCACATATAACTGCAAGTTTCCATATATATTTCCACATATGGTTATATTTTTCATATACGGTTTTATGTATGAATCAATATATGGCAAAGATTACCTTATACTACTGCATACTTATTCATACGTGGAATCATATATATCCACATATATACATACAATGACCATATATAATTATATATGAACGTTTTTAGCTGGGTTTACATAATAAAATCGAAGGAGCATTAAAAATAAATTTAAAAAAACTCTCTGGACTTTTCGAAAACTACGCAAAAATTGCACTCTTTGTATTTTTAAATTTATAATTGACCGAAATTATAAATTTAAGTCAAATATCGTTAATAGTTGAAAAAGGGGCACTTTTGTCAAAACAGATTTTGATTTGTACAAATTGCAATTTGCTAAGGCACATCGCATGCACAGCACGAAATTAAATATACTCGTAATTGACATAATTAGTAGGTTTTTTGTAAAGCTTAATGAAAATGTAGATGCGCATCAACAAATTTCGAAAGTTAAAAATTTTAATGACCAAAATAAATTTACTTGGGTTAAAAAAGAATCACAATATTAAGTAGCACTTTTTTTAATAAAAATATTTTCGTATAATATATGGAGAAATAACTTAGAACCCAATTTTTCGAAATATTTTTTAGTACAAATCAATTTTTAAAATTTTGCTCGCAAACCCTAAAATATGTTACACTATACCATCAAACATCGAAAATATCATAACTTTTGTTTGAATAACACAGTAACCGATAAAAAAAAAATAGATGAAGCGAAAATGATTAAAGCGAACTGATGCTATAAACAGATTTACAAACTAGAAGTTTATGTATAATTCTGGTAAAAATTAAGAGCAATATTAATATATATTTGATGGTTTTAGTGTTGCATATTTCAGGGTTTCCTAGTTAAAATAAAAAAAATATCATTATACAAAATATTCGGTATTCTTAAAAATATTGCGAAAAATGCTAAGTTATTTCCTTATATTATAGGAATATATTTAGTTAAAGGTTATTACAAAGAAATGCTATTTAATATCGTGATCTTTTTTAACCCAAGGGAAATTTTTTGGTCCATAAAATTTTTTCATTGGAAAATTTTTGATGCACATCTACATTACCTTTAAACATTTCAAACTCCAACGATTGTCAATTATGGTCAAATTCGTCCTGTCAATGCTATGTCTTAGCACTTTTGACAAAAGCGTCCCGTTTTCAACTATCAACTATGTGATCTCGATCAATTATATTTATTGCCTATATCTACATATTCAAGATTTGTACAAATTGCAATTTGTTATATAAAAGTATAGAAACAAAAAGTGAAATGTTTGCTTAGTTTTCAAAAAGTCCATCAATTTTTTTATAGAATTTATTTTTAATGCTTCTTCCAATTTATAGTGTAAATTAACAAGAAGCTAAGTATACGCAGTAATCCATGTTACTAAGTTAGAAACAGTGAATGTTCCTCGCGAAAAACTGACTCTTTAAAAAATGGTCGCCCTTTTTTTCTAAAATTTAAGACTAGCTACTAAATTTGCTATTTGGGGCACATCAACGAGATATAGCGCATACTACGCATAATTACAACAATAATCAATCCCTTTTTCAAAATTTATATTTCATTGAGGGAGTCATCAAAATTTCACTCTCCTAAATGTAACTGTTGAAGAGAAGGTGTACAATTTAACGGATTAGTTTATATAAAATCGTATGAGATCAAAAAGTATAAACGCGCGAACAAAAAACGTAGAAGAACGGGAAAAAGTTAAGTAAATGTTAGCCCTTTTTCTAAGTTTTTGAAGTTTGAACAACAATCATGAATATAAAATGAAACCTATGGTGCTAAAATTTTGTACTGGTAACATTTGTTACATTTTTCGTAACTTTTCAACGCTTTACGAAACATGTATAATTTTTTGATTTTAACCCCATTTTCGTAACTTTTGGTCCCTTCAATAAAATTAAGTATTATGTATACAAATTATATCATTCACGTACATAGATCATGCAAATATTTAGCAACATTTGTAAGTTTTCCGACTTTCTCCTAGCACATCGCTTCTGTTGAAGAGAACAAAATTTGAAATGTGTTCTTTTCTTGTACACGGCAATCTTCTTATTTTCGTGGCAGATAAAATTACATATTTCTTCTTTTAATACATTTTTGGTCTACAAAATTACACAAAAGGAAACTTGGGCTATGTTTTCATTAAAAACGGTATTAGAATTCAAAATATAAAAGAGTATTTTCTTTTGAGACGGACTCAGTGTAGAAGCTTTAAATAATGTACTCTTGAATTGGTTAAAAACTAAATTTGTGCGTATGAAAAATTTCGTGTAGTATTCGTCATATAAAAAAATATCAAGATGAATTATCACACTAGAAAATATTATAAATTAAAATATTACATTTCATTTTAGCAAGGATATTTCTGAACCATAGTTAACCTTTACAAGGCCTGATATTTGGGCACAGCTGATTTATTAAATGAGTTTCCCAATTTAAAAAGTTTTATTCTTATTTTAGTGCCGACAACTATTGTCATTGTTCAGCAATATAAAAAGCAATATGTAATTTAAAATGCATATGTTTTGGGAATATTTAGTCAACAAAACTTATAATATCAGATCATCGTAACCGATTGAATACCAAAAAATATGTACCTTCTAAAGCAAAAAAACATATCAAGATTCCACCACTTCTGAAATTAAAATATTTTTTTAAACGTTAATAAGGGTTTCTCTATATTGACGGCCTTCACTGCCTGACCTCAAGAATTTTCTATTCTATGTATATGGAACACTTCGCTGAATAAGTTTTTTTTTAGAAATTAATAAAATTTAAAGCGCATGTGTATTAATAAAGATATTCAGAAAAATGTATCAAAATTTAGAGGCCTTTAACTCGTAAACTATGAGCAAGTGCGCAACAATTTTTACATTACTTTAATCACAAGTAAGAGTACTACTGAATCTTAATTTAAAATCGAATATGCTTGCTGGTGATTTT
The DNA here is from genome assembly GCA_932274085.1 of Protocalliphora azurea. Lineage (NCBI taxonomy): Eukaryota > Metazoa > Arthropoda > Insecta > Diptera > Calliphoridae > Protocalliphora > Protocalliphora azurea. The sequence continues at coordinate 92,632,525 of OW026519.1, read as the reverse complement.
GATTTACTCCGAAATTTTTATATTATTCTTTCAAATTTTGAATAGAATATAAATACCTATTGACCATTTATTTTTTCAAATTCCGAAAATGTAACTTTTTAGGAAAATTTTATATATATATATATATATATATATCTATATATATATATATATATATATATATATATATATATGTATATGTGTGTGTATATATTTATGTATGTACATATGTCTGTATTCATCCAACAATGAATGAATCCACAAGATTAGATAAATCAGGGATATTTATTTGTATTTCAATGTAATGTGTTTTAGTACCTTGAACTAAAAGTCGATATCAATTTTTTAGCACCTTAAAAAATATATATAAAAATCTTATTAAATGAACCTAGATATAAGTTGAAAATTAATATTATATGCATTTACACCTATCCTATCAACAAAGCCAGCTAAAAGATAACATCGTCTATTTTAAAATTAATTTTATAAATTTAGAAAATGTTATTCAGAAAATGTTTTCGGTCCAAAATGGTACCCTGTGATGCGAAACCAAAAATACCTAGCTTTCGAATTTTTCATTGGAGTTACGTAAATCAATCCAAATTGTTAAGTTATATTGACTGAATACTACCCATGGAAAATGTGTTAATATATTTACCTGGTCATATATTTCTGCTGAATCTCCACTTTTAGATTTTAAGTTTTCTCTACTATATCGATCTTCATATGTTTCGGAAAGTTGTAGATTCCTTTCTAAGCAATTTTGTTTACTTTTAAATATTTTTATTAATTTCTGCATATCATCGGCTAGCATATTAGAAATATCGACGAATTCCTAAAACACTTGATGCTATCCAATGTTACTCAAAATAATAACTATCTATTACTAAGGACAGAATATAATAAAAATAATGTTTCTATCAAACAAGCACAAAAGAAAGTGCGTGTCAACACCCTCAGACAATTAGGATAAACAAACATACACACATACATACATACATACATACATAAATACATACATACATATATAATACACTATGCAACAAATTTTGAGTCATCAAATATTGCCCCAATTGTTCCAACACGAAATAAAGTATACCATCAGATATTAGTTCAAGTTTCGATTTTACGAACTTCGGATATTTTGGAACACCTTTTTCATAATGTGTGAAAATAAAAAAATAATGCAGTAAATTTCATTGTATTTATGGGTACTTAATATTTTATAGAATCTAAAGCTACTCTTAAATATTAAGCAAGATTTGTATTGAATACTTAAATGAAAAAGAATGTTTGTTTTCCGCAGGATAATATAATCCCATTCTCATACTTGATTAAAAAAACTAAAGCTAAAACTATAACTAAAAGAAGTTAAGTACTGGTAGGCTTCAAAAGACTTTGGTAGGTTTTTTTCGAAAATTGTAGTATGATATAAATTTTTTCAATGGCAACGATGGTTAAAACTATAGAAAAACAAACTCTATCTCAAAAAACTTAACTCTTTATATGTGTTAGTAGAATTTTCTAAAGAACTTTGCCAGGCAAAGTAGCGCACATGTGCGAATACCCTCAGCTATTCTTCTAACACTACCTTATAGATTAACAAAATCACTTAGTGTCGTTTGAGCCATCAAATTGTGAAGTTGTGTTGTCGCATGATTTTGAAAAACACCGAAAGAAATGTTTAATGAGAAATAGGAGAAAAATTATTTAATAAATTTAAAATATTTCTTATACATTTTATTAAAGAAAATTGTTTTAATATTCATTTATAGTCTTGATTATTGAAAATAAAATAAATTTTAAATTCAAAATATTAAATTATAAATTTTTTACGTGTACAATATAGGAGCGGAAGTCAACATACACAAATACAAAATATGAATTTTGAGAGTGTGAAAACAATGATCTGCTGAGCGAATAAAATGAGTTGGTCTTCTATGCTTTTCAATGGTTAAAAGAAAGTTCTTGCATACTTTTTCTTTACAAAAGTTTGTTAGCTTTAAATTGTAAATTAAGTAATGTGAACTTGAAAACGAAAGTAAATTATTTATTTATTTTTTTCAATAAGGCTGCTTTACTTCAAAACATGATTTAGAATGAAATATGCAGGAGGAATTGGTTTTTTCTCTTTACCATTAACATTCTTATAAAAAAACTTAAATATTTTACGACTTTTGTAATTCAATACTTGTAACCATAGCTTCCTTCATTTTTAAAAGAGTTGTTTTTGGAAGAGGTCTACCAGCAAAATATATTCCAGAAAAATTTATATAAAACTTGAACTTATTTTTATTAGATATTTTCTTACCTTAATTATGCAATTTTCCTCAAAATAATTATCTAAAATGAATTTGAACATGTATTTTATATAATATAAGATTTTTTTTTTAAATATCTTGTGGTGGAAATTATTACCTTTACAAAAAAGTATTCGAAAAAGTCGAATAATCGATCAACCTAACATATACACACAGAAAAAGATTGGTTAGAAAATGGTTACTATCATTAAAATTTAAGAGAATTAAATAAAATTTTATCTCATTTATTAATAACATGTAAATGTAGTAGATTTTCTATATATGTAATAATATTTATACTTCACAATGTTATATCAGCTTCTTTACGAAACAATACAGTTGTTTTAACTAATTATTTAGTAATTTGTCAATTCGAGTGAGGTAAACAATTTTAATTTTCATAAATGCATTTAAGTATAACATTTTTGGGCAGTTACAACCGAGATTCTTTTACGTATTTAAATCCCATTGTAATTTTTTTGTAGTAGTATTAAATAAATTCTGTTGTAATTAAAGAAAAACTAATTTTTCATTTTGACGATTTTATAAACAAAAAAGAAAAGAAATATTAAATTATTTGAAAAGATGCTATGAAAATTTTATTCAAAAAAATGTATGAATATATAGAAACACAGCTAAAAAATCGCAATTAAGGGCGAAAAGTTACATGAGTAAGTTAATATTATTCTATTATTTCTTAAAAAAAAATATTGCCTTAAGTTTCTTCTTTACAATTTACATTTATTGAATATGGTGGATGACGAGGATTATTTGAATCGCTAAATCAATACCAGCAAGGAAGATATTGTCTTGTAAATTCTGAAGTGTGGTTGCTAAATTACTTCCAGGGTGAGTACCCAAAAATTTGGTTCTCTTGGAAAAAAATTTTATATTACATTTTTATTTTTGGCAGATATGATGGGCGGATGAAGTTTATTTGAAGACCCTAATATTAACGAGGTAAATATTGTCTTTATAATAAGTCTGATACGAAATTCCGTATGCTTAAATTTTACAGGATGATACAAAATTTCGTACTACTTGGGACCGATCTTCGCCGAACAACTAACTAATCCTTCGGTGGTCTTTATGGCACTAATTTTATGGTGCAAAATTTTAAATGAACATAAAATAAATGAAAAATATTGTTTTGACATTTTGTTTTCAGTAAGAAAATTTATTTTAGGAACCGAACCTTTAGGCATTGTTTCAATTGTGTCTACCGTTAGTTTTAGTCATTCTAACTGAAAATATTTTTAAAGCTAACAATTAATTGGTATATGTTAACGAAATATTCAACAACCGTCACTGTATATTGTGATATTTGGTATAACCGACCAAATCGATTGGCTACAAATACGGTTGTCACAACGAAACTCTATTATCTGTGTATGTATTTTGCATTCTCTGAAAGGAATATAGAATATAATATTAATAAAAACATATATAACAATTCTTTTTTTTAATTTTAAATGAAATTTAGCACATATCTCTAATTTGCTGCAAAAAAGTCATAAGTCTAAATAATCGATTTTTGCAGGAGACGCATTTTTAGTTTTCAAGTTGATATATTATTTTAAAAATTATTGAATGCAAATAACATATATAATTTCCCGTTGCTCATATAAGGAGTACAGGGCTTCAAAAATAACATAGTTTTTTTTGGCATATGACGTTATTCAGCAAATGAGCGATATATCGAGTATTTTTGCAGAAAACTATGAACTAAAATTTATGCAAATTTTCAATAAAAGAACATTTTGCTACTTTCTTGATGCTATAAGGAAATTTACATCAAATTTTACATACGCTTTGATTTTTGTCCTTCACAGTTAAGAGTTTTGACAACGTTCTTATTACATGCGAAGTAGTTTCTGAAAAATATTCTCTGAGTTTACAAGTTGTGAAAAGGAAATATTTTCCTTTTCGCTATAAATTACATCTAATGGCATATTCATACTATCAATTAAACAATTTGTTTCTTCGTAGAAGAATATATTATTTTTCTTCTGAAAATCGGGAATAATGCCGAATTTTTGCTTCCGTTTCCATTGACTTTTGTTCGAGTGTTAACAAGAATTTCATTCCATTTTAACTCTGCTTATTATTTTAATAAATTCAAATCACAAATTAAATCATTCAGTAGAGTTTGCAAGACAGAAAACCAAGATAAACAAAATTCTCACTTCTGAGGATTTAAAATCAGTCAGTGACATTTGAAGTTAGGCACAGATTAACCATTAATTTTTAATGATTAACGCCTTAATCACTACACCATCTCGCACTTAATTCTCTAAGTGAAAAAATCTTTTCTTAGTTTAAAAATTATTTTTGGACACCTTGTTAAAAAAAACTAACAGAATCTAACAGAAATGGGATTGAAGCAACAATCTTCTGGTTGTTAATCTAGCGCTCTAGCCAACTGACTGCAATATTACCGTAGGTAAATAATAAACCGACTTTGTCCTAAAAAAGGTTTTAAAAGTAATTCAAATATTTATTGCTCTAAAACTCTTCAATTTAACATTTTGCGAAAAAAAAACTACATAAGCTTTTTTATGGAGAATAAAAAGCAGACATTTTTGACACAATAGCCTGCAGATAAATAAAAATATATTTTCAAAATAACTAGCAAATTCATGTATTTTAATAAAATTCATAGAATAACGGAATTTAGTTTTGTTTCGATTCCATCTGAAATATTTTTTGTCTGTTGTGCTACTTTCAAAAATTAACAAGTATGTAATTTATTTCTTAATTTACTTCCACTGAGACTATATGACGGCATTTGAGGCATTATAAAGGTTAACTAAAACTAAACCATTTTATTTCCATAACGCCTTGTCTTGAACACTTAAAATATATTTGTTTTCATCCTAGCTTTAGTATCTTTATCAAGAAGTATGTTGAAGTTATTTACTTAAATACCAGAATTATCAACTAAGTAACTTCTATCACTCATTTTCTACTTCATCATACATTTGCTGTTTTAGTTTTAAATTTGTACGAATATAATTTTTTAGCCTATTATGACTTGTTGTGATGTTTTATGCAATCAGAGTAAAAATGTATACATACTCTTTTAAAAAGGCCCTCGTTTTAATACGGACCTAGCCTGTTAGCAACGGTTTTTATTATTTTGTAGAGTAAGATTTGTAGTTTTCAAAAATCAATAAAATTTGCACATATGCAAACTATTCCAGCACAGATGGGCCAAAATCTGACTGAAATATTAATTTTCTACTTGTTTCAAAAATATTGCCTAAAATACAGAGTATAGCGTGAATTTTTACATTAATTTAGCGAGTATTTTTAGACTGTAATTGGATTAAGCAGTCTCTCGAAGTTAAGTTGTTGCTGATTAACCTTTTCTATATTTTGCACCTTAAAAATCGGTGATATATATCAAAAACAGAAAACATTTTTCACAATAGCCTGCAGATAAATAAAAATATATTTTCAAAATAACTAGCAAATTCATGTATTTTAATAAAATTCATAGAATAACGGAATTTAGTTTTATTTCGATTCCATCTGAAATATTTTTTGTCTGTTGTGCTACTTTCAAAAATTAACAAGTATGTAATTTATTTCTTAATTTACTTCCACTGAGACTATATGACGGCATTTGAGGCATTATAAAGGTTAACTAAAACTAAACCATTTTATTTCCATAACGCCTTGTCTTGAACACTTAAAATATATTTGTTTTCATCCTAGCTTTAGTATCTTTATCAAGAAGTATGTTGAAGTTATTTACTTAAATACCAGAATTATCAACTAATTAACTTCTATCACTCATTTTGTACTTCATCATACATTTGCTGTTTTAGTTTTAAATTTGTACGAATATTAAAGAAAATTGTTATTAATATTACATATAAATATTTATCTATTTGCAAGCTGTTTAAAAAATATCAATTTTCAATATATCTCCCCGAATTTTAAGGTAGAAGTAATAAAAAAGTTTTTTATGTGTAAAAATATTAACATCTATAATTTTTGGTTAATCGGCAACAGCTAAATTTTGAGTGATTATTTTATTCAATAACAATATAAAAATACTCGATGTAGTGGTCCAAAATTTCGCACTAAACCCTACATTCAATGCCAATATTTGTTATAATAAGTAAAAAATCGATACCCCAAATTCAGAAGGGGCCTTTTTTAAAAAAAGTACATTTATAAATTTTTACTCTGATTGCTTATAACATCACAACATGTCATAGTAGGCTAAAAGATTATATGTCAAATATTTTTACTTTTTATTCTGAATAAAGAAGCTTATATAGTTTTTTCGCAAAATGTTAAATTAAAGAGTTATAGATTAGGTTAGGTTCTTAGCGCAGGTGTCTAGTCAATAAGAGACAGCTCACTTGGGTCCAATTTGGTCCTGTGAGACCCTGAGGGATCATGTGTTGCTAACTCACATGTCCATAATAGCGTTCGAAACGAACCAACCCGACGCATGTCTGAAAGAATTGATCCATCTGATATCAATATCAGAGAGATCTGATAATACATGCACAAACGGACTTCCAAAATTAGCAGTCGTGATCTCGGCAAGAGTGGGACAGTGGCATAAAAGATGCTCCACCGTTTCTCCTCTTCCTCATTCCGGCAACTTCTACAAAAGTCGTTAAAAGGGTGCCCTAGTCTAATAGCATGCGCACCAGCAATCCTGGGACCACGGCTACCAGAATTCTTAGTCGATGCCTCGATAGTTCCATGATGAAGTTAGATCGAGATTCATCATAATGAGGCCATACATGCCTTGAGGTTGAACATTTGGATTCATTTGTCTGTCTATCTTGTGCAATCCTTTTGTTCGATTATTGATCTGCAGGCCGAAAGCGGTGCTCCAACCAGTTGGTCCGTATCTTCACCTCGAAGAAGCGATCCATCTCTTGCTAGTGTATCCGCAATAAAATTACCCGGGGTGCTTGAATGACCCCTAACCCAGAGCAGCTCCAGGTTTGAATGTCTCGCCATCTTATTCAGAGATGTCCGGCATTCATGTACCAATCTGGATGTCGAAAAGACAACCGAGAGCGATTTGATCGCGGCTTGACTGTCCTTACAGATTTGGATATCTACGGCAAATACCCCATAGTACATTAACTAGTTCACCGCCCTCTTTATGGCCGAGATCTCAGCTTGAAGAATGCTACACTGATCTGGCAATTTAAAAGAAATGTTTTTCTTATAAACGGGAATATAGACACCCACCCCAACCCCTTCAGCAGATTTGAAACCGTCAGTATAATCTCAACTAAACGAGCTCTTAATTCTAGAGTAGTTCAGATTGATACAGAGAAGTCCCTGCCAAAAAAGGGTATGGGGATGCACTAATCGATATTTCTAGGAATGCCATTAAGAAATCCCAGAACGGTCCATGCACCTACAGTCCTGAGCCTAGCCGCCGTCAAAATGGCGAACTGTTTGGTCATAAGATCCACCGGTAACCACTTCATTAGGGTTTTCGATGGAGTTGTACGAAGCGATCCTGTTATGAGTAGCGCTGAACTATGCAGAATCCTATCAAAGATTCCGATATAGGTGGATTTCTCCATAGTTTTCTACCATACTATCGCTCCGTACATAAGTATGGGCTTAACCACCGTGTCGAAGAGCCATTTCGTATTCCTGGGACTTATTCCCCAAGATCTACCGAGTGCCTTCCTCCACATATATATAGGACAATACCGGCATTTGAGGCTCTAGCCCGGGTATTCTGACACCTTTAATTCACACCGTTTAGAAGCGGAAGTGGGAAAGATGGAATCTTATATCTTCTAGAAAAGAGGACAAGTTCCGTTTTTCCTGGCCACTAATTGTACTCCATGTACTAATTAGTCCTATAGCAGTTTGCAGGCGGTGAGACATAGTATCCAGATATTTCCTAGATACAGCCACCGCAACATCCTCCGCGTGAGCGACATTCATAAACTTCAATGTATCAAGTTCCTTGAGTAATGAGTTAACGGTGATATTCCAGAGAAGTGGAGATAAAACTCCTCCTTGGGGAGTACCCCTATTTGCTACCCTGTAATTGGTAGACGCACCCATACTGGATGTTATAACCCTATTGGTTAAAAGTCTATATATGAGGCTGATCATCGACTAATGAATGTTCAGTCTTTCCATGGACAATTTGATTGCTTCCGGAGTCACATTATTAAGGCCCCTTCTAATCAACGAATGCATATTCCTTATACACGAGAGCTTTTTCAATATACCCTACGAGTGAATGTAATGCAGTCTCAACAGATTTGCCCTTCATATAGGCACGTTGAGGCTAATAATTGGCAATGGTTGATCGCTCTTCCAACACCTACATAAGTCGATTAAACTTTCCAGTGTCTTCAAGAGGACTGATATGTCTGAAGTCTAGCTCCTTCCCATAAGTCATCCAAAAGACTGATCGCCTGCTTCAGTAGCAGTTCTGATAGCTCGTTTAAGCAGGCCATTAGCTTGACTCGGTTACGGTATCATCCCGCATTATTACACTGGGGGGAGGGTCTGGGGTTCTCTTTCAGAACTTTCAAGAAGACTCCCATCAGCTTTGTGTGTGATATAGCGCAATCTGGATCACTACTATCGATGACAGTTCGTATAAGATTACCTTTGGCAATTTAACTATACGACCTGTTCATCGGGTTGTAGGACTTTGGACGCTTGGTCCCGGGCTGTTGGTTTTGCGGCTGGGACCCCTCCTCCGAACGTTGCCGTTTAGACCCGTGCTTCGACGTGGGGGAGGGTTGCGCTGCCAACGGCCAACAGTGATTTAGCCCAGTTGACAGAAACAAGTTCCTCAGGAGTAAGGGACCCGGCAGGCTTTTTACCATAAATCCATGAATCGTTCAGCGGCACGCCGTCTTAAAAAGGCCCTTCTGGCGGGTGTAATGTGCCTTTGGTACGAGTTGTTGCCCTTTCGGGCAGAAGGCTCAATTCTAGAAACCGAAAGTTGGTTCGCATATCTTTCACTGGCGGGGGGAGGTAACGCTTGGGAGCCCGAAGACTGGTTCGTAACTCCTTTGGTTACAGCAGGCACTGGGGTTGATGCCGCCCTAGTTTGTTTCGGGCATGCAGTCCCCGAAGCAGGGGTTTCGCCGGTCTTGAGCCGGCGCGGGCCGAAGCAGCTTTTGAGGTGCTTGGTGCGAAGCTCAGAGGCACCTCGCTGCTTTTGCTTCCAGAGTTGGCAGTCAGTTTTACGCATTTGGAGGGCTTGCCACTTCCTGCTGTTTGTTTTCCGTTTTCGGCATAGCTTTTTGTTTGTTTGTTTTTCTTTTTATTTATTTATTTTATTTAATCACATTTTTATCCCACGAGTGTGCTCGTATATGGACTAGGCTACTCAATATTTATAATCGACCCGTGCTCTGGCGTCGGAGGAGAGTTGTTAGCGACTAGTCATTCAGGTTCTCGGCACAGCTACCAACCACCTAGACAATGCCTGAGCTCGTGCCATTACTTAGGTCTGACAGTGTATTATGTCAAACCTCAATAATGACAAAGCTCCCAAAGCGTAGATGAGAAAATTTATATTTTCTTTGTATGGGGCTACCTCCACCCTATTTTCGTTCCATCAATGTGATATGATAGGTGTCGCCTATTAACTTTTAAAAAATTAATAAAATTATGCTAGGGTGTTTTATTTGTACGATGTGTACCCAATGCAGGTTCGATTGCTACTGTTACATAATTTTACAAATTCTCATTCTGGACCGCAAAATAATTTACAATAAAATAAATAACAAGTGGTCCGTAATTAATATATATATATATATATATATATATATATATATATTATAGGTACATGCATTAGTTTAATTTTATTTAAAATAAGTAACAAATACATGTGGACAACGGCAAAAAGAATAACAAATAAAAATTTACATTAACAACTATATGCAAACTTCAATGGCAATCCAATATTTACAACAACCACAGTAAGGGTGTAGGGACTAACAAATGGACTAACACAACAAACAGTGACGACACTTGTTAACAGTTATGGGACGGTGGCTAAAAGTGTTCTTTAATAATATGATAAAGGTTCCCAAAAAAATTTAAGGGCTCTCACTGTAATAGTTGCTTAGATATGCCATAATAAATATTTGCATTATATGGGGAGTACTATACTCCCTGCTCCGATCTATTTTAAGCTAACGGGTTGATCCGTTTGAGAGTTTTAAAAAGTGGGTGTAAAATATGGGCGTGATATTCGTTCACAATCCAACATAACCTATTACATTCTACAATGATCTAACAAAGCCTATGACCACCTCTGGTATTGGTACTATCTGTGCGCCAAATTTCGCGGAAATCTATTATATACTTTATATAAAGGATATTTTCTTACGGTCTTATTCATAATCGTTTTGAACAGTTTATAAAAGGTTCCATTGAAGATTAATAAGAAATTTTTAAAAACTGTTATCCATAATTACCTTTTTGTTTTATAAGCATTGAATAAAACTCTATAAAATTTGAAAATAAAACTCTATAAAATTAGAAAAATATTAATCTTTTCTGCAGTTTGAATGCATTTTTAACATAATTATGCAAAGTTTAAACATTTTGCACAGTTCTTGAGAGAGGAATTTATAACTCCATAAAAATCTTTTATGCAGAGTCATGATAGTTATTATAGATAGTTATTAGTATGCAGCTTCAAATATATATGTTGTATATATATGTTGTATAAAATACATATTTTATTAAGAACGATATTTTGCAAACTTCACATTCCAGTTAGACCAAATGGAATTGCACTTTATTTCTTGCTAAAGCAAGAAACGTCCGTATACTCACGTCCGTATACTCAACATTAAGAAAGATCTAGCTATGACCGTATGTCTCTGTGTCTATTGAAATACAAAGAAAGACATTGCAAATGGGCAAAAACTTGTTAATAAACAGAAAAATTAAGGGCCAAATACTATAAAAACTTAGTGACCATCGTAACTTCAGTTCATAATTTTCCGTCCATATCTCTAAAACAAAAGCTAATGAAATTTTGCAGAAATAGTTCAAGTAGCAACGTAAACATGAAAAATAAAAATAATAATAATACTTCATTGTTATTGAATTTTTACTTGTTATTGGATCTAATAAAAGTGCATATATTATGAAATCTGTTTATAGTAATAAATTGCTCAATGAGACTCCATCGATTTTGAAGGTGTTTGTTATTTGCCAGTGTAATAAGCAATAATTTCCTAATTGCCTTTTTTGAATAATAACTATGTATAATTGAAAATATGTCCACCAGCAACGCAATTTGTTGATTTAAATTGGCACATTTTATTTAAACATGTGTAAAATACCCATTTTTCAAAAACACATCTTTATAAATTAAATTTCAAACTTCAGGCTTTGGATCATACCAAATCCTTTCATTATGGTTACATCCGGTGGTGCAGTAAGGTTTTTTAAATAGAAAGCAAAAACTGTTTAATAGTTATTGAAACATTTTTAATACACTATGAATAAAGGTTTTTTATAAGAGAAACCTCTTAAGGAAAAACTGTTTAATATTTAATTTGTACATTATACCTAAAATGAGAATTTATTATAAGACCGTTAACATTTTGTGCTGCAATTGTTAAATAAAAACTTTTGTTATAGTACAGGGATTATACAGGATATACATTTTTTAAACTGTGTATTTTTCGGAACACTGAAGTTCTTTTGAAACAAAATTTGACGTCCTCGAGAAAAACTAAGTATGCAGTTTTATTACTGAGTACGAAGTTTTATTATGTATGAACTTCAAACAACAAAAATTAAAGATCTGCAAAGCTAATACGTTTTTTTCTTTCTTTTGATTATTGTAATCGTGGCATTTAGAGCATGTGTCCAATTCGTCTAATATGAACTGAAAACACTTATAGAAAAAGGCGATCCTATGTTTAATCAGTGTGCCGTTAACCATATATAAATTATATTGTGATCAAATCGTGAAACCGAGATGTTCAATTTTTGCGATTTTTTGATTAAGAAATTGGCGCCTTTTCGAGTATTGCAAAATTAAAAATTAAAGTTAAAAGCCCTTATAACTATGTATCATATGAGATAAAAGTTAAGGTTGCGAAACTTATTTTTAAGTTTTTAATGTAACCTCAAACTTCATATCAGAAGTATTCTTTATTATTTAACGTTTAATCTAGAATTAAACTTAATTTTACAAAGAATTACTTATTAGTACAATGTCAGCAATAGTTTCCCAAATTATTTAACTGTAAACAAAGAAATAAGTATTGCAATATAATAAAAATATCAATATTTTAAACAAAGAAATATTTTTACGTCTCTAACATTTTTAATGTTAACACTTCCCCTCTTAAATTCGATTGTACTCAATCAAATTAATTAGAATTGTGGTGTTGCAATCTGGAGAAATGGCCCTTTTTTGGATTGTGGTTACTTCTAATTCCACACAAGAGTCGATCGAAACGATATTATCTGGGTGATAAAAATTATCACATTTATTACCACAGTTATGTTTTCGGTATCGTAATTTCCAAAAATAGCGATAGTAAAATCGTCATGGATCAAATTATTGTGATAATTAAAAGAAACATAAACTGTTGAAATAAGAAAAAAATCCTAAATAAATAGAAAACATAAAAATCGTGGTACATGACATATATACATCCCCATCTGGATAACAATCTAGTCGCTAACAGCTCCCCTCTGCCGTCAGGACATGGGCCAGTTGTAAATTTTCTTTGTCTAATTGACCGCTCCGGCTCCTTCCATTACAATAACGTCAGCAAGAAGGCCGTATAACGATGTGGTTACAGATCACTTGCTAATGGCACTGGCCAACGACAAAAGCGGCTATATAACTCCTGTAGTAGCAGAATGGGGTGCTATAGAGTCTAAATTGGCTGAACTTGTGATGCAACACGTACTCACCAATAAAGACTCTACAGTTCCTCGTTTTGACTCTGGTGAGACAGGGGCCACAGGATAATCAAATGTTTGGACGTGTTCTCTAAAGATTTTCTCAGCAAATGCATCGTAAAGATTAGTGATGCATGGGAAGGCTTAAGCCTTAAGCTTATCCCAGCGGAGGAAATCCCTATGAGATCACGGGCAAAGGTTTGGTTACCAAAGATGAGCTGTAATAACCATAAAATACTGGAGTGTCTGAAGCTTCAGAACCCCAGTATCCCCATGGATGATCCGTACAGAAGATCATGGGGACAACAACATGTGCATTATCTTCGCCATCCCAGAAAATAGCGCAGTTGAGCTAGAGAAGGCGGGACTAACACTGTACTTTGGTGTTAGGAACGTCCAGGTTAAGGTGTTTCATCCCACAGGTCCAGGAGCTGACGAAGCAGACAAATTGAAGGTAGCCAATAATCTGCTGACAGGCATGTAGTTAAATGAACCTGCACAAAACTCCACAACCGAAAAATCGTGCAAATTAATCTGCAGCATTCAAAATGCGCTACAGACAATCTGCTATAGTCCAGGAACCCTGGGTTTCAAACTCCCAAGTCAAAGGGTTCCCGACTTCAACATATAAAACATTATATGTAAAAGATAAAGTTAAGCCAAGATCTTGTCTTATTGTTAAAAAACACATAAATATATTTCTCTGCTCGCAGTATAGCTCAGCAGACCTGACAGTCGCAAGGGTCAAATTAGGAGTTTCTTGATCGCCTCCAGCTATATGGCACACGACAATCCAGCCCCGCCAGACGAATTGAAGGCGTTTTTAGCCTCTATGGCGGCTCAACACGACATTATCCTTGGCTGCGATGCAAATTCAAGGCATATAATATCGGGTACCACTGAAATCAACGACAGAGGTGAGTGTCTACTTGATTTCATTAATACTAACCACCTGACCATGTGCAACTCTGGCAACGACCCCACATTCGCTTTTCCGAGCTCGGTGAACCGTACTGGATGGGAAGAGGTGCTAGATATTACACTTACAAAAGACATAATTAATTTATCAGTTGATAGGTGGAGAGTATCCAAAGAGAAATCCTTTTCGGATCATTGCTGGGTACTTTTCGATATTGGACTCGTTTGCAATGAAACAGCGTCAACCTTAAGTGAAATAGTTTGTTGACTATTTTTATGTCTCCTTTATAGATGTGGTAACGGGGTGGAGTATGGGATAATCCAATGAGACCAATCTATAAAGAGAGGGTAATTATAAGTACTCATAGATAGAGTAATTATAATTGTGGGTTTAGGGAATAAAAGAAATAAATTGGGATTAATATTTCTTTTAATTAGTGTTCTTGAGATACAATTGTTCTCACCTTTGTTTCCAGGGATGGGCCAATCACAAAAAGTAGATATTCCTTTTTAATTGTGTACAACCTTTATTGCAGGTAATTTAAGCTTATAAAGTAGTAGAAAGTAGTGGATTCCACGACGGTTGAAAAGTAAGTAAGTCTTTAAATTTTAGTTTAGTTGGGCGCGACTTCGGTTTTTTTTAGGAAAACGCGAAGTTTTCGATAGCTTAGTTAATGCTATAATTTTTAGTATTTTCATATTGTAATAGAATTACAGTAGCACTTCAATTATATGACTTACAACTACTTAGCTACACTTGCTTATATTAATAAATTTAGTTCTTTATTTATTATTAATATAATAATTAAAAATTGTATTTTTAATTAGAGTGTCCAAGTTAGTTTGGACATGGCGCCGGCCTTGCCCGTAGGCAACTGATGACGACTTATTATCGCTGGCACATAGAACCTGGGCTAGCGACTTGATTGCTTCCACAATTAACTTGGCGTCAGGGGTTGTTGCGAGTGTTGCTCGTTGAGTTACTTGTGGTTGAGTTGTTGGTAGTTGTCGACGTTGTTGGTTTTTTTGTTGACTGATGGTAGTAGTTCTGGTGCGGCGGGACCGTTGAGGCTGAGGATGCAAAAGGATGTGGTGGAACCTGTTACACTTTCTGCAGGTATCCATAGAAGAACACGATCGAAGATCTCGGCTTCTTGCCAAGCAGTTGATACAATAGCGGTGCCTTTCGACCAATTCTGCCCTCTTTTTGACGGTCATTTTCATTTGAAAGCTTTTGCAAAGAACACACTTGTATATTTCCGGATCCCGACGTTGAGCACGAGATGTGTGGGCACGACCGTTTATTTGGGCTGGACGAGAATTTGGGCGCGTAGACGTTACTCTTCTGTTATTCCTAGGGCTAAAGAAAACGAGAAAGGAAACAAATGGATTATTGATATCTGAGTGTCATATAAAAGTGGTGATAATAAAATGCAATTCAAATTAAGTTTTAATAGAGTTGTGTATAAGTAAAGTAATGAGTAAATTTAACATGAGTTATTTAGAAGTTTCATTATCCATATAAGGAAGATAGCATAATTTTACAATGGGACTAGTAATAATTCCTGAAGCAATACGAACGTCAGCAGTACGGACGTTCTGATCAGAACCGGGGTAAGTCTTTACTATTCGTTCTAATCGCCACTCATATGGAGGTTGCAGATCATCGATGACTACCACGAGATTTCCAACTTCCAGATTCGGAAGAGAGTTTTTCCATTTATATCTTTTGTGTAGTGATTTCAAGTAATCTTCCATCCATTGGATGGAGAATTGGTGGTGGATTGCTTTTAGCTTTTCCCATCTATTTATCAGAGATATATTTTCATAATTTAGGAGCACCTCGTAAAAAGTGTCCAGGGGTTAATGTGGTTAGATCCGATGGGTCTTCCGACAAGGCAGATATTGGGCGAGAATTGAGAATACCTTCAATACGAGCTAAAATTGTCGAAAATTCTTCAAAAGTAAATTTTTGAGCTCCTGTGACACGTTTTAAGTGGAATTTACTCTTTACGGCGGCTTCCCATAAGCCGCCCATGTGGGGAGCGTGCGGTGGTATAAATTTCCACTCAAACCCATGTGTAATATATCTTGCGCTGCGGTTTCCACAAAGTTCTTAAATTCACGCACGAGTACTTTGCTGGCACCTAGAAAGTTTCTGCCGTTGTCAGATACTACCCTTTGGGGGAGCCCCCGCCTCCCAACGAAGCGAGAAAATTCTAAGTGAACAGCTTTTGTACTGAAACAAACGAAAACAGAAGCGTATCCTTTTATCAAGATAGATTTTCGTAGGGGTGAAGTCTTTAGGTCAAACGGGCCAGCAAAGTCAATGTCTGTGATCTGAAATGGAAGTGACAGATTACATCTTTCTGGGGGTAAGGGAGCCATTATCTGCGAAAATGGTTGTTTCTTATGAATAATGCGAGTTTTACAATTTCGTATTATCTTTTTTACTCGAGGTTTGAGTCTGATAATGTAAAATTCGGTCTGCACCATTCGACACATTTGACTGCATTCAGCATGAGCGAGAAACTTGTGCAAATGAGTGAGATATAGGTGGCAAAGTCGGGAATTGCCTGGTAATATTATAGAGTAACGCTCATTGTATGGCAAAGACGATCGAGATAGTCTACCATTTACCCGAAGAATTGAATTAGAGTCTAAAAATGGATTTAATGGATTTAAGGGGCTTTTATTACTTAAAGTTTGAGAGTTAGATAGGCATTGATATTCTTCATAATAGAATATTTTCTGAGAGAGCACGAGCAGTCTGTATTTTACAAATTTCATTTCGCTATGAGTTAATTCCTTTTGAGTTATAGGGGATATATTTGACCTTATTTTTCTCATACCATTAGTAAAAAATCGATAAACATAACAGATAACACGAAAAGCTTTATTATATGATGAAAATCTGTTAAGAATATCATCTTCTTGAGCTTGAGTATGTAAAGTTAGAGTTTCTTTTGATTTTTCGGGTATTTTGAGAGGGTTTTGCTTTGGCCATTCAGATGAGGGTTTGTGTAACCATGGTGGTTCATGCCACCAAAGGGTGTTATGCGCCAGATCTTGAGACTTCGAGCCACGTGTTCCAAGATCTGCCGAATTATCATGGGTTGAAACATGATGCCATGATGCATTTGGAACCAAACGGTGAATTTGAGCAATACGATTTGCAACATAAGTTTCCCATGTAGAAGGGGTCTTAGAAAGCCATCCTAGGACTATTGAGGAGTCCGTCCACAGAAATATTTCTGCGTTGGTGAAATTTAGGGATGACGTTACATAATTCACTATGTTGGCTAATAATACTGCGCCGTTTAGTTCTAAGCGTTGGAGACAAACAGTTTGGACCGGAGCTACTTTGCTTTTTGCTAGCAATAAATTTGAAAAAGTGTTTCAGTTTGACATCGAATGTAAACTGTGGCACAATAAGCAGCTTTAGAAGCATCAGAGAATCCGTGAAGTTGAACTGTATCTACCGGCGTATATTGAAGCCATCTAGGAATGGAAATTATTTCTATTTTTGAGAAATCTTGAACGAGACTGTTCCAATTTTGTAGAGATTCTGATGAGATATCTTCATCCCAATCTAGCCCTTCCAACCATAGCTGTTGCATGAGTATTTTAGCCCTGATGACTATCGGAGCGAGCCATCCCGCAGGATCAAAGAGTTTGGCAACAGAGGATAAAATTTGACGCTTAGTGATCTTTGTGGACTGGTCGATTGGAGAATAACTATAACTAAATGAATCTGTGAGTGCATTCCACTTAATCCCGAGAGTTTTGGTGGAACTAGATTCGTGAAAACGAAGAAATTCTAAGTCGTACAAGTCCTCTTTTGGTAAATGAGATAGTAATTGCGAGTCATTTGCAGTTATTTTCTTAAGAGGCAATCCAGCTGTTTTTAATATGTTAATGAGTTGAGTTTGGGCATATAGGGTCTCTTCCAAAGAAAACCTCTTGAGAGAATATCATCCACATATGTTTCAGAACGCAAGATGGATGCTGCTTTCGAATATTGAGATTCGGAATCAGATGCCAGTTGAAGAAGTGTTCGAATTGCAAGATAAGGGGCGCAATTTACTACGAAAGTAACAGTCTTTAACTGGTAATCTTTAATAGGGCCATCTTGTTGATTTTGGAAAAGTATTCTCTGGAAGGGTCTATCAGCAGGATGTATTAGTATTTGGCGATATATCTTTTGTATATCGCCATTGAACACATATTTGTACTTTCTCCCATTGAGAATTATAGTTATCAAGTCGTTTTGTAATGTGGGACCAGTGTAAAGTACATCATTGAGCGAGAAACGAAATTTTGTTTTTCTGGAGGCATTAAAAACGGCTCTCACTTTCGTGGTTTTATGTTCGGGGCGAATCACTGCATGATGAGGTAAATAAAATGAGCCGTATTTGATTGAGAAATAACTTCATGGGATTGAGTTTTTTCCATGTGATCAAGAATCAGATATTCGTTTAGGACTGCCTTATATTGGGATTGTAAATCGGTATCTTTAGACAGTGTTTTTTCCATTCTGGAATATTGGGCTAAGGCTACAAAACGAGAGGAGCCTAGGAAAACTTTTTCGGGATATTCTGTCTTAAAAGACAGCCTAACGATAAATCTACTGTTTTTATGACGCGTTGTTGTTCGAGAGTAGAAACTTTCACATATTTCACCTTCCTGTGAGAGTGGTATAGTTGAGGGAATTTCTTCTTGCACCCAAAACTTTTTTAGGAGAGTGTTGAGCTCTAAGGTTTCGGACATGAAGACTGAGGTTGAAAAGGATTGAACAGTTTCTGCTTTCGTGGGATCACTAAGTACCCAACCGAAAACTGTATTGTAGGCCGAAGTGTGGCCACAGATATTTTTATTTATACCATCTATATTGATAAACCGTTCGTAATCATTACCTAAAATGAGATCTATCTGCGACGATTTATTGAAACTTGGGTCTGCAAGATCTAATTTCTTGAGTTCAGTTGATAGGCGAATTTTAAAGGTACAAGCTGGAAGATGCTTTGTCACTTTAGGTAACACAATTGCTTTTAACCGGATTCTTAAATTGTGCCTTTTAGCATATAACACGAACTCGCACTCTTTGCTAGCCGCCTGTTTTTGACCACCGATGCTAACAATTTCAAAATGGGATTTTTTATAAAGGAGTTGAAGACGATGTCTAATCTTCTCAGTCAAAAATGTACGCTGAGAACCAGGATCGATTAAAGCTCTGATTGTGAAGAATTCACCTCTGTATTCTATTTGCATTAATGCAGTTCTTAACAGAATACTTTCATTACTTGTAGAGCAATTTGTCTGAACTTGACTGGATGTGGTAGGGCGTTCGATTTGTGCTTCATTTTGCGTAACATGAGCAACTTTTGAGGTGGGATTTTGCGCCTTATTGCTTTTATTGAACGAAATATTTTGTTGAACATTTTCTGATTTTTGAGGTCTTTTTGTCATATGTAGCAAAGAGTGATGGGCTTTTTTGCAATACAGACAAGTGTGTTTACTTTTGCAACTTGATTTGAGGTGAGATGAGGCTAAACAATTGTTGCAAAACTTATTTTTAAATACATAATCAACTCTTTGTTGAACCGTAAAGGCTCGAAATTTGGGGCATGCTCTTAAAGAGTGATTTTCATTATAAAGTTTACATAGTACTTCGTCAAGGTTTTCTTGAGATATATAAGTCTGTATATTATTTTGGGAAACATTTGTGATACTGAAACAGCCTTTAGAAGTTCTTATACATGTTAGACGTTCAGCAGCTTCATATCTGTCAACAAGGAATTGAGACATTTGAGACCATTTTAGGAGTTCACGTGGTGAAGTTAACGATTGTTTCCAAAGAGAAAGAGTGAAATCTGGTAGTTTTGTTGAGATTAAGCGGATCAAAATAGGGTCCCAGCTCGAAATTTTCATGCGATAAGGGATATCTTTTAACAATGTCATCTGCTTCACCTCTTGTTTTGTTCCGAAGGTGATACAATTTTGTGACGGGAGAAAGTTTCGAATGAACATGTCACGTAAGGAGGGCCATTGTTCATAACTTCCTTTAAATACCTCAGTATCGTAGGGAGGAAGTTTAATACAGTTAGTATCACTGTCAGAAACGAAATGTTGAGTTAGAGGGAGAGACTGCCGGAACACTAGATGTATCTAATCGGATTGCTTTCACTAAGTCTAGCATTTGAAAACTACAGAGGTAATATGCGTCTACGCTGGCATCATAATTTTTTTTTCGCTTCTTCTTTGAATTCGGGTTTTACTACATTGTCATGAGCAAGCATAACTCTTTCATATAACGTTTCTACTTTGTTCCATCTAGAATCTAAATCTTTTATTTTGATTTCCAACACTGACTCACTTTGTTCTTCTATGGGAGTTCTATTGAATCTATTACAAAATTGTAGCAAGTGGTTGCAATCAAATACGAACCGCTCTTTTGGGGAAGATTGAGAGTCATTTCGAGATGTAGAAGTCATATTGGATTAGAGAATTGAAAACGTATTAAATTAAAATAATTAGGGTTCAAGTAATAAAATTTATTTATTAATTAAGGACTTTTTCTCTTTATTTGCTTAGTAGAGCAAGAGGGTATAGATCAATAGCACAATGTGATATTGAATAACTAAGAGAAAGAGATTGGTTTCATATATGGAATACGGTGGATGTGAGCGGGAAGTATCAGATATTGTAATCTAGCCTAAGTTAGCACTTAAATAAAGTTAGGGGCTACCGAGAAGTAGCACTAGATACCTGTTATCTAGTATAAAAAGAATGCTACATTGAAATTTTAAATTTGAAATTAGTTTTTCTTTATTCTCTTTTTAAAAATATGGGGTTATGGGAAAACAACACTAGATACCTGTTATCTAGTTTCAATTTAAAAGAGAATATGTGAAAAGCAATAAATTCAAGAAAATCTGAGCAACTTTATTATTGTATTCTTATTCCCAATATATCGTGAGAGATTTCAGCGTATTGAAAAGAGTTCAAATATAGTATGGGATTATATGATATAATAACTGTAAACCGTTTGTTAAATTATAGTTTTTATTTACGTAATTTGGGATTAAATCACGTAATAATAAATCGCAATAAATTAATATTCAATTATTAACTTCCAAGCTAAAGTAATAGTATATTAGATATATTATTTATAAAATTCCTAAGCATTACATCTAAACCTAGAAACTCATAGAAGTTCTCGCGGACCAAATAAATTAAGTGCACTTTTAGGATCAAGGTGAGAGGTAGCAGTGCCGAGGATCTGTATGGTTAGTTAGTGCTTAAAGAAACTAATCGTTAACAGCTCCCCTCCAACGCCCATGGCACGGGTTGGTTGTAATTTTAAAAGCCTAGTCCGCGCATGCCGTCACTGCGCGAGATGGTCCACTCAGTACGTGCATTTTCGTGGGACCAAGATTAGTGTTAGAGCAAATTTTAATAAAAAGGATATGAAGGAGAATAGGGCAGTTTCAGTGGGAGTTTCGGACACTGACTCTGACCTTTTAAGAATTCACGAGGACATAATTGCTCAGGAGGGACAATTATTGAGTGAACTGGCCGAAACAGACGACCTCTTGGGCTCACCTGGAGACTCTCTCGGGGGGACGGGCACTACGGAGAGGTTGGAGGATCTCTCTCTTTTTTCTGATGAGGAGCATGAAATCACAATGATTTCAGCTCACGCTCAGGAACGGAGTTCTCCAGCATCCGAGGTGTCATCCGCTCGGGATGGTGGACAGGTGGGTTCAAAATTAGTTCGCCAAGACGCGGTAAAACCATGTGTAACTGCCGTCGTCGACAGCCGAACAAAAGAGGAAAAAGCGAAGAATGGCGTCAGATCCTCCTTGATCTTTCTTAATAAGATGGCCAAGAGGGATCTGTCGTCAGTCAGTGGTAGGGATAAATACCTTATCAAGAGGCATAGGAAGAGTGTGATTAGATTTGAAAAAATCTATGGCTCGACCTCAGCTATCTTGGGAATGTCTTATCCCGAAGGACTAAATGCAATATTTGACACCATTCCGGAAAATGCTCTAGAGAGCATAGGAAGATTCGAATTTTCTGCAGTTATTAGTATGTTCGGCGACAATGTATGAATTTTAGAAAGGTTATGATGTTCGCATTATAAAATGTGTAATTCAACATTTCCAAGTTGTTTTTTAGTAATATAATATACGATTTCTAAATATTACAAGACTACATTATTATTTATTTTAATTTTGTATTGAATTTTCTATGTAATAAATTTTTTTCTAAAATCGCGAGTTTTTCCACAGAAAAATAATTAAAGAACAAATCTATTACACCTTTTACAAGGCGAACACCATATACTTTTCTAAAATCATATTATCTCACTGAACAAATAGCTGACTATTAAGAATTTTGAAAATATTTGAAAAAATATTTATAACAAATTTTCTCTAATTTCTCTTTCAAATGTTTCAATTTTTATAAATTGGATCCCTTTATCAAAGGCTATATGATCTTTTAATCATTTCCATACTCTATTACCAATTTTAATGATGATGTACCATTTTAAATCATTATTTAAATTTTATCTTGGATCTGAAAGTTTTTTCAATCATTTTTGTCAATATTTAAGATTTTTGAAACTTAGATATAAATACCGCTACTTAACCAAAAATTACCACAATCTACTCTACGCATTTCAAGTATTACAACAACAAAACAATTTCTTCAAAATATTTAATAACAATAACAATGTTTGAATTTTTTTCAAACTTTTGAAAAAATTGTATTTAAAATTTTGAAAATTAAAATTAAAAGTGTAAAAATTCAGCTCTGCAATGCATTCTCAAAATTTTGATTGCTATATATACATATTTTAACCTTCCACAGAATAGACTTGTAAAATTGAATTTTTAGTATATTCGTAATTTTTTGTTCTATAGAAAATTATTCAGAAAATTAGCGACTTTTGCTGCGGGCATGTCATACATCAGTCAAGCCCCCACATTTTTAAAAAATGTTGTTTAAGTTATTAAGAATTTTATATAAAACAAAATTTTCTGTCCATGTTCTGGCCCTCAAATTGTTAATACTCGTATTAACAATAAATACTCATTTTATAGAAAATGAAAATGTTTTCCTAAATTCATTCGCTTGCCCAGAACTAGTTGAAATATTGATAATTTCTTTTAAATTATGATAAACGCTTACCTTATTTTCTTAATTTTCCTTTTATAAGTAAAACTTATGAATTTTTTGTTTAACTATCAGCTTACACAAATAATTTTAATATGTTTTCATTTTAATCACTTCAAAATTTATATTTTTACTACGCAAAATTATATTTTTTCTGCTTGTTCTTTTCCCTATTATGAAATGTAAACAATCGCCAAAATCATGATTTTATGATGAAATTTCGAACCTAATGTGTGTTGTTTTTGTGAAGTTTTGCACATTCTACTTAGAGTGCCGAATTCGACAGATTATGTGGATTGGTAAACAACAATCTTCCAAATGCTAGAAAAGGTGTTGAAAAATAGTGTTTTCGTTTTTGGATAACTGTAACTGTTATCCAAACAACTTCTAATAGTGATTAAGGAAGTTACGTTTAGAAGATTAAATTCGTATACTAATATATTTTGTTGTTGGAAAATTAATAGAAATCTTCTATTGCACTTCTAAGAGTGGCGAATTAGTGAGCTATTTCGAAAAAGAATTCACTAAATGCTTGCAGGGTTGTTTCTTGTTTCACTTGTTTTAATTTATAGTTTTAAACATATGTATATGTATATTTAATATAAATAAATACCTTATGAATTTCAACCAAAGCATACAATAACTTTTTGTTTTATTACTTCTTTTTCGTTTCTTCTTATTTAAAGTGGGGGAAATATAACGGGACACTCTCTTTTACCTTCATATATATGTGTATCTGTATGTCTGTATATATGTAAATGAATAGGTAGGAGAAAAAGTTATGATATTAGCTTCTTAGGTAGGGGAAAACAAGTTATACCGTATTTTTTTTATACTTTTTTTTATGTATCTGGTGGCAAAAATGGAGGGAAAACTATATATTTTATTTATCTTTATATATATTTCTTTTCTCACTTTAGCGCCAAAAAATCTTGTGAACAATATGGCGAAAAATTTTTTTTTCTTTTTTGTTGTATATATTTTTTATGTATACACTTTTGGTAGGAATGTGCAATATTTTAGGGTTATGTGCAATTTTTTACTTGAGATAAATATTTTTTAGGGTTATGTGCATTTTTTTTCCACTAGGAACAAATATTTTTTAGGTTTAAGTGCAATCTTTTTACTTTTTTCTTTTTAATATGAAGAAATATTTTTAGGGTTATGTGAAATTTTTTTTACTTGAGACAAATATTTTTTAGGGTTATTTGCATTTTTTTTTTCCTAGGAACAAATATTTTTTAGGTTTAAGTGCAATCTTTTTTCTTTTTAATATGAAGAAATATTTTTTAGGGTTACGTGCAATTTTTTTACTTTTTAAATTTTGTTTTTTAAAAATGGCGACAAATTTTGTTTTTTTTTTTACAATTTTAATAAATATGCACCTCTTTTTTTTTGTTTTTGTTTTAAATATATTTCTTCACTTTTTTAATTTTATCCCACGATTCTTTTATCACAAATTTTTAGGGATTTTTAACTTTATTTTACACTTTTTTACGATTTTAAAGCTTCTGCGTTTTTTTCCTTTTCTATATGTTCTAGTTTTGTTTTGTGTTTGTTTTTATTTAAATAAATATTAGGTCAGTTATAACATTGGTGTTTGATTTTGTACTGATGAGCTTTGTTTTTTTCTGTTGTCATTTACCTCATGTTGCTTTGATCTTCTCACTTGCTGTTGTTTTTGCTTCTGATATTCTTGTTGTCTGTATTGGTAGACACTTGTTTGATTGTTTACTGGTTAGAGACACGAATGGACCATGAAATAGTTTGTTGACTATTTTTATGTCTCCTTTATAGATGTGGTAGCGGGGTGGAGTAAGGGATAATCAAATGAGACCAATCTATAAAGAGAGGGTAATTATAAGTACTCATAGATAGAGTAATTATAATTGTGGGTTTAGGGAATAAAAGAAATAAATTGGCATTAATATTTCTTTTAATTAGTGTTCTTGAGATATAATTGTTCTCACCTTTGTTTCCAGGGATGGGCCAATCACAAAAAGTAGGTATTCCTTTTTAATTGTGTATACAACCTTTATTGCAGGTAATTTAAGCTTATAAAGTAGTAGAAAGTAGTGGATTCCACGACTATTGAAAAGTAAGTAAGTCTTTAAATTTTAGTTTAGTTGGGCGCAACTTCGGTTTTTTTAGGAAAACGCGAAGTTTTCGATAGCTTAATTAATGCTATAATTTTTAGTATTTCCATATTGTAGTAGAATTACAGTAGCACTTCAATTATATGACTTACAACTACTTAGCTACACTTGCTTATATTAATAAATTTAGTTCTTTATTTATTATTAATATAATAATTAAAAATGTTATTTTTAATTAGAGTGTCCAAGTTAGTTTGGACACTTAAGAAACCCAAGACGAACAAACTGAACTAAGTTCAATGGTATTCTCAGGCACAAACTAAAAAGAATACCTCCAGTCGAAGCAAAGAATGAGGGTCTTGATGAAATTGAGAGCACATTAAGCAAGGAAATCGTTAAAGCTTTTAACATAACCTGTTCAATGACGGAAGATAAAAAGAGTTTCCATCCCTGGTGGAGCAAGGAACTCTCGATGCTACGCAAGGAGACACGCAATGCTTTCAATATTAGCTACAGGACTAAATCGTGGCAGTTTTATCACGATAAGCGCAAAGAATATGAGAAAGCAATAAAGAGCGCAAAGAGATTCATGGAAAGTTTTCTGCAAAACTATCAACAATACCACGGAATCTGCATGACTCAGTAAGGTTTTGGCAAATGGTCATAATAATCCATCCCATATTAAAAGGATGGATGGCTCATGGTCAGAATAGTCGGCGAAATCTTTACACATTTTACTCAATAACTATTTTCCTGGCTGTGCAGATGTTACCGACCTGGAGATGGGGGCATATTAACTCCTCGCAAGGAATCGAGGACGACATGATATCCGTGGAGAAAATTTCATAGGCAATGGATAGCTTTTCTTCGTACAAATCTGCCTGGGCTGATGGCATTATACCACGGATGCTACAAAGTGCAAAAGTATACATCATACCCTGGTTACATGGAATCTTTAAACTCTGCCTAACCCTCAACTATGTTCCGCCGAATTGGAGGAGAGTGAAGGTAGTGTTCATTCCAAAAACCGGAAAAAGAAGTCATGAGAATGCAAAGGACTTCCGTCCGATTAGTCTCTCATCTTTTCAGCTGAAAACCCTGGAGAGACTCATAGAGGGTACAACTCGACTCTCAGGAAGTCAACACGCCTACATTAAATGTCACTCAACGTAGACGGCTCTTCATGAAGTCGTAAGGGTCATCGAGCGATCCACTGAATTTTAACAACAATTGTGTATAAAATTCAATGCCTTTCTGGACATAGAAGGCGCCTCGAGACTAATAGCATTGTTTATAGGTCACTGGACGATTGGGAAGCATGCAAGCAGATTTGGTCTCCCTTACAATGAATACTGTCGTAGTTGTGGCAATCGCGAGAAGGAGGAGACAGTATATCATCTTCTATGTGAATGACCACCCTTGAACGCAATCAGACATAAATTTCCTGGAAGGTACCAATTAGACAATCTCTGTGAAATATCTGACAGTAGACTCATTGACATTATTAAATATCTCAATGCTACAGGCTGGATCTAATTAATTTATGTTCTCATTTTTCTTCCCTACACTTCTATCTCATTGCAGACTCAATACAACTCATTCACCTGGCAAGTAGTGTGGTCCCATCAAAACGGAATCCAACGAGTCTAATTGATTGCCCGTAAGTTTATGGGCTACCACGTAAACCAACCAACCAACCGACATACATACATAATTTTATGCAAATATTACCAATTACAATATTTGCAAGCATGGTTATTCTTTACGCACGTACATATTTTTACGAATACGTACCTGAAAAGTTTGGTTGATCCATTCAAAATCTATTAATTAAAGATTTATACTCACTTTGTGTTTGTTTGTTGAAAATGTTTTAATTTTAATATTTTTATTTTGAAGTTTTTTTCAAATTTTTATATTATAATAATATCGTTTTCTACAGTACAATATGATATTTTATTCGCCACCTAAGATGGCATCGTTTTCGATATCATATCGTTCTATGGTTTATTGGGACACAATCTTATTGGAAAGTTTTTAATAATTTTCAATTTATCTTCATTGCAATTATTGGTTATAGTATTATTAACATTTTTAAAGATCAATACTATGGGCATTACTTCTAATTATTATCTCTTGATTTTTACATAACTGCATTTTGCAGTATGTTTTTTCAAATAAACAGTTATCTTCAATCTTATGAGATTCTTCTATTGTAAACATTATTATCCAGATCTGTTAGAATTTGTTATTTACGCAAAACAAAAGGCAAAAGTTGCAAGTTTGTTAAAATATAGTATATATACAATAAATTGGAAATATAAAAGTTTAAAGGCGCATATTTCTGAAATGAGGCATGATATTGACTTGAATCTTTTGCAAAAGATCGGAAATTATATATGCTAAAGTATAAGCTTAATTTGGAATACGTATTTTTAAAATTTCTTTCGCTATTTAGAAATAAACCAAAAAAAGGCCCAATTTTGTGGTTTTTGGAGAAAATACAAATTTTTTAATTCTAATAATATAATTGTTTATAAAGATATCAAAATTATTATATGTTACTAAAGAAAATTTTATTTTAGATAAAAAAGAGTGTAGATACTTTTTCGGCTAAGACAACACAAAAAGTTGTCTTTTTAGCAATTTTCAAATTCAAGATCGTTTACTTTTGGACTCGGTAATGATATCGACTTAAAATTTTTATTCATTATTTTATTTTATTTTATTTTTATTTAAATTTTTTATTCAATAGATAATTTTGTTCTTTAACTAGTTAAGAAAAAAACTAATAAAATCGGTCGGAAATACTAGGATATATATGAAAAAACTGGACCAAGAACATACAAAATTATGGTGCTGAAAATTTCAAACGCAAATAACTCGAAAACTATAAGAGATAAATAGAACATTTAAGCATGTTTTTTATAGGTCTTATCAGGGCCTAAAACAATATATAAAAATATTTGAAATCGGACGAGAAACAAAAATTTGGAAAGTGATTAAAAATTTTTTATGTCAGAGGTACCTAAATTTGAGCCCCCTTAGCTCCGCCCCTGGGGGGATTGTTGTGCCTCCCTTCCAAACACAACATTGCACACTCCTCTGCTATGCCTATACCAAATTTCATGCAAATCCAACCGGCCGATCAGAAGTTACAGATTTATTTCCAAAAAATTTTGATTCTGCCCCACTGTGTAATGTTCGGTATTTGTGCATTTACAAAATTATTTACATATGTCAAGTTATTTATTTGGTTCATTAACTTGACATCGTTCTTAAGTATTAATTTAAGAGTATTGTCTATTTCTCGTTCGGCATCGCTGTCCATGGTACCCGTAACAATTTTCAGCCCTTTTCCTGCAATGTCCATGAGTCCTCTTTTGCTACGTGACTGCGGGTTTAGATTTCCAATCTTAGCTTTTAATAGCATGAAATTTTTATTTATTGTTGCTAGTAATGCCTTTGACTCTGCACTGGAAGTTTTTAAAATGTTAATATTACCAAGAATCACGTCCATTGTTCTTTGGTATTTGTTATTTTGTGTACGATATTAACGTAATGTTCAATAGTTCTGGTCTCTCCTGTTTATATATATATATATATATATATATATATATATATATATATAAACAGGAAATATGTATATATATACATATATATATATATATATATATATACATATATATATATATATATATACATATATATATATATATATATATATATATATATATATATATATAAATCCATTGTTATTGTTGACAATTTATTGCTATCGTGCATATTAAAATCAAAATTGGAGTCTTCGTGTTTCCCCTGCAATAGAAATTTTTTTACAAAAAGGTATGTGTTGTCTAATATTGTTTTATGTATTATAGTTTTCTTCCACAATTTCTTTGTTATATCTAGCAGATAATTTGTTCCCTAGTCTTCTATTGAATCTTACAAAAATCATTTGCCCTTTTTCATACTCCTTAGGAATAGATATTTTCTGTTGTGATATGCAGGATCTAGCTGCACTGGATCACTAGTCGCACGCCTAAAAAAAATACTTTCATTGATTTTCTAGCTGTGACTTTATGAAGCCAAAAATTATATTTTTTAAATGATCTGTTACTTTTGAAATGCTTGATGAACTTTTTCAATTTGAAGACACCTCATAATTTCGTGAAGTTTTAATGGAATCGCTGAAAATTTGTATTCCGAATTCATTTTCGATCATACATTTTTTAGATTTAAAATTAAACGATTTTTCGTTATTCATTACTATAGTTTCTGGAAAAAAGCTAGAAAGAATATATCTCAAGGGTTGTCTTACGTCGCTTTAGATCGGATAGTTTGCTGGCATATTTGGAGAATTTATCTACAGCGGTTAGCACCTATTTTTTCAATTTTTTTTTCTTACATATTATGCATTTTTTATTACTCCTTTAAATTCTCCTTGTCATTGAAGAAAAGTAATATTTTTCAAGAAATTTAATTCGATTTTCTTTGCAATTCCTATGAGCTCTGTTGCGTGTACTTATTATAATATTCTCCCGTTCCTGTTCGTAACTTATTGTTACGTTTTTAACTTTTAAAAACGATGGTTTATTTCCTTTAAATAACCCGTATATTTCGATTGCAAATAAAAACGGTTAAGTAGTTTAAAAGTTGTAATGACTCTTTACTTTATTTAAAAATGTACAACAATAACAGTTTAAATAATTGCTATGTGTTCTAATACACACGCACTTAAATTACAGACTTTATACAGCACGCTTTAACAATGAACAGTGGGGCAGAATCGAAATTTTTTGCAAATAAATCTGTAACTTCTGATCGGCTGGTTGGATTTTTATGAAATTTGGTACAGACGTAGAAGAGGACCTTTTGTGTTTTTTTAGCCGAAAAAGTATCTACACTCTTTTTTATCTAAAATAAAATTTTCTTTAGCATCATATAATAATTTTACACTTTTCTGAAAGGCAACTTCACAGAGATGACTTTAAGATAAAAAACAAGCCCAATAACTCAATTGGTCACCCTCCCGAATTCGACCCATTTTATATGAAAGTTTTGACTTTAGACAATTTTTTCTCAAATCCCAAATCACGAATCGACAAGCGGAATATATTTTAAGAATCCTCAATATGTTGTTAAAAGTTTTAAATCCAAATCTACGGTCCTTCGGAAAAATGTGGATTCTATAGCCATAAATGTAAAAAATCCCATTTTTGGGAATTTTGATTAGTTTTTTTGGGAATTCAGGAAAACCCTACCCGCGATTGAAATTTGGTTAACGCGCTTTTATTTACGTTAATAAGATCCACATTTCTTGCAAATTTCATTAAGATATCTTTATAAACAAATATGTTATTACAATTAAAAAATTTGTATTTGGTTTATTTCCAAATAGCGAAAGAAATTTTAAAAATATGTATTCCAAATTAAGCTTATCCTTTAGCATATATAATTTCCGATCTTTTGCAAAAAGATTCAAGTCAATATCATGCCTCATTTAGCTTTGCGTGAATAATTACTTAGAAAATTATGGATATTTCTGTATACGTTTAATAATATCTATACACAAAATATTTTTATAAAAATAATTAATAAATATTTTTTATTTTTTATAGCGTTGCCACATTTCCCAAATTTAAGTAAATCTTTATCCTTTTCTAAGTATTCATATATTTCTATTAATGAATTTAAAATAACAAAACAAACAAAAAATTTCTATTTTAACTTAATCAATATTATTATTTTTGGTATTTATCATCTTCCTTAATAAATATTCTGTTTCTAATACGATTTTTTATTACTTATTTACATTAAATTTATGTAGACAATATTTCTAATATTTTAAACTTATACTACTTATTTTCTATAAAATAATCTGTTGTATCTGTATACATATCTAAAAGATAATAAAGGTCCTTCAAGTCTTCAGTATTTTGAGTTGATAAAGGCTCATAATAAATCCAACGTTTTCTCATTGATGACAGTACAGGGTCTGATGATAACAATAGGCTATTAAAAATATCCACGTTTTGTGACGTTCTGGAGCCTTTGCTGGAGCTGAATAATTGAACGTGCTTAAAATGTCTGTTTCTTGCTTCTTGAGCCTCTTCTGTAAGCTTTCCAAGTGGAAGAATATTTCGTTCAATTATCGCCTCTCTCTACACATGCTTCCTTTTCGGTAACCGAAATAGATGGTAAAATAGTTTTGCTTTTTTTCTTGAATATCCTTGTATGAGGGTAGAATTGAGTGTCCCTTATCAAGCAAAGCTTTTCTTAATATTTGATATTTGTTTCGGCTGAGGATGTTGGAGTAGGTACACTTTCGGCAATCCGTTTAAGACGTTTTGGTGATGCAGTTGGCAGTATTTCAGCAATATTAATTGCTTATGGGCCAGTCTTTTCTTCTTAGACCTTGTACTTAAATCATCATATGTCTTGCAGAGTGCTCCAGTTGATATATTGCACGCCGATATTTCTATATCAGTATCCATTCAATCGGAATGTTTAATTTTTAATCTGTTAGTACGCTGATTCAAGGACTTCATTTTTACATCATACAACTTTAAAAAATTCTCTATCTGAGATTTACCAATAATGTCGACTTTTGCATGATATGTAGTCTTTATGAATTCTACTATAGCTTCCAAACGTTTAAGATCATTTTTAGATAAACTCCACAGAACACAACACAATTGTTCATGTTTCAATGTAATCAACATGGTTGGCAACTTCGTTATGATGTTGATAAGGATTAGCTGCGCATTTATACATATCTATTAGATATATCGCACAGATATATATATTTACAGGTATTCTGTGAATTTTCATTAGGTAAAATATCTGAAAGAGTCAATTTGGAAGAGAACCTATACCGAATTAATATTTTATGTTGGTGTTAGGTATCACCGGAAAGGATATTACCTATGCAATGTCATTAACTCATAAAAATATAGATTTTGAACCATCAGTAATAGATAAATGCTGCAGCTAGGTATCACCGAAAAGTATACCTGTACATTGCCACTAGATCATAAATATATAAATTTTTAACCATCACAAATAGATAAACACATTTGTTAAATTTAGGTAAACACCATAAATGTAAACTAATAAAATACTTATTGATTAAGTTAAAATATACATTTTGTGTTTGTTTTGTTATTTTAAATTCATTAATAGATATATATGAATGCTTAGAAAAGGATAAAGATTTACTTAAATTTGGGAAATGTGACAACCCTATTAAAAATAAAAAAATATTTACTAATTATTTTTATAAAAATATTTTGTGTATAGATATTAGTAAAAGTATACAGAAATATTCATAATTTTCTAAGTAATTATTCACGCAAAACTAAAGGCAAAAGTTTGCAAGTTTATAAAAATATAGTCATATATACAATAAATTGGAAATATAAAAGTTTAAAGGCGCATATTTCTGAAATGAGGCATGATATTGACTTGAATCTTTTTGCAAAAGATCGGAAATTATATATGCTAAAGGATAAGCTAATTATAAATTTTAAATTTTCTTTCGCTATTGAGAAATAAACCTCAAATTGGTTTTAGGAGAAAATAAAAATTTTTTAATTGTAATAACATATTTGTTTATAAAGATATCTTAATGAAATTTTCAGGAAATGTGGATCTTATTAATATAAATAAAAGCGCGTTAACCAAATTTCAATCAGAGGTAGGGTTTTCCTAAATTCCCAAATAAACTAATCAAAATTCCCAAAAATGGGATTTTTTACATTTTTGGCTATAGAATCCACATTTTTTTCTAAGTCCCGTAGATTTTGATTTAAAACTTTTAACAACATATTGTCGACTCGTGCTTTGAGATTTGAGAAAATATGGTCTAAAATCAAAACTTTCATATAAAATGGGTCGAATTCGGGAGGGTATGTACCATAACCAATTGAGTTATTGGGCTTGTTTTTTATCTTGCAGTCATCTCTGTGAAGCTGCCTTTCAGAAAAGTGCAAAATTATAATATGTTGCTAAAGAAAATTTTATTTTAGATAAAAAAGAGTGTAGATACTTTTTCGGCTAATAAAACACAAAAAGTCGTCTTTTTTGCAATTTTCAAATTCAAAATCGTTTATTTTTGGACTCGGTAAAGATATCGACTTTTTTTATTCAATAGATAATTTTGTTCTTTAACTAGTTAAGAAAAAAACTAATAAAATCGGTCGGAAATACTAGGATATATATAAAAAAAAACTGGACCAAGAACATGCAAAATTATGGTGCTTAAAAATTCAAACGCAAATAACTCGAAAACTATAAGAGATAAATAGGACATGTAAGCATGTTTTTTATAGGTCTTATCAGGGCCTACAACAATATATAAAAATATTTTAAATCGGTTAAGAAACAAAAATTTTGCATGCGATTAAAAATTGTTTATGTCAGAGGTACCTAACTTTGAGTCCCCTTAGCTCCGCCCCTGGGGGATTGTTGTCCCCCCCTTCCAAACATAACATTGTACACTCCTCTGCTACGCCTGTACCAAATTTCATAAAAATCCAACCAGCCGATCTGAAGTTACAGATTTATTTCCAAAAAATTTCTATTCTGCCCCACTGTGCAATGTACAAGAATATACAGGCAAGGCAGTTAATTTATCTTTACTTAACGATGCTTCCAATTAGACTCATTCAATGGTGTTCTCATGGCAAATTTATATACACTGCACTACCAACTAGATGTTTCTCGAATGCACTATTTCTTTATACAATGTTCTTAACGGACAAACTAGTATATTCGAATTTTAGAGCTTTCGATGTTAATGTTAGCAGCTTCAACATTTAGTGCTGCCATACTTACAAACAATGGTGAAAGCTTTTTATTCAATGTTGTATGTTTATAGCTATGTTAATAATTTCTACAGATATGTTAACTGCTGTTAACATAAACAGAAAGGTCGAGAAGCATTGAGAAGCGTTATTTAAATTTAAACCAGCCGTTTAATATTAATATTATATTAGTAACTTATGCCTGGGCGAACCTTACCCATTTATTTTTCAAACTGCAATGGATATATTTCCTGTATTAAACTTTCTTCTGTTTGAATGCAATTTATAACTGATGGATTGTGATACTTTTTAAAAATCGAAATTAGATTTTTTTACAATAACACGGTTCTGTAATAATATGACGGTGATAAGTTGGGAAAATTATTTTAAACTGATATGTCTATACATCGTCTATATTTAAAAATATTCAATTTTTAAATGCGTTTATAGGCGTTTCTATGTTACTTATTATATTCATTAGAATTTGTTACAATTGATAATGCATTTAACTGTGATTCCTGAGGTTGTATTCTGAATAATACGTCTGTGACGACATTTCTTTTTCCATGTTTATAGAATAATTCATAATTATATTCCTCTAGTACTAATTTCCATCTTTTCATTTTACTATTATTATTTTTATTACTAAGCGCTGGCTGGTGGTCTGTAAATATATTGACCTTGACTGTAAATATGTTGACTGATCGCGGAATTTGAAGCATCTATTATCAACTAGAAGTTTTTACTAAAATCTGGGTATGCGAAGTTGATGTATTTGAAAATAAGAGACTTCTTAATCTTCCTAAAGGATTGCATAGCTTCCTCGCTTAGAGCAGCGATTTTTAACTTCTCGGATTTATTTTTGGACGTTCGTCCTCCTTCCTCTCTTAAAAAAGGTATGTGAGGTTTAGCTAATTTGGAGTATTCTTTTATGAATCATCAGTAATACCTGACATACCAAGGAAACTACGAAGTTCCTTGAAATTAGTTGGCAGTGGAAAGTTTGCAAAATCTGTAACCTTTTCTAGATTTGTTTTAATACCGAAAGGTGTAATAATGTACCTCGAAGATTCAACTTCTTTCTTGAAGAATTTACACTTACCTCATTGTAGCTTCTAGTATATATATATATATATATATATATATATATATAATATAATATAATATATAATAATATATATTATTATAAAAGGAGCATTCTCTGCTTTACTAAAAATAATTATATCATATATATATACGCAGCAGCATTTTCCTATATATTCACGAAGTATATCATCGAGAGACCCAACGGTAAAAGTATGAATTCATATTCTCTGTTATTAATGCTGAAAGCTATTTCCTCAATATCTGATTTTTAATGGAATCTGATAAAAACTACTAATTTCCCCAGCAACCTTGGTTACGATAGCCTTTCTACAGATTCAGAGAAAAGTCTTGTTCTTGTTCTTGTTCTGGAGACAAATTTTTTTCCTTGTGATAGACTTTAAAAATTTTTTTTGCTTTATCATACAAATTTTATTTGTATAATTAACCGTTTCTAACTCTCTAAGGCTTCCCAAGAATGCCGTCAAATGTTTTCAATGAAGGCATTAAATAAAATTTTATTTTATCGTCAAATTTAAAAAGTTTTATAAATGATGTTCCTAATTTGTATATCGTCTACAATAGATTTGGCATAAAATATATTTGGATTGGCAATACGTTTCTTAACTAATTCGGGTTTGATATAATTTTTACTCGAACCCGTATCTAACAAACTCCAACTTCGAAATATGGAAGAGAAGAGCTGATCTTGCTAAAAAATATAGATCTCTTGGTTCGAAAAATTGTCTATTTTCGTCCTTATGTGGTCCATTTTATAATGCTTCCATGTCAATATGAAATGTTCTTTGATTCTTCTTCTGTAAATAATGTTGAATTGTTGTGGTCTTTTCCCATAAAATTGATTTTTGTGTTTTCTTTTACAAATAAGCATAAATATGTTTTTTTCTAGCTTTAAGATTTTGATAGTTTTAGATTTTTTATAAAAATATATTAAAAATATACGTAAATATATTATGACAGTCATATTTGATAAGTCTATTTTTTTCTTTATAATTACTTACATTATATTCAGAAAATTTACAAAATAATTTATGATAATCAGTTAATCAAATTAAAAAAATCATAAAAAAAAGCGTTTTTCTTAAGAAAACTAATTTTTGTATTCATTATATGAAAAATTTATGAAAAGAAAGAAAAATATACATAAAATCACAATTAACTTTAAGAAGTATATATAAGATACATTCGATTTATTGTAAAAGAATGTTCATACAATTCCAGTTGTACAAACATTCTTCCGTAAAAGGCAACTGTCGCATATACCAACGGAAAATTTATACCAATTAAAATTAATATCCAATTATACTATTAATCAGTCAACTCTTTACTCATTGTACAAAACTGTTCTATTGTTTATATGTGTTTGTATCACCAAATGTTCTGTCCAACTGCTACACAATTCACATTAAGTAATAATGCATAGCACTCCACCGGGTATGCAAAAATTGTGCTTATATGGAGTTTGAGTTTTGAAAAAAAGTACAAAAAAAATAATAATAATAATCATCTGATTAAGTAAGGTCACCTGTTTGAATTCGCCTTGTATGCATAGTAAGTATAAATCTATATATATAAAAGAAAGTGATGTTAGTTACTATTGTTATAACTCAAGAACGACTAGACCGATTTTGATGATTCTCACCAATTCGGACCGGTCACCGGCCAGAAAAGGATAATACGAAAAAAAATTCGCGAAAAATCCGCGATAAAAAAAAAAACTCTTTTTTGTCATAATTTCTTTGCCTTAATAATCATTAAAAATATTTTTTTTTAATACAAATTATAACAATTACTGTTTCTGTTTCTATCGAAACGCTTACTTTTTTGTGCAATTTGTTTTCTGGTGGTGGTGTAGAATTCTATTTCCAAACGGTAAGTTCCAAGTAAAGCTCATCATTTAGTGAGGTTGTGATATTTAAAACCATTTGTTGTATTTTTGGCATTCGTTATTAAGTGTTATTCACAATGCCGCGACCCCGGAGATCTAATATTTCGCGTCGAACACGTAATGCAAGTACTTATCGTAATATCGTCAATCAATTGAATATATATGAACAGAGAAATCGCACGAGAACAACCCCGTATTAGTTTGGCCCGACTTCGTACATCACAAACGCAGGAAGAAAGGCAGGCGAGAAATGAAACGGCTCGGTTAGCAATGAGAAATCGTCGAGCAAATGTAGCAATTCAACAACTTTAAAATTTTTAATCAACGCATAAGAAGAATTGCTTCAAGTTCTGATTTGAATCAAGCAGCGTTCCATTACAACTGCAATTTCGACTACAGCTCTCATCATTCCGTTCAAAAAAAAGACATTGTCTATCCGCTAACCTTAAGATGAAGTAATAAATAAATATAAATTCAAATTTGCCTTAAATACATGCGTATATTTTTTGATTGAGCCCACATCTACATCATATTTAAATTCTTCTGTAAAAAACACTTTATAATAGGTATTCCTTAGATTTTTATTTAAAGGTCGTAAATTTCGTTAAAATATCAATTTAAATCGTTCAGTAATACAACACTAATGTTTGCTTAGGGCCAGTAACG
Source organism: Protocalliphora azurea (assembly GCA_932274085.1). Classification (NCBI taxonomy): domain Eukaryota; kingdom Metazoa; phylum Arthropoda; class Insecta; order Diptera; family Calliphoridae; genus Protocalliphora; species Protocalliphora azurea. Next base: position 92,594,667 of record OW026519.1, on the reverse strand, counting down.
CGGCTCGGGTCAGCTTCTACATCATATTTAAATTCTTCTGTAAAAAACACTTTATAATAGGTATTCCTTAGATTTTTATTTAAAGGTCGTAAATTTCGTTAAAATATCAATTTAAATCGTTCAGTAATACAACACTAATGTTTGCTTAGGGCCAGCAACGCGGCTCGGGTCATCGTTCAGTAATACAACACTAATGTTTGCTTAGGGCCAGCAACGCGGCTCGGGTCAGCTTCTACATCATATTTAAATTCTTCTGTAAAAAACACTTTATAATAGGTATTCCTTAGATTTTTATTTAAAGGTCGTAAATTTCGTTAAAATATCAATTTAAATCGTTCAGTAATACAACACTAATGTTTGCTTAGGGCCAGCAACGCGGCTCGGGTCAGCTAGTTATGTATAAAATAGAGGAATTTGTAATCAATAAAATCATTCTTTGCTTAAAACTAGAGAGCTTATAATCAGCTCTTGCGATTTTGATTTTATTTTTCATTTAAATCAATAAACTTCTTTTACTGTTTCTTCAATATTTCTTTTTTTTAAGTTTTCTAAACAGTTCTAGGAACTCATTTGGGAAGCAGTAAATTATTTTGAGAACTGATGTAAAAGTAATACAGAACTAGTTTAAAACCACAAGTCTCAAGAACATTCTTTGAAACTAATTTAGAATCAAAATACTGAATGCCGACTGAGTGAATATTTTTGTATGTTTTATGAAATTCAAAACCAACGAATTTATTTTGAATATTTTTTAGCAAACTTTTGTAATTTTTCTTATCTTTTAATACTGGAAATTAGAAGTTTTTTTTATTAAACTTGAGAATTATTTTTTCATATGCATAAAATAACTTCATATAAGGTTTTTTCCTTTAATGAAAAAATGTTTGATTTTGTTGGCATGGTCTACACGTAGATATTTTTATGTTGGAAAATGTCAAATTCTATCTCTCTCTTTAAAATGTTACTTGTGATCTTAACATAAGCTGTCAAATTTATTGTTCTCTTTTTAAAATTTTGCCCTTTATAACAAAAAGAAAAGCGCCAAAAAATAATTTTGTTTTGAAAAGACTAATAAAGAATAAAAAAACGAAATAAATTATAATTTTCGTTAAAGAAAAGACAATTTAACAAATAAATTTCTCATGTACACTTTCTCCACCCCTAAAATGCATTAACCAAACGTATTGAAAACAAAATTACCAATAACAACTGATAATTTTCTATTCATTAAAATAACAAAATGTTGCCAGTTAAACGAAATTTATAAACTTTTTGCAGAAGGAAAGAATGACTAACAGAGTCAAAAACTTTCGCAAAATCTATATATATAACATCGCATTGAAATTTGCGTTCCATGGGACTGATTATTTCACGAGTTACTAACGTAAAATTAGTAAATATAGATCTACCTGGCATAAAACCATGTTGATAAGAAGATATTGAATCTTTTAAAAGAATGAAAGATTCCTTAATAATTTTATCATCTAGTTTCGCAAAAATATTTTGTTTACTATAGAACAGAATCAGTGTTACCAGAAATAGCTTGGGAAGAGTTAAAGTTCTTTTTTTTTTTTTTGAAAAAATAAATGGCCAATACGTATTTATTATAGAAAAATTTGGATATAAATCAAGACCACCTGCACACTTGATCTTTAAATAATTTTGGTAATGATTCAGTAGAACTCTTACTTGTGATTAAAGTAAACATTTTTGTCCACTCGGTCATAGTTTACGAATTATGAGCTCCTAAAGTTTTGATACATTTTTCTGAATATCTTTATTACTGCACAAGCGCTATAAATTATATTAAAAGTTGAAAAGCATGTAAATATATCTTTATAATGATATATAACATGACAATATTCAATAAATTTTTAAGAGGAAAAATAAAATTTTTATTGATATTACCGGCAATTACAAAATTTTTTGATTTCCAAAAAAAGTTTAGGAAAAAGTTCAAAGATATCTTTTTATATGACAAAAACTTCACGAAATTTTTCATTTGCACAAATTTAGATTTTAACCAATTCAAGATCACATTACTTAAATCTTCTACGCGAAGTCTTAAAAAAAATATTTTTTTATATTTTGGATTGTAATACTGTTTTGAACGAAAACAGAGATAAGGTTACATTTTGTGTAACTTTATAGACCGAAAATGTATTAAAAATCTAAGTAATTTCATCTGCCACGAAAGTTGAAAAAGTGCCACGTACAAGAAAAAAAGCACATTTCATTCTCTTCAACAGAAGTGATGTGTAGCGAGTAATTTTTGTGAAAGTCTTAAAACACTTGTTCCAAATGTTGGTAAACGATATAATCTTTATACATAGTACTTAATTTTACTGAAGGGATCAAAAGTTACAAAAATGCGGTTAAAAACAAAAAATTATACATGTTACTTAGAGCGTTGAAAAGTTACGAAAAATGTAACAAATGTAGCCAAATTGGCCATGTTTAATGCAAGAGTTGAACAAAGTCAAAATTGATGCTTTCAAAACTTTTTACAAAATATCGATTTATAGTTTAAGGAGTTTATAGCATTAATTTTGACGTTTGTCTTGCTAATAATATTTTTAGTATAGTCACTACGTAAAAAATAATATTTGCATATTTCTTCTTTTAAACCTTCTGTTACTGCTAATCAAATTTTACGAGGCTAGTTAAGAAAGATGTCGATGTAAATACACTAAAGTTTGCCAACTTTAAGTTGGGTGTTACGAAATAATTAAAGCTTCTCTTTGGCCTGCGAATATTAGAATTCGCCCTTTCGTTTTTATTTTTCCAAAAAAGCCGTCAAATAACCAACTGTGCCTTAAATATTTCAAGAAGTTTACATTCATCCCAGTATAGTATTTCTTATCAAAACGTAGGTGGTATGCGTATGAAAACAAATGTATTCAATTTGTTTATACCGTCACGCGATTATGATATCATTGTAATTATTGAAACTTCACTGAATAATAAAATCAATAACAAAGAATATTTTGATTATTATTATACTGTTTGCCGTCATGACCGTTGCTACACATTCTTTAAAGGAAAGAGGTGGTGGAATTCTTATTACCGTTAGATTACCTACGATTTCGACATAAATAATGAAATTATGAAAATTATCAGAATTACAAATATAGAGTCGTGAATATTAAATTTATCAAAATTAGGTTTAGTAAAAGTGCTTTGAAAGTAATCAGAGTATAATCCTCAAGACTAATGATTGCCATTAGAAGATAAATTTCCAAAAAACAAGTGCTTGGGAATACTATTAATATCTCTATCGTTCTGAGTGAAATGCCAAAAGTGGAAGAATCATATTTTATTTTCCCTTACCTATTAGATATATACTATTTATAAAGAAAATTTTTAAAAAATTAAACTCTTTCCTCAATAACTCAAATTGCTTAAGGTCAATATCTTTACCAGATTTTTTAAATTTCTTTTAAGTTTTATTCTTCCTATTCTACAGGTGGAACAAACTTGAATTGAACCAAACAGGTTTATTATTCATTTTCGTCTTGAATTTGGGTACATTATTTTCAATTTTTCTATGATCAACAGAGTTAGATATTATTGTCCAATCCACACATTTTAAATTTTCAGTTAAACTGGAAAAATTAGCTTTATTAAAATTATATTCAGGAATCGTTTCAACCAAATCTTTATCATAAGTGAAAAATTCAAAGTTGAAATCAATAGCCTTATGGTGTATAGTTTGAACAGAAACCGGATTAGAAGACAAATTACAAGATGTTTATATATGATCGGTACCAAAAATTAAATTCCAAGTTCTTTCCATAACATTCTTAACTATAACTATTAGTTAAGCAAAATCTAGTTACAAATTCATCAATATCATTTAAATTGTTGTAAGGTAACAAAATATTATCTTCCATTTTCCAAGAAATATCTTTCAAATTAAAGTCAACTAATACAAATACATGTTGCTTTGTTTTAAAATTATCAATTATGTTTTTTCTAAATGGCATCTATATAATTAAAAGTCACTATTGGGAGGAATATACGAAAGAATAATAAAAATTGAAAAATTGTTTATGAATGTAATTTTTATACAAAGTTGTTCAATATTATAAGTACAATTTAGAGAAATAAGTTCAGTTTTAAAATCAGCTCTAACGCCAATAAGAATTCCACCACCTCTTTCTTTTAAAGAATGAGTACAGAAACGGTAATGACGGTAAATAGTATAATAAGAATTAAAATATTCTTCGCTATTGATTTTATTATTCAGTCAAGTTTCAGTAATTACAATGATATCATAATCGCGTGACGATATAAAAAAATTTAATACATTTGTTTATTTTGATAAAAATTACTATACTGGGATGAATGTAAAATTCTTGAAACATTTAAGGCACAGTTGGTAGATTTGACGGCTTTTTTGGAAAAAATAAAAACGAAAGAATGAATTCTAATATTTGCAGGCCAAAGAGATGCTTTAATTATTTCGTCATAGAATGATGGTGTACATCCAACTTAAAGTTGGAAAACTTTACTGTATTTACATCGACATTTTTTTTTTAACTAGCCTTGTATATTCATATTTTTTCATTCGTAGTTTTTTCGACAAAACCTAAAATTTGATCAACAGTAGCAGAAGGTTTAAAAGAAGAAATATGCAAATATTTTTTTTTTACGTAGTGTTTATACTAGACAAATTTTTATCAAGACAAATGTCAAAATCAGTGCGAATCTATACAAGATAATCTCAGTTAAACAGCTTTTAAACTGCATATATATATATAAAAAAAAACTTAAATTAATTTGCCTTATTGTTGCCACCTTCATTAATTCGGGTTAATTTTGACGTTTATCTTGATAAAAAAATTGTTTAATACAGACACTGCGTTACAACAACATCCAAATCATCTTCTATCTTTCAAACCAACAACAATAAAATGATTTCTGCGCTTACATACTTGTGTCCACTGATTTACTTGTTTGTTAATTTCAAGCAAGTTTGATGCAACTTCAGAAACTGCTGTGCGGTCGTTGACTAGCAATAATATTATGAGTTTTTTATGTAAATAAAGGTTTTTGTTTATTTACAATTTGAATATTGTTAAAAAGTTCATTAAACCCAATTTCAACTCCTTGTTGCTGAATTCACTTCCAAGTGTTCTCTTAACTCACTTGTTAATGCTGATATTTTAGCAATCAAATCAGAGGAGACACCAACTTCACATATTTTTTCATTAATCATAGCGCATAAAAAATGATATTTTGCACTAAAAATATGACAAACTATGAACTTAGAATTTATCGAATTAAAACATTTCGCACAAAGTGTTTTAGGAGTCTCCAAATAAACGTCCTTACAGTTTCACATTCAGTAGAATACTGAATTTTGATTTTTATAACTTATTTTGAAATTTCATCGGAATACTCGCCAAATTTCTTTGAATTAACTTTATGTTTACTATTTATTGCAATTAAAATTAATTTGACTCTTCGTAGTGAATCCATATTAATTCCTATGATTTTCGAAGTGGTTTCATAATATTTGAAAAAAAAAAAACGCCAGCTGTATTCCCACCGTTCGTACTCCCGTATCCTACGAGTAGTTTATCGATGTTTAATCCAGTTTGTATTCTCTCTTTCTCGCTCGCTCTTATATTTTTCAGCTCATCATTTTTATTTCCTGATTTACTTTCATTTCCTGGTAAACTTCTATACTTGAAATTATATGCCAGATGTAGAAAGCATGCAAAGCAGATACTCCGAATTTAAGAACATCTTCGTCGACATTTCTCTTTTTGATATATTCGGGAATTCTTCTCTTTTTTTGCCACATGTAGAACAATTTTAACTAGAGGATGTTCCCGTTTTCGATCAATCATTTGTAAGTTTCATATCGAAGAATGCATATTCTACTATTTCAATTGAAATCGATTCCTGTGTTGTAGCTATTTATTCCTTGGTGTATATTCAAAGGAAATTGGTCTACAAAAGTACTTTGATCCAGGAGTTAAACTTATCCACAACTGGTTGATGGGGAATTGCATATTTCCGAATTCTTAAAGGAACTAATGATGCCATACATACACTTTTATGTTCTATAGATTCTTGTCTTATATTCCGAAGTGATCATCAGCCATCACATCCCCATTTGCTGATTAATTGCAGAGCGGAAGCGTTTACTTTTTTAATACGCTCGGCGGAAAAGTCCGAAACAATTCTGGATTTTCGATCAGTAGTTTCAACAATTGAACGCTCTATTAGATGGTAAGACTCCACAACTTTTCCTATTAGTGCTCTTTTTAAACTTATATAATTCTGATGACTAAGTTTGCATTGTAACTCCTTCTTTGGTAAATGAAGATGTTGGTGTAGAAATGCTCTTTACAATTCCTTTAAAGCGTTCTGGTGATGTACTTGGAAGAATTTTAGATATTTTTACATCTCAAAAGGCCGGTTTTCCTTTTTTTAAAAAGCTTTAAATGTGACGGAAACTTCTTCAATAGATATTGTGAAAAGTGTTGCTGACAATCGCTATTTCTAGGATTTTTGCCACAATTCTCCATATTGCTTACAAGGAGCACCAAAAGCAGATTAGTAAAGTACAAGTTTTATGTTTTCATCCAGCCAGTCAGAATACTTTTATTCAAACTCAACGACTTCCACCTTACATCCAATAACTTAACAATGCTTTAAATTTTCGACAATTTCCATTTTTCCAGGTTATTTTTATAATCGGTTTAGACATTTTGTGTTATTAGATTCATCGTTTCTTGAAAATAGTGATGCATTTTTAAAGAAAATGGCAAACAAAGTGGTGTTTTTCAGTAAAATTTCCACGATTTTCTCATTATAACTGAGATCTAAAAAGGTGTAATATTTTGATGATTATTATTATGTCTCCTTTACAGATGTGGTAGCGGGGTAGAGTTTGGGGATAATCAAATGAGACTAATCTATAAAGAGAGGTTGATTATAATTACTCATAGATAGAGTAATTATAATTGTGGGTTTAGGGAATAAAAGAAATAAATGGGGATTAGTATTTCTTTTAATTATTGTGCTTGAAATAGATTTATTCTCACCTTTATTTCCAGGGATGGCAAAGTTACAAGATGTAAGTATTATTTTGTATCCAAAAATTTTCTTTATTTGCAGGTAACTTCAGGTATACAACGAATGAGGTAATTTTATAAAGTAAGTAGTGAATTCCACGATGGTTGCAAAGTAAGTATTTCATTAAAATTTAATTTAGTTGGGCGAAACTTCGGTTTTAAAGAAAAACGCGAAGTTTTCTATAGCTTAATTAACGCTATAATTTTTAGTAATTATTACATATATCCATATTATAATAGAATTACAGTAGCACTTCAATAATACGAATTACAACTAATTAACTACACTTTGCTTATCTTATTAATAAATTTAGATATTTATTATTAATATAATAATTAAAAATTTTAATACGTTTTTAATTGAAGTGTCCAAGGTAGTTTGGACATGGCGCCGGCCTTGTTCTTAGCAACTGATGATAACTTATTATCGCTGGCACTTAGAATCTAGCTAGGGACTTGATTGCTTCAACAATTAACTTGGCGTCAGGGGTTGCTGTAAGTGTTGCTTGTTGAGTTACTTGTGGTTGAGTTGGTGGTAGTTGTTGGTGACGTTGTTGGTTTCTTTGTTGACTGGTGATAGTAATTCGGGAGCGGCTGGACCTTTGAGGCTGGGGATGCAAAAGGGTGTGATGGAACCTGTCACACTTTCTGCAGGTATCCATAGAAGAACACGATCGAAGATTATGGCTCCTTGCCAAGCAGTTGACACAATAGCGGTGCCTTTCGACCAATTCTTCCCTCTTTTTGACGGTCATTTTCATTTTAAAGCTTTTGCAAAGAACACACTTGTATATTTCCGGATCCCGACGTTGAACACGAGAGACGTAGGCACGACCGTTTATTTGGGCTGGACGAAAAATTGGGCGCGTAGACGTTAGTCTTCTGTTCTTCCTAGAGCTAAAGAAAAAGAAATGGATTATTGATATCTGAGTGTCATATAAAAGTGGTGATAATAATATGAATTTTAAATTAAGTTTTAATAGAGTTGTGTATAAGTAAAGCAATGAGTAAATTAAACATGAGTTATTTAGAATTTTCATTATCCATATAAGGAAGATAACATAATTTTACAATGGGACGAGTAATAATTCCTGAAGCAATACGAACGTCAGCAGTACGGACGTTCTGATCTGAACTGGGTTTACTATGGTGGTTGCAGATCATCAATGACTACCACGATTTCCAACTTCCAGATTCGGAAGAGAGCTTTTCCATTTATATATTTTGTGTAGTGATTTCAAGTAATCTTCCTTCCATCGGATGGAGAATTGGTGGTGGATTGCTTTTAGCTTTTCCCATCTATTTATCAGAGATATATTTTCATAATTTTGCTCTGGGAAAGCGATTATAGGAGCACCTCGTAAAAAGTGTCCAGGGGTTAATGCGGTTAAATCCGATGGGTTTTCCGACAAGGCAGATATTGGGCGAGAATTGAGAATACCTTTAATACGAGCTAAAATTGTCGAAAATTCTTCAAAAGTAAATTTTTGAGCTCCTATGACACGTTTCAAGTGGAATTTAAAACTCTTTACGGCGGCTTTCCATAAGCCGTTCATGTGGGGAGCGTGCGGTGGTATTAATTTCCTCTCAAACCCATGTGTAATATATTTTTGATATATATCTTGGGCTGCGGTTTTCACAAATTTGTTAAATTCACTTTGGAGTACTTTTTTGGCACCTAGAAAGTTTCTGCCGTTGTCAGATACTACCCTTTGGGGGAGCCCCCGCCTCCCAACGAAGCCAGAAAATGCTGCCTGAAATGCCGCGGAGGTTAAATCTGATCATGGTTCTAAGTGAACAGCTTTTGTACTGAAACAAATGAATGATGCAAGTTTTACAATTTCGTATTATCTTTTTTACTTGAGGTTTGAATCTGACAATGTAAAGTTCGATCTGCACCATTTCACACATTTAAGTGCATTCAGCATGAGCGAGAAACTTGTGCAAATGAGTGAGATATAGATGGCAAAGTCGGTAATTGCCTGGTAATATTATAGGGTAACGCTCATTGTATGGCAAAGACGATCGAGATAGTCTACCATTTACCCGAAGAATTGAATTAGATTCTAAAAATGGATTTAATGGATTTAAGGGGCTTTTAGTACTCAAAGTTTGAGAGTTAGATACGCAGTGATATTCTTCAGCCTGGATTTCATTTCGCGATGAGTTAATTCATTTTGGATTATAGGATATATATTTGACCTTATTTTTCTCATACCATTAGTAAAAAATCGATAAACATAACAGATAACACGTAAAGCTTTATTATATGATGAAAATCTGTTAAGAATATCATCTTCTTGAGATTGAGTATGTAAAGCTAGAGTTTATTTTGGTTTTTCGGGTATTTTGAGAGGGTTTAGCTTTGGCCATTCAAATGAGGGTTTGCGTAACCATGGTGGTCCATGCCACCAAAGGATGTTATACGCTAGATCTTGAGGTTTCTAGCCACTTGTTCCAAGATCTACAGGATTATCATGGGTTGAAACATGATGCCATGATGCATTTGGAACCAAACGGTGAATTTGAACAATACGATTTGCAACATACGTTTCCCATGAAGGAGGTTTAGAGAGCCATCCTAGGACTATTAAGGAGTCCTTCCACAGAAATATTTCTGCGTTGGTGAAATTTAGGGATGACGTTACATAATTCACTGTGTTGGCTAATAATACTGCGCCGTTTAGTTCTAGGCGTGGGAGATAAACAGTTTGGACCGGAGCTACTTTGCTTTTCGCTAGCAATAAATTTGAAAAAGTGTTGCGTGTTTCAGTCTGACATCGAATGTAAACTGTGGCGCAATAGGCAACTTTAGAAGCATCAGAGAATCCGTGAAATTGAACTGTATCTACCGGCGTTTATTGAAGCCATCTAGGAATGGAAATTGCTTCTATTTTTGAGAAATCTTGAACGAGATTGTTCCAATTTTGTAGAGATTCTGATGAGATATCTTCATCCCAATCTAGCCCTTCTAACAATAGCTGTTGCATGAGTATTTTATCCCTGCTGACTATCGGAGCGAGCCATCCCGCAGGATCAAAGAGTTTGGCAATAGAGGATAAAATAGTAATCTTTGTGGACTGGTCGATTGGAGAATAACTATAACTAAATGAATCTGTGAGTGCATTCCACCTAATACCAAGAGTTTTGGGGGAACTAGATTCGTGAAAACGAAGAAATTCTAAATCGTACAAGTCCTCTTTTGGTGAATTGTACAGTAATTGCGGGTCATTTGCAGTTATTTTTTTAAGAGGTAATCCAGCTGATTTTAATGTGTTAATTAGTTGAGTTTGAGCAGATAGGGTCTCTTTCAAAGAAAAACCTCTTGAGAGAATATCATCCACATATGTTTCAGAGCGCAAGATTGATGCTGCTTTCAGATATTGAGATTCGGAATCAGATGCCAGTTGAGGAACTATTCGAATTGCGAGATAAGGGGCGAAATTTAATCCGAAAGTAACAGTCGTTAACTGGTAATCTTTAATATGGCCATTGTTGATTTTGGAAAAGTATTCTCTGGAAGGATCTATCAGCAGGATGTATTAGTATTTGGCGATACATCTTTTGTATATCGCCGATGAATACATACTTGTACTTTCTCCAATTGAGAATTATAGTTATCAAGTCGTTTTGTAATGTGGGACCAGTGTAAATTACTGCATTGAGAGAACTATCTTACATTGGGATTGTAAATCGGTATCTTTAGACAACGTCGAAGGTTTTTACGTGAGTACCTTTCTATGTAGACCCAACCTCACGGTGCTCTTCGCACAGGGTGAATACAATACGTCTACTAACGCCCCCAAGTCTGACCGAAATCATCCTTGAGTACCAATTTGAAGTCATGTATTTGTACATGACCTCCCCCTTGGTTAGGAGCGGAGCCTATCTAAACTTCTTCCGATCTATGGGTCACGGCACCCGGTTGCAATACAACTCCACACTGAACTCACGCTCTACCCGCGATTTGGGTCTAAACCACAACCACCACGAAGCTCCCCAAGGGGCCGCACCGTTACCAGGCTGGAACCGAAGTTCCAGGGGCTCCTGACACCCGTGGTACCAGTATTAAGTCACCGTTCGGACTTCGTAGCCAAAGATGACTACTACCAGTTGAACTCCAAACAGTTCGGGACTGGTGACCCGCCACCACACACAAAACACACATCAACATGAATGGACAACAATTACATCACAAAAAATCAACAATCGCCCTCATGGACCACATGATGTGCCACCAGCAAAAGACAAAACGAACAACGACTAGGACAACTTCGACGCTGGCACCCTCTCGGGTGGTCTTGGTCACAAGACCAACAACGAGGACAAAGAAGAAACACGAACAAGAGAGACAGCAAGTTGAGACGACAGGAAGAGGCAAACAGCAACGGCGAAACAGGAAAGCGAAGTTGGAACAAAAATTGCAATCCATCATGCCAACCACCGCCAGCGGACATATACATATACAAATGTCCGCATGTCCACTAAGGCCCTACTAAAATCCCAACCCCCCCGCAGTATGAGTTATGCCCATACTATCTAAACTCCTAATGTCATCATAGTAGTGGCATGTCGTCAGTACATGCTACACGTCCTCAAGTCCCCTCCCGCACCCACAGTTCGGAGTATCGGGCAGACCTCTCTTATGCAAAAATGCATTGAGTGAGCCATGTCCCGTCAGTATAAAACCCAGACTCAGACCGAAGCAAAAATCTGGACGTTGCCGTACGAAGTCCGCGTCACTTATGAACTCATACGTTACCCTCCCATTGTCACTGTTCGTCCATCTCGTCCTCCACCTAGACAGAAGACACTCCTCTAAGAGTGCCTTCACCTGCAAACTATCCCCATTCACCAGATCAGAAGCAGAAACCCAGTCATGACCAAGAAGTGGTAGCTTCTTCTTGATCTTGAAGGCAATAGCACGATGTATTACCTCCAGATCAAGAGGTGCCACATCCAGAAGAACCTGGAGTGCGTCCGTCGATACCGTCCTACATATAGTATAAATGAAATGAACATTTTAAAAAGCTAACTTGGGATTTTCACAAATATAATAAATTCAAGAAATCTGTGCAAACTGAGAAGAGAGATTTCTGAGAGATTTCAGCGTATTGAAAATAGTTACAATATAGTATAGGATTATGTGAGATAATAAATGAAAACCGTTTGTAAAATTATAGTTTTTATTTACGTAATTTGGGATTAAGTCAAGTAATAATAAATCGCAATAAATTAATATTCAATTATTAACTTATTATTTATAAAATCCATAAACGAGAAAAAAATTTAATTTTATTTTAATCTCTTAAAATATTCTTAATTTTGTAAAATTTGCAAATTTTGATTAAAAATTGCAAATTTTTGTGTTCGCAAAAATTTATTTTAATTTATCATTTTTTTAAATTGTTCCCTTATAAAAAATAACCTAATGATAATCCTTATTGAGAAACACGTATAACCTCACGTAGTTAATATGTGTCAGGGACGGGTAATTCGCTACACATTGAAATTATATATGCAAAAACTAAATTGATGTGCAAAATTAACTTTTTTATAATTGTTTTTTGTTGTTCTTTAACGAAAAATAATTCAAATGTAAAGCACAATTGTGATTAAAGATCTGAAAATTTATCAAGTTTTCCCTTTCGTAATGGACTGTATGAGTTATTTTAATTGATAAGAGACAACTTATAGTTTTTGAAATAAATTTTAAAATTTTCTTTACCACCAAAAGGAGAACACGAATAGAAGTGGATAACCTCCTAAGAGAACAAAAGATTTCAAAATTTGTTTAATAATTATAATTTTTGCCTTTTATTTTTATTTTCGCTTTCGATGAAAAATTAACGTTTTATCACTAATCAAAAATTTTAGAAAATAAATCAGATTTTTGTACTCAAAAATTTAACATTTTTGGTGTATAAAATTTATACATTTTGATAAAAATGGGGAAAAATGGAAAATTACCCAGCAAAAACTTTGTTTTCCTGATAAGCTAGCAGGTACAATTGGAAACAAAAATAAACTACTTATATTTTGCCTGAATAACTAGTTATTTTTGTTCGAGTTGTCCACGAATTCATGTAGTTATTTTTCTAATTCTAGTAATCTCAAAAATATGTACCTATTTTTAGCTTCCAGTATATCAAAAAATATACTTTTTGCTTACAACAAGTTAAAACATATGTACCTTATTTTTTGTTTGCAGCAAGTTAAAGAACAAGTACCTAAACAATTACTTACTTGTAATATACCGTAGTTTAAAAAATAAGTACATACAAAAATACTGCACAACATTAAAAAATCAATGGTTACTAAAAAATGAAATTATAAAATAAAGTAATAAAATAAAATTATTTTGCAATTTAAATTATTAAAATGTATTTTATTAAGTAATTCACTTCATTATATTAAAATAAATGAATATAAATATATATATCAGGAATTTAATTATATACGTAAATTATTAAACTAGTACTTTTTAACAAAAAAAAAAGTACGTTTGCGATTGAACAAATTTAATAATACAACCTAATTTAATAAAATGCATTGAATATGCATTTAAAATAAGACTAATATGGTTCTTTTAAAAATTCCACAATAATACCTTAATAAAATACCATATTATGGTTTGTACGTTGGGTTGAGTAGATTTTTACATCTTCCTAGCCCTGAAAACGGAAGTTATTTATAAAAATATTTTAAGAAGTCGAGGGTTTTTAAAATTTGTATCTCGAAAAAGAAAATATTTTATAGTTGTTTAAAAATATACACACATTTGTATTCATATCAAAAATTTGTAAGATATTAAGGACACAAACTTAATTTTTTGTTCTTAATTTTTTGTACTTAATGACGATATCCCTTTTAATAAACCTTTTTCGCCAACTACGTGTGTATTTGTTCTAACCTAAAATATTCGTACACAATTCTAATGGATTACTTAATTGTTGTTTACTTACCATTTCATCTTTATTTTTTTCATTAATGCTTTCTTCCCAACGTTGAAGATCTTAATTTCCATTTATTGGAAATCGGTCGATATGTTTAGGTTTCTGCCAAATTGATTTCAAAATTGTTGTTAGCACTGTGTTATGTTCCGCCATATTTTTGGATGAAATTTTGTTTTGCTCTATTATTGTATTTGCAATAAAACTAAAAAATAATGAATTATTTAAAACATTATTAATTATATATGTTTGCAGCTTACTTAAAAGTTGATTTTTTGTATTTTCCGCAGCTTCTTGGAATTTTAAAAATTGAACTGGAAAATAAAAATATATTTGTTTATTTATTTATGTATTTATTTTTTAATTTTTTTTAACTTTTATTTCTTTCACTTCAGTATCCATTAATTCCAGTCTATTTTGTATGGCAATGAACAAATCTTTTTTTTTAATGCTTAGACATTTTCTGCTTAAAAGTTACGGTGAATTTCTGGATTTAATACAAAACCGTTATTATATGGAAGTTCAAAAATTTTTGTTATGATATTGTCAAAACTACGAATATATATCTTCTCATCAAAATAAATTCCTTCAACAAAGACTATATTTATATTTATTGGATAAACAAAAAAGTTTTGAGGATTTTTGAACTTTTTTCAAAAAAACGTTTCTTCATTTAAAATTTTTGTTATAGTTACATATGTAAGTTGTATTGTTCAACATACAATTATTATTCGGACATTCATAGCTAAAAAATCCTTTTTCCAAGAATATGGACGTAATATTTCCTTTCTTATATTTTGAGCCTTGAATTGTTTTTGAAGAACTATTGGCTGATTGAAAAAATTATTGAAAATCTGCTGGCCTATATGGTTAGGCATTTTAATTTTTTTTAATTTTCTGCACAAAATTTTCAAAACGGTATGCAGAAAAATTGTTGAGGTCTCCAAATTCTTCAATGCAATGGGTAATATGAAGTATGATATGAACGTTATATGAAATGCTTCTTCTTCCATATAAGGCAGGAAACATTTCAACAAAGGTTTTTGTCATTAATTTAGCTTTTTCATGGTTCGCGGTATTAGGAGAAATGAAAAATTCTGTACAAACAATGTAGTAAAAGGAAATGTTTATAAATTTATTCAGGAACGTGGTCTTTTAGCACTACAACCCCAGGGTAAAAGGAAAATTGCCTGAACTTGGTGACTTTCCATCTAAAACGTTCTAATAATGTTCTAGGCTTTCATATTAATGTTTGGTATTTTAATATATTTCGGATATGGTCTTACATACCTTAACACTACTTTTGCCAGAAGGACAATGTATGAGAGCCATGGTCAGTTTTCTAACTTCGTGAAAATTTGGTAATCTATTTTATGTTTATTTCTTAATAAAATCAACATTAATACAGAACATTTATAAATAACCATGACTAATAATGATCAACAAAAATATATACTTATATGCCCTTATTCAATTTTAAGCTATTTTCAGCCGCTAAATTTGACATAAAGTTAGATGTTTTATAAGTCTTATTAAATACATATAAAGAAGAAAAGTAAAATATTATGTTTGATGATTTTATGAAATTTTTTGTCTCTTGTAAAATGTTATTTCTGGTTTATAAGTCTTTTTACATGCCAATGCATCTACGTAGGCATGGTGTGTTATGTACCCCAATTTCAGTATTTCTTTAATTAATGCAGTTGTGTTAATGAAACAGTAGTTCTTATAGAATATAAGTAGAAGTTTATGTGAGAAGCACTTAAAAAAAAAAATAATAACTAACTTTTTTCAAAACACGAAAACAAAATATATGTTGTTACATGAATTAGTTTTTTCACAATTGAGTTTTTTTCTCTCATATAAATATTAAGTTAATCTATGGTGGTACTTCTAATGGTCATTACTAGAATGTAAAGATTTGTTACTTAAGGTTATGGGATAAATAAGTAGTTTATAAGATCATTACCAATTAGTACTTACTTGACAACATTTGTAAAAACCACTACTATCATGATAGGCAAAATTTATTTTTTTAGAAATTTTAGATTTTAGAATTCTTTGTATCTAATTCTATACGGTCTCACTTTTTTGAAAAAATTTAACAATTGTTTCATAACATATGACATTTGTTTTAATAAACTACACAGAAACCATTTAGCTAAAAAGTTTCAAACAAACGTCCGTTTGAAAATATTTTGAGCTTTTATAAATGTTTTTCGTTGTATCTATTAACATTTCGTTTGATTTTAATTATAACATAACAACTGTTGTATACACGCCAGAGTTTTTAGAATTTCATTCATTTGTAATGAACGGTTTGATCAAAAAAATTGCTTCCTTCCATAATTTATGTTTTTTTACTAAAATTATTATTTTTGCTACTCACTCTACTTTTCTTGTCATTTCTTGTATCTGAAAAACAAATTACATTTATTTTGTTTGTTGGGAAACTTATGTTATTCACATGTTGCTATATTATTATTAACAACATTACTCTCGCAACATTATTACAAGAAAAGCTTTTGCTGTTTAGGACTGTTTATACACAACTGTTTATAAACATGGTATGTCGATGTAATGAGCATTAAGTGCCATTAATTATAATATAGTTGAGTATTTAATTTTTTAATTTTGTTTATTATCCAATACCGCAAATAAAGTAACGCTACAAGAGAAAAGGTTCAAGAAAAGAAATAATCAAAAGTTCAAAGTATTAAAGATATTACATGCTATGAGAGACCTATCAAATAGTCATACATATGTCATTGCCAACCTAAACGAAAGTTACCTTTTTATCTTATTTTCTTATTATATTCTTTGACTGCATTTGGTGTCATCAAAACAAACTAATAGTTAAAATTATACTTGGTTGTCATTGCACGCATATTCATACGAGGTTTCATACTTTTAAAATTATATTAACTCGGCCATTTCAATTTTGCATCCACCACCATCAACTTCTTGAAAAAAAAAATAACTTATCATTGAAGAAAAACTTAAGACAGTGTTGGAAAAGATCTATAAAATAGACCTTTTTAATAAAATTATAAAGTGAATACTAAGTCGTATGGATAAATTAAATTAAACAATATTATTAATCAGTCTAAGTAAAAGTATTTTATCCATTCACGTAAAATCAGTTTCACAGTACATATTGCTGACTAATTAAATCGGTGGCTACACATCCAAAGGTAATTATAAAATCTGTTTATACCTATAAATGTTCATTTGGTATAAATACCTTTTTGTTTCGTCAAGGTTCGTCGAATTACCAACATTTCTCCAGGAATATATCATTCGCATTTGCCTTTTTATTCCTGGAGAGAATAATATAGGAGAACCCCCACCAAAACTTGCTAACAATTCTGACAACAAAGAAGAAAACTAACACCAAGTGGGTAAAGACATCAAAAGTTCCATCATCACAAAACACTCTCCAAAAAGTATTATTACCTAACCTCATCGAAAGTGCAATTTTTAATAGGTTTTAATAGGTTACCTACTCAGTTTTGTTTCCGAACAAGTGATCTCTAAATCTAGTTTAAATTCATTGTTTCTAAAAAACATAACAGTTAAATCTTTTCTGTGCTACACAATTACATCAAATGTTTATTTAATTAATAATACCAAAAACAACAACTTTAATTCTGGCTATTTAAACTTGATAAAGTGTTTTAAGAGTTTTTTTTATCATTACTAAAAATTCAAAAGTTATAATATCTAAACGGAAAAAAAAGATTTTCCTTTAATAGAATTCAATCATTTATAAATTTATAATTTTTTCATTTATGTATTTCATTCTTTATTATGTCTTAAATCATAAATAAATTGGCAAATACAGATTACAAACTTAATAAGATCATTATCTATGGTAATAAGAATGATTAAAGAATGTCCATAATGATCATTAAAGTCAATTTATTTTAGTTAAAACTTGTTATTCTTTCTCTTGATAAAAGACAAAATTATAGGAAAAAAAATATATAAATAAAAAAAATTTTCTTTTAAACTTTAAGAAAAAAAAACATAACATTAATTTAGATTAAAAACCAGTAATTTTTCTTATACATACTTATTAATTGAAGAAATTACACTAAATATTGTTAGGTGTGAGCATTATACAAGCGTGAGTTAATATGGTATTTTGTATCAGATATTTGATGTAATTATATATATATATATATATGAGTAATTCCAGCAACAGCCATTCATCCAGTTAAATAAATCATCCACGACATGTTCATCGAGCTCTAGGAGGCCTTTTAGATCGTCGAAAATCTACATGTTGGTGAGTTGAAATTTTTTAACCTCCCAAATAATATTATTATAAATGTATATACGTAAGCATGTATGTGATGCAAAAATCAAAGTGCATTTTATAACGTGATCATCCGCAACAATGTTGCTGATCTTGTTTTGAGTAAATGTATTTAATTGAAAACTCATAAAAAAAGCTTTTATTTATTTCTTTTGTTTATTTTTGGCACACATCAACATCCATACTTACGTATAGAAAAAAAAGGAAAGAAAAAAAATATTACATCTTTATTTATATGATTGCATAAAAGTGATTTTTTTTGTTTTGTATCTAAATTAAATCCAACCGTTGTCGTAAACTTTTTCGGATTATTACGTTTTGAAGTTAATGCTCTCACTATTTTTTTTTTTTATTCTATTTCATAAACATTTTGTTTAAGTATTATGTATATCCTATTTTTTTTAATCAAGTAAATTTGTGGATTCTAAAAGAAAAATATTTAAAGTAATCAACTATTTTTTTAGTTTTAAATAAATAGATAATTAAAATTAATTACACTAGAAAAAATGTTAGATCTTGGTATTTTGAAATAAAGAAGCATGTATATGAATTTGGCATAATGTCTAACTAAACTTAATTTAAGTGTTTTCCAAGGTTGATAAGGGTTAGGTGAAGTATCTTTATGGGATCCTATATAATAATAAAGTCATTAGGATACAGGAATGGGAGGGTATTGAGACATGCTCTTGAACAACACCTTAAAGAGCCAATTAAGGATATAGTGTTAAAATATGTTTTTGTTAATTATTTTCTCATATACTTATGACTATGTATAGGGCAAATTTTTATGTATATAGTCTTTCTGGACCATATAGTATCCGATTTTTCGTTGCTATCTTTTAAAAAATAGGCAGTCTACAACAAACTAGCTGTATACAAACCGGATTTTGTTTCATGAGAGGACCGAACCCCCCTGCCCGACTGCTGTCTAGCTAATCAATGGCTCCCGCAGTCCTCTCTTGGCAATTTCTTAGAATAAAGAATAGATACTTTTTTTATTAGTAGTTTGAGATAATTTCTTCGTGTTCATTACAGATAATAAAAAAATGGCGCCCAACGTGGGGCACGAAAGTAATCTAACCCATAGTTTTGCTTTCGGTTCCAAATTTCTTAATTTTGTAGTAGATTATTTAGATTTCATATAAAGTTGGTTTTAGAGGATTTATATTGCAGGCTTACATTTTTAGGCAAATAACTAACAACACATGTTTAGGATTATCATTAACTTGCGAATCAAGCGAGTGAAATGACCAGCATGTCAATTGGTAGTTCTTTTGGTCTATTTTGTGGTTTGTGATATAACTTTTCTAAAATACTTCAGAGATTTGTGCGAATTTGATTAATATTTATACGTGCTTAGTTATCAGCCTTAGATGAATTATAGGATTACAGATAATTTGCTACTGCGAATATCTGTCCATTTTTCGTTTAATTGTAGGAATTTTAAAGACCAATAGTAGTATATTTGTGGGCCTTCTGGCACAACGGCCAAAACGATGGGGCTTTCTGGCACAACGGCCAAAACGATGGGGCTTTCTGGCACAACGGCCAAAACGATGAGGCTTTCTGGCACAACGGTCAAAACGATGGGGCTTTCTGTCACAATGGCAACGTAGTGTTGCCACCATAATGAAACCCCTTGAAAACGATTGGGCCATGTAGCACAATGGCAACATTCTGTTGTCATTGGTGTAAATGGTTGTGAGAAGTAATTTATAAGGGTTGTACGCACACACAAAGTTGTTTATGATCATTTTTGTGTGATAGACACCTGTTTTTTTTTTTTTTTTTTTGTTTGTTTGTTTGTTTTGGTGTTTTTCTTTGTGGGAGTTTTTCTTGTGTGTTTTGAAGGGTTATGTTAAACTGATCTTACAGTGTTTTGTATTTTTTTTTCAAACAATATAGGGATAAAGAAAATGCGCATATAAAATAATAAATGCCTGGGTTTTTATGTTTATGATTATTGTCACGATCATTTTATTTTGAATTTTAGATGTTTTCCTTGTGATGTTTATCCTTGATTATTTTAAGAGTTCTATGTAAGTGTTCAGTTTTTTTTGTTTTAGCTAATTATATTGTATGTATAGGGATTTCATAACAGGTCGTTGTCATGCGTAATACTATATGTTACATTTGTCATTAAGAAATTATGTGATTTGGTGATTAATTAGTTATTTATAGTATTTGATATCTATTGAGCAATGCATGATTGTGCATGCCCATATATGACTATACAAAGCAAGATTGTGCATGCTCATATATGAAGAACATATTGAAATAGGAAGATTAAAAGCGAGTTGTGTGCATAGAATATAAAAGTAGTTCTTAAGCAATTCATAGGGTAATTAATGGTAAGTATAGTATTTGATATCTACAAAGTATTTTTTTTTTTTTTTTTTTTTTTTGTTTTTGTGATCATAACTGTTACCAGCATGACATTTATGATATTTTTAAAGATCATTTTAACCTTGTAATGTAACGAAAGTATTGCTTTTTTTCTTTAAAGATCATTTTAACCTTGTAATGTAATGAAAATATTGCTTTTTTTCTTTTTTTGTTTAATTTATTTTTGTTTCTAAGTTATACTTTTTTCTTCGTTATAAAGAGCAAACCTAGAAATATGTCAATTAGTATATTTTACTATTTTGTCTTGTTCGGTTATTTAGAGTCTTAAAAATATATAAAACGAATACGATTGTATTTAAAAATTTAAAAAAAAATCACTAATTAAATAAAAGTGTTAAAAACCAAAAAACCTATATATTTATAAAAAACCCATTAATATAAAAAAAAAAAAAAAACATTGTGCTGCAATACATAAAAATAATAGTTTGAAAAACATTAAAAAGAATTTAAAATATATTCGTATACAACTATACAATAATATCTACAGTGAAAATAAAAATTATAAACTATTTAAGAAAATAAATAAAGTGACACTTAAATTTAAAATAATGGCCACTATGTTTGCATGCAATGAATGTAATAAGGCTTTTGCCAATATTAATTCCTTGAAAATGCATCAAATGACTCATGCATCCACATCCAGAATAGCTAAGGAAGATATCTCTGGACACGGAAATTTGGTTAAAAGGGTGAAAAGCGCATTCAAGACAAGGGT
Organism: Protocalliphora azurea; assembly: GCA_932274085.1. Taxonomy (NCBI): domain Eukaryota; kingdom Metazoa; phylum Arthropoda; class Insecta; order Diptera; family Calliphoridae; genus Protocalliphora; species Protocalliphora azurea. The sequence goes on along the minus strand of OW026519.1, from coordinate 92,573,181 downwards.
TATGACTCTTTCCTTCACCAATGAAAACGAAGGATGTCTCCTACCAGAAACCTTTTTAAAAGAAGCATCGAAAGCATTTAAAGGAGAAGTTAGTTACTTTCTTAAGAAAAATGAAATATTAAAATTTAATATTGAACTCCATGGTCTATATGCTAAGCCAAATATGGATAATTTGGAAAACAGCCCGATTGAGGTAAAAGTCTTTCAAACTAAAATGAAAGATATTTATCAGAGAATATGATGAAGCATTTTCTGCGAAAACAGAAAATATTCTACAAAAGACCGAAGAGTTCCAAGAGAGAGATAGCGGTTGGACTTTAGTTCAATTAATAAAAGTTGAACTAAATCTAAATAAGTACCAGCCACTCAGGGGTTCAACCTTTATACCGCTTCCTACAAAGCTGCAATTAAAAAAAGCTTGTATAAATGTTCAAAATCAGGATGAATTTTGTTTTAAATGGGCCATCATTTCTGCAGTCGCTAAAATTAAGAAAAATGCTATGCGAACATCTCAATATAAAGTGAATATATACTCTAATAATATATTTGTAAATGGGGTTTGTTTAAATTTCAATGGGTTAAGCTTCCCTTTGAAACTAAAAGATATTAATATCTTTGAAAAAAATAATCCTAATATAAGCGTTAATGTATTTGGTTATGATGAGGCAAAGGATTTGATAGTTGGACCCTACTACAAATCAAAAGAAGAGAAACCAAAACATATTAATTTGATGCTTCTACAATCAAATAGCGGTGATAATTCTCACTATGTTTGGATTAAAAATATTTCAAGGTATGTTAAATATTAAAAATTATAATACTTTTATTTTATAATGCAAATTATTCCATTACAAATTTATTTTTACAGATTTCTCAAGTCTCAAGTGACTCAACATCATGAAGCAATAGTTATTTGCAATTATTGCTTACAACACTTCTACAATAAAAAGGCATTGGAAAAACATGAAGAGAGATGTACTAAAATTATATCATATGTGCCCCCAACAGATAAGTCCATATTAGAATTTAAGAATTATAATAAGAAATTAGATTTGCCATTTGTAATATATGCAGATTCAGAATGTATTTTTGAAAATATTCAAACATGCATTCCGAATGGAAATATTTCATCAACAACATTAGTTGATAAACATATTCCTTTTGCATTTTCTTATTTTATAAAATGTAATTTTAACTCAAGTTTAAATACTCTTCGCATGTTTAAGGGCGTAGATTCTGCGAAATTATTTGTAGAAAACTTAGTTAGTGATGTTAGATATTTAACTGAAAATTATTTAAAAGTTATTAAACCAATGGCACCCTTAACCGAGGGGGAAAATTTAGATTTCACTTCAAACAATACTTGTCACATTTGTTCAAAAATTATAATAAACGAAAGCAAAGTAAGAGATCACTGCCACTTAAGTGGGAAATATAGAGGACCTGCACATAATTCTTGCAATATAAATTACAAATTACCAAACTTCTTTCCCGTAATTTTTCACAATTTTTCTGCATACGATTGCCATTTATTTGTGAAAGAATTAAATAATATAGATAATGGTCCTATTAATATAATTCCACTTAATAAAGAATTATATATTTCTCTTTCTAAAACCATAAGTAGTGATAAAGGTGGGAATATAGAAATTAGATTTCTTGATTCCTATTGATTTATGCCGTCGAGTTTAGATAACTTAGTTAAAAATTTATCTAAAGATGATCTAAAAATTGTAAGAAAAATTTATTCAGAGGATGAAAGTAAGTTTAATTTACTAATAAGAAAAGGAGTCTTTCCCTACAATTATTTAAATTCAATTGAAAAATTAAGGGAGACAAAATTGCCAAAAATAGAAGATTTTTATAATAAATTAAATGATACCAATTGCTCTATTGAAGATTACACTCATGCTAAAAAGGTATGGAGTAAATTTGAGTGTAAAACATTAGAAGATTACCTAATGTTATACTTGAAAAGCGATGTTTTGTTGCTAGCTGATATATTTGAAAACTTTAGACAAGTATGCAAAAATATTTATCAACTAAATCCTTGTCATTATTATACGGCTCCAGGGTTATCCTGGGATGCCATGATGAAATTTACTAATATAAAGTTAGATTTATTAACTGATTTAGAAATGATTCAATTTTTACAAAAAGGAATAAGAGGAGGTATCGTACAATGTTCTCAAAGACATTCTAAAGCTAACAACAAATATTTAACAGATTTCAACCCTAAAATCCCCTCCAAATATTTAATGTATTTAGATGCTAATAATTTGTATGGCTGGGCAATGTCAGAAGCTTTACCCGAAGGTAATTTCGAATGGGTAGATGACATTAATAACTTCTCCTTGGAATCAATTCCAGATGAGTCGGATGTCGGGTATATATTAGAAGTAAGTTTAACATACCCCATAGAAGTTCACGATTCTCATAACGATTTATCATTTTGTTGTGAGAATAAATCTCCTCCAAACTCCAAAGAGAAAAAACTGTTGGTTGACTTAAATGATAAAAACGAATATGTAATTTATTATAAAAATCTTAAGCAATGCTTAAAGCATGGATTAAAATTGAAAAAAATTCATAGAATTTTGAAATTCAAACAATCATCATGGCTAAAAAAATACATATCTTTAAATAATTTTCATCGAACTAATGCGAAAAATGCATTTGAGAAAAACTTTTTTAAATTACTGAATAATGCGGTATATGGTAAAACAATGGAAAACGTTGATAAACGTAAAATTATTAAAATTGTAAATAATTGGGAAAATGTTGGTAAAAGGCTGGGAGCCCGTGCTCTTATAGCTAAACCGGAATTTCACTCCTACAGCATATTCGAAGAAAATATGATGGCTGTAGAATTAGATAAAAATCATTCCTACTATAACAAACCAATTTACTTAGGATTCACGATTCTAGAACTTTCAAAATGGAAAATGTATGATTTCCACTATGACTACATAATATCGAAATATAAAACAAAGGCACAACTTAATTATATGGATACAGATTCGTTAATATATACAATAGAAACAGAGGATTTCTATAAAGATATAATTAACGATTAGATGTTAGGTTTGATACATCAGAATATGAAGTAAATAATAAATTCGGTATCCCCCAAAAAAATAAAAAGGTTTTAGGTATGATGAAGGACGAGAACAATGGCTTAGTTATGAACGAATTTGTAGGTTTAAGAGCGAAAATGTATTCGTTTAAAACGGTGGATCTACAGGAAACCAAAAAGGCTAAGGGTGTCAAAGTAAATGTATGTAAAAATTTAAGTCTATCTGACTATAAAAATTGTCTATACAATAAGCAAATATATTATGGAAATATGTATATATTTAAATCTAAATTGCATACATTATATACTTCTCTTATAAATAAAGTTACTTTAAGTTATTTGGATAATAAGAGATATATATGCGATGACAATGTGAACACCCTAGCTTGGGGACATTATAAAGAAAACTTTTTTAAAAATGATGATGAAGAATTTATATTTGAAGTTACCGATATTAATCAAAAAGAAAATGACTGTATTTTCAATTTTGTTAATGATAATGATGATCAATTTATGCTCGAAATTGAAAATATTGAACATAAAGACAAAGATTATAAAGAGAAATTTAAAAATAGTGATAGTGATGATGAGTTTTTAATTGAAATTCAATATTAGTTTTGTTTTTATATTTATTTTATAAAATTATAATTAAGAATTACAATTTTACTTACATCTAAAGAATTGTTTATTTAAATACATAATTTATTGTATAACTATTAAACTGTAACTAAAATTATATTAATATTTATATTAAATTTAAGAATTAATTGTTTAATATATATTTTAATTATTTTGAAATATTAGTAAAATGTAACTAATAAAATTGAAATTATTAATAAAATTACAATATAATGAAAAAAACAAAATAATTAGATTTATTTATTTTTTTAGTTTAATAGGTTTTCTGTTTTAAGTAAAAGGGCATTTCTTAATGCGCAAACTCCGTACTGGTGATAAGTGCAATGGATGGTATCTGGATATTTCATTTCCAATTCTCTAAAATTAATGCATCCAAAATCTTCAATATTCCAAACTTTCTGCTTCAAAATGTTTTCCAACCATTTCTGCTTTTCAACGCCTTTGACGTATAAGTTTGAATATTTCAAATTCGATTTTAAAAATCTACAAACACTTTTAAATGATACGAATCCATCATTCCAATTTATATGATGAAAATATTTTATTAACCACTTTGCTTGCTTTTGTTTCTGTGGATTTAGAGACTTGAAAGAAAACGGTGATTTTATGATAAAATTGATATACTCTCCAGAATTGAAAACAACTGCCACTTCTTTTGCAATAAAATCATTCGAATTAAATTTGAATCCTTGTAAATCAACGAAAATTGTGTTTGTCATATTATATGGTTTATAAAAACTTTATAATTTCTCCTCTTAGTGGTGTGTACTCAATTATTCGATCGTGGATGAGAATGCAATACGCTGATGTATTTGTTGGAATATTTGTAGCTGTTTCAAATTCAATTTTTATATCAATCGGTCCTCTGTTAACAGATTCGTTTTGGTGACTAACATCGATTACTATTATGGGAGCTTTATTTTTAAATTCTTGAGAAGTGAAGAGCGGTTGAGCATCCTTGATATAGTAGTTTTGTTGAAATCTTACATACATATCATATAAAATTGCATAACGTTCATTTTTAAATTTTATATTGAGATCATCATATGGATAAGATTCTGAATTTAAATGTACTTTTAAATTTGTTAAATCACAATGAACAAACTTTTTTTCATGTTGAAAAGCTATTAAAACAAAACGAGGCCGCTCTCTATTTGCAGCTAGTTTGACATTCCAAATGTGATTAGTACCAGTATTTAATTGTGGATTTATATGGCAATCCCAACTACGAAATTCTATTGGTATAGATGATCCACTGTTTATTATTTTAATCATATTTAATTTACTGAAATCTGATAGGTGTACATGAGGTATTCTCCATGAAATATTCGAAATAGTCAAATTGACTTTTTCAGTAGAAACTGTTGAATACACAAGATCCGAATCATTCTTACTACGTAAAAGAATCAATTCATGTTTTCCATTTAATATTATTTTATTATAGTCTTCAGCGAATCCTAAGAACATTTTTAATGGAACATAGAAATTAAAATATCCATTTATAAGATCTATATCTTCTATTTTATTCCAACCAGCATTTTGCATTACGTTACTATCAGTTGGTGATAAAGAAACCAAATTTTTTATAGTACTGGAAGTTCCTAGATGTCTTGTATGATCAATTTCAATGCCATTAAGTTCATAACGAATTTCATCAAAGAGATATGCTACAAAATTATTTTTTAATTTAAAGTTGGATGTAGAAGGTACTAGTTTTGTGTTATTGACGTCTTTTACAAATCCTTCAACATATATAAAACTTTCAGCAGGTAGTACATACAAATCTTGATTTTGTATTGAAATTCTAATTTTATCATTGTTGTTGTAGGATTGAAGGTATGGCGTATATGTGTGGTAGTCCTTTTTAATTATGTTTTCATCTGATAGTGGTTTTTCTAGAACCTCTATTACTGAACTCGTGGTTTCTTCAATTTTAAATTTAACGACTTAAGAAATTTCTTATTTTCTGGAGTTAAGGAATTTGAATTATTTTTCAATGTTGTGTTAGGAATATAAGAGAGTTTACTGTTTGATGTATTATATATTATCATTATTTAGCAGGTTTTAAATGTACTCGAATTGTAATTTCCTCTCCTCGGAAATTAATTAAGTCTCCGTGTTGATCAACTACCCTCAAAGTAATTGAACTTATCTCTCGAGAATTGACTGGTAAATAAATGAGATTTCTAGGAATCTCATCTATTTTATACCCTGGAGGAACATTAATTGCAAACTCATGCAAGGTGTGAGATTGGGAATTATTCATATAAGTGTTTACTGCTATATTACTTTCAACTCGCAAAATATTTACTTTGAAAATATTGACAGGGAGATCAGAATAATGATCTGTATTAGGTGATAGAGTCTTTTTATTAAACCCTAAAAGTGTTCCAATTGTATTTTCCCTATTAAAATGGATTGGATCTTTTGAGCTATTTATTTTCACTTGCATTGTATTATTATTAGCTTCAATATTAATTGTATTTTTTGGACTGAATCGTTTATATTGTTCCTTGATATAATCAACAATATCATTCAATTCATATGATCCTATTGGTATTTCAAATATGTAGTCTCCAATATGGAATATATTATTATAAATATCCACATTAGGAATACTATTATACGAATGAAAATCTGTAAGAGCACACTCATATTCTCCATTTAGTTCGATGGGAGGAAAATAATTAGCAGACAACTCAGATGAGTTAGCGCTTAAGGTTAGTGTTATTGACATTTCGGATGTCGACTTATAAATAAATTAAATTTGACAAAAGTTGTGTATTAAAATGTTTTATTTATTTTATACATGTAAAAGTTTATCTTAATAGCTATAATATTTCATTTTTGTTAATCCAGGAATTATGTTGATTTGAGAATCCCAACCATTTTACATTCACTTTCTCTCCTTTAGTTTTAAGAATTTTTTCTACCAAGTATGTATTGGGGAATTGAGTTTTAGAAAGTTCTTCATCGTAGAATCCACCTTTAATTGGATTTCCATGATAGTCCTCTAATATGTATGTGGTGGGATAGGTATTTTTAACTGTTTTAATTTTAAAAACTTCTGTTGTCCAATTGGGACAAATGTGTTTATATTTGCTAATGCGCACATAATCTCCAACATGAAATTTAGTCATTTTATATATTTTTAAATGATTATATATAGTATCTAATAGTTTTCTTTCATTCTTAAAATTAACATTAATTGGAGCCATTTTGATTGTGCGGTGTACTTTTCTGTTGTATGCATTAATTAGATCTTTGTAAATATCTAGCCAATTATATGATCCGTTTAAGCTAAATTCTTTCCACATCATTCCTTTCAAGGTTCTATTGAATCGTTCTACTATTGAAGCCTTCATATTGCTATATGTAGAGTAGTGATTGATATTATGTTTATTCATGAGGTTTTTAAAGTGTTTATTGAAAAATTCTTTACCATCATCAGTCTGTAAGTTTTTAGGAACTCGCCCTAATTTAAAAATGTTTTCTATTGCTTTAACAACTTCTAGTGATGTTTTTGTTTTAAGTGGTATACCCCATGCAAATTTCGAGAAAGTATCAATTATAGTTAACAAGTATCTGTAATTTTTATTATATGATGAATAGACCCCCATTTCAACCAAATCAGCTTGCCAGAGGTCATCTATTCCTTTCATTACAACTTTTCGGCGAATAAAATTTTTCCGAGCTTGTTTATGAAGTTCATTTACTAAGTCTTTTTTGTTGTCATTTTATTTTTTATATAATATACGATAATTTTTATTGGTTTCCCGTCGTTAGTGTATTTTCATTTACTATAATTTTTATTAAATGATCAAATTTAAAAATTTGTTCACGTATCATTTTGATTTCTTCTTCGAAAATTATTCTCATATTCAACATAATTTCATGAATTTCGTTTATATTATCTTTTATGTGTTCCATTATCTCCTTCTGTGCTTTCTCAATGTGAGTTTGCAAAAACATTTTATTGACAACATCATTCTCTTCCAAAGCACTTGCAACATTTTTGATTCTTTTGTTTTGGATGTCAATGTTGTTATCCGAATCCATAAAGAAGCCCAACAATTTAGGTGCATTTCTTATTGATATTATACCACTTGTATCATTAAGATAGTGTCCAAATTTATCAACAGACATAATTTGTTCAGATTAGAATTATTCAATAATGTTTGCTTCATATAATTCTTCAATAATTGAAATAATCTCGTTGTTATGATTAGAATGACCGGCAGCTTGTGATGCGAGCAATAGTCTAAGACGATCTACTAACTCATTTGGATCGTCCCAATATATATAGTTGGGTTTATGTAAGTTTAAATTCATTAATCCATTTCACATATAAGTATTCGTTGTTGCGTTAGGAGATGGTGTTGATAATATTGTTGGATTCGCTGCAGTTTTTTCTTTAAACAATTTTCCAATAATATTTTTATATTTATAAGCTTTAGTCCCCTTTATATAACCATCGGGTCTGTAATCTCTTTTGTAAGCATTTGTGTTAATTAGAATCTTTTTGTAAATATCTAATTCCGATTTATCATAATTTTTCGTTACCTTATGAAACATTAATGAAAAGAGACCTGGTGTAAGAACCCATTTTTGATTCCCAATTAGAATCTTATCTTTATCAAACTTAATGTAACTATCTTCAAATTTCCATTCATTATTATGATCTTTATGAGGACCATAAAGAGTATCTAACTCATTTTTCATTTCCAATATTGATAAGTTAGGATAGCTCTCGGTAGTAGTTAAATTCTCTATTGTATCTGATTGAGAGTAAAAATCATCATCTTCATCATTGCTAAAATGTGTTTCTTCAAACATTTTCTTTGGAGTACTGGTTTCCAAATTCATAGGTATTTTATTATTCATAAAATTGATATTTTCATTAACTTTAACTTTAAATCCTTGTTTTTCAGATTTAGATATCTTTTTATTATTTTCTGAGCTTGTAATAAGATCTTTCAAAGGTTCTGTTATAGGTTTAAATGTATCTTTCAACTGTTTTTGTGTATCTGCTTCACCAATTTTTATACTGCGTAATTTTTTCTTTAAAACATTTCTAGCCTTCACTAAATCTTTTAAAACTTTCTCATTCATTTTTAGTTGCGTATTATATCAGATGTTTACTTTATGATTTTTTTTTTTATTATTTTGAAATATAATGGAGAAAGTGATTATTGATGTAATACGTTTAAAGTTTGATATTACACTGATAATTATATTTAGTATAATGAGAATTTATATTTATATTGTTATGAAATAATCAAATAGTTTTCTGTATCTTCCATTATTTAATTCATCATCTTTACTTATAACCAAAAACCCATATTTATTCTTCCAACATTCCTGACAAATTTTTCGAAACTTTTCATATCTCATATCACTACCAACATGATCATCGTAGATATGTTTCATATTCATTTCATCTTGCTTAAACATAATAATCATATTAGCATTATCCCTTACTAAATGTTTAGAAATTCTAGTATAAGTTTGACATAAATAGAATGAGTCAACATTTTTATGTCTACCCATACAAAAATATGCACGTATATTGTTTTGTTTTTCACATACAACGTCATCGAATATCATAATTGAATTATTTTTGGCTTCATCAGGTGGTATCACGGACTCATTATTTGAAAACGTATAATACCCCATTCCTTTAATTGGTGATATTAGTTTCTGCAAGTATTCATATTTTGGTTGATTTAGAGTATAAATAGATGTTTTAAAATTTTAGTCCATTAGGACTTTCGAGTAAGCCAATCATAACGTTAGTCTTTCCACAATTTGATGGTCCGACAATCAGTGCACGAATTGAATTCGGTAATAAAGAACTATGCCTTATGTTCGAATTTGTATTCGTAGAAGAATCTATATTACGAATTAAAATATTTTTATGTTGCTTTACCAAACGCATTTTTATAACTGAGTATAGTATCCTTATATTAATTTTTATTTTATAGAATTAATTAAGAATAAGTTTAATTGTTTAATAAAGTTTAAATAAATTAATTAACCTATTTATTGACCTGCATCTTCCTGATTATTTTTATAACTAAATGTATTATTATTTTTATAGAATTATATATAAATAAGATGGTGATACACTATAACAAAAAAGTTAATTGTAAAGGAGCTGTCAATGGAAGAGGTTTGGTGAATAAATTAATTAATTCCCTACCCGTTGAACTGCACCTTCCTGGTTATCAATATTGCGGTCCTGGTACAAAATTACAAAAACGTTTAGGTGATAAAGGAATAAACCCCTTGGACTCTGCATGCAAAGATCACGACATTGCTTATTCTAAAAGTAAAGATTTATATAATAGACATCAAGCTGATAAAATTCTTGAGAATAGAGCTTGGGAAAGAGTACTTTCAAAAGATAGTGATCCTTTGCATATTTGGTTAGTAACGTCATGAAAGCAAAAAGAAAACTCGGTATGGGGTTGGAAAAGAAGAAGAAAAGCTTAGATTCTAAATCTGATGGGAGAAAACTCTTCAATACAACAATAAAAATGGCAACAAAAATTTTAAATAAAGAAAAACCTCAAGATCTTAACTCTGCTATTAAGATTGCACGTAAGATTGTCAATAATTCATTTAAAGGAAAAAAGTCTCAAGTTGTAATACCACGTGTAATAAACGTTCCAAAGATTGGTGGTGTTTTACCTCTAATTCCAATTCTTACGGCTCTAGGAGCAATTGGTAGTATTTCCAGTGGAGGAGCAGCTATTGCAAAGGCAGTAAATGCAGCAAAGAATGCTAAACTTGAACTTGATGAAGCAACTAGACATAATAAAACAATGGAGGCAATAGCAATGGGTAAAGGCCTTTACCTTAAACCATATAAGAAGGGATATGGATTAGTTTGTAAGGAAAAATCAAAAAACTTTTAGAAATGCTACCCAAAAGACCGCTAACAGATATTGATTTGAAAAAGTTCACAAGAAATATACCCTATTTTAGAGGAATCTTCATGCTAGACTCAATGCCTAAAAGTCCGAGAAAAAAAGAATGTGGTATAGTTAATTTGGATTCATCGAATGGATTTGGAACACATTGGGTAGCATATTACAAAAACAATAAAGAAAAAGAATATTTCGATAGTTTTGGAAATTTACAACCTCCATTGGAGTTAGTTGAATACCTTGGAAAAAATATAAAATATAACTACATTCAACATCAAAATTATAACACTTCCAATTGTGGTCATTTATGTCTTGAATTTCTGTATCAAATAAATAAAACACCTGTTTTTTAAATAAAAAAAAAAAAATTTTTTATTGAAAAAATTTTTGATAAAATTAATTTTATTTACTTATAACTAAATAAATTAAATAAACAAATTAATTTTATTATTACTTTTAATTATTATCTATTACAATAATAAATTATTTAGTTAAAATTTTTACTCCAGTAAGGATATTGGTTATTGGGTATGAAGGCATCGTTATCCTCAAATGGCTTCAAACGGCTTCTCTCTCCTTCTCTATGCACAAGATATAATCCAGTAGATAGTTTAAGAATATCGTCATCGGTTAATGCATTAAAGCGATGTGGTAAGAACATTACGTGATTATCGAGTTCAATTTGAGCCATAAATCCATACTTGGTTCGAATTCGCTTTGAACCCACAATGATGTATTTTGTAGACATTGATAAGTCCTTAATATGAATTAAGGATTTGTTACAATTTAGAATATTAAATTTTTGAATTAAAGCTGAATCCATGATAACAACTTCGCACGTCTACTTCTCTTCATAAAATGAAACTAATATAAATTATCAGGTTTATTAGGAATTAAACCAATACAAAATGGAACATTTTACTACAGGAAGGAGTGAAAGAGAAAAGTATATTTATTATACGAAATTTTATTATGGTCTTCTGATATATCAAAGTAATATCATCAACATTTAAAACAACTATCAGTAGCTAAAAACACCTGAAGAAATACAGATGAAAAATGTCTTATTTAAAAAAAGTCATCGTAAATTTTTTTAATGACTTCCAAGACCTCGTTACATACGAGCACAGGGAAATGCTAAATTGCTTTATGGCAATGTTAGAGAAAAACGACGAAGACGGAGTAGTTGATGCAGAAGATGGTGTGCACGGTGTTCATTTCCATACTTGTCCCTGGCATATTATTGATTCTGAGGAGGGTCCAGACACTTGCAGATGTACTATTTATTTTTTAAGAAAATTTAATGTTATCAATTTAATTAACCCCTATTATTTTATATTCCAAAATAAATATTAAAAGTAAATTACAACAACAACGAAAAACAATTATCTTTTTTATTGTTATAAAAATGCTTAGGAATTTTTTTTTTGTATTAAAGGAAAAATAAAGATAAAGATTAAGAGCCTCATTCTGTAAAAAGAAAATTCATTTCTATATCATTTTAACGATTTTTGACGAACATTTACAAATACTAAACCGCCTAGCAAAATTTCCAAAAATTAAACAGGGCTTTTTGATAATTACACATCAATGAAGAAAGGATCTAATATAAAATTTTTCATTATTCTTACTCCATGTTGTGTGTTCGAATGTGACTAGAATATTAATTAGTAATGATATTAAATATAGACATTATTCGATCTAAGAATGAAATGAGAAAGGGCAACATTAATGCATGATATACATCTCATTCTATCTTAAGGAATCCAATGTATATAATTTTTGTAAAAATTTTTAAAAATAAGAATGAATAATTAGGGGTAGTAAATTATTCTAGAATAAAATAAGTAAACTAAGTAGAGGTAAAAAGTTCAATTCCAATTTATTTATTTATTTTTTTTTTTGTTTAGAGTGAAAGAGATAATAATATTAAATATAAAAAAATTGTAAATGGTGATCTTACCACAATCTTCGGATATATCCAAATAATATCTAAATATTTTGTAAATTCAACAGTTAAAAATTACGATAGAAGCGATCACACCAAACAATTTAAAAAATGTGTCCGCTTACTGATTTAATTAATGAATTTCTAATTAAATATAATGATGTCCTTATGCACGAGCATAAAGATATGGTTACAATTTTTTTAACTATGTTGGAGGAAAACGAAGACAAACTTGGAAGTGATGATGAAACTGAGGATGGACACTTCAAATGCTGTCTCTGGATTAATGGCGAAAGAGAAGAAGGAGTGGACATGTGTCGATGCACAGTATACCACTTAAGAAAAGCTAATGTTTTAAGTTTGATAAATACTTATAAGCTAATATTTAATATTTAATAAAGAAAAATTTAATAAAGGAAAATTTAATTAAAATTATATGTAAATGTTTTATTATTTTTAATAGGTATATATATATATATATATATATATATATATATATATATATATATATATATATATATACAATATTTTTTTTTCAGATAAAGATGCAACTAAAACTTATAAAAAAAAAAAAAAAAGTTTATTTGTTGTATTGAAACTTTATGTCAACATATTTTATGTGATCTATACTTATGTATCTACGTGTTTCAAATATTACAAAGAATTAATTGCATTTGTTAAAATACTAGAATGGATATGCTTAAATTTGTTTGGTCTTTGAATTAATTATTCCACTCATGAACTTGCTCATTTTATAAAAAACAACTAATCAAAATTCATGATCATTCATGTTTCAGGAACTGTAAGGATAACGTTTAAATAGTAGCATACAAGCTGTATAAAAGTAGTTGAAAATGAATGTGCAAGAAAAAATAAAGCGACGAAATATATTGCTAAGAAAAATGTCATATAAAAGTATAATTGAAAAATTTTTGTATGACTTCAATGGTTGCATTTTTGATGAGCATTTACTAATAATAAACCATTTAAAAAACATGCTTGATCATTATGAGAACATGGAGTTGATCAATTCTATTCATGGAAAACATTTTATTAACTGTCCAAGGATTTGTCAAATTTGTGAAAATGGATCAAGTATATGTCAATGTATTCAATTTGAAATGAATCGTGAAAAAGTAATAAACTTAATAGAATTATATTATAAATTTTTTGTTGAAAAATTAATAAATAAATAATTATTTTCTTTTTATAAATAATATTTGTTTTTATTTTATTTTCTTATTTCAATTAAAATGATACACATATTCCAATACATACAAAAGAACAAACAAAATTATAAGAATAAGTTGATATATAAATAAATTTGTTAGATATATTAGAGAATATGAACTTTCAGCCTTTTGTTTCGTATTTCTAGAGCTTTCGACATGTGTAGGGGAAGGTGGTATTTCAATAGTATACTCTGGATTATAATTATTATTTCTAATCTTGTTGTTGTGTGATAATGATATGTTATCAAGTGACATTTTTCTCACAGCATTCTCTCGTATTTCGTTTCCTCCACTGGACCGCAAACATCATAAATTGATGGAGGTAGGATTTGGTTTAATATGTCCCAATCTATGGGTACGTTGTTGGTAGAACATCGCCTCAATAAAGAACAATTCGGTGACCATCGTAGATGTTCCATCACAGGATGATCATTACGATTCCAACACCAAATTTCAACTTCACAGAAATAACATTTCGTTCTATCACTTTCACCAGTATAAAACATCCCCGTCATAGCCAATTTCTTCTTATCTAACCAATGTAATGGCCAGCATGTAAACGTGTTCAGACGTTCATCTTCTCTATGAAATATATCATTCATTGCATAACGTGGCTTAAATAATAATTGCATATTTTCAAAATAAAATTACTAAAAATTAAACGAAAACTGCAACAGAGATTCTTACACAACAAAAGAGTACAATCTATTTATATAGAAATAAAAATAAATAAAGTATTTATACATTTCAATAATGAAATATATATAAATATGTTTAGGGGGGGGTTTAACTAAGAAATTAAAACAATTTTCCTCTAATCCCTTATGAAATTCTACATCTATACACTACTTTATACATAACTACTGCTATATGCACACACAAAAACATACTCACATAATATACAAATAACAAATTTAACATTCAATTGAAATTATCATAAACATATCTATCACATCTACCAATTACACATAAGAAAAACTCCCACAAAGAAACAAACAAAAAAAAACAGGTGTCTATCACACAAAAATGATCATAAACAACTTTGTGTGTGCGTACAACCCTTATAAATTACTTCTCACAACCATTTACACCAATGACAACAGAATGTTGCCATTGTGCTACATGGCCCAATCGTTTTCAAGAGGTTTCATTGTGGTGGCAACACTACGTTGCCATTGTGACAGAAAGCCCCATCGTTTTGACCGTTGTGCCAGAAAGCCCCATCGTTTTGGCCGTTGTGCCAGAAAGCCCCATCGTTTTGGCCGTTGTGCCAGAAGGCCCACAAATATACTACTAACAATATATTCCAATGCCTGGTTTGACATATAGAAATATTAGGCATTTTGGTATAAACCTCTCCATAGACTTGATTTGAACCCTACATATTTTATCACATACCCAATTTTTGTCACCTAAATCCGTAATTATCACCTTAAAGGAAAACACATTTTATGAATATTACCTGATTTGCATCTAAGTCAACATAAAGTAAAAATTTGCACAATTGCCTGTTAAAGAGATTTTAAATATCTTTAAAATTGTCTTTAGAAGTACTATTTTTCAAAAATTTCATGCATTAAAGTTTCAATCAAATATTTAAATCACAATCGAAATAATATTTCATTCTTTTAAGAAGTATTTGTTCGTGTTGAAACTTTTATTATTATTTTTTATGCTTCTAATAAATTACTATTTGTTTATTATTTTTCAATTTAATTTTTATCTTTAAAAAAAAAATCATATTTTAAATATGTTCAATATTCAAAATTAAAAATTATTACTTTTAATTATTAATTGCGTTAAACATAACATAATCTATTGAAAGTTGAACAATAAGTTCTGGTCATGGTATCACTTTTTGATATGATTTTTTCATAAAATATATTTTTGATAAAAATAATTGCGAATTCATTTTTTTTTTTTTTCAGAAAAAAAAATATATTTAAACATATTGTGTGAATTAAATGATTTAATTGTTTTTTTTTTTTTTTGCTTAAATGCCTATTTTTTTTAAATTTTCTTTGGAAATAACATTTTTATTAGAACATATTTTGTAAATTTGAATAGTTAATTTTACTAAATAATATTCTAGTAAATTACATTAGTTCATATAATAGAAAAATGTCACTTCCTAGGACACCGCCAAATGAAGCCTCAGCTTCGGTTTCAATGTTACCTTCTGCTATAGAAACTTCCACAGGATCTGAACCTGTTTGCCATATATGTAATAATATCATGTTAGATAATGATGATTGCTTGAACATTACAAATTGCGGTCACTCATTTCATCGATCTTGCATCGAGAACTTTTTGTCAAATACATCTGAATGTCCCACGACCGTGTGAACTGGTGGACCTTAAGAAAATAAATTTTCAATCTAAACAAAATCCCGTGAAACAGGTCATCAGGAATAGAGGCCGAGGTGCGATGGCCAAACAATACAACACCCGTAGTCAGGCTAGAAACCTTTTCCAAGATAGTCAGCGTTCTTGGTATGAAACCAATAACGCCAATGAAACCGATGAAGTTTCTAGCCCAGGGCGTATATTAAGACCAAGTCCCCTAAATTCACCCAGCCAAAATAATCAATCTGTAAGGCCTAATCGAAGTCCCAGAGTCACTGTAGACTATGTACAGTTGAACAGAATGATAGAATCTAACCTCACCCGTTTGCTAACAAACTTAAATATAGTTCCAAATCCTCAAGCTGGAACACAAATATTACCAAATGAAAATATTAGTCAGGAAAACGGAAATAGCGACAATGTTGTGCGCAATACTGCTAATCGTGTAAATACATCTTCAATTTCTAATTCTAATGTTTCTAAGTATAATATGGAAAAAATAACAGCAATAATCTCCAGCTGGAAATAGAAGAATTTCTATATCGAATTCGATCCCTCACGTATGATAATTTCAATGGTGATTTTACACCTATCGTTAAAAATTTAAATATACTACTAAATGGGAAAGCCAAGGACTGGTACTGGCGGTATAGGAAACAGGTTGAATCGTTTAGTTGGGATCAATTTTGTGAAGCGATTAGGTGCCAATATCGCGATTTTAAATCCTCATTTGACATAAGAGAGGAGATTAGAAATAGGAAGCAAAAAGTTGGGGAAACCTTCGACGTATTTTATGACTCAATTTCCTCTATTATGGATCGATTACCTTCTCTTATGTCAGAAATGGAATTAATCGAAATCCTTACTAGGAATTTGAGGCCTGAAATCCGCCAAGACTTGCTTTATGTACCAGTGCATTCAATTTCTCATCTGAGGAAATTAGTCCAAATGAGATAGTCCTTTCTAAATGACGAACATGTAAGGAAGAATAGGGGCTATCTCTCTCAAAATCAGTTAATTCCCAAGAGACATATTTCTGAGTTAAATTATGTAGATGATGATATTCATTTAGACCCCGCTAATACCTCAAACAGTGATGTAAATGCATTACAATTTCAAGAAAGAGCTCCTCTATGTTGGAATTGTGATGAACCTGGACACTTCTGGGATGATTGCATCAAGCAGCGCCAAATGGAGCCAAAAAAGTGTATAAACCACAATGTCCCAAATGTTTGTCTAAAAAGATAAATATTTCAAAAAAACCTGAAACAAGTAGAAACAATGAATCCAAAGAATTAAATAATGAACGAGATAACAAAATCATTACTACAAATTCCTCTGATAATGACAAAAAATCAAAATCTTTCATCAAATTAACAATTTTAAAAAGAAATAATACTGATTTTAAATTAGAAAATCATGAGCTAAATCCTAACAAAATTATATATCCAATTTTACTTTATCATCTCAAATGGCAAAGCTATATTTCAAAACGTAATCAAATTTTTAACGCATCTGAAATATTGACACTATCTAAACAGAAAAGTAAAAGATCTACCGTAAGAATGCGATTGTTTTACAAAACACGTAAATTATGTAAAAAATTGTTAGTATCAGCCATAATTAGTAACTCTACTGATAAGCGCTTTTACGCAAAAGTCTCCTTTTTAAATTATCAGGAGTATGGACTACTTGATACAGGAGCAAACATTTCGTGTATAGGTGGGGAATTAGCAAATAAAAATTTTTCAAGTCTATCTAATTTTTACAAATGCTGTGCTGTAGTTAAGACAGCTGATGGTCAGGCACAAAAGGTAATTGGTTGGTTGTCGGTAGAAATTGAGTTTAAAAACCAAAAACGCGTTCTGAATCTTTTTATAGTCCCGTCAATTACTCAAAGATTAACCCTTGGCATTGACTTTTGGAATGCCTTTAATTTGATTCCAAATATAGTAGAATCTGTAGATGTGATAGATAAAATATTGCTAGGTTATTGTCCTCCGTCTGCTTTAGCAAAACATATGTCTGAAGTCAAGTCTGAAGAAGTCATTAAATCCAGCTTAGATTTAGATGAAAGTAATTTCCGCTAAGACCAAGCCAACGCCAACAACTAGATGCTATAGTAGCATTATTTCCAAATTTCGAAAAGCAAGGCTTAGGCAGAACAACTCTTATTAAACACGAGATCGACATTGCGGACTCCAAGCCGATCAAACAGCGATTCTATCCAGTTTCTCCAGCAGTTGAGAAACTGATGTTCGCAGAAATAGATAGAATGTTGGCATTAGGTGTTATTGAGCCCTCTCAATCCCCTTGGAGTTCTCCAATGAGACTTGTTGTTAAGCCTCATAAGTTTCGTCTTTGCCTCGATGCAAGAAAACTGAACTCCGTTACGAAAAAGTACGCTTATCCACTGCCGTCTATGGAAGGAATTTTCGCTAGGCTCCCAAGGGCCAATATAATATCCAAATTGGATCTTAAGGATGCCTATTGGCAAATCTGCCTAACCGATAGTGCAAAACCATTGACAGCGTTTACGGTACCAGGTAGGCCTTTATATCAGTTTGTGGTGATGCCCTTCGGGCTTTGCAATGCCCCACAAACTATGAGCCGCCTTATTGATGAGATTATCCCCCCCGAGCTTCGAAACTCAGTTTTTGGTTACTTAGACGACCTTATAATAGTGTCAGAAGATTTTGAAAGCCATTTGTCACTCTTAGTGCGCGTGTCTGAACAATTTAGAAAGCTAATTTGACATTGAACATCAGTAAGAATAAGTTTTGCGTAACTCGGGTCCAGTACCTTGGCTACGTGATAGGCAATGGTGGTATAACGACCGATCCTCAAAAAGTTAGCGCCATAATAAATTGGCCTGTTCCCAAAACGATCAAACAGGTTAGAGGCTTTTTAGGACTCGCAGGATGGTACAGGAGGTTCATCGACAACTTTTCGACAGTAGTAGCTCCCATTTCCGATGTAGTATCGACAAAGAAAAAATTCTCCTGGACACCTGAAGCACAAAAGGCCTTCGAAGAGGTAAAATCATTATTAACAACAGCCCCGGTACTGATAAACCCGGACTTTACAAAAAAATTCTATGTGAACTGTGATGCCAGCGACTGTGGCATTGGAGCAGTCCTTGTACAGTTAGATGAAGAGGGAAATGAGAAACCAGTAGCTTTCATGAGCAAAAAATTGAACACTGCTCAGAAAAATTACAGTGTTACCGAGCGAGAGTGCTTGGCTGCAATTGAAGCCATTAAATGTTTTCGTTGCTACCTGGAATTACAGGATTTTGAAATAATAACCGACCATTCGAGCCTCCTATGGCTCTTGAAGCAACCCTACCTTTCAGGACGTTTGACAAGGTGGGTGTTTAAAATACAATCTTTTAAGTTTACAATTAGCCACAGAAAGGGCAGAGATAATGTGGTACCTGACGTTCTGTCGCGTAATTGTGTAGAGAGTATATCAACTATAACCGACCCTGAAATAAACATAAATTCTCCACATTTTTTGGATGAAGATTATGTGTCATTAAAAGAAAAAGTCACAAGTGAGCAAGGTAAATATCCAGATATAAAAGTGATGGACAACTACATCTACATTCGGACCGAACACTACAGTGGAGAAGAAAGCCAAGAAGAAAAGAGTTGGAAACTTTGGATACCTTATAAGTTACGAAGAAACGTAATAAACAGAGCTCATGATGACCCAATATCTTCGCATGGGGGAATGGTGAAAACGCTCGAATTAATACGAAGACATTTCTATTGGCCTGGGTTAGTAAAGGATGTTAGAGAGTACATTAGAAATTGTGATACGTGTAAAAGTACCAAAGCACCAAATTTAAGCCTTAAACCAGAAATGAGACCATTCCAGCGAATTTATATTGATTTGCTAGGACCTTATCCCAAATCTGGTTTTATCGGACTTCTAATTGTCCTGGATCATCTAACTAAGTTCCACTGGTTATTTCCCTTGAAAAAATTTACATCTACAAGTATAGCTGACTATTTACAAAAACAAATTTTTCATCTCTATGGGGTCCCGGAGACGATTATTAGCGACAATGGTTCACAATTCCGAGCCAACGAGTTTAACGCATTTCTTACAAATTATGGAATAAATCATGTATATACGGCGGTATACTCCCCTCAAAGCAATGCTTCAGAGAGGGTAAATCGATCGGTAATTGCCGGTATTCGGACATATTTGAAGAATGACCACCATCTATGGGACGAAAATTTGTCAAAAATTAGCTGTGCCTTACGAAATTCATACCACCAGGCTATACAAACTACTCCCTATCATGCAATGTTCGGTTTAGATATGATCACACATGGTAGTTCATATGCTCTACTTAAGAATTTGCAGTTGCTTGATGAACCAACTTATCACCTCTCCCGAGATGACAGCCTCCAGTTGATTCGTCAAAATATAAGGAAACACATTAAGGACACATATGATATGAATCGTAGGCAATATAATCTTAGAACTAGACCAGTATGTTTTCAAATAGGACAGGAAGTGTTTCGTCGTAGTTTCGCGCAGAGCAATAGTGAACTAAAATTCAACGCAAAACTTTCTCCTTTGTTCATCAAATGCCGCATAAAAGAAAAACTGGGAAAACACTACTACCTCATAGAGGATTTGCGGAGAAAAGTTGTAGGTACCTATCATGCGAAGGATTTAAGGTCTTAAACCGCTCTTTTTCTATCTAATAATTAAAAGAAAAAAATCTTAAAAAAAATTTTAATTATTATCTAGTTTTGTAATGAACGGTTTGATCAAAAAAATTGCTTCCTTCCATAATTTATGTTTTTTTTTACTAAAATTATTATTTTTGCTACTCACTCTACTTTTCTTGTCATTTCTTGTATCTGAAAAACAAATTACATTTATTTTGTTTGTTGGGAAACTTATGTTATTCACATGTTGCTATATTATTATTAACAACATTACTCTCGCAACATTATTACAAGAAAAGCTTTTGCTGTTTAGGACTGTTTATACACAACTGTTTATAAACATGGTATGTCGATGTAATGAGCATTAAGTGCCATTAATTATAATATAGTTGAGTATTTAATTTTTTAATTTTGTTTATTATCCAATACCGCAAATAAAGTAACGCTACAAGAGAAAAGGTTCAAGAAAAGAAATAATCAAAAGTTCAAAGTATTAAAGATATTACATGCTATGAGAGACCTATCAAATAGTCATACATATGTCATTGCCAACCTAAACGAAAGTTACCTTTTTATCTTATTTTCTTATTATATTCTTTGACTGCATTTGGTGTCATCAAAACAAACTAATAGTTAAAATTATACTTGGTTGTCATTGCACGCATATTCATACGAGGTTTCATACTTTTAAAATTATATTAACTCGGCCATTTCAATTTTGCATCCACCACCATCAACTTCTTGAAAAAAAAAATAACTCATCATTGAAGAAAAACTTAAGACAGTGTTGGAAAAGATCTATAAAATAGACCTTTTTAATAAAATTATAAAGTGAATACTAAGTCGTATGGATAAATTAAATTAAACAATATTATTAATCAGTCTAAGTAAAAGTATTTTATCCATTCACGTAAAATCAGTTTCACAGTACATATTGCTGACTAATTAAATCGGTGGCTACACATCCAAAGGTAATTATAAAATCTGTTTATACCTATAAATGTTCATTTGGTATAAATACCTTTTTGTTTCGTCAAGGTTCGTCGAATTACCAACATTTCTCCAGGAATATATCATTCGAATTTGCCTTTTTATTCCTGGAGAGAATAATATAGGAGAACCCCCACCAAAACTTGCTAACAATTCTGACAACAAAGAAGAAAACTAACACCAAGTGGGTAAAGACATCAAAAATTCCATCATCCCAAAACACTCTCCAAAAAGTATTATTACCTAACCTCATCGAAGTGCAATTTTTAATAGGTTTTAATAGGTTACCTACTCAGTTTTGTTTCCGAACAAGTGATCTCTAAATCTACTTTAAATTCATTGTTTCTAAAAAACATAACAGTTAAATCTTTTCTGTGCTACACAATTACATCAAATGTTTATTTAATTAATAATACCAAAAACAACAACTTTAATTATGGCTATTTAAACTTGATAAAGTGTTTTAAGAGTTTTTTTATCATTACTAAAAATTCAAAAGTTATAATATCTAAACGGAAAAGAAAGATTTTCCTTTAATAGAATTCAATCATTTATAAATTTATAATTTTTTCATTTATGTATTTCATTCTTTATTTTGTCTTAAATCATAAATAAATTGGCAAATACAGTTTACAATCTTAATAAGATCATTATCTATGGTAATAAGAATGATTAAAGAATGTCCATAATGATCATTAAAGTCAATTTATTTTAGTTAAAACTTGTTATTCTTTCTCTTGATAAAAGACAAAATTATAGGAAAAAAAATATATAAATAAAAAAAATTTTCTTTTAAACCTTAAGAAAAAAAAACATAACATTAATTTAGATTAAAAACCAGTAATTTTTCTTATACATACTTATTAATTGAAGAAATTACACTAAATATTGTTAGGTGTGAGCATTATACAAGCGTGAGTTAATATGGTATTTTGTATCAGAAATTTGATGTAATTAAATATATATATATGAGTAATTCCAGCAACAGCCATTCAACCAGTTAAATAAATCATCCACGACATGTTCATCGAGCTCTAAGAGGCCTTTTAGATCGTCGAAAATCTACATGTTGGTGAGTTGAAATTTTTTAACCTCCCTAATAATATTATTATAAATGTATATACGTAAGCATGTATGTGATACAAAAATCAAAGTGCATTTTATAACGTGATCATCCGCAACAATGTTGCTGATCTTGTTTTGAGTAAATGTAATTAATTGAAAACTCATAAAAAAAGCTTTTATTTATTTCTGGCACACATCAACATCCATACTTACGTATAGAAAAAAAAAAAAAAGAAAGAAAAAAAATATTACATCTTTATTTATATGATTGCATAAAAGTGATTTTTTGTTTGTTTTGTATCTAAATTAAATCCAACCGTTGTCGTAAACGTTTTCAGATTATTACGTTTTGAAGTTAATGCTCTCACTATTTTTTTTTATTCTATTTCATAAACATTTTGTTTAAGTATTATGTATATCCTATTTTTTTAATCAAGTAAATTCGTGGATTCTAAAAGAAAAATATTTAAAGTAATCAACTATTTTTTTGTTAGATCTTGGTATTTTGAAATAAAGAAGCATGTATATGAATTTGGCATAATGTCTAACTAAACTTAATTTAAGTGTTTTCCAAGGTTGATAAGGGTTAGGTGAAGTATCTTTATGGGATCCTATATAATAATAAAGTCATTAGGATACAGGAATGGGAGGGTATTGAGACATGCTCTTGAACAACACCTTAAAGAGCCAATTAAGGATATAGTGTTAAAATATGTTTTTGTTAATTATTTTCTCATATACTTTTGACTATGTATAGGGCAAATTTTTATGTATATAGTCTTTCTGGACCATATAGTATCCGATTTTTCGTTGCTATCTTTTAAAAAATAGGGAGTCTACAACAAACTAGCTGTATACAAACTTGATTTTGTTTCATGAGAGGACCGAACCCCCCTGCCCGACTGCTAGCTAGCTAATCAATAGCTCCCGCAGTCCTCTCTTGGCAATTTCTTAGAATAAAGAATAGATACTTTTTTTATTAGTAGTTTGAGATCTTTCAGTGCCCTTTACAAAATAGCGTTTTGTACAGATTATGTATTGTAGTAAGCACACTACTTTATGTAAAAACTCAGACTCAACTACTGTAGAGATGTAGAAGGAATATGTATATTGCTTACTGTACACATATATTTTTTTACAAGAGCTCAAGAAAACAATAAAATAAAATTCTAGTAATTTGCCAAATACGGTGTCTTTATTTTCGTTGGTGGTGTGTTTGTTACTAACGCAAGTCCATGTTCGGATTGAGAAATTTTAGTAATTTGGCCAGTTTCCATTAGCTTCTTTGTTGTGTATGATTTTGCAAAGCATGGAGATTTTTCTACGGTTTCTTGTTGCAAGCTCTCCTTGCAGTAAAAGAGGTTTTCGATTTTTTTGCATAAATTTTCATTGAATTTTTTCTTTATTATAAATTGTATATGGTTTTATAATTATTTCTTTGGTTTTATTAATTGGTATGGGAATTGTATGGGAAATTATATATTGTTCGGGAGGGATATGAGGAATGAGAATATTAAAAATAATATTTGTATTATTGTAGTATGCTTGTAAGTCTAGTGGTTCATACAAATATTCTATGGTATCGACTTTAATAGATTGGTAACCTAAATTGCTTTCCATTTCTCTTAGTTCTTCCATATTTAAGATCATTTTTGGTGTGATCCCGAGCATGGATAAAGTCATTGCTTCGGAAATACTTGTAATGTGATTTGTAAGCAAATCTATATTATAGTTTATTTGATTAAGGTATTGAATATCGCTAATTAGTTTGAAGTTGGAGAAAATGCCACTTTGAGAGTTTTGTAATGATTTCAGAATAAAATCTTGTTCGGTGTTTATATGGTTTGTAATGTTTTCTAATCTAATGAATTTACCTGCTGATTCTATACCATTCAATAATCCTCTTTTATTGCGATATCTGGATGTTAAAGAATTTAATTTATTTTTGAGGTTTGTAAGTTTGTAGCCTGTCATTTTGAAGGATCCCTTGTTATAATATGAAGTGATTTTTCGATTTTCATAATATTGTTTTTATATGAATTGAGTTTTATGATATGTATGAGGTTGGTGTAATCTGTTATAGTTTTTGCCGTTCCTAATTTTATTTGTAACAAACCTTGGGTATCAGTTAGATTTTGTATGTTTAGTGGCTGTGCGTGTATCGCGGTTATTAGTCTGAAAAATAATGTGTTTTATTTTAATTTTCAAAATCGTCTTTTCTTTATTTTTTATTTATGTAATTTTTTATTTTGTGTGGTTATTAATGTGACTTTATTATTTCTTTTTATTTTGTGTTTTGTAAATCTTGGCGTTAGTTTGTTTCTTCTGCATTCCTTCCTGTAAATACAGTAATTTTCGTCGCAATTTATTGGGTTGTGCCTATTTGCGTTAAGTTTTTCTATGCGTTTATTTGTGTCAGTTTGCAGTTTCTTTTTGATGCAATCATATAATTGAGTTTGAATTGATTAATTTTGGAGAAATATTCATGTTCATTATTAAATGTGATCTCACGATCGAATTTGTGTGATCCATAAAAAGTTCGAAAGGTGTTAATTTTGTGGAAGAGTGAATAACTTTATTGTATGTTATAAGAGTCTCATTATTCATTTCTAATTTTTTATTTTTTAATTTTTCTGTTATTAATCTGTATATTTCAGTTAATGTTGAGTGAAGTCTTTCAACGGGTATTACTACTTGATTGTTGAAAGGAAGTGAAGTGAAAATTAATCTGACATTGTTTACAAAAATCTTTAAAAATGTTTGAATTGAATTCAGTTCCTTGGTCACAAATAATTTTTTTAGGGATGCCGTGCATACCTAGAAAATGTTTTAAATATTTATTTACACATAGGCTATTTTTCGCTGTTAAAGTATATGCAGCAGAGAATTTAGAAAATTTATCTATAATTGTAAGAATATTTTTAGCGTTAATTTTATGAAGTATGTATAACGGTTAAATGGGTGTTGGCGGTTTCTCAAATTTGGTTTTAGGAGGATTCCTGTCATACTTAAGCCTTTGGCATGCATCGCAGTTATTTATTATTTGAGTTATCTTTGATTTCATATAGGGCAAATAGTACTCACACTTGAGGTGGTCTAATGTTTCCAGTATGCCTCTATGATTGTTATTTTCATGATAATCTTGAATTAATTTATCTTGATTGTAATTTTCCTTTATATCTTGTATCATTTCGGTGCATCATACCAAACGAAAGATCTTGCTTTGTGCAAAATATTTTGAAAAAACGTTTTGGATCAAACGAAAAATTTCGTCATCAGTAAATATTGCGGTAGTTTTATTAGGAGCAAGGTGATTTTTTAGAATTTCTGTTATAATTTCTTCTGCATATCGGGGGTATGTAAAAATTTTTCTATTTTTGTTTTTAAAGATAGCTTCGTGTTTCATATGGGAATTAGAGTTTCCTTTCTAAAAAAGAACTTGTAAATTAAAATCATTTATTGGTTTTTCTGAAATAGGTATACCATCATCGTTATTCTCTTCTGCTGAGTGAATAGTGGTTCCTGAAGTGCCTTGGATAGATATTGTATCGAATGTATTTATGTTTTATTTACATGGAGGGTCAGTTTTTATATGGCTAAGTGCATCTGCATTAGCATTTAGTTTCCCTTTTTTGTAAATTATTTCGTAATCAAATTCCTCTAATTTTATTCCCCAACGGATAAGTTTTGAGTGGTTCTTTAAGACTTATAATCCATGTTAAGCGCTTGTGATCCGTTATGATTCTGAACCGGTGACCAAATAGATACGGTCGAAAATATTTGGTAGCCCATACTATGGCTAGAAGCTCTTTCTCTATTGTTGAGCAATTGTGATCTGATGATGTAAGTGTACGACTTGCATAACAAATTAGTTTATCACTTCCAATTGGGCCTTGTGATAGAACGGCTCCAATCGCAAAATTACTCGCATCTGTTGTTAGATTAAATGGATTTGAAAAATCGGGATATTGTAAAATTGGGTTATTTGTTAAAATACTTTTGCAATTTTCAAATGTTTCTTTATATTTATCATTTATTATAACGGGTTTGCCTTTTTTTAGACAAGCTGTAAAGACTTTTGTTATTTTGGCAAAGTCTTTAATGAATTTGCGGTAGTATCATAAAAGACCTAAGAATGATTTTATTTCTTTTTGATTAGTTGGGATTGGAAAACTTTTCATGGCTGCTATTATATCAGGGTTCGGTTTAACCCCTTCTTTTGTAGGAATTCTTTTCTAGCTGCACTTTGAGGTTGGCTTCTCTTAGAGTTTCGATAACTTTTTTCAAATTTTCAGCATTTTCAGAAGTGAAGTTGAATAGACAATGATATCATCTAAATATACTAGGCACACAGTTCCTATTAAGTCTTGAAGAACATAATCCATCACTCTTTGAGACGTTGACGGTGCGTTCTTAAGGACAAACGGCATTCTAACGAACTTGTAGTGGCCTCCTTCTACTGTGAAGGCAGTTTTGTATATATCTTTTGGGTTCATTTTTATTGGGTGAAACCCGCTCGCTAGGCCTAATGTAGTAAAGTACATACACCTTCCTAATTTGTCCAGAATTTCTTTGATGTTTGGTATTGGGTAACTATCCGATATTGTTTTCTCATTTAATTTCCTATGGTCTATTACTAGACGCCATTTACGTTTTCCGCTAGCATCTAATTTTTTGGGAACTATCCACACTGGTACGTTCCAGGGTGAATAGCTTTCTCTTATGATACCTTGGTTTAACATATCTGAAACTCGTCTTTCTACTTCTACTTTGTGGATGTGTGGATACCTATAAGATTTTGTGTAAATAGGAATGTCATCCTTTGTGACTAAATTATGTTTAATTTTGTTAGTAAAATTAAGAGTTTGATTTTCTTTAAAGAAAATGTCCTCAAATTCTATGCATAATTTTATTATAATTTTCTTTTCTTCCGAATTTAAATGATTCACTCTAAGATTTTCTGTTAGGTTAAAACCGTGGTCAGAAGAACATTCAGGGTTAATATTACTAAATTCTATACAGTACGAAATAGTAAGAGGCTATACTTTTATTGGATTAAAATAACTATCAGTATTGGACATGTTGTTACTTCAACAAAGCTGAACCAGTTTTTCCCAATGTATGCGCCAGTAGAGATTATAACTTTTGGTTGAATGAGGATAGTGGAGATAAAGAAATTACCATTTTCAATGTCAACAGGCACTTTATGTTTACAATCTTTTATATTTTGCAAAATGCAACTTAAACTTAAAGGTAACACTATGCGACAGTCAAAATCGGGATGGGATGAAACCAACGTGAAATGTTATATCGGTAAAAAAGAAGTTATTCGTGTCCCGGCGTTTCGCTGGGTCACGTCTAGGAATCGAGATATATCGATTTGAAGTTAGTAACTATCATATAGGGGAAATTGTGACCTTTGGTGGTTTTTTTTGACATAACTCGAGAACCACCAGTCCGATTTTGCTGAAACAAATTTCAAAAAATTAGGAATTACAATTCCTTTAATCTGTTCATACAACGTTTCGCTACATAAGCAACAGTTTCGCAGTTATAAATAAATGTATGAAAAAAATAACTATTTTTTGCCTAAAAAATTGAATTTTTTTATTTTTAATTCATAAAAAATCCAAAACGGTAAAAAAAGTTTCAAGTCCTATTACTTTCACGTAAAGTCACATAACCTTTAAACAAAATGAGACATAGATCATGAAAATCGATGGACTCGTTTCGCTTTTATTCACAATTAAGTGAAGGTATGAATTTCAAAAATTTGCTAGAGATATGCTCAAAATTCCTTGGAAAAAACATTGATGACTTTTTTTATGATTGTTAGAATTAAAAAAAAAGTAATAAACAAAAGGTTATTTGATTTTTATGGTAGCGGTAACAAACTAAAAAACGGTCATAAATGTGCGTGGACAAATAAAAGGAAAAAAGGAAAGTGCACTTTTTTAATTATTTGGGTTTTTTCCGTTGGCTACCTGCATGATTTTTTTACACAAATTGCACCCACATTTATGAGTGGTCATGTTTTAGAACGTTTCGAAAAATTTTAAACGCACACGAATCAGGTTTATAGCCACCCTTAAAAGATGCGCGAATTCATAAGTACAGTAAAATATTGAAACTTACGTAGTATTTATAGGTGTTCACTGATAGTTTTTTGTCATTCAACAAGTGTCTCCGAACGCGTAAAGTACAGTTTTTTTAAAGTGACGAAAAAGTAATAAAACCGAAATAAGTGCAAATTGTCCAGAAAATATCAATTTATTTTGTTACGTTTGTGGCAAAAGAGCTTTTTCAACAAATGCTGCATTACTCACTGAGCAAGTGGAGCGCGCTTTTAAACTTTATTTTGATTGCGAAATAATTCACAGCGTTTCGTGGGTCCCAGACAAAATTTGTAAAACGTGCTACAATGGTCTTAACATGTGGATCCAAGGGAAACGCAGTTCACTTCGTTTTGGTGTACTAATGATTTGGACTGATCCAGACAGATCCTCCTCCGATACAGACTCTGAACAAGTGGGCGAACCACCACGCAAGAAAGTAAAGGGTGCAAACAAACGAAAATAAGTTTTGCGTTCATCGATTTTTATAACCTATGTATCTGTGTAATAACCTAATAATTACCTGTAATAATTTTTAATTTTACGTGTTAATAATTATAATAAATAATATATATTAAATATTATCCAAATTCATTGAAACATAAAATCAATATTCTTGTCAAAATGAGATACCTTCACTTAATTGTGAATAAAAGCGAAACGCGTCCATCGATTTTCATGATCTATGTCTCATTTTGTTTAAAGGTTATGTGACTTTACGTGAAAGTAATAGGACTTGACACTTTTTTTACCGTTTTGGATTTTTTATGAATTAAAAATAAAAAAATTCAATTTTTTAACCAAAAAATAGTTTTTTTTTCATACATTTATTTATAACTGCGAAACTGTTGCTTATATAGCGAAACGTTGTATGAACAGATTAAAGGAATTGTAATTCCTAATTTTTTTAAATTTGTTTCAGCAAAATCGGACTGGTGGTTCTCGAGTTATGTCAAAAAAAAAAGACCACCAAAGGTCACAAATTCCCCTATGTGATAGTTACCAACTTCAAATCGATATATCTCGATTCCTAGACGTGCCCCAGCGAAACGCCGGGACACGTATAACTTCTTTTTTACCGATATAACTTTCCCAGGTAGTTTGAACCCTTCCCGGTCACTGACCCCAACCATTTGTCGCACAGTGTAATTAGTACAAAACAAAATGCAACTTAAGCTAAATTATAAAAATGCTATTTTTATGTTGGCTTGTGTGGAAGTTCAGTTTATTGAACTTGCACACTAAGCAAAATATTGATTTAATAAAATAAAAATAAAAAATTTATAATTAACACTAAGCTATTTCTTACATCTTATTGTTGTTGCTGTCATGTGCTTTTAAGTCTTGGTGTTTTTGCTGGTGGCGTTGTTGTTGTAAATATTATTGTGGGGGTTTCCATAACTCGCGTGAAAACAATCTGTGGCTGAATGGTTAGTGAGCAAGACTACGAAACATGTGCTAAATAAGAAGATCGTGGGTCGTGGGTCGTGGGTTACTATTTCGTACTGTATAGAATTTAGTAATATTAACCCTGAATGTTCTTCTGACCACGGTTTTAACCTAACAGAAAATCTTAGAGTGAATCATTTAAATTCGGAAGAAAAGAAAATTATAACAAAATTATGCATAGAATTTGAGGACATTTTCTTTAAAGACTAGGGATCCCGCCATAAAATAAAGATTTAAATAAAAAAGTATGAAAGAAGTTTTAAATAAATAAAATTAATGAAATGAAAATTGTTGTAAAATTGTTGCTCCTCCTCTACCCTCATCAGAATTTTTTGTATTTTTCCATTTAAAACTTTTGTTTGAAATTAAAATATATTACACAAAGACTTTTTCAATCAGTAGCCAAATTATTTTTATTACAGAAAGAAAAAAATCATATAAAACATTTGATTTATTGAATTCTTGATTTAATCAGAAATTTAATTTTTTCTGTGTATTTATATATATTTTTTCCACAGATATATAAATATTTCTTACACAAACAAAAGAGAAAAGTTTTAAATGATACGGACATATATATATACATACATACATACATACATACATACATACATATAGCTAAGAAAACCAATAAAAAACAATAAATAAATAAATAAAAATTATTTATAAATACATTATACTATTAATTTTGTATAAATATAAATATTCCCTATTTCGTCATATAAAAATACTGATAAATAATCAGGCATATTACCAATCTCTTCTGCATTTGTTACTACTTCATTATCTTAGCAGCAACAAACAACAGAAAAATAAGTTTCATGGTAATATACAAATAATTCGAGTTGTTCACGAAAAATGATCGTCCACTGAGTAAAGTTGTTATAGACAGCGAAATAGCACTCTCATCATAGTATTTGCTGGCATACGATCATAACCATAACCGACGCATATTGTTTGTAGAAATCTTCAAAAATGTTACTTGTAAATTCCGAGCCTTGGTCGCATATAATCTTTTTTGCAACGCCGTGTGAACTTTGAATACTTTACTTACCGTTAAACTACTTCTATTTGGAATTACGAATTCAGCTGCGAATTTCGTAAATTTTTCTATAATTGTTAAATTTTAGTGATTATTATATAAAAGTCTATGTGTAATATATCTAATAGTTTAGATGGGGTTTCTGTACATCTGGGAAAATTTTTTGAATATTTCTGTAACTAGTTGCTCATTAAAAAGTGGGCGTCTTATAGTTTGTTTTGTCTATTTCTAAAAATTATTTCTAGCGTCATTAGAGATTCGAGATAAATTTTTCTAGAATTTGTTGCGGGGTTCAATATACGTAAAGTTTTTTTATATATGGCACTTTGTGGCATTTTGTTCAGCACTTGTGTTGCACGAAACTGCAATAAATAAAGAACAAAAGAAGATTGTTTACATTTGAAATGCAGTTTTTTTTTTTATAAGGCATTCTTTGCTTACCTGTGTTTTCACATTTCTTCAATCACTGTATTGACGTTGTCACAAATTGTTTACTTTGAAGTAGTTTAAAAATATTTTTTTTAAATTTTTCTTTTGTTTTGTTGGTATTTTTGCTTTTATTTTGTATTATTTTCGGTTTATTCGAAAATTTTTAATATATATTTTTTTTGTTTACTTTTGTTCTTTTGGTAGTTTTCTTTATTTCATGACACACAGCTGATTGTTATTGTTTTTGTTTACTCATGCTACAGTTGTCAGTACTGTAGTGTTGCTGTAATGCGTAGAGGAAATGATAATGCAGTGCAATAAATAATGTAGGGTTGTATTTTTCATTCAATTCAACCTGAAACGCTGTGAAAAAAATTGTTAAATTTAAAAATTTAATTTATGAATGAAATTTTTGTACCTTCTATTTTACATGAAACCCTGATAGAAGGAAAAGCATCGGCTCTATAAAGGAGAAGTCGGGTGGGATTTGGGTTCACACAGTAAAAATAACTTGTGGAGCAATTTGTATGACATGGTTGGAAGGGCAATTCAAGGGCCATAACATCTGCTTAATATTGGTCATCGTGAGTGTGGTATGCGTATTATTGTTTTTTTTATATTTTAGTTTGTTTTTGTCACGAATTTTTTTTATGTACAGTTGCACCCCGTGAGAGGTTTGGGACCTTTCTGAGATATGCTCTATTTAAAAACAAAGTTAGTCGGAAACCTCACAGCCCAACGTGGGACTGTAACATAAATGGCGCCCAATGGTAAAAAGCGCCTAACATAAATGGCGCCCAAATTGGGACAAATATAATTGGCGCCCAAACATAAATAGCTCCTAACATAAATGGCGCCCAAGTATAAATAGCGCCTAACATAAATGGCGCCCAATACATAAACAGATAATCAATTTTCGAAATATATTTTGATTTTAGGAAACTTAAACTTAAAATTTGGAGAAAATAGCATGTATAAACAACTGAACATGTATCAATAGAATAATAATGATTAGAAATAGCCCTAGGAAATCGCCATCAACATGGTTCTTAAAAAGTTATATTTTATTCTTTATATCCCTAGAAGGAACAAATCTTTATTAGGTTGTATAAAGAAATTATGTTTTTTTTTTGTATTGTGAAGGTAAGATTTCTACCAATTAATGATTTGAAAGGGACACCAATAATACAAATCCTGTAAATTTGACTAATTGTATTGTTGTCGTTTTTTCTTTTTTTTTTTTTTTTTTTTTGTTTTCGAATGTTTAATTAGTTTCAGAATATGTAAGAGTTTAATGAGGGATAGCTCTGATAGCCACCTGGATACTTAATTTCGGAAATAACAAAGTCTGTAGTATCGAGGGTCACTCATGAACTTGGGTAAAATTTCTCATATCTCACAATTAACATAAAAGTATTGTATTGTGACTGTATGAGAAAACATCCCCTGTAGAGTAAATATACTTTCATTTTGATTGCATATAACTCACATACCACAAATGATACCTTAGAATTGAATAAAACCATTTCGACAACTCCTAATTACCTTCATATCAAACGCGATCAAATAATCATTAATATACATATTTAAAAATATAGCAAAAGTAGAAATTTAGTTAATTGAAATTAAAAGAAAATTTATATAGGTAGTTGTAGAAAAGTATTAGGTAATAGAGTTTTCTAATTGTTAGAGTACACCAAAAGGAAAATAACTAAAATTTTTCATATTAATATGATATAAAAAAGGGAATAATATTTTACTGCTTTTGATATTGTTAACTTAACAAAAGGAATCGTGTGCATTTTGCTATTTTCCAATTGGTATAATAAACCCATATTTTCTCAATGAAGTGGAAAGAGAAGTCAGAGATAGGTTGATCTGTAGGATATGTCCCAAAGCCTCTATAAAACGAGTTCCATAAAGAGAGTAAGACAAATCCACTTTTATTTGAATAGATTTACCCCTCAAGCTTTTGAAAATGCTTACAAATCCAACAAATTAAGCGCGAATAGAAATTTAAAAATGTGTAAAACACCAGACGTTTCAAACCCCCAGTTTCACGATAAATCTCAAACCATAAATGCTCCATCTACGAGTTCGGCTCATCAAATAGATTTGAGAGGACAGGAAGCATTTAGACTAGTGCAGAATATAAATGGAACTGCAATAGAGCAATCAATTAAAAGAGTAGTAGAGCAGGGAATTTCTCCGAAAATAATTGACATGAAAAGACAGATGGCGGAATTAACTGCTACTGTCAGCAAGATGAGTTTAGTTTTGCAACACACACAACAGGAAAATAAAAAACTACGTGATGTAATTACACCAGCTCTGGTAAAAAAACGGCAGCAATAATATACATTCTTCTAGAGCGTCGAATGAAAATGGGAATGCAGGTAATCATAAAGAGTCCCATAAAATGAGAATCGACAAATGGGGATTGGAATTTGATGGCAACACCAACAAGTTGGCAGTAGAGTTGTTTTCCGTGTAGAGAGTCTCCAAAGAATGTATGGAGTTTCATGGGATGAAGTTCTGGACAATTTCCACCTCTTTGTTAAAGGCGTAGCCGAAAAATGGTATTGGCTCTTTATACAAACAAAATTACGTTTCTGAATGGGCCACTTTAAAAGAAGCTTTATTAAAACAGTGTCAGTTAACAAGATCTAGTTTTGAACTAATGAGCGATATGGTAGAAAGAAAGCAACAGCCAGGGGAAGGAATTGATGCATTTTTCTTCGCCATGACTCAAATGCGTTCGCGTCTTGATATATCCATGCCTGAAAGAGAGATGATAAAAATGATCAAAAAGAACTTGAGAGAAGTTTACCCAATAGTCGTCAGCTCAGTGGAGGATCTTCGACGGGAATGTGTAGAGGCAGAGAAAATCTTTGGTCGGAAAGACTCTAAAATATCCCATCCGTCTGGTCCAATAAATAGATACACTCGCCAAGTTAATGAAATTTTTGAAAAACCAGCTGATAACTGTACGAGCACAATCGAGCCCTATGAAGAGGAAGACTCAATTGAAGGCGAAAAGGTTCAAAATTACGCGACAAGAAACCCACTCATTTGCTGGAATTGTCTACAAAGTGGACATATGTTTATGGATTGCCCATCATCAGAGCGAACACTGTTTTGTTACATATGCGGAAAATCTGATGTGAAACCTCCAAATTGTGCGAATTGCATTACAAAAAACTTTTCCAGGAGCGAGGGAACAGCGGGGAACCAGCGGTCCAAAGAAAACCCGCCATCAATCCATCTATAAATAAAATAAATTTAATAGCAACTGTTAAAAATTTTAATAAATTTATCCCTCAAATGCGTCATAAATACATACTTGAAGAACGTGAAAATAATTATAGGAGAACTAGGAAAAGGATTTTTAATGAAGCATCTGAATTCAGAAAGCCCATTTCAAAGCGAATATTAAAATTAATAAAAAAATTTGCGGAGAAGAGAAAAATTAGAGAACGGATTATAGGAGCGATAAGAACCGCAGACCGAAGAGATGATCGTCGAGCATTTGCCGATATCATCATTGGAAATATGACCATTAGGGGATTGTTAGATAGCGGTGCATCTATTAGCCTGTTAGGAAAAGAGTGTCGAGAAATAATAGATAGTTTAGGAATTAGTTTTAAGCCAATATATTCTGTAGTCTTAACAGCAGATGGAAAAGAACATAGATTATTAGATAAAGTAGAATTAGAAATAAAATTTAAGGATAGGGTAGATAAAATATTGTTTTATTTCTGTCCAGATTTAGAGCAGGAAGCGTACCTGGGTGTCGATTTTTGGAAACTATTCAATTTAGCGCCTGAAGTCTTTGAGGTTGAACAAATAGACATTGAGAAAATACAGGAGGATTTTAA
This sequence comes from Protocalliphora azurea, assembly GCA_932274085.1. Taxonomy (NCBI): domain Eukaryota; kingdom Metazoa; phylum Arthropoda; class Insecta; order Diptera; family Calliphoridae; genus Protocalliphora; species Protocalliphora azurea. The sequence continues at coordinate 92,537,351 of OW026519.1, read as the reverse complement.
AACCAATGATTATAAGTTCAACCTACATGTATTGAGTGTTGAACAATAACAAAAGTTGGAAAAAGTAATTGAATTGACGGTTCCATTTAAGGACCGTCATTATCTGTATCACCGGCGGTACAAGAAATAATATATAAAGAAATTGACCACATGTTGGATTTAAATGTTATAGAGGAGTGTGAAAGCCCATGATCGAATAGGACAACAATGGTTAATAAACCGGGGAAAAATAGGTTCTGCCTTGATGCAAGAAAGCTAAACAAGTTAACAATAAAAGATACTTATCCCCTTCAAAATATAGATGGAATTTTGAGCAGAATCAACGAAACTTATTACATAAGTAGCGTGGATTTGAAATTTGCTTTCTGGCAGATAGAGTTAGATAATGAGAGTAAACAGTATACAGCTTTTACCGTAGCAGGTCGGCCACTCTACCATTTTAGGGTTATGCCATTCGGTCTCTGCAACGCGGCTCAGAGGCTCTGCAGACTGATGGATAAAGTTGTTCCCCAAAAGCTCAAAGAAAATGTGTTCATCTACCTGGTTGATCTTTTGATCATCTCTAATAATTTCGAAAAACATTTAAAAATTCTGGAAGAAGTAGCAGCCTGTTTAAAAAAGGCAAATCTAACAATTGGGCTGAAGAAATCGCAGTTTTGTTTCCAACAACTAAAATATCTTGGATTCATTACAGGAGGTGGCTGTCTAAAAACAGATCCAGAAAAATTAAAAGCTATTAAAGAAATAAGAATACCCAAATCTCCTCGTGAAGTACGCAGCTTTCTAGGAATAACTAGGTGATATCGCCGCTTCATAAAGGACTTCGCGACAATATCCGCTCCTCTGACAGATACGCTAAAGGAGTGAAAAAAGTTTGAGATGAATCCAAAAGCAATAGAGGCGTTTGAAAGCCTGAAGAGGGCATTGACATCAGCTCCGGTACTGAAACATGCAGATTTTTCGAAAAGATTTTGGATCCAGTTTGATACCAGCAACTATGGAATTGGAGCTGTGTTGTACCAAATTAACGATAAGAACGAAGAACATCCTATAGCTTTTTACAGTCAAAAATTAAATGCTTGCCAAAGAAACAATACAACAACAGAAAAAGAATGTTTGGCAGCAGTTATGGCAGTAAAAAAATTTCGTCCATACGTGGAAATGATGCCGTTTACTGTAGTGACAGACCACGCAAGTCTTAAATGGTTGATGTCTTTAAAAGATTTGTCCGGCAGCTTATAATTTCGATATTGAACACCGAAAGGGTACCGAATGGCAGATATGCTCTCGAGAGTGCAAGAAGAGAATTTTATATTAGACGAAGTTAACGAAGATGATCTTTTTAATTTTTAAACAACAGAATTATAGAGTGAAGAGTATTTACATTTAATAAAACACATCAATGAAAACAAAGTAGATGGGTTAGTTTTTAAAAGAATAGAATTTGATCGTGGCGATGATACCGAAAATCAGTGGAAGATTTTGATTCCACCAAATATTACACAAGTTTTGATTGAAAAAGCCCATACAAGTTTGACAGCAGCGCACGGTGGAGTAGCAAAAACACTAGAAAGATTCTTCTATTGGCCAAAATTATCAACACAAGTGAAGGCTTACGTTAAAAACTGTCAAACATGTAAGGAGATCAAACCCTCTAACCAGAATCTTCGTCCTGAAATCGGAAGCCAAGTTATCACAGATCGACCGTTTCAGAAGCTATACTTGGATTTTTTTGATAAATATCCCAGGAGTAAAAGTGGCAACAGTTATGTTTTCATTGTATTAGATCATTTTTCGAAATATACTTTTATTAAAGCCATGAGAGAAGTAACAGCAGGAAATGTCATCGAATTTTTAACTCATGAAGTTTTCTACAAGTTTGGTGTTCCAGAAATTATACACACAAACAATGGTGTTCAATTTGTGTCAAAAAGCTTCCAAGAGATGTATCATCTCATACAAAATCCAACATATTAAGACACCATCAGCCTAGCAGTAATGTATCAGAACGAGTAAATCTTGTCAGCAATAAGATCATATTTTAAAGAACACAACCGTGATTGGGATCTATACCTAACCGAAATAGACTGCGCTTTACGAAATTCGTTTCATAGTGCTATTGGTTTCACTCCGTTCTTTGCATTATTCGGATACCACATGTATACAAGCGGAGCAGATTACAAATTGGCTCGAAAACTCCAATCAATTACCGATCATCGTATTTTAGAAAAACCAAACGAACGAATGGAATCCATAAGACAGAAAATCAAAAAAAATATGACCAAAACCTATCAAAAAAGTGCCGAAAGATATAACAAAAGAGCCCGAATAGTTAAATTTATACCGAAACAAGAGGTGTACAGAAGAAACATAGTACAAAGTAATTTTTCTAAAAACATAAATGCTAAGTTCTGTAGGAAATTCCTAAAGTGTGGAGTGGTTCGATCTGTCGGTAACAATATGTATGAGCTTGAAACCTTAGATGGGAAAACAGTAGGCATATATCATATCAAAAATATTAAAGTATAAATTGCCATATAATTAAATAGTGGATTATGATTTAAACTCTGGAATAAGTGCAATATTAGGACATAAGGAAATTATTTTATTAATTGTACAAAGAAATTATATGGTGTATGGTCCTAATCTTGACTGTTTTTATAGTGTTGCTTCATGATTAAATATTAAACTCATAGATAAGTGCAATATAAGGACATAAAAGTGATTATATTTTTTTATACTGATGAATTATATGTCGTGGTGTCCTAATTTTTTTATGCAATTATTTTAGTAATTTTTTTTTATACTTTGAAATCTGTGATAAATAGTACCTGATAGTTATAAGAGTCAAAAAAAATTGTTTTTTATATACCTTCGGATAAGAGCAATATTAGTGATGTCAAATCTGTGATGAAATAGTGGTATATGTGTTTTTATGTGATGTCCTTTAGATACTATATTTAAATTTGATATACTTTCCACAACAGTCGGTCGGAGACAATCTGAAAATAAAAAAAGGTTAAACAAAGTAAACACTTATATTATTATTAAATCATAGAATACTTCTCGTAGTTTAGGAGATCTTCTATCCTCTTGGTCCTTTTTCATTAAAGGTAGCCTAGAGTTTTATGCAGTCCTGGTAGCAGTCTTTACCCCAATAGGAAAATAATAGAGGCATTACCCATAGAAGATTAAAAATGCTATAAATGAAGAAAAATAATGATGAAAATATGTTACATGATATATTGGATGTTAATATATAAAAGAAAGAGAAAAAAACATATGTTTATAAAGTAATTTGCCTCACAATGTTTGCGTTCGAGTTTATGACGATAGCACTAGATGTGCCCAATTGGTATAAGACCAATTACAAGAATTTCTAAAAAAATAAAAAAAGCATTTTGTTTGTTTTTATGTGGCCACTATAATTTTTCTGACGTTGGAAAAGTTAATAGTAGGATTCGACTGCAAATTACTGCAAGTAAGGTTTCCGACTAAGAAAAAAGTTTGGTACAATTTGAGCAAATATTGTACAATATTGTATAATAATTATGTCACACTTACAAGCTGTGGAGTACGTAATATGCCCGGTAGTTCAGTCGATGATGTGAGCATGGTACAATATCTCAGGGTGTGGGAGTTCCCCACGTTGTTATCGTAAAGATCCTATTGTAAATCTTACCACAAACCGTATTCTGCTACGTACACTCGCGGAATTCGGAGTTTTGTTGCGGAGTTCAATACACGTAAAGTTTTTTTTTATATATGGCACTTTGTGGCGTTTTGTTCTGCAATAAATAAAGAACAAAATAAGATTGTTTACATTTGAAATGCAGTTTTTTTTTTTTTTTTTTTTTTTTTTTGTTTGTATAAGGCATTGTTTGTTTATCTGTGTTTTCACATTTATTCAATCACTGTATTGAGGTTCATGTTACAGTTGTCAGTACTGTAGTGTGCTGCAATGTGTAGAGATGATAATGCAGTGCAAAAATAATGTATGGTTTGTAGGTATTTTTCATTCAATTCAAGCTGAAACGTTATAAAAAAAAATTGTTAAATTTAAAAATTTAATTTATGAATGAAATGTTTGTACCTGCTATTTTACATGAAAGCCTGGTAGAAGGAAAAGCATCGGCTCTACAAAATCTAGCGTATAGATAAGTTATGTACAAAAGAATTGAGCAATTTGTTTTTGTAGATAAAGTAAGCAAAATTCGTAAAATTGTGTTTAATATATATATATATATATATAAGAACTTGAATTTGTAAAAATAATGGCAAAAAAAGATGGATGCTAGGCGGGAGTTAATTTGGAAAATTTGGAAAATCACCACTGAGAGGAAAGTAGGTTTAAGGCATGATAATTGCGACTCAATAAATCAAAAGCTAAAAATATTCCGTAGTGATCGAACATTCAAAAAAATATATATATAAAGTGAAGTATTAAGTTGTTTTATATTATACTGAAAAAAATCATAAAGGATTAATTTATATAATTATTCATTTACAAAGTGCTAAATTATAAAAAAAATAAATAAATGAAAACGTAAGAGAAAAATATTAAAGTAAAATCCCTTGTGTGTATTCTTACATTTTTGTGCGTTTATTTGTTTGTAGCTGGCTATTTAAACAACAATAAGGGAAAGTACAGGAAGGTGTTAATAAATGAGTAGGATACAAGTACAGGAATAGACCTTACCAGGAAGTATTGGAAAAGAAAGTTTCTTACCCTTAAGTGATAGCCAGGTAACACTTTGTATATATATTTTTATATGACAGATGGGAAACTTCAACAAGTTGGGATTTGTCTGAATATGAAAATAATAGAAAGGAAAAGGAAACTGTTAAATACCCATAAAAAATTTAAGTAAAAGAAATATTTGTAAACGTTTAAAAGTTTTAATTAAAAAAAGTTGATGAAAAAAAAGAAACGAAAAACAAAGAAAAAAAATTATAAAAAAAAGGAATTTAAAAAAATTATTACATAAAAAAACTAAAAATAATAGTCAGTTTAGATAAGTAATTACAAAAAAAAAAGTATATATGTATAATTTTATAACACTATGCGACAGTCAAAATCGGGATGGGATGAAACCAACGGGAAATGTTATATCGGTAAAAAAGAAGTTATTCGTGTCCCGGCGTTTCGCTGGGTCACGTCTAGGAATCGAGATATATCGATTTGAAGTTAGTAACTATCATATAGGGGAAATTGTGACCTTTGGTGGTCTTTTTTTTTTGACATAACAAACAAATTTAAAAAAATTAGGAATTACAATTCCTTTAATCTGTTCATACAACGATTCGCTACATAAGCAACAGTTTCGCAGTTATAAATAAATGTATGAAGAAAAAAACTACACTGAATTTTTTTATTTTTAATTCATAAAAAATCCAAAACGGTAAAATAAGTGTGAAGTCCTATTACTTTCACGTAAAGTCACATAACCTTTAAACAAAATGAGACATAGATCATGAAGGTATGAATTTCAAAAATTTGCTCGAGATATGCTCAAAATTCCTTAGAAAAAACATTGATGACTTTTTTTTATGATTGTCAGAATTAAAAAAAAAAGTAATAAACAAAAGGTTATTTGATTTTTATGGTAGCGGTAACAAACTAAAAAACGGTCATAAATGTGCGTGGACAATTAAAAGGAAAAAAGGAAAGTGCACTTTTTTAATTATTTGGGTTTTTTCCGTTGGCTACCTGCATGATTTTTTACACAAATTGCACCCACATTTATGAGTGCGCGAATTCATAAGTACCTCTCAGTAAAATATTGAAACTTACGTAGTATTTATAGGTGTTCACTGATAGATTCAAGTGTCTCCGAACGCGTAAAGTACGGTTTTTTTAAAGTGACGAAAAAGTAATAAAAGTTTAAAACCGAAGTGAGTGCAAATTGTCCAGAAAATATCAATTTATTTTGTTACGTTTGTGGCAAAAGAGCTTTTTCAACAAATGATGCATTACTCACTGAGCAAGTGGAGCGCGCTTTTAAACTTTATTTTGATTGCGAAATAATTCGCAGCGTTTCGTGGGTCCCAGACAAAATTTGTAAAACGTGCTACAATGGTCTTAACATGTGGATCCAAGTGAAACGCAGTTCACTTCGTTTTGGTGTACCAATGATTTGGACTGATCCAGGAGAGCACAATTCCGACAACTGTTACGCTTGCGCAAACAAAATATGTGGAGTAAATCGTAAAGGCCTTAAACGAAGAGTTTACATATCTGTTAAAAGTGCACAAATACCTCTACCGCATTCGGATGAAATACCAATTCCACCGCTTCCAAGTCCTGACAGAGAAACTTCTTTTTCTATTGAAACAATAGATCAATCGGATTTCACCTATAAACCAACACCAGAAGCCGGCCCATCGAACAAAATAATTCCAATATCACAAGCAAGAATGGACAAGATTGCTGCAGAATTAAACCTTTCTCAACGTGAAGCAGAAAAACTTGCCCAGCTTTTGAAAGAAGGCAACAATTTGGAGCCTAATGTCAAAGTCACCGGATATCGAAGACGACAATTGCTATTCCAACGGTACTACACACTCAACGAAGGGAACACATTTGTTTACTGCCACGATATAAAGGGACTGATGGAGGCGATGGCCATTAATTATGTCGCAGCTGATTGGCGAATGTTCATCGATTCTTCGAAATCAAGCCTGAAAGTCGTTTTGCTACATAAATATAATAAAAAACTAAGCATTCCCATTGGCTACAGCACAGACATGAGCGAAGCATACGTTTCCATGAAAATAATTTTGGATAAAGTTTGCTACACTGATCACATGTGGCGGATCAGTTGTGATCTGAAAGTCGTGGCGATGCTAAGAGGTCTCCAAGGAGGCTATACGAAAAACATGTGTTTCTTGTGTCTTTGGGATACCCGATTTAAAGGAAACCAATACGAAACGCATGAGTGGCTTGCTCGAGATCCAACGGAGAAAGGACACAACTGCGTAAATGATCCACTGGTGCCAATGGAGAACGTCCTCATGCCCCCTCTCCATATCAAACTGGGAATCGTAAAAAATTTCATCAAGGCCATTGTGAAGCAACCGAAAATTCTTGATTGTTTGGAAAATATTCTTCCACGAATCAGCGAAGCAAAATTGAAGGAAGGTGTGCTGAATGGGCCGGATATACGAAAGCTCAAGAAATCAAAGGAACTTAAAGGTGCTTTAGACGGTAATGATTACTTTGCGTGGAGGGCAGTGAAGAAAATCATACGATATTTTTTGGGAAGTACGCGAGCACACAATTACCCCGCTCTTGTGACCAAGATGTTGCACTACTTCCAGAAAATTGGAGTGAATATGTCCCTCAAAATTCACTTCTTGCATCACCATCTCGAATACTTCAGCAAGCAGCTAGCCTCAGAGTCGGATGAACATGGCGAGCGCTTCCATCAAGTGGCAATGCGAATGGAAACGCGACATAAAGGCAAAAGGCTCGATTCGCTGGTGGCTGAAATTTGTTGGTGGTCGCAAAAGACGTACGATCCCGACAATGAAGATGAATAAGAAGAATATACAATGGGAGGGTAAGTCACAAAAATGAAGTTAACTGACTGATTAAAAACAATTGATTTTTTTCCAGATGAAGACAGATCCTCATCCGATACAGACTCTGAACAAGTGGGCGAACCACCACGCAAGAAAGTAAAGGGCGCAAACAAACGAAAATAAGTTTTGCGTTCATCGATTTTTATAACCTATGTATCTATGTAATAACCTAATAATTACCTGTAATAATTTTTAATTTTACGTGTTAATAATTATAATAAATAATATATATTAAATATTATCCAAATTCATTGAAACATAAAATCAATATTCTTGTCAAAATGAGATACCTTCACTTAATTGTGAATAAAAGCGAAACGCGTCCATCGATTTTCATGATCTATGTCTCACTTTGTTTAAAGATTATGTGACTTTACGTGAAAGTAATAGGACTTGACACTTTTTTTACCGTTTTGAATTTTTTATGAATTAAAAATAAAAAAATTCAATTTTTTAGCCAAAAAATAGTTTTTTTTTCATAAATTTATTTATAACTGCGAAATTGTTGCTTATGTAGCGAAACGTTGTATGAACAGATTAAAGAAATTGTAATTTGTTTCAGCAAAATCGGACTGGTGGTTCTCGAGTTATGTCAAAAAAAAGACCACCAAAGGTCACAATTTCCCCTATATGATAGTTACTAACTTCAAATCGATATATCTCTACTCCTAGACGTGACCCAGCGAAACGCCGGGACACGTATAACTTCTTTTTTACCGATATAACTTTCCCCGGTAGTTTGAACCCTTCCCGATCACTGACCCCAACCATTTGACGCACAGTGTAATTATTGTAATCAAGTAGAATTAGGTTTAGGTGTAGAATTAATTTATTCAGTACTTAGTTATTTTTAGCCTTGAGTTTCACAATTAAACGTAAGAGGGCATTCTGTCGTTTACCAAACCGGAAATTAAAATTACTAAAGGAACAAAAAGCCATAAATAAAAGGCTAACAATAAGTTAGAGGTTCGAATCAATAGGTTTCGGGTAGTTTTATTGATATATTCCTGAGAATAATTACCAGGAAAGATTGTCTAGCCTTAGGGAGCTACTTCCGGTTAGGTTTTAGTGAGATTAGATAACGTTTTATTACAATAGTAGTAGTTGAACCATAGATCTGAGCCTTAGATAACTAATAAAGAAAAAAAGATATACCAGTTAGCGTCAAATAGTTCAAAAACGCTTAAAATATACTTCCTAGAGGATAAGAGTTTAGAGTTTCGGAAATTTTGTAGTAGGTTTAAGCATTTAATTTCAAAAAATTTAATAAATATGTATATTATTGTTGTTTAAATGAAATAGAAATAATGTTTTGTGAATAATTGTAAAAAATAGGTAATGGTATGAAGGTAAAGTAAGGTAGGAGAAGTCGGGTGGGATTTGGGTTCATACAGTAAAAATAACTTGTGGAGCAATTTGTATGACATGGTTGGGAGGGCCATGACATCTGTCTAATGTTGGTCATCGTGAGTGTGGTATGTGTGTTATTGTTTATATATATATATTTATATATATATATATATATATATATATACTAAACAAACTAAAATATATATTTTAGAGGGTTGGGACCTTTCTGAGATATGCTCTATTTAAAAACAAAGTTGGTCGGAAACCTCACTGGCCAATACGACTGTAACAAATTATTTGTGTATTAAATTCATTGAGGGTTTTTCTGATATATAAATACCTTGGGTGTTGTGGTTTGTGGTTGCTTCGCTCATGTTCACATCTGTATTTGTCAATTATTACTTTTTTATTTTATTATTATTACTATTATTTTTTTGTTATTTATTATTTATTTTATTATTATTACTTTTGTCAATTATTACTCTACTAAAGGAATCTGCATTTGTGTTTTGTACAACTTTTTTATAGTGAGTTTCATAATCCAATTCCTCCAATTTGAGCCTCTATCTGACTAATTTGGAGTTGGGGTCTTTTAAACTCATTATCCATGTTAATGGGTGATGATCTGTGACGATTTTAAATTTGCGGCCGTATAAGTATTGCAGTAGTAAGAACAAATGGTTTGGAAAAATCAGAGTATTGAAGGATTGCGTCGTTTGATAGTAGATTTTTACATCATTTAAATGCACTTACATATTTTGGATTAAAATCTATTTTTCTTTAAGCATACGGTCAGCGGTTTTATTATTTTGCGAAGTCTTTTATGAATATCCGGTAATAACATACTAGTGCCAAAAATGGTTTAATTTCTTTTTTTTTTTCTTTTTCTTTTGTGGTCTTTGGTATTGGGAACTACTTGTTGTCTTCAATTTTTGCTGTATTAGGTTTTATACCTTCAGTCGATACAATGTGCCCTAGGAATGCGATTTCTTTTTTAAGAAATTCTGATTTGTCAATTTGGTATCTAATCTATCAAAAACTTGTTTTAGGCTTTGGTGGTGTTCATTTAGTGAAGATGAAAATATAATATCATCAAGGTACGCCAAGAAGATTTTGCCAATTAGATTTTTTAGAACGCTGTCCATTACCCTCTGGAATGTAGACGGTGCATTTTTGAGGCCAAATGGCATTCTTATGTATTCATAGTAGCCACCTTCGACTGTAAAGGCGGTTTTCTGGATATCCTTGGATTCATCTCTATTTGAAGAAAGCCACTAGCTAGAACTATGTTGTGAAATATTCTTCCCTAGTTTGTCCACTATATCGAAAATGTTTGTACACTGTGTTTAATTTGATTCGCAAAGGTAAGTTTTTGATTTTCTCTGTAAAACACAGAACTAAATTGTCGGCAAAGTTTTAGAAGAAGTTGTTCGTAACAATGATTCTTTGTCTACCTCTTTATATTTCTCTCTGATTTCTGGGTTTATAAAATTGAGTTCCACAAAATTTTTATGCTCATAAGCTTCTATTTTAATTGGTTGTTAAAGGAGTAAAATTTGGTATTCATGTGATTTATTAATTACTTTCACATTACTTAACCAATTGCTTGCATTATAGATTCCTTCGGAGATTTCTAGATGATTAGAGATTTTGGTTAATCTAATAAAGATTTCACCACTTTCAACATCGAAAAGAAGTTTAGTAATAAATTTTGAATTAGCACACACTAAATATTTGTTTGATGTTATCGTAGGTTTTATATGTAAAGGGATAATAGTCCTTGGGGTTACAAAGTAATTGTTTTTTAGATTTATACTAGCTTTTAGTTTTTACAGCACATCAGTGTCTAACAGTCCGTCAAAGTAGTTATGGAACTTAAAAATAAGAAATTCAAGTTCACGATCCTCTCTAAATTCTATAAATATTGGTAAGATAGTTGTTTTGTTTAAAATATATTTGCTCGATATTGTTGTTATAGTTACTGGTTGGCGATTTATATGATTTTCTTGGAGCACAGATTCGGTATTGATAAATGATGATGAGGCTCCTGAATTAATCAAGAACCGTAGTGGGCATCCAAATGGTGATGAGATTAAAATAAATAGTAATACAGATCCGTGCTTGCTTATATCTACATATCCTGTGGTGTTCTCAAGGCTGATGCTTCAAAATTTAGTGTATCATCAATGTTATCTAAGTTTGTAGTGCCATGGATTGAAAGGTTTCCGGTGGCTTGATTAATATTATGAAAGTTGGTGTTTGGATTTGTTTGTTGTTCGAAGTTTCGTCTTGCTTTGAAGTTTGTCCGACTCGAGTACTTCTCAATAGGTTCTAATTTTGGGGGCATTATAGCATTTCTAGCAAAAGGGTTACGTTGCATCTGATAATAATTAGATTGATTTGGGTACTGTGGTCTCTTTGGGTACTCTTTGCTCTGTGTTAAAGTGTCCATAGAATGTTTCAATATGCGTTTGCACAGCATAATTTGAAATGTCTAAGTACGGTTTTTCAAAGGTCCAGCGGAAGTGGTACCTTCCAATATTAATTTTCAAATATCTCGAGAACTATTATAGCCTGGGAAAACTTTCATGAATAAGTCTCTTACTAAATAGGTTCTTTTTGATAAAAAATTAGGCGGGTAGGTCTAGGGGAGGCGGTACCCCCCTTACAAAACTAATATTAATTACTGTATATCACGAGAGCTATTATAGTTGAGGACTTAACAATTTGCGTGAATAAGTTTCCCACTTTATAGGTTCTTATGAATAAAAAATTGGGCGGATAGATCCAGGGGAAGTGGTACTCCCAATATTAATTATCAAATATCTCGAGAACTATTATAGTCTGGGACTTGGCAGTTTGCATGAATAAGTTTCTTACTTTACACGTCCTTTTTAATAAAAAATTGGGAGGGTAGGTCTAGGGAAAGTGGTACCCCCCAATGTTAATTATCAAATATCTCGAGAACTATTATAGTCTGGGACTTGAAAATTTGCATGAATAAGTCTCTTACTAAATACATATGTTCTTTTTGATAAAAATTGAGCGGCCCAAGGAAGGTGGTACCCCCTATACAAACCTAATATTAATTACTGTATATCTCAAGAGCTGTTATAGTTGAGGACCTGACAATTTACATGAATAAGTTTCTTGCGTTATATGTATTTCTTAATAAAAAATTGTGCGGGTAGGTCCAGGGGAAGTGGTACCCTCCAATATTAATTTTCAAATATCTCGAGAACTATTATAGTGTGGGACTTGAAAATTTGCATGAATAAGTCTCTTACTAAATAGGTTCTTTTTGATAAAAAAAATTGGGAGGCTACGCCAAGGGGAGGTGGTACCCCCCATACAAACCTAATATTCATTACTGCATAACTCAAGAACTATTATAGTTGAGGACTTGACAATTTACATGAATAAGTTTCTTGCGTTATACGTCTTTCTTACCTATACAAACCAAATGTTTCTTATCGAATATCTCGAGAACTATTACAGTGGGTGGGTAGGTCCACGGGAGGTGGTACCCCCTATACAAAACAAATATTTCTTATTGAATATCTCGAGAACTATTACAGTGGAGGGCTTGACAGTTTGCATGAATAAGTTTTTACCTTAACAGGTAAAAAAAAAGGGAGGCGGTACCCCCCATACAAAACTAATATTAATTACTGTATATATCGAGAGCTATTATAGTTGAGTACGGAACAATTTGCATGAATAAGTTTCCCACTTTATAGGTCCTTCTTAATGAATAATTGGGCGGCTATGTCTAGGGGAAGTGGTACCCCCAATATTAATTATCAAATATCTCGAGAACTATTATAGTCTAGGATTTGCAGTAATAAGTCTCTTACTCAATAGGTTCATATTGTTGAAAACTCTGGCAGGACTTGACAATTTGCATGAATGAATTTTTTACTTAACAGGTTCACTTTCATAAAAAATTTTACGGGTAGGTCTAGGGGAAGTGGTACCCCCACACAAACCTAATATTAATTATCTATTACAGTGGAGGGCTTGACAATTCGTGGGAATAATTTTCTTACTGAATAGGTTCTTTTTGATAAAAAAAATTGTGCTGGTAAGTCTTGGGGAAGTGGTACCACCATACAAACCAAATAATTATATCTCGGGAACTACTTATAGTGGAGGACTTGACAATTTGCGTGAATAAATTTCCTACTTAACAGGCCTTTTCGATTAAAAAAAAAAATGGGTGAGTAAGTCTAGGGGAGTGGGTCTCCTCATACAAACCAGGTATTAATTATCTTCAATTATTATAGAGAAGGACTTGATAATTTGTGTGAATATCTTTCTTACTAAATTGGTTCTTTTAGACAAAAAAAGGAGAGTAGGTGCAGGGGTGGTGATAGCCTCCATACGAACTAAATATTAATTATCGTATATCTCGAGAGCTATTATAGTGAATGACTTGGCAGTTTGTAGGAATAATTTTCTTACTAAATAGTTTCTTTTTGATCAAAAAAAAAAAACTGTCTTGACAAAAATTTGCTTAATATAATCACTATGTCAAAATAAAGTTGTCAGACTTCGAGTGCTGACAACTCTGTCTTGTTGTTTCTGGCTAAAAGACGCTACAATGGTGGTTATTGGTATTTTTTACAAAGTTTGTTATGATATATGCTTTCCCCTATAATTGATGAAGATGAAAAATGATCTGTAATACAGACAAAAATTTGACGTATGTCTTGATAAAAAGTTACTGTTTTCTTAGCACTAAAATATTCGTTTCCCTTATTTTACATAGATGATAATTTTGTAATTGTCAAACTCGATTTTCTCAATATCTTATATGCGTTGGGACTGTTTAGAAATTTATTGCGCAATAAATGTTCAAACACGAAGCTGAGCAATTATGTTCTAACAGAAGTTGTCAAATTTCTTGTTCACTATTAAAATACTATAATATAAAACTATTATCCCTAGAGTAAACTGTAGAAGCTTTAAGAGACCTAGCTGCCAAATTTTTTTATGACAAAAAAACCTATTTAGTAAGAAAGTTATTCCCACAAATTGTCAAGTATTTTACTATAAAGTTCTCTAGATATACCATAATAAATATTTAGTTTAAAATGGTGCTATCACTCCCCTTAGATTCAGGCAACCAATTATTTATTAAAACAATAATAAATCTTATTGTATTCTAATAATTCGCATTTTTTGGCACAATTTTATAAAAATAGTTTCGTTTTAATGTAAAATAACTATTAAAGCAAAACAGTTTTACAAAAACATTGTATTTTAAGAAATTTCTAAAATACTCATCTTATTAGATAGTTGTATGTTGAAATATTATTAAAACATTCCTTCAATACATCTTATAAAAATAATATTATAATCTTTAATATTTCCTTATGTGTAAATGGCCTGTTATGTATGCCTATACTAGAGAAATTTGTATCAAAACAAACGTCAGTTTTTTGGCTGAATTTTAAATAAGTTTTTATCTCAATTGTGGCTCAATTTAATAATCGGACAACAGAAAGAAATATATTTTTTGTCAAATGAAAAAACACTCATACAGCAAACTACAAAAAAATAAAAATAAAAAAAGTATTTCATTTATTTATACAAGAGTAATAAAGAAACATAAAAAAAAAAGAAAAATAAAAAAAAAAGAAAATAAAAAATCTACACAAAAAGTAACAACAGAAGTATTGTCTACGCAGAACAGTTTCGGAATTGACGCTGATTTGTAGACTTTCAGACACCATTCTTGTTTATTTTGGTGAATCCTTATTTGGATCTTTATTTATTTGACTCACAATCCACCGTTCATCGGACAAGCATGCTACGTTGATAATGTTTGATTATCAACTCTCTAACTTTTTTAGATATTTGAACACGTTTGTTATTCATATCATTTTTGTATTTATTTATTGTTTATCACATACATTTTTAACTAATATTTTACTCCTAATTAGCAGAACTAATTCGGGAAATTCCCTCATTAAGTGACTCTAAAATGCGGCAGTAGCCACATGTCCGATTATTAATTTGTATTTTTATTATTCCACACTTTCTTTTTCTCATTTTGAAATATATTTTGGATTTTTTTGTTTGATTTCATACTTAGTAAACAATGTACTAATAAAAAAACTAATTTTTAATTTTTGGCAAAAAGCGATTTGTATATTAATAAAGAACAAACAAAAAATGTATTAGTGTATGTATTATTAAATTAAGCCACTGTATATCATAATAAACCTACATGGTTTACTATCAACAAAAATCAGAGTGGCATCTTTATCAAGCACTGTTAAAGCAAAGTTGTCAGTGCTCGTGTGCTGACAATTTTGTTTAAATGCTGCTATAATAGTGATGAATTCAATCTACATTATATCGTACGGTTAAGGAAAATTGACAGAGCTTCTGTTCAAAAAAACTTTTGATTGACTATTTTATGCAAAAAGTAAAAGGGTATATAAATTTTTATTTGATAAACAAAAAATCCAAAAATTATCATAAAGTCTAAATTTTATAATAAAATTAAACCTAAAATATCATTTCGTCATAGTGGAATTTTTGGATTTAGTTTTTAACTTCGGCTGAAAATACCTAATTTTGTCCCGAACAAGGCTTAATTCAAAATATTTATAGAAAACTGGGAGTTTCATGATACAATTTTTATCAAAATAAATATTAAATAGCAGTGTACATGTGTACATTTTAATGTGCGCAATTGACAAATTCTATCTCTCTCTTTAAAATGTTAACTGTGGTCCAATGGGAAATCTATTTCGCAATAAATGCTTTAACATATAGTTGTGCAATAATGTTTAACACAAGGTGTCAAATATATTATTCACATTAAAAATTTGGTTATCTAAATGAAATTAAATTAACTTTGTTCGACATTGAATTATATTTCGATTAAATATGACTGGTATTTCCTTTTTTAAATCCATAATAAATTTTTTGATATTATGTATACATTAAAATATATGAAGTTACAAAATCTATGACTTTGCAAACATCATATAAAGAAAACAGTACAATTTTCGGTAAAGAAATCATATATAAAGCATAAATTTGTTGCCAACTTTCATTTCGCCATAGTTTACAACAAATTGTTCAGTACATTTAATGAAGGACACTAAGGCGATTACTTTTTTTCAGTATTGTCCAACTCCATATAAACACAATTATTACATAACTGCAGAAGTGTCAAACTCCATGTATAAACAAATGAATTAATTCGCCGTATTGTTGCTCTTGTAGAACTATTACCAACAGACGTATTCGGTCTACATTACACAAATTTTTTATTTTTTTATATTGATAAAAATTTGACGTTTGTCTTGATAAAAAATTTTATAGTGCAGACTGGACGTTATGGGAAATCTACACAACCAAGGCATTTTTACAAACTTTAAAATTTTAATAGAATAAATGTATAAAAAGTGTAGAATGAATTTGAAATTTTTATTGTGTCTGTGAAACTAGTTCATTAGAAAAACCGATATTTTTAGAAAAACTGTGAAAATTTGTATTGAGTCTAAGAAACTAGTTCATTAGAAAAACCGATGTTTTTAGAAAAACCGTGAAGAACCCGGCTTCGAATGCGGTCTTACTTTAAAAACCGGTTAAGCACTTTTTATAATACGAAAATTGTTAAAATGTTTATTATTTTTACTTAAGCAAGTATACTTATGGTACATGACATTTGTAATCGCTGGTAATTTTAAACTAAATAATATCAGTGTTACTCAAATCATAAAATTTAAAAAAAATAAATTTAAAGCTTTATCAGGTCATAATCTAAGCTCCTGATTGAGTACAACAACCGAATTGTTTAAAAATAAAACTTGCATGAAAAAGTACTCAAAAACAATTTAACAATAGAGTAACATATAGAGTTGAAACTCTCGATTGACAATTGAAAAAAAAAAATGTTGTTTTGCAAAAAAAATGTGTTTTTATTTTCTTTTAGCAACAAAAAAATGTATTTGATTGCATGTATTTTGTTATTGCATGAGTTACACTATGTCCAGACTAGCTTTTTCTTGTTTGCACAAGAACAAAACGAGAGCAACACACGCATTTTTTCGTTTTGTTTTGAGTGGGCAGAACATTTGCCGAACAAATCATAATTATTTGTCTACCGTCGATACTCTCCTTTTCTTCCGCATAAAAAATTACGTCTGATGTCAGACATGTTTCTCGATCAATTGTGCAAACAACGGTGTGCGAACAAGAACAAAACATGAACAATTTGGTCCACACTATCAAAATACACGTGCGCATAACATTTTGTTCAATATGCGAACAAGAAAAAGGCTCGTGTAGACCGTAAATTAGGTTTTTCACAATTAGTCTCGTCCCTTGTTACTCTTTGGTGGAAGGCAGCAACAAAACAATGAGAAAACAAGAAATTAACATTTATGCATAAACGCTACAATGAAAACATTGATATTTGAGCAGAAAATTTTACAATAATGCTTTAACATCATCTCTAATGAAGACTACCCGTTATGTTTAAACATTTGTTGTTAAATAAATTTCACAATAAATTTCCAAAAAGACCACATGCATCATTTTGTGGAATGCAAGAGAATTTGAAAATTTCGAAAATAAAAATATATTTTGCTATTGTTTCAGTATTTTATTGAAGGTATTTACTTATGGAAATTTGTCAAGTACGTATATTCGAAGTATATAGTTTAAAACATTAGAAACTTTTAGATTGCATTTCGATTTCATCACACGTATCATTTTGTGGAATGCAATAGAGTTTGAAAATTTTTAAAATAAGAATATTAGGCAGACACTTTCGCTATAGAGTAATGTGGACACACCAAATTATAATAATAATAATTATAATAATTAAATTATTACTATTATTATTATTATCTTTATTTTCTCGGGAAAACATTCAAATTTTTAAGTATCAATCCGATTTTATTGAAATAAGAAACGTAGAGAAGTCAGTTATATCTTCTTTAAAACTAATAATTAATTTTTTTAAGTTTCAATTCATTTTGTTGATTTACTTGTTCAACAATATAATTTAGGTTTTTTTTCTTTGAGAGAAATATTTAAAATTTTTAATAAAACACCAAAAACAATTTTCCTTAGAAATTTTTTCAATTCAAGTTGAAATTACTTAAATTCCAATACACTTCGGTACAAGGCAAATTAAAACAGGTGACTGCAGTTTTGCAACTACAACAACACGGCAAATTCGCAAATGTGTTTTGTTTTTATAAAAATACTCCCCGAACTGTCAAAGAAAGTTTAGACATTTCAGGCTATTGTTTACAGTTAAGGCGAATTCAAAAAGATGTCCACACTTATTTACCTAATTATTTGTTTTAGTACTTAGAACTTTCAATCTCCATAAGGGCACAATTTTTGCTAACCACCTCAAGTGTCAAACTCCATGTATAAAAAAATTAATGAATTCGCCGTATTGTTGTTTTTGTGGAACTGCTGCCACTTGTTTCATTTTTCCATGCTTTATATTTATAAAAATTATGGGTAGCTTATCGCAGAACTCTACAGCAAATAGATTTCTACGTAGTTGCGTGACTTTATAACAGTCCTGTATTTTATTTTGTTTACAAAATAACCAAAGAACAGGGTCGTTTATATAATGAATGTTCAAAAACATATTATACGTTTACTTTTGTTGAAGGTTTGTACAAAACGTTTCACACTACTTTTCTTCATTCTACGTTACGTCGCAACTAGTTGGGCCTCATGTCTTGTAACTAGAATAATTAACACTTATTAATATTTATTTTCAATGCGTACATGGTGAAATGAAACAGCTAGCACTTGTTCAGCAACAACAAAAATACGGCGAATTCATCAATGTGTTTTGTTTTGTTAAAAATTCTCTATGAACTGTCAAAAAAAATTCTTGAAATCATGTCTTATAAATTAAATAATTAATGAAGTAACTTTTTTCTATTTATATTGATTCTTTTTCATTCAGTTGTAACCACTTTCACAACAAAATTTAAATTAACGGACATAAAAAATGTGTATCATAAACAACTTTTGACAGATGTAGGGTACCACGCTAATAAGAAAAGTCAGCTCTTCAACCATGGAATAAATAGCAATTTTTGCAAAGCATTTTTCTATAAAAAGTTAAAAAATTAATTTTTTAAAATATGAAAAATTCAATGGAATTGGACTTTACTGCCCGTCCACGTTAGGGAAGTCTTTTAAATCTTCTGCTACATTTTTTAAGTTTTCATGGTGGCGTAGTTATATTCATGTTGGCTTCTTGCTTTTGGTTGCTTTCAAGGTCAATATGATAATTTCTTTGTTTGTTTTGGATGAAATTCATTGTATCAGGATAAAATTCCCCTAATGTATAAAGAATTTATTAGTATTATTGTTTCTTCATAAAAGACTTCATTTTGATTATAGTTGGAACTTTTTACATAGCTTATATGAAGACTTACGTCTTTCTTCCCAATACGAATCGCCACTCCAAAACCTAACATTTAATCAAAATAAAAAAAGTACATCCTACCAAAGATATTCTCAAAAACGGAAAAGTTACAAAAAGGCTACACTTCTTCGTTTCGATGACGCATCCTTTGAAAGAACCTACTTGGACATTTCAAATTATGTTGTGTAAACGCATATAGAAACATTTCCACAAATATGCGAAAAATTAAATAAAAATAATAAGAAATACTAATGAAATTCGTATAATAACGGTTATGCGTCTCCGATTCGACGGCTTGAAAAGAGTTTAAACTAAATTTAATTCTTTAATAAATTTACCCTTTAAAAAAACCTCGCTTACAAATACAAATAGTAGATTTTGTTTGAAAAATTACCAGAGAAAACGATGATTAGAATTAGAATACTTTCGGAATAGATGTGATAATTGTTGTTTCTTATACTGGTTGTTATACAAAATTTGTTTAAAAAAAAAATAATCTTAAGTTCGCATATTATATTTTAAACATAAAGCATACCACCTTTTTTACAATTGCAGCAATTTTACACGCTAATACATGTGTAGACAAAGCTCTAGTAGCTTTTTTAACATTTTTAATGCAATTATGCAATAAAGTTTTCCATTTTCCGAACATAGGATAATGTTGAAGTTTATTCTAGATATAAATATTATAGTTACCAAAACTTAAAACGCAATAAAGTACGTAAATTGTACAATCATTATAAAAATATATAATTTGAAGTTATTTATGTAGAGCCTTTATATTTAATCAAGAGAAAATTAATTGTATAGCATGTAATATTTTAGATATTTGAATACAATTATTAATGTATATTGTTAAAAACAGCAAACTTCCTTAAATATGATAACATACATGAAGCAAAACATTTCTACTAGTTCTTTACCAGTGTAGACAGGGCTATATTGGAGTAAAATTCGTAACCGGTTGTTAAAAGTGAACGGCGTTAGAAATTTATCAGAAAAAAAAATAATCTGGCAACAAAGCATATAGAAACATTTCCACAAATATGCGAAAAATTAAATAAAAATAATAAGAAATACTAATGAAATTCGTATAATAACGGTTATGCGTCTCCGATTCGACGGCTTGAAAAGAGTTTAAACTAAATTTAATTCTTTAATAAATTTACCCTTTAAAAAAACCTCGCTTACAAATACAAATAGTAGATTTTGTTTGAAAAATTACCAGAGAAAACGATGATTAGAATTAGAATACTTTCGGAATAGATGTGATAATTGTTGTTTCTTATACTGGTTGTTATACAAAATTTGTTTAAAAAAAAAATAATCTTAAGTTCGCATATTATATTTTAAACATAAAGCATACACCTTTTTTACAATTGCAGCAATTTTACACGCTAATACATGTGTAGACAAAGCTCTAGTAGCTTTTTTAACATTTTTAATGCAATTATGCAATAAAGTTTTCCATTTTCCGAACATAAGATAATGTTGAAGTTTATTCTAGATATAAATATTATAGTTACCAAAACTTAAAACGCAATAAAGTACGTAAATTGTACAATCATTATAAAAATATATAATTTGAAGTTATTTATGTAGAGCCTTTATATTTAATCAAGAGAAAATTAATTGTATAGCATGTAATATTTTAGATATTTGAATACAATTATTAATGTATATTGTTAAAAACAGCAAACTTCCTTAAATATGATAACATACATGAAGCAAAACATTTCTACTAGTTCTTTACCAGTGTAGACAGGGCTATATAGGAGTAAAATTCGTAACCGGTTGTTAAAAGTGAACGGCTTTAGAAATTTATCAGAAAAAAAATAATCTGGCAACAATAATTGCTATATACGCAACGTTTACTTTGCGGACATGATCGAGAATTACACTCGCCGTAAAAAGCTGTCCTCATAATATGTGTAGCATACTTAAAAGAGATTTTGACTCAGTTTCTATTTCTAATTTATATTTCTAATTTATTGCAACAATTCATAGTGAATCAGAAAAATTTAAGAATTTTTCTGTCCCCAAAGGCATATATATATAAGTATATATGTATATATATACATATATATATATATATATATATATATATATATATATATATATATATATTGTTACGAAATTGTAATTGAATTCAAATATAACGGTTTTAACGGCCGGTTTAAATCTTTCTCAATGCTTCCAGACATTTCCGTTTATGTTAACTGCAGTTAACATAGCTGTAAAATTATTAACATAGTTCTAAACATACAACATTGAATAAAAAGCTTTCACCATTGTTTTTAAGTGTGGCAGCACTAAGTGCTTATGCTGCTGGCACTATCATCAAAAGCTAGCTTGGCAGCACTAAGTGTTTATGTGCTGGCACTATCATCAAAAGCTAGTTTGGCAGCACTAAGTGTTTATGCTAATGGCATTACCTACAAAAACTCTAGATTGTCCGTTAACATTGTAGAAAGAAATAGAGCTCTCAAGAAACATCTAGTAGGCAATACAGTGTATATAAATTGGCCGTGAGAACACCATTGAGTCAGTCTGGTTGGAAGCGTCGTTAAGTAAAGACATATTAACTGCCTTGGCTGTATAATCTTGTACATTATTAAAGTGTGCTGTATAAAGCGTGTAATTTAAGTGTGTGTGTGTATTAAAACACAAAGTGACTATTTAAACTGTATTGTTGTACATTTTTAAATAAAATAAAGAGTCGTTACAATTTTTAAACTACTAAACTGCTGTTATTTTTGCAATCAAAGTATAAAGTTTATTTAAAGGAAATAAACGACCGTTTTTAAAAGGTAAAAACGTAACAATTGGTGTCAGAAGTGGGATTGCAAAATAATAAGCAGTCATGAAGTTTGAAGAGCTGAAAGTGGAGCAACTCAAGAGAGAATTGAATAAGTTGGAGTTACCTACAGCTGGTAATAAAGCAGAATTACAAAAGAGGCTGATAGATGAATTCAAGCGGCGTAATATTGACATTGGAACTTACGAATTCGAATATAAAGAAGAAATGGAAGTTTCTACCCGTGCAACAACAAGCATGGATTTATCCACAATGTTTGCTGCAATGATGGAGCAATTTAAAGAAACTAACGAAACTTCTAAAGCTAATAACGAGAAACTTCTTGCTGAAGTCAAAGAAGAAAATAAAATAATGGAAATGAAATTTCAAGAAACTTCTAAAGCAAATAACGAGAAACTTCTTGCTGAAGTTAAAGAAGAAAATAAAATAATGGAAATGAAATTTCAAGAAACTTCTAGAGCGACAGACGAAAAACTTCAGCAAATTTCGGAAGTTATAAACAGCAGAGTGGATGGCATTGATAAAAAGGTGTCCGACTTAGAGAGCTGTCTAGATATACAAGCCAAAGTCGTTGATAAAGTTGATAAAAAGCTGTCCGACTTAGAGAGCTGCCTGTCCGATTTAGAGAATGAAATATCCAAAGGTGTTGATAAAAAACTACATGATCTAGAAATAAAGATGAATAATATTCAATGCCAAGATGGATATATGCGAATTATTCCAGAATCCTCTAATAGAATAAAAGTCCCTAGTTTTGATGGCACCACACCATTTAATGTGTTCAAGTTCCAGTTTGATACAATTGCCATTAGAAACATGTGGAACGACGAAGAAAAAGCTATAGAGTTGATATTGGCCTTAAAAGGAAACGCAGCACTAGTTCTTGAAAGCGTACCAGCGTGTAACAGAAACAGTTATAATGTCATAATGGAGGCGCTACAACGTAAGTACGGTGATGAACATAAAAAGGAATTATACCGAATGGAATTGCGTGGTAGAGTGCAAAAGCCCAATGAGACATTTCAAGACTTTGCGTTTGAAATCGAACGTTTGATGCAGCTTTCTTATCCAGGGGAAAACAGCCCGTTTTTGGACCATTTCAAGATAGAGACATTTGTTAATGGCATTCGCGATCCTGAAATAAAATACGCGGTTTGTGCCACACCTAAACCATCATTTACTGAAACCGTCTCATTCGCACTGGCACAAGAAACAGCGAAAATAATTTCAAAGCCCCAAATATGTTATGTGCGAAATGTCGAAGTTGTAGCTGACAATCAGAGAAATATAATCGACGAATTAAAAAAGGTTTTGAAGACGTTTATTGAGAAACAAAGCAAAGTCAGAGTAAAATGTTATAACTGCGGTAAATCTGGTCATATTCAGCGAAACTGCAAAGCACCAAGGAAACGAACCAGATCTGCCTCGCCTCGAAGAAGTAACCAGCAGTCGAATCATCAATCATCACAGGAATCACCTTTAAAACTAAAACGAGCTAGCACTATGGGGCAAGAGCTAGATCCCACATCTGAGGGCCCCACCATCTCCATATCCGTAATGCAACAGAAAAATAGTAATCTTACTGCTTCGGGGTACATCAACGGTCAGAAGCACGTTTTTACTGTAGACACCGGGGCATCACAGTCTATCGTCAGGCCAGATTTAGTCAAGAAAACAATAGAACCATTATGTGGGGTAAGCCTGCGCACAGCTACTGGTGAGCCGGCCACGGTCTATGGTAAAGTAAATGTGAAATTAACCATTGCCAATGTTACCGTCAATCATGTATTCATTGTTGCCGATATTGTGGACGAAGTTATCATTGGTGCTGACTTCATGATTAGCCATGGCATTACTTTGGATATGGGACAAAAAGTTATGATTTTGCGAAATGTGAAGATACCCCTTGACGTCGGGTATGAGAATAGACCTCGAGTAAGAAAGCTAGTTACCGTCGAGCACCAGAAGCTACCACAGTCAGAAACTTTAGTATGGGCTCGTATGGAGGGAGATTGTAAGGACAACATTTTGAGGGTGATAGAACCATCAGAAATAACAAGTGATCTTGTAACAGCAAAAACCTTCGTTAGGTGCTCATCAACAAATAATGAAAACACTTCCCAAGAGCAAGATGACCTAAACGAACTTCATGAATTCGTACCCAGACGAATGAAAATGACCAGCGACAAAATAAAAGCCAGATACGATCGAGCAGCGAATTCTGAAGGATTTAACGAAGGCCAGCTTGTACTGTTATATAACCCACAACGTAAGAAAGAAATGTTCCCCAAACTACAAACCCATTGGGATGGACCATACAAGGTGATTAATAAATTAAACGGCGTGGTGTACAGAATACGGAAAGAAAAGAGGCCGAGATTTAAAATGAAGAACTAGCTACCTATGGGAGAAGTGATTCTGTGCCTATTCGGGACGAACAGGCTTAAGCGGGGGGCAGTGTTACGAAATTGTAATTGAATTCAAATATAACGGTTTTAACGGCCGGTTTAAATCTTTCTCAATGCTTCCAGACATTTCCGTTTATGTTAACTGCAGTTAACATAGCTGTAAAATTATTAACATAGTTCTAAACATACAACATTGAATAAAAAGCTTTCACCATTGTTTTTAAGTGTGGCAGCACTAAGTGCTTATGCTGCTGGCACTATCATCAAAAGCTAGCTTGGCAGCACTAAGTGTTTATGTGCTGGCACTATCATCAAAAGCTAGTTTGGCAGCACTAAGTGTTTATGCTAATGGCATTACCTACAAAAACTCTAGATTGTCCGTTAACATTGTAGAAAGAAATAGAGCTCTCAAGAAACATCTAGTAGGCAATACAGTGTATATAAATTGGCCGTGAGAACACCATTGAGTCAGTCTGGTTGGAAGCGTCGTTAAGTAAAGACATATTAACTGCCTTGGCTGTATAATCTTGTACATTATTAAAGTGTGCTGTATAAAGCGTGTAATTTAAGTGTGTGTGTGTATTAAAACACAAAGTGACTATTTAAACTGTATTGTTGTACATTTTTAAATAAAATAAAGAGTCGTTACAATTTTTAAACTACTAAACTGCTGTTATTTTTGCAATCAAAGTATAAAGTTTATTTAAAGGAAATAAACGACCGTTTTTAAAAGGTAAAAACGTAACAATATATATTGTGAAAAGCCATTCGTCTTACTTAATAACATGTAGGGAAAATTAGAAAGTTACGGATTCCATTTCCCGAAAAGTTGTAAGTTATACAGAGAACACCACGCTGGGACGCTGAAAAGTGTTGATGACGGCCGTGGCGGACCAGAAAACGCATTCCATTCTGCCGAGTGTCCCATAAAACTTTTACAATAATTGTAGAAGAATTCTTCTACAATTATTCAATAACTTAAGCCAAAATACAAAAAAAAAACTATAAAAATTAATTAACTCAATACAAGGCACGGTGTAAAAAATGTTACTTGACTCCACTGTTAAGTATTTCTAAAAATAGAAAACAAACAAATAACAATAACATTGTTCATTGCTATTAAATAAGTGGCTAAGCAATACAAATTATGCTTTGCTTGATGATTTACTACCTAAACTGGTAGCTTTAAGCATATAAATAATAATTGAAAAAGAAGAATATAAAAATAATTGTAAAAAGCTTTATCGTAAACCATTCATAATACTTAATAACATATAGGGAAAATAAAAAAGTTACGGATTCCATTTCGCGAAAACTTGTAAGTCAAATAGATGATGTTTACAGAGAACACCACGGTGAGACGCTGAAGAGTGCTGATGAAGGTCGTGGCGGACCAGAAAATGCATTCCATTCTGCCGAGTGTCCAATAAAACTTTTTCAATGTATTCTTCCACAATTATTCAATGAACTTAAGGCGAAATACAAAAAATTCTAAAAAATTATTTAATATATATTTTTTTAAATAACTTTTTAGAAAAATTTTTCTCGACTGCGACTGAAATGGTAACCAATATATTGTGATAGGTACATTAAAAAAAAACAACAAAAGCAAGAAACAAATATTTCTTATATAAGAGAATATACTTCAAGGAAAAAAAATTTTAAATTTATCTATATATATATATATATATATATATATATATATATATATATATATATATATATATCTTTTTTATTTTGATTTAGATTAAAATTATGTCTTTAAATAATTACACTGTGCTAGTAGCAAACTTTAACCAGGGCTCAATGGTAAAGCTAATTCGAGCACACTGAACTAATGGTGGCAGCCGTTTTCCGAAGTTAGCGCTCGTATTCGGGATATTTGGGTTTAAATTTTATTGTGTAAGTAGCACAAATTACAGGAAATTATAAATATAATTATAAAAGCAATCAATCTGTTGAATATATACATATGCTCAAATCATAAATTAAATCAATTTTAGGCTGATTTTTAATGTATTTATATTTTTGTTTGTAATGTTGCCCATTGGTAACACTAGTTAGCTAACTTACAGAATTATAGTGATATTTTTTGTTAGCTTAAAGTTTTTTAATTTTACTTTTAAATATATTTGAGAAAAGCAGCGCCGGTAAATTCCATTGATCCTAATGTTCCATTATCCACTTCCATTAATCCAATTCCTTCACTATTAGTTACAGTCCCTATATTGGGAAATACTGTTGAGTGTCATTAACCTCAATCTCATCTTCAAATAATATACCGAATCCATCGATTGCATCTCTTGAGACTGGACCTGAATATAGAGAACTGCGTATACTTCTGCCTAGAAAAACTATTTTTACTCAAGAATTTATCATGATACAACCGTAGACGATATATGGAACTATATGAAAGGTCAATTCAGTAACGTCATTCCTGATAATGTCAAAATTTACAAAATAAATGCAGGAAATATAGCATCATTCAAGATTATTGTTCCTGCTGAATTATTTGATCAAGATGTGAATCCTAATTTCTGGCTGAAAAATGCTCTTCTACGAGAATTTATTTATCGCCCAGATAATAATGTTTCCCGTATTCCAGTATCCTCCATAAACTCAAAAAACTAAAACCATCCTTATGTTTTAATATTATATGTATGTTATAATTCCGAGATAATATATGATAATTATCAAATTTTTAGAAAAGATAGTTGGTAAACTCGGTTGCGGTGTTTTATTGGTGTCAGATGAACATCTTGCTGAAAAAAATTATAATAAATAACTCTTTAAATACTGAAATAATTGCTGTTGTCATAAAAGTCAAAAACAAATTAATGTACGCGATATGTTCATATATTCTTCCTAACTGTGACACTTTTGTGTATGAAAGTTGATTGGCAATTAAATCCATTGCTGATAGACTTAATTCGTATGACCACTTGATTACACTAGGTGACTCTAATATTCCAACGGCTTCCTGGGTCACATTATTTGATACAGTCTTCCTTGTACTAAAAAATCCCATTGATTGGATAGAAGATTTCTTAAATTCTCTCTCCGATTTAAATATTTTCCAAATAAATGGTGTTTTTATCTTTAACCACAGAATGTTAGACTTACTATTCGTAAATAATACGTCCTTATTTGATGTAATTCGAGCAAATCCGCTTTGTAAACATGAGGATCGACATCATCCAACTCTTTAAATATCAGCACCAATTCCACATAAAACTGAAGTCCCTGGTGTTGTCCTGACACTATGCTTTAATCGCACTAATTTCCAAATAATGAATCAACTATTGTCCAATGTAAACTGCTTTGACGTACCATCATTTAACGAAGATAGGAGTAATTTTGATCAAGTTATACATAATTTTTATTCCATAATGCCTCTTACATATATATAATATATAATAAGGATGGAAGAACTCCTATATAATTTATAAATTGGGTAGTTAAAGTGCAGTGACAAATTATACACTATTTGAGAAAATTATAACAAATAATGGAGTTATCATCATATATTAATTCCGGTTTTTGAAGAAGATTGCAAACTGATGTAGCATATACGGATTTTAGCAAAGCCTTTGACAAAGTTAACCACTACCTATTAATTGCTAAACTAGATGCAATTGGATTCTGTGGTAATTTCCTTAAATGGATTTGTTCCTATCTGAAGAATCGTAAAAAATGTGTAATGTTCAATAGCACAATGTCTAACTATGTGAACGTTACTTCCGGAGTCCCACATGGCAGTCAGTTTGGTCTACTATTATTTCTACTTTTTATAAATGATCTTCTTAATTCCATTCAACATTGCAAGAGCCTAATATATGCTATTTCTAACTTTATCATAATAAAGAAAACGTACTAAATCTACAATCCGATCTATCCAGCTTTAATAACTGGTGCAACATTAGCCTAATGGAACTAAATCTTAAGAAATGTCATTGCATTTCTAAAGATATTTCCCTATTTGCAATGATTCCTTCATTGATTTAGTAGTAAATTTTGATAAAAAACTCAACTTCAATAATCATATAATAATGACTGTGCATAACGCATATGGTGTTTTCAGTTTTAAAAAACGGTGGTTTAAAGAAATCATGATCGTTACGTGACGAGGAGGCTATTTACTACTTTGTTTAGGCCTATTCTGGAATACGGTTCAGTAATCTTGGACCCACAATATTTATTTATATATTTACATTCGTAAACTCGAATCTGTCCAAAAACAGTTTCTCCTTTTTTGGTTCTGGAACCTAAGATAGAACCGTGATTTAAACCGTCCTCCATAACGCAGTCGTTTGGCCCTTATAAAACTCCCAACTTTAAGAATTAGTAGGATCGTTGCAAACACGTCGTTTTTCTTGAATATTGTTAAAAGAAATATTGATTCCGAATATCTCATTAGTAAAGTATTCACTAATGTTCCAAATAGGCAGATTTTGATTTTTGATTTTGTTACTGAAATTAAAAATTTATTTATAAGCTATTATAATTCCAATAATTTATATATATATATAAATTAGTGGAATTATAATATATACACACACATATATATATATATTTTATTATTTCAAACAGGATTTTTTTCAAGTAAAATAGCATTTCTTAATGCCAAACTCCATATGATAACTACAACAAATGGTTTCGGGGTATTTCATCTCCAATTGTTGAAAATTAATGCATCCATAATCTTCTACGATCTTGCTCTAGTATTTTTTCCAACCAGATTTTCTTTTCAGCGCCTTTAACATATACATCAGAATATTTTGCATTCAATCTTAAAAATTTACGAACACTTTTAAATAATATGAATCCATCATTCCATGGAAACGTTTCATTAACTAGTTAGCTTGCTTTTGTTTCTGAGGTGAGAGAGACTTATAAGGGAGACCTAAAAGGTTCTATGATGAAATTAATGTACTCCGTAGAATTGAAAATCATTGCAATTTCTTTTGCAATAAAATTGTTAGAATGGAATTTGAATCCTTAGTCAATGAAAATTGTGTTTGTCATTATTTATATTTTATATGAATTTTCGAATTTCTCTTCGAAGTGGTGTGTATTCAATTATTCTATCATGAATAAGAATACAATAAGCTGATGTGTTTGCTGGAATATTTGTAGCAGTTTCAAATTCAATTTTTATATCAGTTGGCCCGCTATTGACATTTTCGTTTTGATGACTAACATCAACTACTATTATGGGAGCATTCTTTTCATTTTGAAGAGCAATCAAAACGAAGCGAGGGCGCTCTCGATTTGCAGCTAGTTTAACATTCCATACATGATTACTTCCTGTATTTAGTTGTGGATTAATATGACAATCCCAACTTCGAAATGCTATTGGTATAGAAGCACCACTGTTTACTATTTTTATCATATTCAATTAACTAAAATCAGATAGTTGGACATGAGGAATTCTTCAAGATATATTGGAAATTGTCATTTTCGCCTTTTCAGTAGAAACAGTTAAATAAAGAAGATTTTCATCATTCTTATTGCGCAACAGTATCAGCTCATGTTTTCCATTTAATATGATTTTATTATAGTCCTCAGCAAAACCCAAAAATATTTTAAGTGGTACATAAAAGTTAAAATAACCATTCACGAGATCTATGTCATCAAATTTATTCCAACCGACATTTTGCATTACACTACTATCAGTTGGTAATAAATTTAATTAATACAAATAATCATTACTGAACACGACTTTGGAGAGTAGGAATTTTGTTGATGTAATTTGGTTTTTGTCTACGATATTAATTAGGAGTAAATTATGAGTCGTAATTAAGAGTAATAAATCACTTTTGACATTTCCTTATGTACCTACTAAACACACCCACGATTTCGAACCGAGTTGTCATTAAAATTGATATAATGTTGCTACTTCCTTTTTCCTTTGGCTCTTGAAGAGGTAACATCAAACTCTGGAATAGTTAAATTATCCGAAATTTTAAATTAAATAAAACAAATTTATTGTCCGTACATTTTCTAAGGTAACTAATTTATATTTTATTAGTAATGCCTAAATACATATACTAATTGCTACAAATTAAATAGCCATTGTATAAATTTCTATAGAAGACCAGAAGGAAAAAATTCTAGCAAAACGAGTGAACCTGAGTTCTATAAAGCCGCACAATTCTCTTCAAAGATCACTATATTTAAAGCTAACTATTAAAATAAGCCAAATTTTGTTAATTTTGAGAGTGAAGGCATGTATATTTTAAGAGATTTCTTATAAAAATAGCTTCTATTTAATCTAACTTCCAATTTGATTTAGACCATTGGAAGAATTTGTCAGAGAATTCTCTCTCAACATTTTATTTGAAATCACTATTTTCCACCCACCATATTTTCGTTCGTACTACAATTCATCCTGTCCACATTTGTCCGAGAATCATGTCAAATATATATGTCTGTTAGGTCCACCAATTTCATCAGAATAGAATGCCGAAAATAGGATTTGTTCATCATTAACACAATTTTTATGAAAATAATCCTGTTTTGAAGAATTAAAGTTTTATATCTTCAACTTGTCTCGTGCTAATCTGCAATAGAATTCATCATTTTAATCCGCGAAAAATTCATCATTCATCATCAACATCTACAGTAAAAATAGTGCTACATTTTTTAGCGCATTATGAATAAATAAAAAGACAAAGATTCAGAAAAATATAAAAAATAGGAGAATAAAATTGAAATTAAACTAAAAACAAAATTATATTAATAAAAAAATAGTTTAAGAAAGAGTTTTGCAAAATTAAAAAAAAGAAAACCAAATTACAACAAATCAACAAAATTTTTTTAAGCGAGAAAATATACAAAAATAGATTAGAAAATAAATCACAGTGGAAAAAAAGGAAAATTCAAAAAAGATAAACTAATAAAGAAGAAAATCAGTATATTAATTCAAAGTAATAAATGACAAAAAGGGAATAATTAAAGAAAGAGTGAATAATAAAAAACAGAAGAAGAATGGAAAGCATATTAAAAGTATATAACAAAAGAACAAAAAAAAAAAAGAAAATAAGTTTAATAATTTAATAAGACTGAAGTTAAAGAAGCTAATAAAATAAAAGTAATTACCAACGAAAACAAATAGTGAAATCTAGTTAAAATAAGTATGTAGTATATGAATAAACATTTTTTTATAATGTTAAAGATAATTATAAATTAAAATTATTTATTATAATTAATAGTAATAGTGTTAATAAAAAATTTAAGTGGAAGTCAATAAAAAATTGCAACATGAAAAAAATAATAATTAATTTAAGTTAAAAATTTAATTAAAATCAACACACACCTAAATACACATAATTACACCTAATACACAACAACAATACGAAAAAAATCATTATTAAAACAAAATCACACATAATTACACACATCATCCAAAACACCAAAAGATAAAATTACACCTAATACACAAAAAGACATAACATGATAGAGAGAAAACAATTACACAATTTACAATAATTTTTATATTCCATCCCCCCCAATACTCCAACTTCATCTAGCTCGGTGAGGCCTCTACGATCGTCATGATAAAGTTTGGTAAGTTATTAAAACTTTTGTTACTCTCGCTCATTTTATCACTGTTACTTTTCTTTTTCTTATACTATTTTTGCTCTTTGTTTTGATTACGATGTATATTAATTCCCAAGTATTACTCCTCCTTTTCTTAATGTTGTTTTTTATTAGTACTGAATTTAAAGTGTGTTTATTAAACTTTGAAGATCGATTAATTGTTTATCGGTTTGTAATTAATCTGTTGGGAACCGATATTTCTTGTTAGAAATTTTGGGAGATATTTTTTATTATTTGAACTTAAAATGCAAATGAACAGATGAACTAATACAGATACATATTTTTTTTCTTTCTTTGGTGTTACAAATTTGAACTCAGTAATAAAATTACGTTTTTTTATGTTGCAAATTTAAAATTGTTAATCAGGAATTAAATAAAGTAAAATACAACTAAACTGTTAAAAAACCTTATTAAAATATTTATTTTAACATTGTATAGATTATATCTTAATTAAAAATATTACTTATAGTAATTTAAAATTTATTATATATTCGGAAAACATTTTTAAGGTATCATTGAACTATTTGAATTTTTATTTGAATTTATTATGATTTGAAATAAACTTTATATAGATATTCATAATATCTATATAAATATATAATAAGTAAAGCTAAAACTTAATCTGTCTTCAATCATGTAAGGAAATGTAGGATAAGACTTGCTCGTCTTGGGATTCTAGACGTTAACTTCATTTGCCCCACTAGAATCACAGTAAAGGAGGGATATGAGGCGGAGGTACCCAATAACATCAGGGCTACATCAATTTCTTTTGGTAATTTGATCAATATCTTTTGTTAGAGTCATTCTCATTTATAATCACAGAGGGGTTTTTTTCTTTGTTTGTGTCTGTGATTATACCGATCCATTTTAAAGTAGTTTTATTAAGTATATTAAATTCCGGGAGTCTGTAACAAAAATTATGTATGGAAAATGAAGTTAGTTGAAAAGAGGACACGAACTCCCCCAATCCCGGCTGATCGCTAGCGATTTAATGGCTCCCACCCTCCTTCTTTGCACTAAGCTTTAAATCGTAAATCTGTGTGTTAGTTGATGATTACAAAATAGACTAACCAACTTTTCAATCTACCGAGCAGTGTTTAGATGTACATATAAAAAAAACATATATATAGATTTTCATTACACAGGAAAGTTTGCATTTTTATGTTAATCAATTGTTCCTGTATATTACATATATATAAGAAGTGGACCCAACGTGGGGCCGAAAATGGCCAAGGCATTCAAAACCTGTGGTTAATTTTTGGTTCTGAATCTTTTGTTTTAATTTTAAGTAAAATTCAGTAAACCGCTAAGTGGGAAATTAGATTTAGTAGAAAAAAATTTCGTCTTCAGAATAAATATAAAAGTTTTCTGCAATTTTATATACTTGAGGTTCGAGTAATCTAACCTCTTAGCCTTTGTATTGTTTCAGGAACATTATGAGTATCAACTAAATATGTTTTTCATTTTGCAGAAACTATGTGATAGATTTGTTTGTAAATATTTTCTTGACTTCGTTATCAGCTGCTTATAAATATTAGGACTTATATTATATGGCAAGGTGCAATTTAATATCCATTATTTGTAAGAGAATAAATGGTTTGTTTGGAAATTTTATAAACTTACTTTTACATTATTTTTACAATAGCCCTGTTTTGAATATCAGTATTGATCAATGATACCATTATTATCTTACCTTATAACAACATGAGTGAAAACAGATATTATAAAAATTTTAAAGTCTCGTATAATTTCTTTTTTTTAGTTATATCTGTAACAGAAAATTTAATTTTCTAAACTTTTAGAAATTTATATAAATAAATTTTAACAAGATTGTATATTTATATTATATTTATATTTTGTATAATTCTAAAAAGATGAGTCATACACCTGTTAAAGATCCTAATGTACCAGTAGGTCAGTCGTCTTTACCACAATCGGAACAAACTTCGGCAAATAATATAGAAATATGCTATATTTGCAAGGGGCGTAAAGATGAAAAGATAGAGTGTTTGCTTATTATCAAATATATTGAGAATTTTCTTTTTACTAAGAATAATTGGCCAGTTTGTAACCTATCGTGTGAAACAAGGTAGACCCAGAGGAGAGTCTCGTGGTGCTCATTCAGGACACCAATATACAACTCGTAGTGTGGTACAGAATCTATTTACCGATCCTCAAACTCATAATACAGCGACAAAAAACGTAGCTAATGAATCTGTAAATATTATTTCTCAGGCTGCTGAAACTCATATTTCTGATCAGGTTCTTATTAATGAATCTCAAAATTCTACCCCCATAGACTATTATCAAATTAATAGAATGATAGAAATTAACCTAGGCAGAGCCTTAAAGAATTTTAATAGTGTCCTTCAAAACAACGTTACACCTGCAATCGATTATGATAGAATCAATAAAATGATTGAGACAAATATTTCAAAGATCTTTCAAAATCTCAACGCAGTGCTAATCACCAATCAAACTCAATCACAACAATCTCAAGTTAATTCTAATTTAATCATAGACATCCGCCAAAATAATCAGAATCGTCCAACACCCTTGATAGACACTGTAAATCCTGGAAACTTGCATGATCAACACCCACCATTGCTTCAGAATCGAAATGTAAATACAAATTTATCAAACGTTCTTAACCCAAACATGTCACAAAATCAAAATATTTTACAACCGAATATGCGTAATACAGACCAAGGTCAAGACCTTAATCAACGTCAAACTAGCTTTGATTTAAATATTTTGCTTATTTCTCTAATCAACCACCAACTCAAGATTTTTTCCAATCGCAACAAACCTCAAATGCAACAAGCAGTTCTAGACATAGTTTACCAAATAGTTTTTTGTCAAGTTCAAGTTTCAATAATCCAATAATTTGGGATGACTTTGTCATGCTATTCGAGACCAATATAAAGATTTTTAGTCACCTTTCGATATACGTGAAGAAATACGTAAACAAAAAACCGGTGAATCTTTCGATGCTTTCTATGAATCTATATCTTCTTTACTGGATCGTTTACCACATCCTCTCTCAGAGGTAGAATAATTGAAATTATTACCCGAAATCTTAGACCTGACAAGACACGAATTGTTATACCAACCAATATATTCCATTTCAAGTTTACGAAAATTAGTTCAGATGCGTGAGTCATTTCTCAATCATAAGTATGTACGTCGAAATTTCGCAGCTAGAACCCAAAACACATTTATACAGATTTCCTCTCAACGCTCTCAAAAACGGTCCACCATTCGTATTAGAAATTATTATAAAAGACGTACATTTAGTAAAAAGTTGTTAATTTCTGCTATCGTGAGTATACCTAATGATATGAGATATTATTCTAAAGTGAGTTTTCTTAAATTTTCTGAATATGGTTAGATTGATACCGGCGCAAGTATAAGCTGCATTCTTTCTCAGTTAGCTAGTGAAGATTTTTCAAATTTTAGTAATTTTACCAAATGTAAATCATCGGTAAAGACTGCAGATGGAAAACCACAACAAGTGTTGGGTTGGATAAATGTTGATTTGAAATTTAAAGACTCCTCAAGAAACATGAATATTTTTATTATTGCAACAATAAATCAAAAACTCATATTAGGAATTGATTTTGTCAAAAAGTTTAATTTGATACCAAATGTTATAAATTCTGTCGATTTTGTCGATGAAACTTTATTTAATTTTTATCCGTCAGCTTTGTCTGAAATATCCAACAGTCCGTCTGAAATAGAAAAAGGTAACTCTAATTATTGCGATAACTTTTTTTCAAACTTACACCTAACCAGCAACAACAATTAAATATTGTTATTTCACTACTCCCTAATTTTGAAACTCAAGGACTTGGTCGCACAAGTCTAATCAAACATGAAATCGATGCAGGAGAAGCAAAAGCAATAAAACAGCGTTTCTATCCAGTTTTCCCGGCAGTGGAAAAGTTAAAAAATTGACATAATGTTGAAGCTAGGTTTAATAGAACAGTCAACATCCCCCTGGAGTAGTCCCATGAGATTAGTAATTAAACCAAATAAAGTGAGATTATGTCTGGATGCGAGAAAAGTGAATTCCATAACTGAAAAAGATTCTTACCCTTTTCAGTTCTCAAGAACATGGTTTTCGGTTATCTTGATGACTTGATAGTAGTATCAGAAACGTTTGAGCAACATCTTTCAGTTCTAACGTTGAATGTTTCCAAAAGTCACTTTTGCGTAACACGGGTGATGTGATTGGGAATGGAGGAATCATAACCGATCCTGAGAAGGTTAGTGCCATTAGGGAGTGGCCAGTGCCAAAGAATCTCAAACAGGTAAGAGGATTCTTAGGATTCCTATAGCTTACATGAGCAAGAAGCTCAATTCTGCTCAATGCAATTATAGCGTGACCGAGCGTGAATGCCTCGCTCGGTCACGTTTTCGGTATTACTTAGAACTCCAAGAGTTCAAAGTAATTACTGATTATGCAAGCATCGTTTGGCTAATGCGTCAGCCAAACCTTAGCGGTCGATTAGCTAGATGGGTGTTGAAGCTTCAGGCGTACAATTAGTACCAGAATTCCTTGCAACGAAATTGCACAAATGGAATTATCTGGTCCCGAAATTGATTTATCATCTCCTTGCTTCAAAAATTTAGATTACATCAAGCTCAAAGAAAAAGTACAACAAAATCAAGAAAAATACCCTGACAATAAAGTAGTTGATGACTTTGAGTATATAATAACAAAGCATTATGACACAATCGAACAAAATGAGCAAATTATTTGGAAACTTTGGATCCCAGAAGGTTTGCGAAAAGATTTGATAAAACGAATTCATGATACGTTAGTAGCAGCACATGGAGGAATGCAGAAAACTTTAGACCTTCTGAAACGAAATTAGTAGATGTTAGAGAGTATATTCGTAATTGTCAAACATGCAAAACAACAAAAGCCCCAAACTTTGTAATGAAACCAGAAATGGGGAAACATACTGTTTCTGTCCGTCCATTCCAACGATTATATATCGATTTGTTAGGTCCGTAACCCAGAAGCAAATTCCAGAAGTTATCGTTAGCGATAATGGAACCCAGTTTAAGGCTAATGATCTCAATGCATTTTTAACATCATTAGGTATAAAACATGTATATACAGCATACTACTCACCACAAGCTAATGCCTCTGAACGCATAAATCATTCTGTCAAATCCGGTATACGTTCGTACTTAAAAAAAGATCACACGAAGTGGGATGAGCATCTGAGTGCTATTAGTCACCAATCAATTAACATTTCAACCTATCACGTTCTTTTCGGGTTTGATATGATAACCACGGCTCCTCATTTGCGTTATTACGTACTCTTAAACTTCTCGAAGAGCCCTCGTATCAACTGAGTAGATATGAAAATCTACAACTACTTCGTAACGTAATCAACATTATTGTAACTTAAGAACCAGACCACAGTCATTTGCTGTCGGACAGGAAATCCAACGCCGAAACTTCGTGTAAAGTAGTGCCTCAAATCGTTTTAATGCAAAATTTGCTCCTTTATTTACTAAAGCTAAGGTAAGAGCTAAGTTAGGAAACCACTATTACGAACTCGAGGAAAACTAATCGGAACGTTCCACGCAAAGGATATCCGTTTGTAATCATTCTTTTTCCCGCTAATATTGTTTCTCAACGAGTCAATATTATCCGGTTTTGTGGTGTACGATTATTGCAATCAACCCCAAAAATTTTTATGAAATCAAATCCTTCATGTAAAACTTAATTTTAGAATTAAATATGCAAATATTTATATTAAAAATTTACTTAAGAACAATTTTTCATATTTTTATAACATCTTTTCTATTATTTAAAGGAAAAAAATATATGTTACTAGCGTTCATATACTTTTACTACTAATCAATAATAAAAACAAAACAAATCATTACATACGTTTAGATACGTTTTACACTTTTTTTTATAAAATATCATGTTATATTAACAAATTCCATTTATTTATTTATATTATAGATATTACATTAGTTATATTTATTAGTGGATTATTTATAATTTTAATTATTACTTTTAATTATTTTAATAACTAATATTAATTTAATTAATACAAATAATCATTACTGAACACGACTTTGGAGAGTAGGAATTTTGTTGATGTAATTTGGTTTTTGTCTACGATATTAATTAGGAGTAAATTATGAGTCGTAATTAAGAGTAATAAATCACCTTTGACATTTCCTTATGTACCTACTAAACACACCCACGATTTCGAACCGAGTTGTCATTAAAATTGATATAATGTTGCTACTTCCTTTTTCCTTTGGCTCTTGAAGAGGTAACATCAAACTCTGGAATAGTTAAATTATCCGAAATTTTAAATTAAATAAAACAAATTTATTGTCCGTACATTTTCTAAGGTAACTAATTTATATTTTATTAGTAATGCCTAAATACATATACTAATTGCTACAAATTAAATAGCCATTGTATAAATTTCTATAGAAGACCAGAAGGAAAAAATTCTAGCAAAACGAGTGAACCTGAGTTCTATAAAGCCGCACAATTCTCTTCAAGGATCACTATATTTAGAGCTAACTATTAAAATAAGCCAAATTTTGTTAATTTTGAGAGTGAAGGTATGTATATTTTAAGAGATTTCTTATAAAAATAGCTTCTATTTAATCTAACTTCCAATTTGATTTAGACCATTGGAAGAATTTGTCAGAGAATTCTCTCTCAACATTTTATTTGAAATCACTATTTTCCACCCATCATATTTTCGTTCGTACTACAATTCATCCTGTCCACATTTGTCCGAGAATCATGTCAAATATATATGTCTGTTAGGTCCACCAATTTCATCAGAATAGAATGCCGAAAATTTCGTAGGATTTGTTCATCATTAACACAATTTTTATGAAAATAATCCTGTTTTGAAGAATTAAAGTTTTATATCTTCAACTTGTCTCGTGCTAATCTGCAATAGAATTCATCATTTTAATCCGCGAAAAATTCATCATTCATCATCAACATCTACAGTAAAAATAGTGCTACATTTTTTAGCGCATTATGAATAAATAAAAAGACAAAGATTCAGAAAAATATAAAAAATAGGAGAATAAAATTGAAATTAAACTAAAAACAAAATTATATTAATAAAAAAATAGTTTAAGAAAGAGTTTTGCAAAATTAAAAAAAAGAAAACCAAATTACAACAAATCAACAAAATTTTTTTAAGCGAGAAAATATACAAAAATAGATTAGAAAATAAATCACAGTGGAAAAAAAGGAAAATTCAAAAAAGATAAACTAATAAAGAAGAAAATCAGTATATTAATTCAAAGTAATAAATGACAAAAAGGGAATAATTAAAGAAAGAGTGAATAATAAAAAACAGAAGAAGAATGGAAAGCATATTAAAAGTATATAACAAAAGAACAAAAAAAAAAAAGAAAATAAGTTTAATAATTTAATAAGACTGAAGTTAAAGAAGCTAATAAAATAAAAGTAATTACCAACGAAAACAAATAGTGAAATCTAGTTAAAATAAGTATGTAGTATATGAATAAACATTTTTTTATAATGTTAAAGATAATTATAAATTAAAATTATTTATTATAATTAATAGTAATAGTGTTAATAAAAAATTTAAGTGGAAGTCAATAAAAAATTGCAACATGAAAAAAATAATAATTAATTTAAGTTAAAAATTTAATTAAAATCAACACACACCTAAATACACATAATTACACCTAATACACAACAACAATACGAAAAAAATCATTATTAAAACAAAATCACACATAATTACACACATCATCCAAAACACCAAAAGATAAAATTACACCTAATACACAAAAAGACATAACATGATAGAGAGAAAACAATTACACAATTTACAATAATTTTTATATTCCATCCCCCCCAATACTCCAACTTCATCTAGCTCGGTGAGGCCTCTACGATCGTCATGATAAAGTTTGGTAAGTTATTAAAACTTTTGTTACTCTCGCTCATTTTATCACTGTTACTTTTCTTTTTCTTATACTATTTTTGCTCTTTGTTTTGATTACGATGTATATTAATTCCCAAGTATTACTCCTCCTTTTCTTAATGTTGTTTTTTATTAGTACTGAATTTAAAGTGTGTTTATTAAACTTTGAAGATCGATTAATTGTTTATCGGTTTGTAATTAATCTGTTGGGAACCGATATTTCTTGTTAGAAATTTTGGGAGATATTTTTTATTATTTGAACTTAAAACGCAAATGAACAGATGAACTAATACAGATACATAGTTTTTTTTTCTTTCTTTGGTGTTACAAATTTGAACTTAGTAATAAAATTACTTTTTTTTTAATGTTGCAAATTTAAAATTGTTAATCATGAATTAAATAAAGTAAAATACAACTAAACTGTTAACTGCATTGCAGGTGCATTACGTACTAGTTCTTCCGAAGCTCTGAACACTATATTGCACCTAACACCTATAGACCTACACGTTATTGAATCAGATCAAGAACGTATGGGCACGCGAGGATATTAAGTTTAATACCCCCGCAATTTAATCAATTTACTGACTATATAATTCCCCAAATGGACTTCGGAAATACATTAAAAGTCCTATTCCCTACCAGGAGTGAATGGAGAAGGGGAAATCTTCTTGAACAATATGGAACGAGGATATACACTGACGGCTCAAAGATGAACTGCGTTGTCGGCTATGATGTCTTCTCTAACTCGCGATAGATATATTCAAGGGAATATTGGTTTATTTGTTGACAGTCAAGCGGCAATACTATCGCTCAAATCACCTAAAACTACCTCTATTCTAGTCAGACAGTGTAAAGAGGAACTGCTAGGACTAAGTCGACTGTATGACATTACTATAGTCTGGGTTCTTGCGCATAGGGATTACTATGGTAATGAACGGGCAGACGAATTAGCCCGGGCAGGCTCTGCTATGAATGCCTCCTTATCGAGTTCTGTCGCAATACCGTTAGGAACAGTCAAAAGCAGAATCCAAAAACAGTTTCTAGAAAAGGCGAAAAATAGATGACAAAATCTGGACAAATGTAGAGTCGCGAAAGAAACGTGGCCTACCTACAATGAAAAACGCTCAATGCAACTCATTGGCTACAAACGTAAAGCAGACTTGGTCTCCCTTACAATGAATATTGTCGTAGTTGTGGCAATCGCGGGAAGGAGGAGACAGTATATCATCTTCTATGTGAATGCCCAACCTTGAACACAATCAGACATAAATTTCTGAGAAGGTACCAATTAGACAACCTCTGTGAGATATCTGACACTAGACTCAGTGACATTATTAAATATCTCAATGCTACAGACTGGATCTAATTAATTTATGTTCTCATTGTTCTTCCCTACACTTTTATCTCATTTCAGACTCAGTACAACTCATTCACCTGCCGAGTAGTGTGGTCCCATCAAAACGGATTCTAACGAGTCTAATTGATTGCCCGTAATGTTACGGGCTACCACGTAAACCAACCAACTAAACTGTTAAAAAAAACTTATTAAAATAATTTAATTATATTGAAATTTTATATTGTTAAAAAGAAATTACTATTTCAGATTTTTAGAAAACATTGTATAGATTATATCTTAATTAAAAATATTACTTATAGTAATTTAAAATTTATTATATATTCGGAAAATATTTTTTAGGTATCATTTAACTATTTTAATTTTTATTTGAATTTATTATGATTTGAAATAAACTTTATGTAGATATTCATAATATCTATATAAATATATAATAAGTAAAGCTAAAACTTAATCTGTTGTCAATCATGTAAGGAAATGTAGGATAAGACTTGCTCGTCGTGCGATTCTAGACGTTAATTTCATTTGTGCCACTAGAATCATGGTAAGGGAGGGTTATGAGGCGAAGGTATCCAATAATATCAGGGCTACACCAATTTCTTTTGGTAATTTGATCAATATCTTTTGTTAGAGTCATTCTCATTTATAATCACAGAGGGGTTTTTTTTATTTGTTTGTGTCTGTGATTATGCCGGTCCATTTTAAAGTAGTTTTATTAAGTAAATTAAATTCCGGGCATCTATAATAAAAATTATGTATGGAAAATGAAGTTAGTTGAAAAGAGGACACGAACTCCCCCAATCCCGGCTGATCGCTAGCGATTTAATGGCACAGTAGGGTAGAATCGAAATTTTTTTGGAAATAAATCTGTAACTTCTGATCGGCTGGTTGGATTTGCATGAAATTTAGTATAGACGTAGCAGAGAAGTGTACAATGCTAAGCTTGGAAGCGGGGCACAACAAACCCCTCAGGGGCGGAGCTAAGGGGACTCAAAATTAGGTACCTCTGACATAAAAAAATTTTAATCACTTGCCAAATTTTTTATTAGTTTTTTTCTTAACTAGTTAAAGGACGATTTTGAATTTGAAGATTGCAAAAAAGACGACTTTTTGTGTTTTTTTAGCCGAAAAAGTATCTACACTATTTTTTATCTAAAATAGAATTTTCTTTAGCAACATATAATAATTTTCACTTTTCTAAAAGGTAACTTCACAGAGATGACTTTAAGATAAAAGTAAGCCCAATAACTCAATTGGTCATGGTGCACACCCTCCCGAATTCGACCCATTTTATATGAAAGTTTTAATTTTAGACCATATTTTCTCAAATCCCAAAGCACGAATCGACAAGCGGAATATATTTTAAGAATCTTTGATATGTTGTTAAAAGTTTTAAACCAAAATCTACGGTACTTCGTAAAAATGTGGATTCTATAGGCTAAAATGTAAAAAATCCCATTTTTGGGAATTTTCATTAGTTTTTTTGGGGGTTCAGGAAACCCTATCTCTGATGGAAATTTGGTTAACGCGCTTTTATATACACTAATAAGATTCAATTTTCCTGCAAATTTCATTAAGCTATCTTTATAAACAAATGTGTCATTACAATTAAAAAATTTTTATTTTCTCCAAAAACCCCAAATTGGGCCTTTTGTTTGGTTTATTTCTAAATAGCGAAAGAAATTTTAAAAATATGTGTTCCGAATTAAGCTTGTCCTTTAGCATATATAATTTCCGATCTTTTGCAAAAGATTCAAGTCAATCTCGTGCCTCCTTTCAGAAATATGCGCCTTTAAACTTTTATATTTCCAATTTTTTGTATATATGACTATATTTTTACAAACTTGCAAATTTTGCCTTTAGTTTTGCGTGAATAATTACTTAGAAAATAATGATTATTTCTGTATACTTTTACTAATATCTATACACAAAATATTTTTATAAAAATAATTAATAAATATTTTTTATTTTTGATAGGGTTGCCACATTTCCCAAATTTAAGTAAATCTTTTTCCTTTTCTAAGCATTAATATATTTCTATTAATGAATTTAAAATAACAAAACAAACAAAAAATGTCTATTTTAACTTAATCAATAAGTATATTATTAGTTTACATTTATGGTGTTTAACTAAATTTAACAAATGTATTTATCTATTGGAAATGCTCACTATGTGATGAGACGAAATCACAATTTTCGGATATTGGTAAAGCAAGGCGTATTACTGAAGAATTTCTGTCTTTTGGAATATCTCCACTTTACGCCCGAATACGGTTCATGGAGCATTTTCTGCACATAGTGTATGATTTAAAGTATAGAAGTGTGCCAGAAAATTTAACAAAACCTACCAGAAAAAACGAGGATTTAAAAACACTTAGAATATCTGAGAAAAGTAGAATCCAGGATGAATTCAGAGAAGAGACGGCATTAAACATCGACAAACTTCTGCCGACTGGTGGTAGTACAAATGATGGAAACACAGCAAGAAGGTGTTTCGGAAATTTCGAAGCTACATCAAAAATAACTGATATTAATAAAGATTTACTTGAAAGGACTAACATACTATTAATGGCAATTAATAGTAAGCACAAAATTAACTCTGCTCGATTTGGAGAATATGCAACAGAAATATCTAAACTACATGTTTCTCTATATCCATGGAAAGAAATGACACCAACAATACATAAAATATTGTGTCATGGCGAAATTATAATTGAACGAAATATTCTTCCACTTGGAGAGCTTACAGAAGAGCCTCAAGAAGCAAGAAAT
Source organism: Protocalliphora azurea (assembly GCA_932274085.1). Lineage (NCBI taxonomy): Eukaryota > Metazoa > Arthropoda > Insecta > Diptera > Calliphoridae > Protocalliphora > Protocalliphora azurea. The sequence continues at coordinate 92,493,061 of OW026519.1, read as the reverse complement.
AGAGATTTTAAGCGCGTTAAATTATTCAGCTCCAGGAAATGCTCCAGAACGTCACAAAACGAGGATATTTTTAATAGCCTATTGTTATCATCAGACCCTGTATTATCATCAATGAGAAAACGTTGGATTTATTATGAGCATTTATCAACTCAAAATACTGAAAACTTGAAGGACATTTATTATCCTTTAGATATGTATACAGATAAAACAGATTATTTTATAGAGAATAAGTAGTATAAGTTTAAAATATTAGAAAAATTGTCTACATAAATTTAATATAAATAAGTAATAAAAAAATCGTATTAGAAATAGAATATTTATTAAGGAAGATGATAAATATCAAAAATAATAATATTGATTAAGTTAAAATAGACATTTTTTGTTTATTTTGTTATTTTAAATTCATTAATAGAAATATATGAATGCTTAGAATAGGATAAAGGGTTACTTAAATTTGGGAAATGTGGCAACCCTATTAAAAATAAAAAATATTTATTAATTATTTTTATAAAAATATTTTGTGTATAGATATTATTAAAAGTGTACAGAAATATTCATAATTTTCTAAGTAATTATTCACGCAAAGATAAAGGCAAAAGTTGCAAGTTTGTAAAAATATAGTCATATATACAAATATATGTCATAAATACAAAAGATCGGAAATTATATATGCTAAATTTGGAATACATATTTTTAAAATTTCATTCGCTATTTAGAAATAAACCAAACAAAAGGCCCAATTGGGGTTTTTGGAGAAAATACAAATTTTTAATTGTAATAACATATTTGCTTATAAAGGTATATTAATGAAATTTGTAGGAAATGTGAATCTTATTAGTGTATATAAAATCGCGTTAATCAAATTTCAATTAGGGGTAGGGTTTTCCTGAATTCCTAAAAAAACTAATCAAAAATCACAAAAATGGCATTTTTTACATTTATGGCTATAGATTCCACATTTTTCCGAAGGCCCGTAGATTTTGATTTAAAACTTTTAACAACATATTTAGGATTCTTAAAATATATCTCGTTTGTCGATTCGTACTTTGGGATTTGAGAAAAAATGGTCTAAATTAAGTTATTGGACTTGTTTTTTATCATAAAGTTATCCCCGTGAAGTTACCTTTTAGAAAAGTGAAAAATTATTATATGTTGCTAAAGAAATTTTTATTTTAAATAAAAAAGAGTATAGATACTTTTTCAGCTAAGAAAACACAAAAAGTCGTGTTTTTTGCAATTTTCAAATTCAAATTCGTTTGTTTTTGGACTCGGTAAAGATATCGGCTTCAAATTTTCTTTATTCGATAGATAATTTTGTTCTTTAACTAATTGAGAAAAAACTAATAAAATCGGTCGGAAATACTAGGATATATGTGAAAAGAACTGGACCAAGAACATGTAAAATTATGGTGCTTAAAAATTCAAACGCAAATAACTCGAAAACTATAAGAGATAAATAGCACATGTAAGCATGTTTTTTATATGTCTTATCAGGACCTACAACAATGTATAAAAATATTTGAAATCGGACGAGAAACAAAAATTTGGCAAGCCATTAAAAATTTTTATGTCAGAGGTACCTAACTTTGAGCCCCTTTAGCTCTGCCCCTGAGGGGTTTGTTGTGCCCCCCTTCCAAACTTGACATTGCACATTCCTCTGCTACGCCTATTCCAAATTTCATGAAAATCCAACTGGCCGATCAGAAGTTACAGATTTATTTACAAAAAATTTCGATTCTGCCCCACTGTTTAATGTAGTGTCCGAAAAATAAACAACACGATGGTGGTCAAAAATAGACTGAAGAAATTATTCAGTTATTAAAGACATTGATAAAACTAACGGTATACTTAAGATAATATAATGAAAATAATTATACAGGGTACTGCATAACATATGCGTCAAATGTATACGAGTATTCCAGAATTTTTCGTTTTTTTACATCAAGTGTAAACAATAGTAAAACAAAAGTTTTTCACAAATATCCTCTCTGGATATTACCCTGGCCATTATATGTTAATAATAATAAAATCATGATTCATTTTAATTCTAAAGTTGTGTATAGTATTAATTCTTTTGATGTACGAGATAGTGAATATGAAGCTTAATATCTATGTATATCACGTAAAAATATTTATCTGAAAATTATATCTTTATAGATAAAACACAAATACTTGTTAGGAGAAAACAAATTAATTATTTTGAATGATAAAATGTCTTCTTTTTTGTGTGGGGATTTTTTGGGCAGCCCTGCTTGAAGTAAATGGAGCGATATATTACACATACATTTTTACATACAGTTACGGAAAATTTTCTAAAAAAATTTAAGCAAAAAAAAAAATAAAACCATGCCAAATCATTGAAAATACATTGGGTTATGAACTGTAATAACGCTTGTATTTTCTATTATTATTTTTTTAAACTGCATATCCGTTAGAGTTTTTCTTATGAACTATTGTGAATGATATCTTGGCTTATGTATCTTGTTGTTGACATTTATCTTTTAATTTACATCATTGCCTGCTTTACCAACTTTTGGAAATAATTCGGTTTTGGCGCGTTAATGGCGGTCTAATTGGAAGGCTAAGTGGTTTAAATTGGTCATATCAACAGGGATTGTACCATTTTGGTTGCTAACCTTCCTAACTTTAATTATTAATATATTCATGTTAAGGGGAAAAAAGGCAAAATATTTAATAATCAGGAAAAACCCTTATTTATTGGAGTGATAGTGTCGGGAAATAAAACTCTAACGAAATTATGAAAAGTGGAAATAATTTTTTTCAGAACTTACTATAATTAACTTAAATAAGACAAAATAAAGTTTGATTTAAACACACACAAAAAAAAAAAAATCGAAAAAAAGAAAGAAAATAAAACAATAATATAAATTCCTTGAATTTTATACAAAAGATTTATATGCCACAAAACTAAAAAAAAAAACTATGTAAAAATCGTAAAATCACTTATTCTTACGAATTTGTTTTCTTATAATTGGAAAAAGTTTATATATATACCATTAATTAATTAAATAACCTAAAGCAGATATCCATTTATGTTATTGTGATAGATAAAGATAATGTTTTTGTTAAAAGAAATTTGTAGAAAAATTATTTTCTCTAATTTATTATTTACTTTTGATTATTGATCAGTGATCACAAACAAAATTCATGTAACAACAGAATAATATACACACATGCATACATGTAAAATTGCCAATTACATGCACTATTAACAGAGGTTAACACCCTCTTTGGAATTTTTATATTGAACAAGTGAATTTACATTCAAATTTGTAGTTAACATGAATTTTGTTTATGTTCATCTTTAACGAATGTTATCAACAGTGATTTAAAAAAAAACAAATCAGGACCAACGAGTAAAGCTTTCAAATAACTCTCTGAGAACGTAACCAGAACCTTTTAACAACAACAACAGCATCACCTACATCGCAAGATCTTTCGGCGAGGGAGCGTAACATACTCAATGTAAGTGATTTTGTTTTTTTTTATTTTCTTATTTTATCTATTTAGTATTATTTCTTTTTTTTTTTGCCTTGGAATTTGTTTACAATTTTTTTTTTATTTGTTACGACAGACAAAAATATTCAACAGTTGTACAAGTTTGAATATTTTGGAGTCTCCATTAACGTGACCAACTATTTTTTTGTTTCATGGCGTGCTCCATTGTCCAGTTGAATTAAATAATTTTTGAATGATTTTTGTTGGTCAATATGATTTCTTTATGTTTTCTTTCCAACTAATCATATATTGTCCTATGAATTTGCAAATATATATATAAAAAACACATATTTTTTCCTATATACAGTTTTTTTTTATTCTTTTCAACACTGGTAATTTTTTTTTTTTTTATATTTACTGTATTCATCTCAAAATATTTTTGTTATTCTCTTTTGATTTTTTTATGTTATTAAATACATTTATTCGCTTCATTTAAAGTATTTTATCCTAATTTTTAATTTAATCTTGAAACAAATCGTCAAATGAAACTTTTGTGAAATAAATTAAAAATGAATATGAGATAAATTGCTGAATCATCTGTTTGAATTTGAAAAACTAAGGTAAAAAGCTCGTGGGAAATATTAGGGATCATAACATAATTTTAATTTGGATTTTTTTATGGTCATGGTTGCGTGGGATAATTTTCTGGTCAATACGATTCCATCGTGTATTGTTAGAATGTTCTTTAATCGCGAAGGTACTGATATTCACTCTTTTTGTTTAAATAACACAAATTACATCAGCCACTTACATACATCAACAGACGTGGTATGCTACAATATAAATTCGGCTCCTTTAATAATCTTTTTTTTTCATGTTTTTTAATTTCCCTTTTAGTTAATTTTCTTTATTAATATCTAAAGTCGGAGAGGAAATTGTTTATGAGCAATCTAAGTGTTAGTCATTTACAACCCTGATTTAACGGTATTAATTTATTTGTATTTATATGCTTATATAAATTTGTTCACTATATTATTTTACAGCTCGGAATTCAGTGTTTTGGATTAGTTTAATTTCTAAATCTGACCAGAGTTGAAAAAAATATGTTTGATAAATTTACCTACCCTTCAATAGGATTTTAAAATCTGATATAGATTTTATCTATTGTAGAAAATGCTTTTCTTTTATTTATTCTTTTGTAATCTGTCGTTTGTACCAGTACTACTTTGATTATTTTGTGATCATGAGTCTTTACCATTGGTTTTTGTTGTATTCAAACATTTCATTTACTTCTGATATTGTGTTAATTATATTTTTTTTTATTTTTGTTAAACTTTAAATTTAATTTTTTTTCTATTTTTTCTTTTGGTTTTGGCCTGGCAATTATAATTTTTTTTTATTTATTATTTTTTTATTGCTTTATCAATACATTTTGCCATTTTTTTTCAATTATTTTTATTTATTTTTAATTTCTTTTGCATTCGATTTTTTTATTGTTTTTTTTTTTTTATATATATATTGATTCGGTAGATAATGGGTTTAGGCGATAATAATCAGGTTGCGGCACTTACTGAAAAGCACCCTAGCTGTGATTCAAGCAAAACTCCAATCGTTTCTAAAACACTACTTCATACAAAAGTATGTGGGCATATTTTTCATAAAGAATGCATTTCAAAGTATTTAAAACTCAGACCTTATTGTCCTGAATGTAAGGTTAGGATAGTTAGCGAAGGTCCACTAAAGAATACTAGGTCGCAAAGTAAAGCTCCTACACCAGCTCCGGATTTTCGTAATACATCACCTAATATGTCTAATGTGACTGACGACACTTCACTTTTGTCACAATCAGTTGCAGAGCCGTCTGCTCCTCCTGGTAGTTCTAATGAGCATTTAAAAAACCTGATTTCATCAATAGTATCGGCTCAACAATCGCAATTATTAGCAGCATTGTCTACTCAGATTTCAAAACTTGGTGAAACAAATGTTCAAGCTTATTTCAAGCTAGGTTATCAATGCCAGCATAAGTTCAAAGAACACCGCCTCAACGAATGCAAAATGTATCTGCAGTAGAAAATCGCAAGTTCAGGGAATTGTTAGGTCTTGATTCTAATGATAGCCGCTCTAGATCTGCTCAACCTGTTTCATCTTTTAATAACTCATTTCATTCTTCTTCACCTTCTGACTTTAGTGCACGCCCAGATAAAGTTTTGCAAATAATTTCAAATTGGAAAATTGTGTTGCTTTGAGGAAGCAGTACAAGGATTCTAGAACAGACGTGGACATAAGGGAATTGATTACGGATAGAAAGCAGATGAGTAATGAGAATTTCGACAATTTTTATGAATCAATAATAGCGCTGACTGATAGGCTGGTAGAACCGCTGAACGAGACCACATTAGTGGAAGTTTTACGCCCAAATTTTCTTCCAGAAATACAGCATGAGATCCTTAACCTTCAAATCAAATCTGCAGAGGATTTAAGGGATATATGCATACGTAGGGAGTTCTACATGCAGGATATTTGTCGTAAACATGGTACTCAACTAACCAGATCTTTTCCTAGGCGGGTTGCTGAAATTGCTCATGATTTAGAGGGGAATGATACCGAATTACAGGAAGTCGAAAATGAGGAAATTTTAGCTGTATCTTTGAGCTGTTGAAATTGTCGCAAACAAGGTCATAAGTATCAGGACTACCTGGCACCAAAACCTATATTTTGCCATGGTTGTGGTGATCCCGATATTTATAAACCTAACTGCAAGAAATGCAGTCAAAAAAAAAAAAAAAACGCGAGAGCATGGGGTGCCAACCGGCCCCAGAAGAAAACGGAAATGGATATAAACTAACATTATTAAAAAGACAGAATAATAACATGTTAAATAATATAACCAGAAATAACATAATTACTACCGGATTTGAAGAAGATATTTACAGAAAGGGAAGTTTAGGAGAAGGTAATAAGTTTTTGTTAAAGGGGGTTACCGAAGTTATGAATTTTAAACCTTTCCATATACGATTGAGGGAATACTACGAGACTAGTGATAGAATTTTTGGAGAAAAGATAAATTCTAGTCGATCATTTTGGAAACGCGTTAAAGATTTCAGGAATAAGTTCATCTGTTCCATTTTAAACAAACCTAGTGACGTACGGCCGTATGCTGAAGTTATACTATTTGGGGAAGAAATGTTAGGTTTAATGGACACTGGTGCATCTATAAGTTGTATCGGTTCCAAAGAAGCTGAAAAGTATTTGAATTCTGGTTCTTATTTTCGAAAAATTAAATCATCCGTAAAAACTGCGGATGGCCAAGATCAGAACATAGTAGGATTTGTAAATACTAAAATTGTGTTTAAAGGTATTGAAAAGCCGAAAACTATATTCATTATTCCTTCCCTGAATCGAGACTTATTTTTAGGAATTGATTTTTGGAAAGAATATGAATTGCTACCCTCTGGTCTAACCCATGACGTGTCTTCGTATAGGGTTTTAGGTGTAGATGAAGTTGCAGGGCAAGTTTCTTTAAGTAGCATACAGAAGCAACGCCTCGAACAGGTAGTCAACATATTTCCTTCATATGCCAAGGAAGGTCTATGGAAAACTAATGTTATATCTCAAACCATTGACACTGGAGATGCTAAACCAATTAAGCAGAGACATTTTCATGTATCTCCGACAATTGAAAAATTACTATATGATGAGTTAGATCGAATTTTATCATTGGGAGTTATTGAAGAATCAAATTGCCCTTGATCGTCCCCTGTAGTTTTGCATAGAAAACCTGGTAAAAATAGACTTTGTCTGGACAGTCGGAAGTTGAATTCAGTTACTGTTGGGGATGCGTACCCTTTTCCACAAATCGATGGCATATTGAGTCGGCTTCCCAAAGCGGAATATATAACCGCTTTAGATCTGAAGGATGCTTTTTGGCAGATTCCTTTAGATTCAGGATCAAAACAAAAAACAGCATTCACCGTACCTGGGAGACCGTTATATCATTACAACGTGATGCCATTCGGGCTATGTAATGCGCCTCATACCATGTCTAGGCTCATGGATATCGTCATTCCACCAGCTCTCAAGACGGAGGTGTTTGTTTATCTCGACGATCTTCTGATCATATCGGAATCTTTTGAAAAGCATCTGGATGTACTAAGAGTAATTCCGCAGAGAATACGTGACTCAGGATTGACAATTAACGTAGAGAAGAGTAGGTTTTGTGCCCAAGAAGTAAAATATTTAGGTCATGTGGTGGGAAATGGAGTTATTCGTACAGATCCGGAAAAAGTATCTGCTATTACCGACTTTCCCGTTCCGCGATCGGTGAAACAAATTCGCAGATTTTTGGGAATGACAGGTTGGTATCGGAAATTTATCAGGAATTATGCTCGTATTACCACTCCTATGACTGACTTATTGAAGGAAAAAAAGAAATTTGTATGGACCGATGAAGCGCAGAAAGTTTTTGAGGTTTTAAAGTCTCACTTGAGCTCCGCGCCTGTCTTGCATAGTCCAAACTTTTCGCAGCCGTTTTTTATACACTGTGATGCTAGCAAAACAGGTATTGCAGGTGTTTTGGTGCAGAGAGATGCGGAGGGTGATGAGGTTCCGGTGGCATTTATGTCCAAGAAGCTAAACCAGGCTCAACGTAACTATTCGGTTGCCGAACAAGAATGCTTAGCTGCTGTGTTAAGTATAAAAAAATTCAGAGCATATGTTGAAGGACATGAGTTTACAGTGATCACTGACCACGCGTCATTGAAATCTCTCATGATCCAACCAGATCTCAGTACGCGACTTGCTCGGTGGGCTTTGAAACTGCAGGGTTACAAATTCAACATTCAGCATAGGAAAGGTAATTTGAATGTAGTTCCAGATACTTTATCTAGGGCCAATACTGAGGACTTATCCGAGTTAGGGTAGAATAGCGGGACAGCCTTTGACAGTGACTCAGGGGTTTTTGTAGATCTTAATTCTACACATTTTCATTCAGACGACTTAAAGAACAAAATCGAGAAAAATATCGATTACATACCAGGCTTAAAAATAGTGGACGGATATCTATGCAGACGGATGGAGCATGCTACAGGGGAACAAATAAAAGATGATTTGGCTTGGAAACTGTTTATTCCTCTTGGAATGATCCCAGAAATTCTTAATTACATTAACAAAACCTTGGAAAGAATCCGTAGGTACTACTTTTGGCCTAGTTTAGCAGTTGATGTTAAAGACTACGTAAATAGCTGTGAAGTATGCAAATTATCAAAACACCCTAATAGAGTTTTGAGACCACCAATGGGTAGAAATAGCGAAACGGAAAGGTTTTTCCAAAAGTTATTTGTAGAGTTTTTAGGGCCATACCCTCGATCACATTCTGGTCATATCGGTATTTTTATTGTGCTTGATCATTTTTCGAAATTCCCGTTTTTGAAGCCAGTGAAGAAAATTACAACAGTAGTATGTTTATGTACCTTCTGGATCAACTTTTTCATACAAAATTCGGCTCATGCATAGCTGGGGTTGTGGTTTTTTGAAATGTGAAATGTGTATGTGTTGTGGTATGATTGTATGTTGTTTATGTTTTCCATCCCTGGTTGGTAATGTGTTTGTTGGTGTGTGGTATTGAGGTATTGGAATGTGTGTGGTGTGAGAGTGAGAGAGAATAGTTGTTTGGTGTGAGAGAGTATTGTCAGGTGAATTTGTGTGTGTTAAGGTTTTGAGGATTGATTTTGTGTGTGATGGAAGAAAACCAGTTTTAGTGTATAGATAGAAAATAGATAACTGTTGTGTTTTTAAAGATCAAGGTGGTTGAAATGTGTATTTTCCTCGTTCGTGATTGATGGTTGGTTTTATGTTGGCTATGGCGGAGATATATATTTATATTTTTGTTGGTGTTTTGTTGTGTTAATTTTTCTATGATTGTTTACTATCTATAGATCTTTCTGGATGGAATTTTGTAATCTAAAATATTTGTATTTGTTGTGAGAGAGAGAGGAAGTGTGGGTTGTGAGAGAGAGGAGAAGTGTGGGTTGTGAGACATGAGAGAGAGGGAATAGTTATTTGGTGTGAGACAGTGTTGCCAGATAGATTTGTGTGTGTTAGGTTTTGAGTTTTGATTTTGTGGATGATGGAAGAAACCCAGTTTTAGTATAGAGAGAAAATGCTTGCCTGTTATGTTTTTAAAGATCAGTATGATTGAAATGTATGTTGTTTATGTTTTGCATCCCTGATTAGTAATGTGTTTGTAAGAGAAATGAATAGCATTTGCAGAAAGAGTTTTGTAACTTAAAAAAAAGACAATGAGTTTTAGTTTTATTTATTTATTTTATTGATAAAAAATTTGTAATATGTTTCAATTAGATGTATTACATTATCTTTTTTTAATTCAAATTTAATACAATCACACAAAATGTTTGATCTACAATCGCAAATGTTGCATATCGTAGGGCAGTTGATAAAATGTTTTCCATGAACAGAGGTAATTAACTCCATATTTTCATATTCGTCTAGCATTCCTTTAAAATAGCTTATCATGTATAAATGTTCATCAAATATGCTCCCTTGAAAATCATATAAAAATTTCTCTATTATATTTCTATATATCATTTTCTTTAAAAAGATGTTTTTCCTCTTTATTCTTTCTTGTCTTCTCATTTTCAACTGCTTTCATTCGACTTGTATGCTACTATTTAAACAACATCCGTTTAGATACTAAAACATGAATGATCATGATTTTTGATTTTATAAAATGAGCAAGTTTATGAGTGGAATAATTAATTCAAAGGCCAAAAAACCATTCTTCTTTTTATTATTATTCTTTGTATTATTTGAAACATGTACATACATACATAAGTATTGATCATATAAAATATGTTGACATGACATTTCAAGATAGCAAACCAAAAACCTCAAGGTGAAAACAGGTAAATACTATTTTTTACAAGATTTATGAAAATTAAAAAAGGGTTTCATAATTAAAAATTTTATCTTGTATACCATAAAAAGCAAACCACGAGACATTTATGACTTCCTTTGTTAAAAAAGTTAGTTTATTTTCTAACACTTTCTTTAATGTCATACTGTTAACATTGAAGAAATGTATTTTTAGTATTTTAGTCATTTGTAGTATTATTTAAGCGCTCTATGTAAACATTTTCTAACTTACCTAAGAATATTACTATTTTCTCCCAATTAGTATATTATACCATTTATATATCAACTTATTCTTATAATGTTGTTTGTTCTTTTGTATGTATGTATGTATGTATATATATATGTAAATAATACAATTCCTTTTGTATGATAAGAATTATAAATGTAATGTAGTACAGTTATTAAAAATGTAATTTTATAATTTAAAAAAAAATATATCAATTTTAGTATAAATACTATTGCATACATAAAATTAAATCAGTTTAAGTGTAAAGTCTTAATCGAATCAATCTGTTAATCAACAAAGAGAAAAAATGTTAAACTTTATTTGTGAAATCTGTGAAAAAAATTTCAAACTTAATTCTTCCTTAAGACGTCATATTAGATTAAATCACGATGGTCCCTCGTCATCATTTTATTGTTCAAAATGTAATTTACATTTTGGAACTCACCAAGATCTACAAAGACATTTACATTTAGTAGAACATCCTGAAAATAATAATGTTTTTTGTAACGTATGCAATAAACATATTTTAAAATCAATTTGGCATTATCACTTAAGAACAAATACTCACAAAAAAAAGAGTACTGAACAATTAGACAATAATATAAAGTCTATAAACTCTTGTTTTAAAAATCGAATCTCCTCGTATTTGATTGAAAATGAAAATAAGATGAACTTAATACCTGAAAACTTTCTGAGTGATATTAAACGTAAAGCAATTGATTTATTAAAGAACCTGATACAAAAACATTTAAGTATTAAATATAATTGTGAACTCTTTTGTGAGTATGTGCTAATGAAAGATGATGATGATTTGTGTAGAGTAGATATAAAATCACATCAAACCAAAATGATTACTATAAATTCATCATTAACAAATGCAGACATCGAACAATGTTATGTTAATCAATGTGTGAGTTTAATAGCAAAGATGAGCGAATTTCAAGAACGTGACAGCGGATGGACCTTAATAGAAATCTCACATCTTGAGATTAATATTAATAAATATGAGTGTCTTAAAGGTTCACAATATTTACCTTTACCATCAACAATATTTAAAAAAAAAGCATGTATTAATGTGCAAAATAAAGATCAGTACTGTTTTAAATGGGCGATAATATCAGCATTATATCCAGTCACCACCAATTCAAATAGATGTTTATCATATCAAATCAAAGATATTAATGCAGATATTGTTGTATTGGAAAACAATATGGTTTTAAATTTTAAAAATTTAAAATTTCCGTTAGCCGTTAATATGATAAAGATATTTGAAGAAAATAACCCCGACATCAGCGTCAATGTTTTCGGATTGGAAGGGGACAATGTTGTGGGTCCGTACTACTTCACGCAAATGGAAAAGAATATTCACATTAATTTGTTGTTATTAGAGGAAGATGAACGGGTTCATTATGTGTGGATAAAAAGTATATCAAGGTAAACATATTTATAACAATATAAAAAAAAATCTTTTCTAATGTTTCTTCTTTCTTTTATATAATTCCAGATTGGTGAAAAGTCAGTTAACAAAACACAGAAGACAAATACATGTATGTAATACATGTCTCATCCACTTTCATAATGAAGCGGCCTTGATTATACATAAAAAGGAATGTAACAAATTGGTTACCACAATGCCGAATTCAGGTGATAATATTCTCAACTTCAAAAATTTTAAGAAGCAAATGGAAGTACCATTTGTCGTTTATGCTGACTTTGAATGTATTTTAGAATCAACAAATGTTCAGAATTCTACTAATGTAAAGTCAGTACAAAAGCATATTCCATATGCATATAGTTACTATATTAAGTGTTCATTTGACTCTAGTTTAGACAAGTTTAGAATATATAGTGGTGAAGATTCTCCAAAACATTTTTTTAAAAGTTTAGTAGATGATACTTTAAATATTTATAATAATTACTTAAGTGTAGTTAAACCAATGAATTCTTTAACACCACTTCAAAAAAAGATTCAAAATGAAGATCCAATATGTCACATTTGTAAGAAATTTTTAGATGATAATAGAGTGGCAGATCATTGTAATTTAACGGGTGAATATAGAGGTCCTGCTCACAATAATTGTAATTTAGAATATCAAATTGCTAACTTCATCCCTATATTTTTCCACAATCTTTCGGCATATGATTGTCATTTATTTGTTAGAGAACTTTCATCTATTGAAGGTGATATAAATATCATTCCTTTAAATAAGGAATTATATGTATCAATATCTAAAAGAATTTCAGTAAATGAAAAAGAAACATTTGAATTGCGTTTTCTCGACTCATTTCGATTCATGTCATCAAGTTTAGAAAAGTTAGCCAGTTACTTGACTGATGATGATTTAAAAATCGTTAAAACATTTTATAACAATAGTAATGAATTCAGTTTAATGAAACGTAAAGGAGTTTTTCCCTATGATTATATAGATTCAGAAAATCGTCTTCAGGAAACACAATTACCTTCTCGTGAAGTCTTCTTTAATAAACTGACTAATGAGTCGTGTAGTGAAGAAGAATATCAACATGCAGAAAAAGTTTGGAGTACATTCCAGTGTAATATTTTATTAGATTATTTACTTTTATATCTCAAAGCAGATGTTCTTCTACTTTGTGATATATTTGAAAATTTTAGAAAAGTTTGTAAAAATATTTACAATTTAGATCCTTGTCAATATTATACTTCACCTGGTCTGTCTTGGGATGCAATGTTGAAAACTACACAAATAGAATTAGAACTATTAACAGACATTAATATGTATAATTTTATCGTTCGAGGTATAAGGGGAGGTATTGTTCAATGCAGCAACCGTCATTCCATAGCCAATAATAAATATGTTAGTGATTATGATTCCACGAAGGAATCAAATTATCTTATATATTTAGATGTAAATAATTTATACGGTTATGCAATGTCTCAATACCTTCCTTTTAAAAATTTTGAATGGGTTGAAAACATTGAAGATTTTAACTTAAATGATATTAAAGACGATTCTCCAATAGGATATATATTAGAAGTAGACTTAGATTACCCTTATACATTACATGACTATCATAATGACTTACCATTTTGTGCAGAAAATAAAAAAATTGAAACAATGAAACAGAAAAAATTAATTACAGATTTAAAAAATAAAACAAATTATGTAATTCACTATAAAAATCTTCAACAATGTATTGAAAATGGTTTAATTTTAAAGAAAATCCATAGAATTCTTAAATTTAATCAATCAGATTGGTTGAAAAAATATATTGATTTAAACAATCATCATAGAACTATAGCAAAAAATTCTTTTGAACAAAACTTTTTTAAATTGCTAAATAATGCTGTATATGGTAAGACTATGGAAAATGTTGACAAGAGAAAAGATATAAAAATAGTTTGTGAATGGGAGAATAGAAAAAAAACGGTTAGGAGCTAGATCTCTTATAGCTAAACCAAACTTTCATAGTGCTCTTCAAATTAATGAAAATATGATTGCAATCGAAATGAGAAGAGTAAAAACAGTGTATAATAAACCGATATATATTGGGTTTTCAGTTTTAGAGTTATCAAAATGGAAAATGTATAATTTTCATTACGATTACATGAAACCTAAATATCTTGATAATATTAATCTAAATTATATGGATACAGATTCACTTATATATGATATCAGAACAAATGACTTGTATGATGATATTCGAAATGATATTACTACTCATTTCGATACATCTGCATATCCAAAAGATAATATATATAATATCCCTCTTGTAAATAAAAAAGTTTTGGGAATGATGAAAGATGAATGTAATGGTAAGGTTATTAAAGAATTCATTGGTTTAAGAGCAAAAATGTATTCAGTTAAAATTGATAGAGATGAAAAAGAAATTAAAAAAATTAAAGGTGTTAAACAATGTGTAACAGCTAAACTATCAATTAATGATTTTAGAAAATGTCTATTAGAGAAAAAACTATATTATGACTCTATGTATATATTTAGATCTAAGATACATCAAATTTATACACAACATATAAGTAAGTTAGTATTAAGCTATTTAGATGATAAGAGATTTATAAGAGAAAATAATATTAATACTTATGCATGGGGACATTATAAAATAAATTGTCTATCATCCTCACCATCAAATTTCCAAGAAATTATGGAGGAAGATGATGATATTCTTCTTAATATAGATATAGATATGTAAATTATATATAATGTATGAAAAAAAATAAAAATAATAAAAACAATATAATAAAGAAAAAAATGTAGTTTTTATTTATAATATTTATTAAATAAAAATTTTAAACATAAGTGACCACAATTAAATGTATTAAATTTTTGTTTCTGTTTATAATTATATTCAATATGTAGTTTATCAATATATTTGCTATTGTTTAAAATGTTTACAGTAACTGGTTTTATAACCCTAATATTAATTTTATTGTAATCTATCAGCCATGATGATGTTTGAATAGACGATTTTTGTTTTGATATAAAATATGCTGAAGAATATAACGTGATTCCTTCGTGTTCTGCAACACATTCTGATGGTAAAGTTAACAAACCTTTTAAAGGTAGCATTATCGAACTGCGATTATGATTATCACAGTCCACACTTAGTGTGAATGTATCAGAAACGGTAAATAACCACTGATTTTCTGTTGATAATTTGATCCAAACACTTTTCTTTTCAACTTCTTTAAAATTACATTCAGCATGCCTTGACTGTTTTAGTGCTGAAATTTCACATGTTCGTTCAACAGCTGATTTCCATGAAAAATTATTTCTACAATTAAATTGGTCATCATTGTTTTTAGTACATGCATTAAGTTGCAATTGAGACATCAAAAAATACAAATTATTTGCAAAGTTATACACTATGTAGTCATCATCCACCAAAGATATTACTGTACTATTATCTACTTTAACTGGCAATTGAATTATTTTGTAAACTTCAGAGCTATGTTTGGTAACTTATGATATTTCAGCTTGTATTACAATTCGATTTTCTATTATAAATCCATTTACTTTGATAGAATTAAAAATTTTCTTTAATTTAGTACCGGTGAGTTGTCCAGGAAAAATCAAATCATTTGGTAAGAATATTTCAATATGTGATAATTCGTCTTCTAATTGGTTAAATGTAAGAAGATCTGGATTAACATACCCATGATTTATATCAATTAATAGATTTGACAAGAATGATTGAACTTTATTACAGTTATCTACTATTAAATGTAGTTGCCCTATCATGACTTGAAACAACCATTCTACATTTGTTCTATTTTTATCTTCATCACTATTAATCAGCTTCAGTAGTTCATAAATTTTAATAATGCTTGCATTTAGTTCATTAGTAGTGTTTTTTAATATGTTCTTTGTAGAATCTAAAATTGATATTTGTTGAATCATAAGCTGATTCAAATCTTGCTGGTTGTTAAAATAGTTTTTATTTTTGTTTGCAGAGTTTGATGATCTTCGTTAATCACGGTTTTTGATTTTAGAAATAAATTGTCTTGCTGCAATGAATAATATATTTTATCGAACCTTCGTTTTAACAATTCACATATCTCTTTGTCATATTTATTAATTAAGAACTCATTTTGTATAACTTCTGTTATGATTTTTATTTTCTTAAGTTCATCGTAAAATTCATAGAAGTCATAGTAAATAAATAGATTCCATCTTGAATTAATCATGTTTATTGTTCCTATATTATCAAAATATAATGCAGTATTTGATGGTATTTCTTGAACTCTAATATTAGTATTATAATTTGAAAATGCAGCATTTAGTCTTACAGTTGTCACGAGATGTGTCAAAAAGCAAAGTAAGTTATAATTTATTAAATTCATAATATTTAGGTGTTGTTTATTTATTAAGCTTGATGTCTTATGTTTATATCTTTACTTTTGGAATATGCTATATCGTGATCTTCGCATGCAGCATTCAAAGGTTAATTCCTTTATCTACTCGTTCCAAATGTTTTTATAATTTTTATCCAGGACTGCAAAATTTGTAACCAGGAAGATGTATTTTGTGTGAGTAGACATAAAAATGCTAATTCTTTCTATTTACGTCAAACTTATACAAGAATCCCAAAACATTTAGTTATATATAATGCTAATAAGATTATTATATTTAAGCAAGTGAGACATATATATGGAGATCATGTGTTATGAATTATGAAAAGTTTCATAAAATCTGTCGAGAATGATAGAAAGATATCAGGTCTGATAGCTGATACCAGGTCTGATAGCTGATATCAGATCGATGTAGTGTATACAAGATACAAGATAATACTGATAATTAAATATTTATTTAAATCATCATCTTTACTTACAACCAAAAATCCATACTTGTCTTTCTATCATTCTCGACAGATTTTATGAAACTTTTCATAATTCATAACACATGATCTCCATATATATGTCTCACTTGCTTAAATATAATAATCTTATTAGCATTATATATAACTAAATGTTTTGGGATTCTTGTATAAGTTTGACGTAAATAGAAAGAATTAGCATTTTTATGTCTACTCACACAAAATACATCTTCCTGGTTACAAATTTTGCAGTCCTGGATAAAAATTATAAAAACATTTGGAACGAGTAGATAAAGGAATTAACCTTTGAATGCTGCATGCGAAGATCACGATATAGCATATTCCAAAAGTAAAGATATAAACATAAGACATCAAGCTTAATAAATAAACAACACCTAAATATTATGAATTTAATAAATTATAACTTACTTTGCTTTTTGACACATCTCGTGACAACTGTAAGACTAAATGCTGCATTTTCAAATTATAATACTAATATTAGAGTTCAAGAAATACCATCAAATACTGCATTATATTTTGATAATATAGGAACAATAAACATGATTAATTCAAGATGGAATCTATTTATTTACTATGACTTCTATGAATTTTACGATGAACTTAAGAAAATAAAAATCATAACAGAAGTTATACAAAATGAGTTCTTAATTAATAAATATGACAAAGAGATATGTGAATTGTTAAAACGAAGGTTCGATAAAATATATTATTCATTGCAGCAAGACAATTTATTTCTAAAATCAAAAACCGTGATTAACGAAGATCATCAAACTCTGCAAACAAAAATAAAAACTATTTTAACAACCAGCAAGATTTGAATCAGCTTATGATTCAACAAATATCAATTTTAGATTCTACAAAGAACATATTAAAAAACACTACTAATGAACTAAATGCAAGCATTATTAAAATTTATGAACTACTGAAGCTGATTAATAGTGATGAAGATAAAAATAGAACAAATGTAGAATGGTTGTTTCAAGTCATGATAGGGCAACTACATTTAATAGTAGATAACTGTAATAAAGTTCAATCATTCTTGTCAAATCTATTAATTGATATAAATCATGGGTATGTTAATCCAGATCTTCTTACATTTAACCAATTAGAAGACGAATTATCACATATTGAAATATTCTTACCAAATGATTTGATTTTTCCTGGACAACTCACCGGTACTAAATTAAAGAAAATTTTTAATTCTATCAAAGTAAATGGATTTATAATAGAAAATCGAATTGTAATACAAGCTGAAATATCATAAGTTACCAAACATAGCTCTGAAGTTTACAAAATAATTCAATTGCCAGTTAAAGTAGATAATAGTACAGTAATATCTTTGGTGGATGATGACTACATAGTGTATAACTTTGCAAATAATTTGTATTTTTTGATGTCTCAATTGCAACTTAATGCATGTACTAAAAACAATGATGACCAATTTAATTGTAGAAATAATTTTTCATGGAAATCAGCTGTTGAACGAACATGTGAAATTTCAGCACTAAAACAGTCAAGGCATGCTGAATGTAATTTTAAAGAAGTTGAAAAGAAAAGTGTTTGGATCAAATTATCAACAGAAAATCAGTGGTTATTTACCGTTTCTGATACATTCACACTAAGTGTGGACTGTGATAATCATAATCGCAGTTCGATAATGCTACCTTTAAAAGGTTTGTTAACTTTACCATCAGGATGTGTTGCAGAACACGAAGGAATCACGTTATATTCTTCAGCATATTTTATATCAAAACAAAAATCGTCTATTCAAACATCATCATGGCTGATAGATTACAATAAAATTAATATTAGGGTTATAAAACCAGTTACTGTAAACATTTTAAACAATAGCAAATATATTGATAAACTACATATTGAATATAATTATAAACAGAAACAAAAATTTAATACATTTAATTGTGGTCACTTATGTTTAAAATTTTTATTTAATAAATATTATAAATAAAAACTACATTTTTTTCTTTATTATATTGTTTTTATTATTTTTATTTTTTTTCATACATTATATATAATTTACATATCTATATCTATATTAAGAAGAATATCATCATCTTCCTCCATAATTTCTTGGAAATTTGATGGTGAGGATGATAGACAATTTATTTTATAATGTCCCCATGCATAAGTATTAATATTATTTTCTCTTATAAATCTCTTATCATCTAAATAGCTGAATACTAACTTACTTATATGTTGTGTATAAATTTGATGTATCTTAGATCTAAATATATACATAGAGTCATAATATAGCTTTTTCTCTAATAGACATTTTCTAAAATCATTAATTGATAGTTTAGCTGTTACACATTGTTTAACACCTTTAATTTTTTTAATTTCTTTTTCATCTCTATCAATTTTAACTGAATACATTTTTGCTCTTAAACCAATGAATTCTTTAATAACCTTACCATTACATTCATCTTTCATCATTCCCAAAACTTTTTTATTTACAAGAGGGATATTATATATATTATCTTTTGGATATGCAGATGTATCGAAATGAGTAGTAATATCATTTCGAATATCATCATACAAGTCATTTGTTCTGATATCATATATAAGTGAATCTGTATCCATATAATTTAGATTAATATTATCAAGATATTTAGGTTTCATGTAATCGTAATGAAAATTATACATTTTCCATTTTGATAACTCTAAAACTGAAAACCCAATATATATCGGTTTATTATACACTGTTTTTACTCTTCTCATTTCGATTGCAATCATATTTTCATTAATTTGAAGAGCACTATGAAAGTTTGGTTTAGCTATAAGAGATCTAGCTCCTAACCGTTTTTTTTCTATTCTCCCATTCACAAACTATTTTTATATCTTTTCTCTTGTCAACATTTTCCATAGTCTTACCATATACAGCATTATTTAGCAATTTAAAAAAGTTTTGTTCAAAAGAATTTTTTGCTATAGTTCTATGATGATTGTTTAAATCAATATATTTTTTCAACCAATCTGATTGATTAAATTTAAGAATTCTATGGATTTTCTTTAAAATTAAACCATTTTCAATACATTGTTGAAGATTTTTATAGTGAATTACATAATTTGTTTTATTTTTTAAATCTGTAATTAATTTTTTCTGTTTCATTGTTTCAATTTTTTTATTTTCTGCACAAAATGGTAAGTCATTATGATAGTCATGTAATGTATAAGGGTAATCTAAGTCTACTTCTAATATATATCCTATTGGAGAATCGTCTTTAATATCATTTAAGTTAAAATCTTCAATGTTTTCAACCCATTCAAAATTTTTAAAAGGAAGGTATTGAGACATTGCATAACCGTATAAATTATTTACATCTAAATATATAAGATAATTTGATTCCTTCGTGGAATCATAATCACTAACATATTTATTATTGGCTATGGAATGACGGTTGCTGCATTGAACAATACCTCCCCTTATACCTCGAACGATAAAATTATACATATTAATGTCTGTTAATAGTTCTAATTCTATTTGTGTAGTTTTCAACATTGCATCCCAAGACAGACCAGGTGAAGTATAATATTGACAAGGATCTAAATTGTAAATATTTTTACAAACTTTTCTAAAATTTTCAAATATATCACAAAGTAGAAGAACATCTGCTTTGAGATATAAAAGTAAATAATCTAATAAAATATTACACTGGAATGTACTCCAAACTTTTTCTGCATGTTGATATTCTTCTTCACTACACGACTCATTAGTCAGTTTATTAAAGAAGACTTCACGAGAAGGTAATTGTGTTTCCTGAAGAAGATTTTCTGAATCTATATAATCATAGGGAAAAACTCCTTTACGTTTCATTAAACTGAATTCATTACTATTGTTATAAAATGTTTTAACGATTTTTAAATCATCATCAGTCAAGTAACTGGCTAACTTTTCTAAACTTGATGACATGAATCGAAATGAGTCGAGAAAACGCAATTCAAATGTTTCTTTTTCATTTACTGAAATTCTTTTAGATATTGATACATATAATTCCTTATTTAAAGGAATGATATTTATATCACCTTCAATAGATGAAAGTTCTCTAACAAATAAATGACAATCATATGCCGAAAGATTGTGGAAAAATATAGGGATGAAGTTAGCAATTTGATATTCTAAATTACAATTATTGTGAGCAGGACCTCTATATTCACCCGTTAAATTACAATGATCTGCCACTCTATTATCATCTAAAAATTTCTTACAAATGTGACATATTGGATCTTCATTTTGAATCTTTTTTTGAAGTGGTGTTAAAGAATTCATTGGTTTAACTACACTTAAGTAATTATTATAAATATTTAAAGTATCATCTACTAAACTTTTAAAAAAATGTTTTGGAGAATCTTCACCACTATATATTCTAAACTTGTCTAAACTAGAGTCAAATGAACACTTAATATAGTAACTATATGCATATGGAATATGCTTTTGTACTGACTTTACATTAGTAGAATTCTGAACATTTGTTGATTCTAAAATACATTCAAAGTCAGCATAAACGACAAATGGTACTTCCATTTGCTTCTTAAAATTTTTGAAGTTGAGAATATTATCACCTGAATTCGGCATTGTGGTAACCAATTTGTTACATTCCTTTTTATGTATAATCAAGGCCGCTTCATTATGAAAGTGGATGAGACATGTATTACATACATGTATTTGTCTTCTGTGTTTTGTTAACTGACTTTTCACCAATCTGGAATTATATAAAAGAAAGAAGAAACATTAGAAAAGATTTTTTTTATATTGTTATAAATATGTTTACCTTGATATACTTTTTATCCACACATAATGAACCCGTTCATCTTCCTCTAATAACAACAAATTAATGTGAATATTCTTTTCCATTTGCGTGAAGTAGTACGGACCCACAACATTGTCCCCTTCCAATCCGAAAACATTGACGCTGATGTCGGGGTTATTTTCTTCAAATATCTTTATCATATTAACGGCTAACGGAAATTTTAAATTTTTAAAATTTAAAACCATATTGTTTTCCAATACAACAATATCTGCATTAATATCTTTGATTTGATATGATAAACATCTATTTGAATTGGTGGTGAATGGATATAATGCTGATATTATCGCCCATTTAAACCAGTACTGATCTTTATTTTGCACATTAATACATGCTTTTTTTTTAAATATTGTTGATGGTAAAGGTAAATATTGTGAACCTTTAAGACACTCATATTTATTAATATTAATCTCAAGATGTGAGATTTCTATTAAGGTCCATCCGCTGTCACGTTCTTGAAATTCGCTCATCTTTGCTATTAAACTCACACATTGATTAACATAACATTGTTCGATGTCTGCATTTGTTAATGATGAATTTATAGTAATCATTTTGGTTTGATGTGATTTTATATCTACTCTACACAAATCATCATCATCTTTCATTAGCACATACTCACAAAAGAGTTCACAATTATATTTAATACTTAAATGTTTTTGTATCAGGTTCTTTAATAAATCAATTGCTTTACGTTTAATATCACTCAGAAAGTTTTCAGGTATTAAGTTCATCTTATTTTCATTTTCAATCAAATACGAGGAGATTCGATTTTTAAAACAAGAGTTTATAGACTTTATATTATTGTCTAATTGTTCAGTACTCTTTTTTTTGTGAGTATTTGTTCTTAAGTGATAATGCCAAATTGATTTTAAAATATGTTTATTGCATACGTTACAAAAAACATTATTATTTTCAGGATGTTCTACTAAATGTAAATGTCTTTGTAGATCTTGGTGAGTTCCAAAATGTAAATTACATTTTGAACAATAAAATGATGACGAGGGACCATCGTGATTTAATCTAATATGACGTCTTAAGGAAGAATTAAGTTTGAAATTTTTTTCACAGATTTCACAAATAAAGTTTAACATTTTTTCTCTTTGTTGATTAACAGATTGATTCGATTAAGACTTTACACTTAAACTGATTTAATTTTATGTATGCAATAGTATTTATACTAAAATTGATATATTTTTTTTTAAATTATAAAATTACATTTTTAATAACTGTACTACATTACATTTATAATTCTTATCATACAAAAGGAATTGTATTATTTACATATATACATACATACATACATACATACAAAAGAACAAACAACATTATAAGAATAAGTTGATATATAAATGGTATAATATACTAATTGGGAGAAAATAGTAATATTCTTAGGTAAGTTAGAAAATGTTTACATAGAGCGCTTAAATAATACTACAAATGACTAAAATACTAAAAATACATTTCTTCAATGTTAACAGTATGACATTAAAGAAAGTGTTAGAAAATAAACTAACTTTTTTAACAAAGGAAGTCATAAATGTCTCGTGGTTTGCTTTTTATGGTATACAAGATAAAATTTTTAATTATGAAACCCTTTTTTAATTTTCATAAATCTTGTAAAAAATAGTATTTACCTGTTTTCACCTTGAGGTTTTTGGTTTGCTATCTTGAAATGTCATGTCAACATATTTTATATGATCAATACTTATGTATGTATGTACATGTTTCAAATAATACAAAGAATAATAATAAAAAGAAGAATGGTTTTTTGGCCTTTGAATTAATTATTCCACTCATAAACTTGCTCATCAAAAATCATGATCATTCATGTTTTAGTATCTAAACGGATGTTGTTTAAATAGTAGCATACAAGTCGAATGAAAGCAGTTGAAAATGAGAAGACAAGAAAGAATAAAGAGTAAAAACATCTTTTTAAAGAAAATGATATATAGAAATATAATAGAGAAATTTTTATATGATTTTCAAGGGAGCATATTTGATGAACATTTATACATGATAAGCTATTTTAAAGGAATGCTAGACGAATATGAAAATATGGAGTTATTTACCTCTGTTCATGGAAAAAATTTTATCAACTGCCCTACGATATGCAACATTTGCGATTGTAGATCAAACATTTTGTGTGATTGTATTAAATTTGAATTAAAAAAAGAAAATGTAATACATCTAATAGAAACATATTACAAATTTTTTATCAATAAAATAAATAAATAAAACTAAAACTCATTGTCTTTTTTTTAAGTTACAAAACTCTTTCTGCAAATGCTATTCATTTCTCTTACAAACACATTACTAATCAGGGATGCAAAACATAAACAACATACATTTCAATCATACTGATCTTTAAAAACATAACAGGCAAGCATTTTCTCTCTATACTAAAACTGGGTTTCTTCCATCATCCACAAAATCAAAACTCAAAACCTAACACACACAAATCTATCTGGCAACACTGTCTCACACCAAATAACTATTCCCTCTCTCTCATGTCTCACAACCCACACTTCTCCTCTCTCTCACAACCCACACTTCCTCTCTCTCTCACAACAAATACAAATATTTTAGATTACAAAATTCCATCCAGAAAGATCTATAGATAGTAAACAATCATAGAAAAATTAACACAACAAAACACCAACAAAAATATAAATATATATCTCCGCCATAGCCAACATAAAACCAACCATCAATCACGAACGAGGAAAATACACATTTCAACCACCTTGATCTTTAAAAACACAACAGTTATCTATTTTCTATCTATACACTAAAACTGGTTTTCTTCCATCACACACAAAATCAATCCTCAAAACCTTAACACACACAAATTCACCTGACAATACTCTCTCACACCAAATAACTATTCTCTCTCACTCTCACAACACACACATTCCAATACCTCAATACCACACACCAACAAACACATTACCAACCAGGGATGGAAAACATAAACAACATACAATCATACCACAACACATACACATTTCACATTTCAAAAAACCACAACCCCAGCTATGCATGAGCCGAATTTTGTATGAAAAAGTTGATCCAGAAGGTACATAAACATACTACTTACAACAGATTCCGTTGTTAAATTTTTAGAGAGTGAATTGTTTCACACTTTCGGTGTACCTGAAACCTTAATATCTAATAATGGATCACAGTTTCGATCCCAACAATTTAATAAACTTTTGGAACGTTATGGCATACAACATATTTATACTGCAGTTTATAGATTGTAAAATTGTAATAACGCTTGTATTTTCTATTATTATTGTTTTTAAACTGCATATCCGTTAGAGTTTTTCTTATGAACTATTGTGAATGATATCTTGGCTTATGTATCTTGTTGTTGACATTTATCTTTTAATTTACATCATTGCCTGCTTTACCAACTTTTGGAAATAATTCGGTTTTGGCGCGTTAATGGCGGTCTAATTGGAAGGCTAAGTGGTTTAAATTGGTCATATCAACAGGGATTGTGCCATTTTGGTTGCTAACCTTCCTAACTTTAATTATTAATATATTCATGTTAAGGGGAAAAAAGGCAAAATATTTAATAATCAGGAAAAACCCTTATTTATTGGAGTGATAGTGTCGGGAAATAAAACTCTAACGAAATTATGAAAAGTGGAAATAATTTTTTTCAGAACTTACTATAATTAACTTAAATAAGACAAAATAAAGTTTGATTTAAACACACACAAAAAAAAAAATCGAAAAAAAGAAAGAAAATAAAACAATAATATAAATTCCTTGAATTTTATACAAAAGATTTATATGCCACAAAACTAAAAAAAAAAACTATGTAAAAATCGTAAAATCACTTATTCTTACGAATTTGTTTTCTTATAATTGGAAAAAGTTTATATATATACCATTAATTAATTAAATAACCTAAAGCAGATATCCATTTATGTTATTGTGATAGATAAAGATAATGTTTTTGTTAAAAGAAATTTGTAGAAAAATTATTTTCTCTAATTTATTATTTACTTTTGATTATTGATCAGTGATCACAAACAAAATTCATGTAACAACAGAATAATATACACACATGCATACATGTAAAATTGCCAATTACATGCACTATTAACAGAGGTTAACACCCTCTTTGGAATTTTTATATTGAACAAGTGAATTTACATTCAAATTTGTAGTTAACATGAATTTTGTTTATGTTCATCTTTAACGAATGTTATCAACAGTGATTTAAAAAAAACAAATCAGGACCAACGAGTAAAGCTTTCAAATAACTCTCTGAGAACGTAACCAGAACCTTTTAACAACAACAACAGCATCACCTACATCGCAAGATCTTTCGGCGAGGGAGCGTAACATACTCAATGTAAGTGATTTTGTTTTTTTTTTATTTTCTTATTTTATCTATTTAGTATTATTTCTTTTTTTTTTTTGCCTTGGAATTTGTTTACAATTTTTTTTTTTATTTGTTACGACAGACAAAAATATTCAACAGTTGTACAAGTTTGAATATTTTGGAGTCTCCATTAACGTGACCAACTATTTTTTTGTTTCATGGCGTGCTCCATTGTCCAGTTGAATTAAATAATTTTTGAATGATTTTTGTTGGTCAATATGATTTCTTTATGTTTTCTTTCCAACTAATCATATATTGTCCTATGAATTTGCAAATATATATATAAAAAACACATATTTTTTCCTATATACAGTTTTTTTTTATTCTTTTCAACACTGGTAATTTTTTTTTTTTTTATATTTACTGTATTCATCTCAAAATATTTTTGTTATTCTCTTTTGATTTTTTTATGTTATTAAATACATTTATTCGCTTCATTTAAAGTATTTTATCCTAATTTTTAATTTAATCTTGAAACAAATCGTCAAATGAAACTTTTGTGAAATAAATTAAAAATGAATATGAGATAAATTGCTGAATCATCTGTTTGAATTTGAAAAACTAAGGTAAAAAGCTCGTGGGAAATATTAGGGATCATAACATAATTTTAATTTGGATTTTTTTATGGTCATGGTTGCGTGGGATAATTTTCTGGTCAATACGATTCCATCGTGTATTGTTAGAATGTTCTTTAATCGCGAAGGTACTGATATTCACTCTTTTTGTTTAAATAACACAAATTACATCAGCCACTTACATACATCAACAGACGTGGTATGCTACAATATAAATTCGGCTCCTTTAATAATCTTTTTTTTTTTCATGTTTTTTAATTTCCCTTTTAGTTAATTTTCTTTATTAATATCTAAAGTCGGAGAGGAAATTGTTTATGAGCAATCTAAGTGTTAGTCATTTACAACCCTGATTTAACGGTATTAATTTATTTGTATTTATATGCTTATATAAATTTGTTCACTATATTATTTTACAGCTCGGAATTCAGTGTTTTGGATTAGTTTAATTTCTAAATCTGACCAGAGTTGAAAAAAATATGTTTGATAAATTTACCTACCCTTCAATAGGATTTTAAAATCTGATATAGATTTTATCTATTGTAGAAAATGCTTTTCTTTTATTTATTCTTTTGTAATCGGTCGTTTGTACCAGTACTACTTTGATTATTTTGTGATCATGAGTCTTTACCATTGGTTTTTGTTGTATTCAAACATTTCATTTACTTCTGATATTGTGTTAATTATATTTTTTTTTATTTTTGTTAAACTTTAAATTTAATTTTTTTTCTATTTTTTCTTTTGGTTTTGGCCTGGCAGTTATAATTTTTTTTATTTATTATTTTTTTATTGCTTTATCAATACATTTTGCCATATTTTTTCAATTATTTTTATTTATTTTTAATTTCTTTTGCATTCGATTTTTTTATTGTTTTTTTTTATATATATATATTGATTCGGTAGATAATGGGTTTAGGCGATAATAATCAGGTTGCGGCACTTACTGAAAAGCACCCTAGCTGTGATTCAAGCAAAACTCCAATCGCTTCTAAAACACTACTTCATACAAAAGTATGTGGGCATATTTTTCATAAAGAATGCATTTCAAAGTATTTAAAACTCAGACCTTATTGTCCTGAATGTAAGGTTAGGATAGTTAGCGATGGTCCACTAAAGAATACTAGGTCGCGAAGTAAAGCTCCTACACCAGCTCCGGATTTTCGTAATACATCACCTAATATGTCTAATGTGACTGACGACACTTCACTTTTGTCACAATCAGTTGCAGAGCCGTCTGCTCCTCCTGGTAGTTCTAATGAGCATTTAAAAAACCTGATTTCATCAATAGTATCGGCTCAACAATCGCAATTATTAGCAGCATTGTCTACTCAGATTTCAAAACTTGGTGAAACAAATGTTCAAGCTTATTTCAAGTTAGGTTATCAATGCCAGCATAAGTTCAAAGAACACCGCCTCAACGAATGCAAAATGTATCTGCAGTAGAAAATCGCAAGTTCAGGGAATTGTTAGGTCTTGATTCTAATGATAGCCGCTCTAGATCTGCTCAACCTGTTTCATCTTTTAATAACTCATTTCATTCTTCTTCACCTTCTGACTTTAGTGCACGCCCAGATAAAGTTTTGCAAATAATTTCAAATTGGAAAATTGTGTTGCGTTGAGGAAGCAGTACAAGGATTCTAGAACAGACGTGGACATAAGGGAATTGATTACGGATAGAAAGCAGATGAGTAATGAGAATTTCGACAATTTTTATGAATCAATAATAGCGCTGACTGATAGGCTGGTAGAACCGCTGAACGAGACCACATTAGTGGAAGTTTTACGCCCAAATTTTCTTCCAGAAATACAGCATGAGATCCTTAACCTTCAAATCAAATCTGCAGAGGATTTAAGGGGAATGATACCGAATTACAGGAAGTCGAAAATGAGGAAATTTTAGCTGTATCTTTGAGCTGTTGAAATTGTCGCAAACAAGGTCATAAGTATCAGGACTACCTGGCACCAAAACCTATATTTTGCCATGGTTGTGGTGATCCCGATATTTATAAACCTAACTGCAAGAAATGCAGTCAAAAAAAAAAAAAAAAAACGCGAGAGCATGGGGTGCCAACCGGCCCCAGAAGAAAACGGAAATGGATATAAACTAACATTATTAAAAAGACAGAATAATAACATGTTAAATAATATAACCAGAAATAACATAATTACTACCGGATTTGAAGAAGATATTTACAGAAAGGGAAGTTTAGGAGAAGGTTATAAGTTTTTGTTAAAGGGGGTTACCGAAGTTATGAATTTTAAACCTTTCCATATACGATTGAGGGAATACTACGAGACTAGTGATAGAATTTTTGGAGAAAAGATAAATTCTAGTCGATCATTTTGGAAACGCGTTAAAGATTTCAGGAATAAGTTCATCTGTTCCATTTTAAACAAACCTAGTGACGTACGGCCGTATGCTGAAGTTATACTATTTGGGGAAGAAATGTTAGGTTTAATGGACACTGGTGCATCTATAAGTTGTATCGGTTCCAAAGAAGCTGAAAAGTATTTGAATTCTGGTTCTTATTTTCGAAAAATTAAATCATCCGTAAAAACTGCGGATGGCCAAGATCAGAACATAGTAGGATTTGTAAATACTAAAATTGTGTTTAAAGGTATTGAAAAGCCGAAAACTATATTCATTATTCCTTCCCTGAATCGAGACTTATTTTTAGGAATTGATTTTTGGAAAGAATATGAATTGCTACCCTCTGGTCTAACCCATGACGTGTCTTCGTATAGGGTTTTAGGTGTAGATGAAGTTGCAGGGCAAGTTTCTTTAAGTAGCATACAGAAGCAACGCCTCGAACAGGTAGTCAACATATTTCCTTCATATGCCAAGGAAGGTCTATGGAAAACTAATGTTATATCTCAAACCATTGACACTGGAGATGCTAAACCAATTAAGCAGAGACATTTTCATGTATCTCCGACAATTGAAAAATTACTATATGATGAGTTAGATCGAATTTTATCATTGGGAGTTATTGAAGAATCAAATTGCCCTTGATCGTCCCCTGTAGTTTTGCATAGAAAACCTGGTAAAAATAGACTTTGTCTGGACAGTCGGAAGTTGAATTCAGTTACTGTTGGGGATGCGTACCCTTTTCCACAAATCGATGGCATATTGAGTCGGCTTCCCAAAGCGGAATATATAACCGCTTTAGATCTGAAGGATGCTTTTTGGCAGATTCCTTTAGATTCAGGATCAAAACAAAAAAAAGCATTCACCGTACCTGGGAGACCGTTATATCATTACAACGTGATGCCATTCGGGCTATGTAATGCGCCTCATACCATGTCTAGGCTCATGGATATCGTCATTCCACCAGCTCTCAAGACGGAGGTGTTTGTTTATCTCGACGATCTTCTGATCATATCGGAATCTTTTGAAAAGCATCTGGATGTACTAAGAGTAATTCCGCAGAGAATACGTGACTCAGGATTGACAATTAACGTAGAGAAGAGTAGGTTTTGTGCCCAAGAAGTAAAATATTTAGGTCATGTGGTGGGAAATGGAGTTATTCGTACAGATCCGGAAAAAGTATCTGCTATTACCGACTTTCCCGTTCCGCGATCGGTGAAACAAATTCGCAGATTTTTGGGAATGACAGGTTGGTATCGGAAATTTATCAGGAATTATGCTCGTATTACCACTCCTATGACTGACTTATTGAAGGAAAAAAAGAAATTTGTATGGACCGATGAAGCGCAGAAAGTTTTTGAGGTTTTAAAGTCTCACTTGAGCTCCGCGCCTGTCTTGCATAGTCCAAACTTTTCGCAGCCGTTTTTTATACACTGTGATGCTAGCAAAACAGGTATTGCAGGTGTTTTGGTGCAGAGAGATGCGGAGGGTGATGAGGTTCCGGTGGCATTTATGTCCAAGAAGCTAAACCAGGCTCAACGTAACTATTCGGTTGCCGAACAAGAATGCTTAGCTGCTGTGTTAAGTATAAAAAAATTCAGAGCATATGTTGAAGGACATGAGTTTACAGTGATCACTGACCACGCGTCATTGAAATCTCTCATGATCCAACCAGATCTCAGTACGCGACTTGCTCGGTGGGCTTTGAAACTGCAGGGTTACAAATTCAACATTCAGCATAGGAAAGGTAATTTGAATGTAGTTCCAGATACTTTATCTAGGGCCAATACTGAGGACTTATCCGAGTTAGGGTAGAATAGCGGGACAGCCTTTGACAGTGACTCAGGGGTTTTTGTAGATCTTAATTCTACACATTTTCATTCAGACGACTTAAAGAACAAAATCGAGAAAAATATCGATTACATACCAGGCTTAAAAATAGTGGACGGATATCTATGCAGACGGATGGAGCATGCTACAGGGGAACAAATAAAAGATGATTTGGCTTGGAAACTGTTTATTCCTCTTGGAATGATCCCAGAAATTCTTAATTACATTAACAAAACCTTGGAAAGAATCCGTAGGTACTACTTTTGGCCTAGTTTAGCAGTTGATGTTAAAGACTACGTAAATAGCTGTGAAGTATGCAAATCATCAAAACACCCTAATAGAGTTTTGAGACCACCAATGGGTAGAAATAGCGAAACGGAAAGGTTTTTCCAAAAGTTATTTGTAGACTTTTTAGGGCCATACCCTCGATCACATTCTGGTCATATCGGTATTTTTATTGTGCTTGATCATTTTTCGAAATTCCCGTTTTTGAAGCCAGTGAAGAAAATTACAACAGATTCCGTTGTTAAATTTTTAGAGAGTGAATTGTTTCACACTTTCGGTGTACCTGAAACCTTAATATCTAATAATGGATCACAGTTTCGATCCCAACAATTTAATAAACTTTTGGAACGTTATGGCATACAACATATTTATACTGCAGTTTATAGATTGTAAAATTGTAATAACGCTTGTATTTTCTATTATTATTTTTTTTAAACTGCATATCCGTTAGAGTTTTTCTTATGAACTATTGTGAATGATATCTTATCTTGTTGTTGACATTTATCTTTTAATTTACATCATTGCCTGCTTTACCAACTTTTGGAAAAAATTCGGTTTTGGCGCGTTAATGGCGGTCTAATTGGAAGGCTAAGTGGTTTAAATTGGTCATATCAACAGGGATTGTGCCATTTTGGTTGCTAACCTTCCTACTGTACATATCTTTGTGATCCTGTAAAAAAATAATTTTTAGTAAAGTATTGTGATAAAAAAAAAATTCCTTAGTTTGCATCGGGTCTTTTTTCATATTTTTCTGTACAAGGAAAAAGTAAATAAATTTTATTGTGTTCGATTGAACAGGTATGTGATTGAGTTATTCTTGGTATTTCAGATGTAAATTTCACTTGCATTTCTTTAGAAAAATCTACAGGTTTGGTTAAGTAATTACCCAAGATACACCCCCCCCCCCCGCTGACACTTCAGACGGTAATTTTTTGTATTAACAAATAATCATTTATTTAAGCCTTCGCTTAAACAAACAATGTTTTTTTCTCTACATAGATTTGGCGCCTTTTTACATATATTTTCTTGTTGCGTTAATTGCTGTGTACAAAGCAGAAGAAGCATAGTTCTATTTCCATCACCCTCACTTCGTTAGGAGATCGTCAGCCAACACTCATTTGTTCAAAGATCGTTGCTCGATACTTAGTCTCATACTTGTCGGGTGATTATAAGGAAAAAGTGTTACAAGTGATAACTTTAATTATTAAAATATTCATGTTAAAGGGAAAAAAGGCAAAATATTTAATAAACAGGAAAAAACCTTATTTATTGGAGTGATAGTGTCGGGAAAAAAACTCTAACGAAATTATGAAAAGTCGAAATAATTTTTTTCAAAACTTACTATAATTAACTTAAATAAGACAAAATAAAGTTTGATTTAAACACACAAACAAAAAAAAAATCGGAAAAAAAGAAAGAAAATAAAACAATAATATAAATTCCTTGAAAATAAAAGAAAAAAAGTAAAAATCGTAAAACACTGAATTTTTTTTTAATTAAATAACCTAAAGCAAATATCCATTTATGTTAGTGTGATAGATAAAGATAATGTTTTTGTTAACCAGTGTTAAAAGAAATTTGTAGAAAAATTATTTTCTCTAATTTATTATTTACTTTTGATTATTGATCAGTGATCACAAACAAAATTCATGTAACAACAAAATAATATGCACACATTCATACATGCAAAATTGCCAATTACATGCACTATTAACAGAAGTTAATACCCTTTTTGGAATTTTTATATTAAACAAGTGAATTTACATTCAAATTTTTAGTTAACATGAATTTTGTTTATGTTCATCTTTAATGAATGTTACCAACAGTGATTAAAAAAAAAACAAATCAGGAGCAACGAATAAAGCTTTCAAATAACTCTCTGAGAACGTACCCAGAACCTTTTAACAACAACAACAGCATCACCTACATCAAAAGATCTTTCGACGAGGGAGCGTAACATACTCAATGTAAGTGATTTTGTTTTTTTTTTTATTTTCTTATTTTATCTATTTAGTATTATTTCTTTTTTTTTGCCTTGGAATTTGTTTACAATTTTTTATTTTTATTTGTCACGACAGACAAAAATATTCAACCTTCAACAGTTGTTGTACAAGTTTGAATATTTTGGAGTCTCCATTAACGTGACCAACTATTTTTTTGTTTCATGGCATGCTCCATTGTCCAGTCGAATTAAATAATTTTTGAATGATTTTTTTGTCAATAAATGATTTCTTTATGTTTTGTTTCCAACTAATCATATATTGTCCTATGAATTTGCAAATATATATATATATAAAACACATATTTTTTCCTATATACAGTTTTTTTTTATTCTTTTCAACACTGGTAATTTTTTTTTTTTTATATTTACTGTATTCATCTCAAAATATTTTTGTTATTCTCTTTTGATTTTTTTATGTTATTAAATACATTTATTCGCTTCATTTAAAGTATTTTATCCTAATTTTTAATTTAATCTTGAAACAAATCGTCAAATGAAACTTTTGTGAAATAAATTAAAAATGAATATGAGATAAATTGCTGAATCATCTGTTTGAATTTGAAAAACTAAGGTAAAAAGCTCGTGGGAAATATTAGGGATCATAACATAATTTTAATTTGGATTTTTTTATGGTCATGGTTGCGTGGGCTAATTTTCTGGTCAATACGATTCCATCGTGTATTGTTAGAATTTTCTTTAATCGCGAAGGTACTGGTATTCACTCTTTTTGTTTATTTTCACGTATGTTCTCTCATATTCCTTTTGTTTTTATCCAATGCACGTACTTTAAATTTGTAAAGTAGCTACGTGGCTTACTGTATTTCGAAGAGTAGAATCCCCCATCCGACGGTCAGTGAAAACACGTGCACCTCTTTGAAGTAACACGAATTACATCAGCCACTTACATACATCAACAGACGTTGTATGCTACAAAACATATATAAAAATAATATCCTTTACGATTATCCCAAAAACGGTACACCGTCTTAATCTCAAATTGTACTTTTTCAGTGCGGACAAAAAAATAGGGTCAAAATTTTTAAAAAATTTTTGCAAAGTTTTTTCGAAACATATATGGGGAATATCTAAGGTCCGAACAAATCTTAAGTACCAACACCGATTTTTATAGTTAAACAATTTTAATTTTAATCAAAAGACAGTAGTAAAGACTAATTTAGAAAGGTTTAATGTAAATAAATTTCCTCTGAAACAGAAAGTCTTCAAACAATTTTATCATGTCGGGAACTTTTAATTTCATTAAGTCTGTTCAAATTCTACTAGGAACACAATTTTCTCCTGGGAATCTAAGAATACAATTGGAGGAAATATTATTTCTCTGTAAAATGATTCTTAAGCTCCCTGGTACTGAGACTTTGAACTGACAATTTTCTATGATAGTAACAAACACCTATTATATTACTAACACCGTTATCCTTAATTATACAGGGGGTATAAAATGTTCCCAATTCTGTAATTTTTAATTCTTAAGAAAGTTTTGTGTTACAATTTAATATTTATATTTCGTTTATAAAAATAGTTGCTTTTTACTTAATTTTACGTATTTTTTTACTTTGGGTACACGAGGACACTATTTGTGGCTTTTACAGGTGCATATTATAAGACCATGGCTTTCCAAAATAGAGTTTTGAATAAATTTAGTTTTTACTAATTGTTTTCTCATATTCTTAGAAGAAATTTATGTTCTCAGCGAATTTAGAATCGACTTAATGGCATTGGAGCTCCACGACTTGATAAATTTTGTTGGTGGTTTTTTCCTCCGTAGTACATTTTATACCCCGAACCTTTTTAAAATGTTTCTGAATACTGTCTATTAATTGATAATAAAATTATCTAACTATACCGATCAACTTCCGTACATAAAATTAGCTTAACCTTTTTTCACATTTTTTACGTTCCTATTTAATGGATCCTTTTTGATACAAATTGTACTCGAAATTAAAGATCTCCAATAATCCTTCCATCGAAAGCTATTATATCAGCGACTATAAGTGCATGGAATGATAGTGGATTCGGCCATGGGGTCATTCAAACACCTAGGGTAATCTTATTGAGGATGAATTAGCCAAAAATGGTTGGAGTACCGCTTTCGTCGTGCAGATCAATAATTTTGCGGAGCTTATCGAGGATTGCACAAGATGGATGGACAAATAAATCCACATACATACTCAACCTCGAGGCAAATATAGTCTCATTATGATGAATCTCGATCTAACTGCATCATGAAACTACCGAGGCATCGGTTACGAATTCTATCAGCCGACGTCAAATGGCACTGGATTGCTGGTGTGTATGCTAGGGGACTAGGGCTACCTTTTAACTACTTTTGTCAAGATGAGAAAGGAAACGGTGGAGCATCTTTTATGCCACTGTCCCACTCTCACTGAGGACTGCTAATTTTGGCAGTCCATTTGTGCATGTTTTATCAGATCTCTCGGATATTGACATCAGATGGATCAATTCTTTCACACATGCGTCGTTAATAATTTAACATTTAATAATTTAAACTTTTTTCCTTTGTACATTTGTTTAAATAAACAAAAGTTTGTAAAAAAAATTAACTTATTTTAATTTAAACTTAATTATTATAAACATGATTATATTAATTATAACAATGTTTCTTGCATAATTAAAATTATTATATGTACATACATACATACATAATACATACACAAATCCATACGTACATTTATATGCATGTATGTCTGTTAATTCCTTTATTAATTTTTTATGCTTACATACCCTGCAAGCATTTAGGGAATTCTTTTTCGAAATAGCTCACTAATTCGCCACTCTTAGAAGTGCAATAGAAGATTTCTCTCAATTTTCCAACAACAAAATATATTAGTATACGAATTGAATCTTCTAGACGTAACTACTTTAATCACTATTAGAAGTTGTTTGGATAATAGTTACAGTTATCCAAAAACGAAAACACTATTTTTCAACATCTTTTCTAGCATTTGGAAGATTGTTGTTTACCAATCCACATAACCTGTCGAATTCGGCACTCTAAGATGATTAATAGTAGAATGTGCAAAACTTTACAAAAACAACACACATTAGGTTCGAAATTTTATCATAAAATCATGATTTTGGCGATTGTTTACATTTCATAATGGGAAAAAGAACAAGCAGAAACAATATAATTTTTCTTAGTAAAAATAAAAATTTTCAAGTGATTAGAGTGAAAAAATATTAACATTAAATAAAATTATTTACGTAAACTGATGTGAAACAAAAAATTTATAAGTTTTAAATAAAAATTAAGAAAATAAGGTAAGCATTTATCATAATTTAAAAGATATTATTAATATTTCAACTAGTTCTGGGCAAGCGAATAAATTTAGGAAAACATTTTCATTTTCTATAAAAATAAAAAAATATGTTGTTAACAATTTGAGGGCCAGAAAATTTAGTTTTATATAAAATTCTTAATAACTAAAACAACATTTTTTAAAAGTGTGGGAGTTTGACTTATGTATGACATGCCCGCAGCAAAAGTCGCTAATTTTCAGAATAATTTTCTATAGAACAAAAAGTTACGAATATATTAAAAATTCAATTTTACAAGTCTATTCTGTGGAAGATTAAAATTTATATATATATATATATATATATATATATATATCTATATACATATATACATATATATATATATACATATATATACATATATACATACATACATACATATATATATATATATATATATATATATATATATATATGCAGCAATCAAAATTTTGGGAATGCATTGCATTATTTTTAGTGGAGCTGTATTTTTACACTTTAAATTTGAATTTTTAAAATTTTAAATTAAATTTATTTAAAAGTTTGAAAAGAATTCAAAGATTGTTCTTGTTGTGTAGAGTAGATTGTGGTAATTTTTGGTTAAGTAGCGGTATTTATTTCCAAGTTTCAAAAATCTTAAATATTGACAAAAATGATTGAAAAAACTTTCAGGGCCAAGATGAAATTTAAATAATGATTTAAAATGGTACATCATCATTAAAATTGGTAATAAAGTATGGAAATGATTAAAAGATCATATAGTTTTTAATAAAGGGAATCTCCTTTATAAAAATGGAAACATTTGAAAGAGAAATTAGAGAAAATTTATTATAAATATTTTTCCAAATATTTCCAAAATTCTTAATAGTCAGCTATGTGTTCAGCGAGAAAGTATGATTTTAGAAAAGTATATGGTGTTCGCCTTGTAAAAAGTGTAATACATTTGTTCTTTAATAATTTTTGAAAAACTGTCGATTTTAGAAAAAAATTAACCAAAAAATTTTTATTTATTTTAATTACATAGAAAATTCAATACAAAATTAAAATAAATAATAATGTAGTCTTGTAATATTTAGAAATCGTATATTATATTACTAAACATTTTATAATGCGAACATCATAACCTTTCTAAAAATCATACATTGTCGCCGAACATACTAATAACTGCAGGAAATTTTACAAATATTCTAATAGATGTTAAATTTTCATTTGAATTCAAATAAATTGTTTTCTGTAGTAAACACAAGGAAGAGTTATTTTTGTTATTTAAAAAATAAATTACAATATTAATAATTATTCTTATTTTATTATATATATCTACTTTATTAAATTTGAAAGAAACAAATATTCTTTTCTAATTTTGTTCTTAAAATATTTTTTAGTATTCTTTTTTAATTTAATTTTTTTTAATGTTAATTTGAATTGAAAATATTGTTGTGTAATTAATTTTATTGCTTTCCATAATAAATATCAGAAAGAATTAATTTTGTGATTTAAAAAATTTTAATATTTTTACTTTTGATAATTTTGTTCATTCCTAATCCTTCATTTTAAAATATAAGTATTACTGGCATTATTATTTTAAAAATTTTATGCAAAATGGTTTTAAAATTCTGCAAAAATTTTCTATCGAAAGTGTAACTACGTCGGCACACCGGAAAGTTGATATGTTTCGCTTTTACTATTGAATTCTCATATAGTTAGAAATAGCATCTTTTGAGTAACGCTTTAGTGGGGATTGGAAGATTCGAATTAGGATTTTTTATTAGACACTTTTTACTGCTTAATAGTAGATCTTAATACGTGACGTACAAAACTTACTAAAGCGTTACGAATTCTGATCTACTTAGTAACACCGTTCGTTAAGAAATGTGCCACTAAGAGATAGTTCCTTTTGAGTAACGCTTTAGTGCGGATTTGAAGATTCGAATTAGTGACATTCAATAATGACTAAAGCGTTACTCAAAAGGAACTATCGCTTAGTGGCACAGTTCTTCCCGAACGGTGTTACTAAGTAGATCAGAATTCGATAGTAAAAGCGACGCATATCAACTTCCTGGCGTGTCGATATAGTTACGATTTCGATAGATAATGTTTGCAGGGTACGAGTATGAATACATATATAACATTCATACCTAGGAACACATCATCCCTTTTTTCACAAACACTTTTTTGCTTAAACATTATTTACAGCACACATGCTGTCCGAACGATTTAAAAATAAAATAAAAAATACTACTCTTCTTCAGAAAACAAAAAATATATGAAGTTTTTTTTAGATTACTTTTGTAACACGGTGGTGGTGACTTTTATTTTTAATTTTTCGGGGGAAAAAAAAAAAATACTTCTATAAATGAAGAGGAACGAAAAATTTCCTTTGTATTCCGAATTTTTCTATAGCCTGCTGTTAACAATGATGCTAGTTAATAAAAAGCAACAACAAACACATAAAAAATAATATTTTTAATTTTTTTGTGGCTTTTCTATTTAAAACGAAAATGATAAAACAATTTTTCAATGGTTGACCGTAAAGGAATTTTCATTGCAAAACAATTCAGCATTTTGGTCGGTTTAACAAATTTCCATTTATGTACATCTTCAGGCAACGCTGGTTTTAAAGCTACCAATTATCCAAATAAAAAGTTTACTGCGAGAAGAAACAATACTTTTGTAAATTTATTTGACATTTCATTTATAGATGTCCTTTGTCCAATGAAAATTTGAATTGTATCAAAACAAGAAGGTATATGGTAATGGTTGCAATTGACTAAAAATAAAAAACATAAAATAAAGATTAAATTGTTTATAGCATATAATTTATTATTTACAAAGAATAAGTTAAAAAATTATCATAAAAAGTATTAATATTTAAGTTTTTATAGATACTCACCACTCTAAAAGATGTACGACCTCATAAAATGTATAGTATATATAATCTGATCCCTTATGAAACTCTAAGACAATCTACCTATCTCCATCTTGCAACGGGATTTAGCGCAGATATTGACTGGTATTGAAAATGGGAAACACAGAGTATAAACGGAGATATCACACTTAATGTATAAAAAAATTTTATAGATGTTAAAGAAAGAGCTAGAAATATCGCTTTATGATGTGTTTAAGCAAAATACAACATAGTAAGAAGGAAAATGTATGGATCAAATCCCAACAAAAGTCGATGTAGTGAAACAAGTTAATATTTTCGCTATGATTTTTTAAATTCATGACTATATTCTATATATTTTGTTTGTTTTTTGAGTTTAAATATATAATTTTATCGTTTTTAAACGAGTATACATCACAGACTACACAGACATTTAAAAATGTTTAAATCACAGACTACACAGGCATGAGGCCAATGGCATATGTCAATTATGGTTATCTTGAAATTTTTCACAATTGACAATCATGGTAATTTACAAAGCGAGAAATAAAAAATCGTATTCAAATAACGAGTATGTGAAACTAGCTAAATTGTCTTTTTCAATCATGTTTTCTAGAAGGTTCTTTTTGAAATCCTGATACTGGTAATTTTCTTAGGAAATTATTTATTTTCATTTTCTTCTTCCAGAAAATTTTATAGATAAGATGCGGTATTTTTTGAGTTTGTATGATTTAAAAATAAGTAGTCAAGATTAGGAGAAGAAAGATGTGTGAGAACCGAAGTACCGATCTTGTTATACTTTGCTTTTAAAGACGAAAGTATCACCAGACTGGACCGAAGTTCTTTCTTCCGAATCGTGGCCGAATCCGTAGTTAGCTGACAGAGAGCCGAAGAATTTATCTAGTTGGTATATAATCCATATAGTTGTAATTAGTCGATTGAGAACTGAAGTATTTATCTCGTTGGATTGTATTTGAAGCCCGAACCTTGTAGCTAGCCAAACGAGAGCGGAAGTATTTATCTTGCCGGATTGTATTTAGCATTAGAGTAACCCATACAATCGTAGTTAGCCGATTGAAAACAGAAGTATTTATCTCATCGGATTGTATTTGAAGTGAGAACCTTGTTGCTAGCCGAAGTATTTATCTCGCCGGATTGTATTTGGCATTAGAGTAACCCATGCAATCCTATTTTGTTACCGAACCTTGTAGTTAACCGAACAAACGCCAAAGCATTTATCTTGCCTGATTGTATTTAGTATTAGCGTAGCCCAAACAATCCTAGTTAGCCGATTGAGAGCCGAAGTATTTATCTCAAAAAATTGTATTTTGTAGACAAAATCTGTAGCTATCCGAGAGCCGAAGAATTTATTTTGCCGGATTGTATTTAGTATTAGCGTAACCCATACGATTAAAAGCTGAAGCATTTACCACATCGAATTGTATTTTGTTGTTGAACCCTGTACCCTTTGAGAGCCGAAGCATTTATCTCGTCAGATAGTATTTTATCTCAAAAGTAGATAATATGAATTACAGCAGTTTAACTTTTAACCAAAATGTAATCGTTTTCTACGTAATATAATATTTAGCATTATATATTATATCGATTAATTTATGCGATAACTAGTTTTTATAAAAAGAATTGGTATGTAAAAGTATACTCTTATTTTGTTAATTTTTATATTCTTGTTGTTCCATTTGACAAAAATTTTAATTAACAAATGGTCGTATTTTTTATAATTTATAAAATCATAAATTCTTTATTTCATTAATTCAAAAATTCAATGTCTCATTAATTCTTGAATTCATATATTCATAAATTA
Organism: Protocalliphora azurea; assembly: GCA_932274085.1. Lineage (NCBI taxonomy): Eukaryota > Metazoa > Arthropoda > Insecta > Diptera > Calliphoridae > Protocalliphora > Protocalliphora azurea. The sequence continues at coordinate 92,451,816 of OW026519.1, read as the reverse complement.
TATATCAAATTATGAACTTTTGAATTAGTGATTTTATGAATTATGACAAATTATGACAATTATGACAACTTTATAAGTTTTTGAATTAATTAATTTATGATTCCAAGATTTTAAAAATTTACTAATATAAATAAAATAATGAGTTTTCAATAAAAATTGCAAAACAAGTATATTTTTCAAAAAAAGTAAAAATTAAAAAAAAACTTTTTCTGCTTGGAAAAATAAAATTCGAAAATTTAAAAAGCATAAAATTTTATGAAAATCTAGATCGTAACGATAACAATGTATATAAATAAATAAATTGAAACGCGAATCATGTCTCAAATGAATTTTCAAATATATTTTTTAAGTTTAAAATTAAACTTAAACTTTTTATTGTTTTGCCATTTTATTAATTTTTCCTTCTTAAATTTCAATTTATTAAATCCATTTTTGAATGTTCAATCATCTGAATGAATATTTTTTTATCTTCTACTTAAATACATATATATGTATATATAAACACATAAATTTGCTTACAAATAAAAGTTTTGTTTCCGTACCTTTTGGGCAAAGATCAGTAAAATTGGATTAAGTGAAAGTTGCTCTCACAAAAGGCAAAAATATACAAAAGTATTGGAACACCAAAATTATTTACCAAGAATACGTTAAAGTAATTTGAAAATTCATATAGGGAGAAAACAAACATTTTCGAACACCCGACGAACCTCACCATCTCCGATATTGATGAAACTCGATATATACACACACTATGCAAATACAAAATTTAAAGTTCAACATAATTTTCAAATTCGTTGCAGTTTAGTTTTTATCGCTGTTCATAGTTCACTTTTTTCAGATTTTTTTTAATATGTACTATATGAAATTTAAATACATATATCTTCGGACTTATTTGCCCGATTTAAACAAACTTTGGCACAAATTGATGCCTAATAAATCTAGTTTCTAATTGTTTTTGTAAAAACGCAATTTTGAAACGAAAAGGATACTGAAACCAATATTCGTCCTTGTATCAAAGATATTTAAAAAATCATATCTTCCATTTTTATAATTTTTCTTCAAAATATTCCTTAAAGTGTTGGCAACAACATACAAATAAATTAGAAAAGCTGCATAGGGCGATGCTGAGAAAATTGGCATTTAGTAAGAAACTCTAAGATATATGGATTTAAATTTCATCTATTTTTGAATTACTGAAAAAATGAATTTTGAACCCCGATAAAAACTAAACTACAAGGAATTTGAAAATGTTGAAAAAATTAAAATTTTGTACTGACGTAATGAGAGTGTACACCAAAATTTATCAAAGTCGGATGTGGTGAGTTTAAAAGTTGCGTTTTTTTTTCGTAAATTTTGGTTTTCCTCTAATTATTACTGAAATAAATGATTTTTTTTACTACATGTTAATTTTTTCAGCTCTAACTTGTTTTTAATTTAAGTTCTTTTTCTTTTTAAATATGGTATATTATAAATAAAATTTATAACTATAGCAATATCATGTATGACTAAAAGCCTAATTTTGTAAAACGAAAGGAAATTCGTTTCGAAATTTTATATTGTTGTTTTCAATACAAGTTATCGAAATGTATTTTCCTTTCGTTTGACAAATTTAGGCCCCAAAAGTTCTCATTAATTTAAAGCATGTAAACGAAAATTTTTTATATTTTAAATATTTATAGTATTGAAAAAAGCTAAAAATTTTATGATTATGTAAAGTCTTGAAAATATATATACATTTACATTTTGAGTTTCGAGAGATCAGTCAACGAAATATCTTAAAAACTGTAAAACATCAGAAAAAAATTACAAAATTTATAAACGATTTTTTTTTACATTTTAAAAAGTAAATATTTCGGTCTCTGTAAGCAATATGATATAGACTGGATATTTTTCTGAATCTGTGAAGTCTGGAGAATATAAGCATGTTATATCTTTTTTAAATCTAAACCATTTATTCATAAACTTGAAAATTGGAATATAATACAAAATAAATTTTGGTCGAAGTTTTTTGAATCAACTTCAAGTCAAAAAAAAGTTAGTTTAGCAATGATAAATATGGGAAATGAAACATAAATGAAAAGATAATGTCATAATCTATCAATTAAAATACTAAAAAATGTACAGATCGATATTTCGACAAGATTTGGCAACGAAAATTAAATCGGTAAAATGGTTCAGATTATTAACTGTAAAACACACTGAATATGTGTTAAAAAATTTGACATCTATTGTCGAAATAGTGTCAAAAAAAAAAAAAAAATGAGTAAAATGCAATATTTACAAAAGTTCTTAAAAAATGGTTTGAAAAAAAAACGTACAAAATTCTTTTTTCTGAATTTTTACAATTTTTATATTCTTTCCCTGACTGATAACTTTAAAGAAAAACAACATATTTATTCTTTAGAGTCTCTAGTTTTTTGATATCCACGATAGGTATTTAAATATTTATATTGGAAAATGTACAAAATTTTAATTTACATGTTTTACTTTCATAGCAATATTAAAAACAAAAAAAAAAAAAAAAAAAAAAAAACAGCATAAATCTTATTATATTTCTCCATATGGGATTTAAAAAAACATTTAGCTTATTAGTAAAAGTTCTCAAATGCTCTATTACTAATTAAGAATGTATTATTCTAAATATTTAAATTGTTTACAGTAAAATAATCTAAATTGTTTAAATATTATATAACATCAGTTAGTCACTTATTTTATAAAAGCAAAATCAACTACAACATATTCAATTTGACGTACGATACACATTCACCATTTCCAAAATATTTCTCAATTAAAAATTAAGATACGTTTAGACGGAAGAACGGACACCGAAAAAAATATAAATTATCGCATATTGGCAATAACATTGTAAATATTTCTTTTATCCAGCGATGCCAGAAACTTTCGACAAAAAACATCATTATTTGTGCAAAGAAAATCATTATTTTGCTTTAAAAGCCATCAAAAATTATTATTTTTAATTTTGAGTGATTTTGATATTTTGTGATACACAACTAAAGCCCCGCTATTACAAAAAAAAAAAAAAAAAAAAAAAAAAAAACAAAAACAACTTACATCTGTGGGTTTATTGTGTATATCGAGTCGAATCAAAACTTCTTTTAATGTGTAAATTGTACAAATTCAACTTATTACTTTATGTATTGGAAGTAGACCCTGTTTACAGATGAAAACATTTTAAGTCAACTTTTTTCCAAAAAGTAATAAAAACGAAAATATATCTATCGGCTGTTTCAAAAGTCTCATGCATACAAAAACGAATATTTCAGGACTGTACTACCTTGACCAAAAAACTGGCAATATCCTTTATTTTACAGATTATGATCATAGAAATCTAGAACCCATCATGGTCCCACTCTAAATTTTTTATATGTTTATGCCAACACTTTAAGGAATATTATAAAGAAAAATTATAAAAATGGATGACATGATTTTTGAATATCCTTGATACAACGATTAACATTGATTTCATTATCCTTATTACAGGTCATTTGGCAAAATATTGTTCGAATAATTATTTACAAGTTAAAAAAATGCAAACACTAGGGTTTTTAAATCAATTTTTGGTTTTATTGACATAAAATAAACCTAAAAATAACAATTCATTAACATAGAATAAACAAAATTTACAAGAATTGAGAGCATGTCCAAATTACAGACAAATTAAATAATTAAAGCTGTGTTTTTTTACTAACACCATGTGTAGTCTCTTGCTGCATTTACTCCAATCAGTCGAGTCCCCTGGTGGCAGATGGGGGTGATGAGTTGCAAGGCACATGACCTGAACATTTTGTTATGTGGTGCGTACTGGAACATAATTTGAGTGTTCATGGGTATTATCTTCGATCCTACAGTTCCATAAAGTCTCTCGCGGACCAAATTAATGTAGCGCACTTTAAGGTCAAGGTGATTGGTAGTAGTGACGAGAACCTGAATAGTTAGTTGGTGCTTAAACAAACTAACAGCACGGGTTGGGTGTAAACTCTAGCCTAGCCCGCGCACGCCTACACTTCTCGAGATGGTCCTTCCATTACTGACAAACTCGTGGGATGAAATAGATAACTTCAATTTGAATTTCATTCGGACAGATGATGAATGGTCTTAAGGTGACAGGACTGAAATGGACATGACATGTTGGATGAGATTCTGGGCATCTCGAGGGATTCCTTTGCTGGGACCAGCGCCACAGAGAAGCTCGGTGATCTTTCTCTTGGATCTGAAGATCGCGCTCAAAATCAAGAGAGGAACCGTAGCGTCTAGGCAGGGTCGGAGGGGGGGGGGTGACTCTACTGGCTCAGAGTGTCATACGTCTGGCAGAAATTTAGTTCGGCAAGACGCGGTAATGCGCGGAGCGACAACCGATGTTAAGTGCCGAACTAAAGAGGAGAAAGCTCGGAGTGGTATAAGAGCTTCCCTTATCTGTCTGCATAAGAGAGCTAAGAGAAGCTCTGTACCACTTGCAGGTAAGGATAAGTATCTTGTCAGAAAACACAAGAGGAACGTTAAAAGATTCGAACGGATCTACGGACCTGCTTGTGACTCTCTGGGAATATCTTATCCTGTAGGATTATGTCAGAATACGGAAAGTACTCCAGAAGTGAGAGCAGTGATGCTGCTTGGAACAACTATAGGGAAAGCTTCATTAAGAGGGACATAAGACGGGCGAAGCGGATATCATGGGTGAATTTTTGTGATTCCTGCTAGGGGGGGGGTATTATCCAAGGACCCTGTGGCACCTAAATACATACAACGTTCGGACAACTTGTGGACAGATTCTGGCTCGGAGTCCCTCAGCTTACTGATAGAATCTCACTTCCCGGGCTGTAGGGATATAGTATCTGATGAGGCGGAATTTTGATGGTAGAAAAGAAGTCTGCTTTATACTATACATAAGAAGAAAGAAGTCACTCGAAAACTTATTCCAATATTAAAACTTATTCCAATGCTGGAAACCTTGCATATTTGTGTCATATTATTTCTATACTCAATGTATTGAGTGTATTCCAATTGTTTGTTAATATTTTACAACTTGGGTTGAAACGAAATTTGAAACGGTCACTTAAATATCATGATTATAATTATGACAAAGATCAATGAACTATTACGTTATTTGATAATCTGAGTGACACAAATTTAGTTACTAATCTAGGACAAAAAATGCATACGGTTTGCTTTCTTCTTTTATGATTTCTTATTACTATTTGCTTACATTAAAATATATGTAATACACACTGCAATTGATGTATGCATGATTGATCTAATTTGTTTGTTTGTGTTTAATTTTACTCTACATTATGCATACACTACACCCCCAATCTTTCAGTAAAATCATATAATTTTTGTTTATTAAAATTTTATGATTTAAATTGCTTATCGGTGTGATTTTTATTATAAAATTAATAATTTGAATAAATAAGTATCAATAAGTGAGTTAGTTCTTATATATATATATTTGTTTATATTATTATTTCTTTACAAGATTTTGTTTTTAAATTATATTTTACAATGATATTTCTTTAAATGTTATTTCTTATTATCTCTCTTTAATAAATTTTTGTGTACAGGTTTTGTTTTATCATTCGATTTCATATGAGTCATTGTAATGTGATTCATTCTTCTTTCTATTTTACTAGAACTGAGTCTTCTACACTAAGATTAATGTTATTTTTATTTTTTTAAGATTCTAAACTTCTATTTTTCTTTGTTGCTTCGATAAGATTACTGGCATTTTCTAATGAAGTTTTTAACCTCAATCTTAATTAATTTTCATAATTTTGTGAATTATATACTTTGTGATCATTCATAATTTTTAGTAATAAAGTATCCTATCACTTCAATTATCATCATTTACGAATGATAGGAAATATTCATTTAAAACTCTATGATTTCTTTCTATAGTGCCTAGAGTTTCATGGTGATAAGGTGTGGATAGTTTCTGTTCTATTTTTTATTTCCTTCATTAACTCATTTACAAATTCTGGGCCTCTATCAGATTTTAAAATTTTAAATATTTTAAAATTAAATTTTGGGTTAGGTTTAGGCTATCGATTTAGCTTCTTTTGCTTCTATTGGGACTGTTATTACATATTTTGTTAATTCAGATTGCATTATTAATATGTCTCGATAATTTTCAGAAGATCGTAGAGGTCCGACTGTATCGGTAACTATGGTACTGAAACTATTTTCTGGTGTGTCTGTAACACATAATGGTTCCTTGGTGTGTCTTACTTGTTTATTCTTTTGATATAGATCACACGTTGATACATAGTTCTTTAACAATTTAAACATATTTTATCATATATACGAGTATTTTTGTTTTAATTTTATTAATGTTTTTCTAATTCCGAAATATCCTCCGCATGGCGTGTTGTGATACAATTCTATTAATTCATGTTTTTTATTTTCTTTTGTTATTCTTCGGGGGCTGCTATACAATAGAATTCTGACGTCTTTTTCTTTACTTTTATTTTTGATTTCTTTCAATCTTTCTCTTTTTATTTTCTTAAATATTTCGTCACTTTTTTCCAGTGCGAAGTTTACGCAGTTCAATCTGCTTAAACAGAAGGTAGTTTCTCCAACATTTTATATAAATAATAGGGATTATCGCTACATCTGACGGTTATTTGATTTAATGCAGGATTGTTTTCTACTATGAATTCTTTAGTCAACTTTTCTAATATAAACTTTAACTTTCTTGCAAGTTTTATATCTTTTATGGATATACACTCCCATATTTTGAGTTGCGTAGGCTCATTAGAATCTGTATCACTACTTTTATTTTCATTTTGGTTTTCCCCATTCTATACCATCTTTTTCTTCATATTTCTTGTTATCACCAGCATTTTCTTTATAGTTTCGTCAATCGTTTAAGGTTAATATTGTTTTTTCCTTTTTTTATATATTATTTGAAAATCATAATCAACCAATTCCAAACGTAATCTGATTAGTTTTGAGCTTGGGTTTTTATGTGAAAATAATGCAACTAGTGGGCGGTGGTCTGTTAGAAAAATGAATTTTCTGCCATATAAATAAGGTAGTAAAAATTGTATGAACCAATGTATTCTAAGTAATTCTTTTTCGATTACTTTTTGGTCTATCTTCACCAGTTTCACCTTGTGATAATATAGCGCCCAAGACAAAATCTAATGCATCTTTTGTTAGTACGAATGGTTTCTTAAGATTTGGGTATTGCAAAATAGGTGGACTAATCAGTTTATTCTTTAGTGTATCGAATGTTGTTTGGTATTGTTCAGTCCATTCGAATTTTTGACCTTTTTTTAACAATTTGTTTAAATTATTTGCTATATTAGCAAAATTTGCAATAAATCTTCTGTAATAATTGCAAAATGCTACAAATTTTCCGACATCGTAAGCATTTTTGGGTACAGGATATTTCCGCAATGCGTCAAATTTTTCTGGATCCGGTTTAATCCCTTCTGAAGTTATTAAGTGTCCCAGATATAATACTTCTGGTTTCAAAAGCAACATTTATTAGCATTAAGTTTTAAATTATATTTTCTTAACCTTCCAAATACTTTTACGATGATGATTTAGGCCGCAACCGAAAACTATTATATCAAAAACGTTTATAAAAACTTCTGATTCCAAACTAGATAAAGCTTTTGTTAGCATTCGGTGAAAACTGTTCGAAGATATTTTTAGACCAAATGATAATATTGTATATTAATAATATCTATCAGGCGTTGAAAAAGCTGTATAAGGACGATATTGTTGATCAAGTTCAATTTGGTGAAATGAACTTATTATATCCAATGTGGAAAAATATTTTGCTCTTCCTAATTTATCCAAAATGTCATTCAGATGAGATAAAAGACATTTATCGTTAACAATTTTATCGCTTAATTTTATAAAATCCACAACTAATCTCCATTTACTTAAATCTGTTTGACCTTTTTTGGAACTAATAACAGTGATGCGATTTACGGGCTTATAGCTGGTTCAATGATGTTGCTTTCCAAGAACTTTTTCACTTAAGAATTTATTTCCGTTGTCTGAGCATGTGGTAATCTATAACTTTTTACATATACTGGGCTATTGTCGTTTAAGTTTATTGTCTGTTTGTAGAAATTATTGACACTTGAATCTTTATCATCAGTGTGAAATATTGATTGATATTCTTTTACTATAGATATAAGTTGTTTTCTATTTTCAACGTTTACTTCATCTAGATTGAATTTATTTAAGAGTGTTTATTTAAATGTCCTAATATTTTAGTGGAATGGTTTCTATCTTCAGATTCTCTATAATTACTATTTTATCAGTGACGTTTAATAATTTAATATGTTGATTTTCATAATTAGGTATTATAACATTTGTCAAAAATACTCATTTGATAATTTCTCTGTTTGCTATGACGGAATCTTCTTCCAAATCAATTGTAAATGGTAAAATTTTTTCACTTCTTTGTGGTGTTTTTATCGTGTTTATCTTATTAGTGTTATCGTGTATCGGTAACATTTTTGTCTCATTATTGGTGTTAAATGTTAGTACATATTTATCGTAATCGATATTACATCTATATTTGGATAAAAAATCTCTACCTAGGATTTCTTATTGGAAAATTATTTTCCACTAGTTGTATTCTTTGTTTGATTATTTCATTATTTATTTTAATTCTAATAGTTGTGGAGCCTAGTCATTTAATAATATTTTTTGAGATTCCTGTTAAATTGCAATAATCATCCTGGTTTCCTTATAATTTTTCAAAAAATTTTCTTTGCACAGTGAAACATCTGATCGTGTATCAATTAGAAATGTAATGTTATTTTCGATGTCTATAATATTCAATTTTACAAAATTTCTGAGGTTAGATGATATGCTATATATATTCCTTTTGTTTCTAATTGTTTCCCACAGGGGTTTCCGATTTGGAAAACTCTGGGCCTTGCAAGTTTCTCTGATTTTGCATGTTATTTCTGTTGTTTACATTCCGTCAACTTTGGTTGTTATCGTTATTTCTGTTATTATTACTGTTTCAATTTGTGTTATTATTTCCGTTATTGCTTTAGTTTCTATTACTACTTTGACTTGCATAAATTGTAGATAATATTTGTGCATCACTTAATCCATTCATCCATTGGTTTTGTTTGATCCTATTGTGAACCTTCAAATCCAGTCTTGAATTGAAAATAAAGTTCAAAAAGGAAACGCGTTTTTCTGTGGAAGCAGTTTTTAAATTTTTTTAAATATAACTAACTAAATATCGCTAATTCATTCATTCCTAGATTTACCATATTTACTCCCTGTCTTTTTTTTTTTGCAGATCCGACTTTTTTCAGAGTGTTGTTCTAATAAATCTAGTACTTTTTTCTTTAATGCTTTATATTGTAATAATGTTCGTGATTTTTCAATTTCTTCTAAGTTTGAGTTTTCTAAATAGTCTCCAAAATCTTTTTCAATCTTTTCTGTTTCTATTTATTTTGTCTATGAGTGTATCAACCGAATAAAGCATTGGTTATGCTGACATTAAAATATATTTCAAACAAATTTTCCTTTATATTTCCTACTTGTCGATTCAATTGTTAACATATTTTCGTGCCATAATTACACTTTCTAGTTCTATTGTTCTCCTTTCTTCGATATCTTCTTTGGTTGGAGTGCATTCAATTCCTAAAATTTCCCATCGTTTTGCTAGCGCTTCTTATTTTTGTTTCTTAGTTAATTCTGAGTTGTTTTGCTTGGGTTCTTATGTTTCTTGTCCATTAATTTTTATATATTCTTACTTATTAAAATGTGTTCTTGAGTTATACGATTTAGCTTATACATAAACCGAGAATTAATAATGATATTAAGAATAAAATTAATGTTAATGTGCATTTTGTTAAATTTTTTTTTATCATGTTTATGTAATTTTCTATTCTCTATTTAATAGCATTTATTTTGAAACATTTGATATGGATAAAAAAATTAGAGTAGCTATAATAATTAAAATAATTGTAATAACATATTCAAGTTTAATTTTTTTTTGTCAAATTTATATATATATATATATATATATATATATATATATATATATATATATATATATTTTACTTATTCTTTTGTTATTAAAAAATAATTCTGTAATATAATATAATATAATATAATATAATATAATATAATATAATATAATATAATATAATATAATATAATACAATATAATATAATATATTATAATATAATATAATATAATATAATATAATATAATATAATATAATATAATATAATATAATATAATATAATATAATATGAATATAATATAATATAATATAATATA